>OY986438.1:42400287-43600287 GCA_963920525.1 Dichetophora obliterata | reverse complement strand
ATTTGGACGAAGATAGACCACATATAATTTATTATATAATATTATATTTCTACATTAAAAAAATAATAATAAAATAAATATTTTGTGTGTTCCATTTTGCTCTAAAGTGTCTAACGTATATGCTAAAAAGTATCAAATTTGTTTGTATGTTTTTAGTTTATATTTTTTATGCAAAAGTTTTTGAGAGAGCTAAATCTTTACCTATTTAAAAAAATGGATATACATTCTGAAAAAATAACAAGTTCTGAGCTCTTAAGCCACACAAATAAACTTAAAATTGCCCAATTCTTCTCAAGATTCAATTCTCGAAAAATTAGAAACAATAAATTTTTATAATTGAGTTGGACAATTTTTATTTAACAATATATTTTCATCAATATTTGTTTATTTTTTCTAAAATGCGTTCAATTTCTTAAGAAATAAAGAGTGTTTTAAATGGGTTAATTAACGTTTTTTTAAGAAGAACCATAGAAATTAAATTTGATTAAAATTTTTTTTCTTATAATGAATGACATTCATTCTTTTTTGACGAAACGCATTCTGTCGAAACCATTTTGCTAGCTAGCTGCAAATGCTAGCTCATCTATAAACAATGATATTTTGGTTGGTTCTAAAAAGGACCTAATGCTGATAAAGTACAAAAAAGCTGTAGTAGCTGAACTCTATTGTTATTGGATGAAACCTAAATCCTTTTATTGGAAGCATAAATATTCAGGAATTATTTAAACAGACCGATTGAAAAGTATCTAAGCTCCTAACAGTGTAAAATGCACTCCTTGCCTAAATTTTAAGATTTAATAATATTTCTATCTCTTGGAATAAAATGAAATAAATCCACTTTTACAAATTATTGGATGCAGTTATTCTTAATTAAAATAATTCTTAAAACAAACACAATTTGTTTCGATTTATTTAGAAAAATTTAACCAATTTAACCAAATATTTTAAAGTGGTGAATACATTTTTGTTATCTTATTTTTATAGATTATTTTAAGTGCTTCAAAATTGCATACATAATTTATATTTTTATTAAATTTTATACAAAATGTAGTTTGCTTACATAATAACTCACTATATATAAATATCTTTAAATATTAAAAAAAAAGCTTACAAAAATTTAAGTATTATAGTACTATTATTACTATTATTACTAAGTATTTCTCATCCCAAAGCTCACTTCATATATCATATCGACAGCTGTTATATTTTTTAAACGCTTTCATTTTCCATTTCCTTAGTGCAAGTTAAATAATGGGGAAAACTAATTGATTTATGCATGATGCAGATCATCGAGTTTTCAATGCTTGTTAATCACTCGCTCATAAAATATTTAATGATATGAAGAAAATTGAAAAATGTTTGTTTTTTTTTAAAAGCTATTAAGCGCCTAACAACACAATCTAAATGATAACAAAAAATATTCTTCAACAGCTTGAGATCACACTGAAATCACCGAGCTCATGCTTGTGGCAAGTAATTATGAGCTTGTGGCAATGCACTAGAGCACAGCATGAATGGCAAGCGTTTCAAGTAAACGGCTCAACTTGTTATACAATCCCAATAGATACGAAAGACAAGCAGTTAAAAATTTTTCAAATGCAAAAAAGTGAAGCTACAACAAACGAGGCTCTAAATAGACAAGCCGCTGTAGTTACGCACTGCGAAGTCAGCCAGCGAGCTACTAATGCTAGAGAGCACTGTGGCGCATCAAATCTTGAAATCTCTAATCAACTTGTTAACAGATAGTTGTGCGTAAAAATAAAATAATGTGTATTTAAAAAAACTCGCGCTATGCCACATAGTTTTAAAAATAAACATTAGCACGATGGAAAAATTAATTAATTAATTATAAAAGAGCACATAAAGTCCGGCAACAAGCTATAGATATGACTACATGTGGAAGAGATACAACAACAACAAAAACAACAACAACACCAACTTAAGGAATGTTTGTTAAGCAACTGGTCTGCCGGCAATTAACTGGCCAAACTACACAAAACTATTCATTTAAGCGCTGAATAGGGCAACAGCAACAACAGCAACGGCAGCAGAGGAACAAGCTACTTAGAAGATAACAAGATTGCTTGCGACTTATATGCGTTTAATACGTTTAGATACACCTCAAAGATACTTTATTAATCGTTTACTGCTGTTGCTGGTACTAGAAGCTGTCTGATGTTGTTGTTGTTGCTGTTCCTTGCTGCTGCTTGTGAAAACGCTAAATAAACACTGTGTTAGCAGGTGGCAAACTTCCTTAGGTCCGCATCAAGCAATCCATAAAAACCAGCCAGCCGAGTAGAGTATCTCTAGCAAACTTGAATTTAAACAAACACAAATTAACAAAAGATTGTGTGTTCGTTTTTTTGCATGATTTTGCAAATGTTCTCAAATGCCTGCAGCTATGTACAAGGTATCTAAATGATTATATAGATAGCACAGACTTATTCACTATCAGCTACTAAAGGGATTTCTGACACTTCTTGGCGTTGTTTTTGTTAATTAAAGCTACCTTTGGCAATATCAACAACCTCAGCACCGTCGTCGCTCTGCCTATTCTTCTTCTATTACTACTACTTCCACTTCCTCTGCTTGTATCTGACTTCTTATTTTTTTATTTTCATTTCTTTTTTTTCACTTTTGTTGCAGCCATGTTTCTGTCACACGGTGTCGTTGTACGAAAAAGTTCGCACAATTTTTGTTAATTAGTTTTTAAGCAGATGTTAATTGTTTTGTGGGTGGGAACGTAGCGGGACGGACAGACTTATGACCGGACATAACGTAGTAACCAAAGTATTGTTGTTGGCAAGATAGTCGGCCAGCCAACTGGCAAACGCCTTGAAGTAGAACCACGTTTTGCACTACTTCACCAGTGGGCGGAGCACTTAAATGATTTATATTAAAAGCTGTAGCGATGAAGAAATTTAATTAAAATTCGAGCCATGGATACGTGGCTTTAGAATGCAGAAAGGTTAAAAAACAAATAAATAATTGATATAGAATAGGTTCGAAAATTTTTAACGAAATGACTGTTATTGAATATTCTTTTTTACAAAGGTTCTTTCGATTTTCATATTTCCTAAATGAATAGTACATTATTTTTATTTATTTATTTATGACATAATCAGTCTACTGATTATGGATCTTACAGACTATTACAAAGAAAACTTGATAAATTATACAATTGATTAAAGAGTATAAATAAATTCAACCTAAAAGGGTTTTCATTTACATTAAAATTAATTATGAAATAAATGGGCTATATTTAGGAAGTTTATGAGGAGTTTTTCTCCGTTCCACAGAATGACTGAAAATTTATTTATAATATAATTTAGAAAAAAGTATCTTTTAATACGAATATTTCAGTTATTTAATAAAAATATGAAACGTAGAAAATAAATTTGTAAAGTAAATTTAATACATTCAAAATAATTGTACATAAAAATCGTAAAACTTGTAAGACAAATTAATATCTGTGATTCAATACCAAAAACAGAATACAGCAAAGTTAGAAAATAGTGCTAAAGGAATCAATAGATTTTTAAAGGGATATAGACGCATTTAATAGAAGAACATTCAAGATTCTTGAAGCGGATTTAACAAGAATATTTTAGATATTAATTAAAACAAAGCAGTTTTAAGAAGTAACTAAGATAAATAAACAATAGAAGCAGGGCCATAACCAGGATGAACCCATGAAAGGGGGGTTACCTTGGTCTATTTTATAACGATTCTTAAAATATTTTGGCTGTTACGATAACCACCAGTGAGCTCTAAACTATTTTGCAAAAACCTCAAAAAATCATATTTTCTTAAATATTTTAGCTGGTATAAAATTTGTAAGAAAAATAAACTGTCAGAAGTTAAAAACCGGGAAAACCTCATCCAATCTTGATCTTGAAATGATCTTCAAGGACGATTCGTTGGTAAAAGTGAGCTTTCGACGACGATATTTATTCGACGCGGATTCAAGAATAAGGGTGAATATTTTTGTTCGTACATTTTTTGAATTTTCTTAATGTTATTTTCACTAAAACTAAAAAAGCTTCATTATTTCTAATGCGATCCCCACATTCAAGATATCGTTGGAAAGGTTTTATTTTTTATAAATAATTATATTATAAAGTAATAATTGAAAGTTTTCTAAATGACCTTGTTATTTATTATGTTGATTTTCTATGATTTAAATAGAAATTCTAAATGTTTGATATTATAAATCATTCTTGATTTTAAACACAAATTCTAGTTGTTTGATAGTGTTGCGCTAAAATGAGCTTGCACATTGCGGTCACTGCTCGGGTTCGATTCCCGCCGGCATCACAAAGATTTCTGATGAAGCCTGTAGCTCATTAATTGCTCTAACCTGACCTTAAGCTCAATAAACGATTTTAAATTATCAAACAACTAGAATTTGTATTTAAAATCAAGAATGATTTAAGCTTTCACACTTTAAGATATATTTCATCTTTCTAAAACCGTTTTAAATCGAAAATCAGTTGGAAAATTGCTGAGTTGCTGATTGCGTAATGTGTCAAGTACCAAAAAATTTTGGGGGTGTATTAACAGTTTCAAAATTGGTTTCGTATTGTACTCGACCAGACCTATAATCTAGACTATGTCACTCAAAAAAGAGTAAAAGTACATTTCCACTGTAGCACCGTGTAATCAAATATCATAATAATCTAAATATTACATGAATTAAATTGCGAGCTTAAGGTCAAGTAAGTTTTTAAGAAGGCAACAACAACTCTGTATAAAGTCAATCACTTATGCCGTGGTTACGCTAGCCAGACATGATTGCCGAACATTTTTTGTTGTTATTGTTTCACGTATAAAATGAAGAAATGAACTTTTTCTCATATTCATTTTCTCGCTCTCGTACCGAACATTTTGATTGCTGATTGAAACGCCAAACATGCCGAACTTTCCAGTGTTGGCTGTAGTCATTTTGTATAATAGCATCAAAAAAGTAGGTAAAAGTATTAAAAAGTGAAGTTGATTGTGTCTTCAAGTAACCCTTAACATAAACAGCTAGCTAGCATGTCAGATATATGCAAACCATTTTGTTTAAGATATTATAATAAAAATTCAGAGTAAGTAATATCAGTTCGTATATTTTAATTCGTTAATTTTAGGTACAAAAATGCAAATTAGGGTTGTGCTTTTTTGTGTTTTGACATACTATTACATATAATGCAACTGTGCCACCAATCATAGCATAACCACCAAACAAACATTTCAGCGAAGAGAATAAATTAACAAAAATGAACACCGAACATGTTTGGCTAGCATAACCACGGCATTAGCTGACTAGACAGTCTGTTTCATTAGCAGCCATACAATTCAAAAGAATGAATTCCTAAATCTGCGCAGTCATATACTAATTTAAACAGTCAGTTGATCACAGCTAATCACTCAAAGACTACTGAAGAGGAAAATGTAGCGATTTACGAAACAGACTGTCTAGTCAGCTATGTGATTGACTCTATACAGAATTGTTATTGTTGTTGTTGTTGCTTTCTTAAAAACGTACTTGATTTAAAGCTCGCAATTTAATTCATGTAATAATTTAATAGATCATAAAACTAATTAACTAATAATCTGAATACTATAAGAGTGAAATTAAAAATATTAATTCAGAAATATTGCTTTAAAATCGATAAAATATGTAAAATCTTACATTCTACGCACTTAACTCTGGATCTGAAATATCCAGAGATGAAAAATGAGCGTTCGCAGATCTGAAAACTCGAGAATTAAAAAATTTTAAAAATACTTTAACTTTGATGCCAGAGCACTTAGAGACTTTTATGGCACTCTTAAATTGAAGATGTTGAATATGAAATTGCGATTTTCACACGAATTCGAAATTTTTTTCCTAAAATCTGTTCAAAATATCGTACTGAAAAATAGAATTGTATATAAATTTATGATTTCAATTTTTTAGCACATAGTCTACATATGCTTCAGTAATAAAAAAATTGTTTCACTGATCTTCATTGCATACGCTTATGTTGAGATCAATATTTTTTAAACATTATTCGAAAAAGTTGAATTTTTACGATATGCGGATATTCTAGGACATGGCGCTACCTGAAGAAATCAATTGTGAACCTTCTCCTTGCACAGGCCTTTTATTTATTAATTAAAGCACCAGCAAAATGCTATTAATAGTGAATTAAAAAAAACGATGCACCCTAATGCACATTCGCTCAAACGGTTGTCACCCATTGAATTACGGATGTATGTTTTAAGAAATTTTAGAGATGCAAACTATATATTATTTCTCTCAAATATTTTAAAACTCACACAAACTAAAAAAAATGACTTCAAGAGTTAAAACTTTTCACCGGGTTAGAATTCTGAAAAATCAACTTTGAAAAATCAAAATTGTAAGATCTACTTTGAAAAACTCGTAAACAACTTAACACATTCCTCTTCAAAAAACTCTTGACTATAAAATAGTCTCAATGAAAGGGGCTAAAAATTTCAATTTATAAACATTTTCTGCTGTGCCGAAAATTACGAAGAGACTGTGATGCAGTGCCGCCATAAGCAGAGCTATACTTACATAAGCAGAACTTACAATAGGATCCATTTGCATATTTGGAGTAAGCCAACAAACTCCAGCGACAAAACCATGGGTGCTGAAATATACTTTAAAATCTCTCGAATTAGAAAGGTTTTTTCAGTATATATATATGTCATTCTTGTTGGCTTTACTGTTATCATCACTACCATCATCTATAACTGCCGATGTTAAGGGTAGTGATGACAATTGTTAATGTAATACGTTTGATCCGATAAATAACTATACATTGGCTTTCACTATTGTTGTATAGACGATTCAACGCATAACACAGACTTTTACACGTAAACGCAACTTCAGTGCATGACTTGTTAAGTTTTTTAGAACATATTAAAGTGATTCGATGAAATAATTGCTGAAATGCATTAATTTTTGTTAATATGTCGGACCTCTGCGGGGGTTTGAACCCCCAAAATCCCTCTTGTCTACGGCCCTGAACAGATGAATGGAGATCAGATAAAAGAAATAAAAAATGTACTGTTGCAGTATCATTGGATATCGAAAAGGTTTTTGATAACGCATATCAAGACGGGATAATTTTTAAATTAATAAAATTAGGATTTGATCCTCTAATTATAAAAATTTTTAATAGTGCCATTTTGTCTTCGAAATGCCAGTAGAAAATGTGCCAGATTTATAGTCCCTGAAAGCAAAATGTCGTGTCTTTCACTCAACGGAGTAAAAATTTCATTTAAAAATACATAGTTTTGAATATCTAGGTGCTCATTTTAATAATTTATTTCAACTCAAGAATGATTTAAAAAAAGCTTTAAAAAATAAAAGTATGTTTACTGAACTTTTAAATAATAAATACCAAAAGAAGGAAAAAAAAGCTTCTTATATACAAAATATCTATTCGTACCGTTTTAATTTATGCTTTTCCAATATGGTTTTCTATCTCACCCTCGGTTTCTAAAAAATTGTTATATACAAAACGATATTCAAATAAATTTATGTACACAGAAGCAAATATATATCCTTTTTGTAACTAAGCTTTTATATTACTTGATAGATTTATTAAAAGACTAGCTTTTCGCGAAAATTATTTACTTAAAGAGATATTAGATATTCAAAAAATTCTCAATTGGACAGACATTAATTATATTTAACCAAATAGTTTTACCACTTTTACCCGATTTTTATGTTGGTAATTATAATTTGATAATTTGATATTGAAATTTTTAAAAATTTTAATTATATAATTTGTTTCTTAAACAAAAAACAAAAAAATTATAATATTTATCCTTCCATAAAATGTACGTTCTCCTATTTATATTAATTACTTTAGCTTTTATAATGTGCAAATATGTTTGTTAAGTCTTAAGGCCAATTTCTTACTGTATTTCTAATAAAGAGATGTAACTTCTCGCAGAAAACAAATTTAAGAGCCGGGAGCAAGCACATTTTCTATTCTAACTTAAAGATACATTTTCATCTTCACCTTATTACTAAAGTTTGTTGCGTTTTACTCTGAAATGTATGTTAGACTTATACAAAAACAGTTATAAATTTTTTTTACCAATTTGAAACATGTTATCTTCTCTTTGTAACTAAAATGAAAATGACTGAATAAAGTTACTTAATAATAATTAATTTGATAAAAAACTTTAGCTTTCAAAAATCGGAACAGGAAAATATGTTAGACATTGAAAAAATTTAGTTTAAAAAAAAGTTAAAAAAAAAATTAAAAAATACAACAAAATTCTAAAGATAATACTGATAATGGAAGCTTAAAAAAGAAACACAAAAAATCCGTGAAAAAATTTAATGTTATCAACTGAAAAGATTATTAATCTAAAGCCTACAACCACAATGCTGCCCACTGTCCAAAACCGCTGAATGTCCTTGACTTTCAACCACTACCACAAACGGCCAAACACTAATAACATAGCAAATGAAACCTTTTTGGCCAACAAAAACAAAATGCACAAGCATTCGCAAGCAAAACCAATGCGTATAGCTTGTTAACCAAAGCGAAAACAAACAAATTCACCCAAACCGAACGCTTAACCAACGAGAAGTCAAGAAGTTGTTTTAACTTTCTGTCGTGGCCGTTGTTTGCGTGGATAAATCATTAATTATGTTGCTAATTATGGTAGAAACACAACAAAAACAAAACATCAACAAAAAAAAACTTTGCAGCACTGCAGAGTTATGTGCGGATATTCTCTTCTAAAAAATATGAAGATGAGGAAGAGTGAAACTCAAAGCTAGTAGCAGTTATTATTAACGTGTATGTGTGGTAGGAAGTTCAAATTGGCTTTAAATGATGGCTGGGTGTAGATGACGAAGAAACAGAAGCAGAGGAAACCAAACAAAAATAAGAAAATAAAAAAACAACGTTAGCGCAAGCAAAAACAGCTGACTTTCTTTGATTTATGACGTAAAATGTTATTTAATAGATACTTTTTGAATGTAATGGTGTGTAGGTGTGTGTGTGTGTTTTTTTTTGCATATTGAGGCTAATGCGTGGTTTCGTTTTTTTCACTTTCGACTGCTTTTCTAAATCAATAATAATAACTATTACCAAAAGAAAAGAGAAAAACTAAACAATCTTAACGTTAATCACTGTGGAATACAGTGGAGTAGAAACAATAATTTCGGGGCAAATTTTAAAATCTGCCAAAAAATATCAGATAGATTTCATCAAGGAATCAAAATTACGATTGACATTATCTAAGACTTAGATAACAAAAAAGCTAAAATCCTATATTTATAAGAAATTTTGCAAATACAACTAGGCAAAGATGAATTTTTTAATACAAGAGCAGCCACAAATGAATCGGTCATTTCAAAAACAGCATTAGCCAATTTTTTTCGCACACAGTTTTTTTGTTGCAAACGCTTCATTAAAGGCAGACCCATTATCTGGGTAAAATCCACTTCTGTGTACTCCTTCCTCTTAAAGCAGCACCTCGTAATCTTTGTTTATTGCTACAAAAACATAAGTCAAGTGACTTAAGTGGTTTCTGCATGGAATCGTTGTTAAAGTGCGAGCATGCCACTGTGGAAAAACTCAACATGAGTGCGATTCTGGAGTCATAAGAAAATAGTTTGAAAACATGATCGTTCTACGTCCCAAAAGAATTTTTTAATTCAATTTCAAAATCTAGTTCAACATTTACAGTTAAATAACTGAAAACTAAAGATAAGATAAGAAATATTCCAGGAGATATTAAAACGTGACAAATTAATACACATGAAATGTTAATCAGTTAATTTTTAACTGCAATCGTCAATAATAAGCATTAAAAACTATGATTACTACGATTGTTTTGGTTTAATTATATACCACTTATCCTGTTTCTTGCTAAATCAACAAAAGTTTTTCAGGTTTTTTTTCATCATTATTGTAAATAAACTGAGAAGGTTATTCGGTACATACATTTTTTACAACTCAAATACTAAATTAAGCATAAAAAAGTCCTTTAAAACTCGTTTTTTGCACGTGTGCATGAAATAGTTGTTATTGAAACCTGAACAACTGTAATTGTGTGACTTATTAGGTTTTTGAAATGTCCGATTCAAATATAATTAAAGAATTGTTTTGTGTGTGTATAAGGAAATCTTTTTAAAATAACTTTTTTTCTTGATTGATATCCTTTTTCAAATATTGCCTCTTGCTATTTGGTTTCACATAATTAAAATTTTTTTTTTCTTAAATTTATTACAATTTTATTAAATTTATTTAATTTTAAGAATAGTGTCATTCTATTATTAAAAATTTTTTGAGATGTGTAGTTGTTCTACAATATTGCAATGAGTCATTAGAAAAAACCATGATGGAAAAGACAGAACCACCAGTTCCGAAAATAGTTCTATAATTTATTATAATTGTTTTCAAGAGAAATATCAAAAGAAATTTTTTACAGAACTTAAATTCCAATCTCTCTTAGAGTAGAGTTGATCGGCCTGCAAGCAAAAACAAATTTTAAAGTGTCCACCCCTGTGTTAAAGCTGAGCTCGAGTGGAACACAAAAAACATATTCTTTGTGAATAGCATTTATATGATTAAAAAATATAATGCATTACTCTGCATAACGGAAATGAATAATAAAAATGTGAAATTCAACTTAATTAAACAAGTCCTCAACTGCACTGGCAAGTGCACTAAATAGTGAATACTTTAATAAAATTTTGCTCCGAATTTTCTTTTCGGGCATGAACAAGTTTTTAAAAGTTCCAAAATAGCAAGTCAGCACTATATTTTTTTTTTAAATGCCTGGCTAGGTTTAAATTTTAATGAAATATTGTTTGGCGTCTTATAAGGTTTTTCTGTAGGGACTTAAGAGGTTTTTGTATAAAAAGAAATTAGGGCAATCACTATTATAGACTATTTAAGGTGCTTTATATAGTTTATAGAATTGTATAATAGGGTTATTTTTACTTGAGTATTCTTAAAATAGCTTTGGACTTGCACGAGAACAGTTAAGGGCTATGTTGTTTCGGAATATATTTTTGGGTAGAAACACTAAAAGAATCAACATGTCGTTAGGAATTAATTTTTATATTAATATTTTCATACTGATATTTTTATATTAAATTTTCTTTTTTGTACAGAAATTTCAATATTAATATATAGTCTTATTAATTTATTATTAATATATAGTATTATTAATTTAATATAAAAATACTGTATGTAACTAAAGTCATAAGATTATAATTTATGAATATTAAATTTAACTTCGTTTAAAAGTGTAAGCTAAAGTTGCTATAATAATTAAACAAACCTGTCATAAGGTTCTTTGAATAAACACATCTTTAGTACATTTAAATTTTTAGAAGCTAACCACTGCACATTTACAAAAAAAAAAAAAAACAAAAACGAAATGAAATGAGTTACAGGCAATTAAAGACGTAATAATGAATATGAAAACTGATAAGAGTTTGGCAGTGATAACATTTCTCCTAAGTTTGTAAAAGAATGTGTTAAGGAGATTGCACCTAGTCTGATGGAGATTTTAAATAAAATTAGTTTATGATATATTTAATAACAAATGTATATTACAGATGTAATGCCATTGATATATCTAGAAAAAACTGCATCAATAGTTTTCCTTAATAGTGTTGTACAAATATTTGGATAGCTTATCATTCATAAATTACATTTATTAAAAAGGCATTGTTTTTGTGTCTGTGAATATTCATGTCTTTACTCGCAATTAAAAACTAAACCTAAAACAATTGGCATCTTGTGATATTTTTCACCTAGTTTAATGGAACCTGCTCGTGTATAACTTAATAGAGATCTATGAATAAATTTGATAATTTGCAATATTAAGTGCTGAGCAGCATGCTTACCTTTTATGTATGTGCATACTTTCAGGCTGAACATTTTTTAGGACAGTATGCATTGTAAAGGCACTGTAATAATGACAAAAAATAATTACAGTTTTAGCATTAATAGGTGCGAAGCAGCATTCTTACATTTTATGTATTAAGATTGTGATCTGTTGCAAAATAGCTTAAGTTAAATACTTAATATTGAATAAAGCTACCTACGCACAGTTGGGATTTCACCAATTTAGGAGGCCAAAAAAATTTTAAACTTCTTTTGTAATGGAAAGTATAGCATAAATAAAAAAATAAATACGCATCAGTTGGTAGCGTGTAGAACTATCAATCGAGTGGTATGAGTTCAGTTCTGACAGTGTATAAAGGAAAATTTGTAATATTATATTTTCTTGTTCGTCCGAAAAATTACCTAAAACGGTGTCGGAAAAAAGTGTCATTTTTGAGATGTCACTCAAGCAAACCACAAAACGAGGCGTAGAAAGCTTCGCTTCAAAAAAGCCATTGGCTTGTGTCTAAGATATTATAAAAAAACTACTGAGGACGGTCTGTCTTAACAACTTTTTTTTTTAAATTTACCATTACAAAGCTACAAATTATTATCTGTTAATCAAATTATTATCTATTAAGTTTCTTAAAGTAATTATGGTAATAAGAACTATTCTAAATTTCAAAGAATTTTAATGCAGAAAAAGAGTCTTATCTATCTATATTTATACTATTATATAAAATAGAAGTGAACATTTAATTTAACCAATAAACTTCGAAAGTACTATGTCAATTTTTATTGAAAAAATTTTAAAATATTATTTTTGTGCAGTATTTTATAAGGGTATTTTTATAAAAGTATTGCAAAAGTTTCAACAAATACCATGAAGCAGATAAATCTATCTACAAGTAGATTTGCGTTTTTTGAAAAGGGCGGAGGGGGCGTAGTCAAAACTAGCAATGTTAGAACCTTATCTAGGCTACAAGTAATAAACGTGCCAAATTTAAATAAAATCCATTAGGAATTGTATCCGGTCAAACAATGAAAAATATCTTTTATTAATTAAAGTTATAAAAAAATTTTTTCTTCAAAATAAAAATTTAGCAATCGACTGTACAATTTGTTTGTTGCTTTACAAATGTGCAAACGTTTGTAGCGATCCGTTGTATAGTTTTTGAGTAGTGCTAATCACCGGTTTCAAAGAGGACTTTTCGAGAAATATCGAATTGGTCATGAATATTTTGTTTATCAAAAACTTCACAAAAGAGTTCTCACAGATTTGTATAACTTTAATAAATAAAGTAAAATAAAAATTTTTCTTAAATCAATAGTCACTTATAAAATGTAAAATAGTGTTTTTTTTCGCGTAAAACCTTTAATGTTTTCTTAAGTATCAACAATTTGCTGTCAATTAATAATGATTATTCAACTAAAAATTCTCATATATAAAGAAACTAGCTGAAACCCGGCGCGTTGCTGCCACTCTCCCTATTCAAACGCCCATAAAATGTTATCAGTTAAACAGCATGTCTAAATTGAGGTCAAATACTGAATTCTGAGACTGTGCGACCTATATCCACAAAGCTATTCGATATAACAAATTTGGGTTGTATAGGAAGTGCCACTCTCTCTTCATCACCGCTAATAGAATGTAATCAATTAAACTGGATGTCTACATGGAGGTCGAATACCGAATTCCAAAACTGTGCGACATATAACTCCAAAACTATTCGATAGCATAAATTTTGATTGTATGGGAGGTGCCACTCTCCTTTTCCCTACGCCCATAAAATTTTAGCAATGAAACTGCATGAGTACATTGAGGTCGAATACTGAATTTTGAGGCTGAGTTACCTATAACTCCAAATCTATTCGATATCGCAAATTTGGGTTAAATTGGAGGTGTCACGCCCCCCGACAAACTCTAAAAAATTTTATCAGTAAATCTGCAAGCGTAAATTTTGGTCGAATACTGAGTTCCGACGCTGTGCGACCTTGAACTACAAAGCTATTCGATATCACAAATTTTCGTTGTATGAATCTGCATGTGTACATTGAGGTCCAATACTGAATTCCAAAGCTGTGAGACCTATAACCCCAATGCTATTTGATATCTCTAATTTGGGTTACATAGGAGGTTTCACGCCCCCTTGTCGTACGCCCATAAAATGTAATTAATGAAACTGCATGTATAAATTGGGGCCGAATACTGAATTCTGACGCTGATATTCAATATCGCAAATTTACGTTAAATGGGAGGTGCCACGCCCCTCTTACCAATGAACATAGATTGAATCAATGAAACTGCATGTGTATATTGAGGTCGAATACTGAATTTCGGCGTTGTACGACTTATAACTCTAAAACTATTTGATAGCACAAAGTTGGGTTGTATGGGAAGTGCCACTCCCCTTTGCCCTACGACGACAAAATGTAAGTATTGAAAATGCATGTATAAATTTAGGTCGAATACCGAATTCTTACGCTGTCAACCTATAACTTCAAAGCAATACGATATCGCAAATTTGGGTTGTAAGGGAGATGTCACGCCTCCCTGTCCAACGCCCATAAAATAAAACCATTGAAACTGCATGTGTAAATTGAGGTCAAAAACTGAATTCCAAAGATGAATTCCTATAACTTCAAAGCTATTTGATATCACAAATTTGGGTTGTATCGGAGGTGCCCCTCCCCCTTGTCCACTCCCATAAAATTTCATCACAGAAACGGTACGTCTAAATTGTGGTCGAATACCGAATTTCTAAGCTGTGCGACCCATAACTCTAACTAAAGCTATTCGATAACAACAATTTTTTATTTATATGTGGGATGTAAAAGGGGGTGTGGCATTGCCCCTTAAACCATCTCGTACTCAAAGCAAAGCGTACTTACAAAATTTGAGCTCAATCGGACCAATGGTTTCGAAGTATTTTGATATTTTCTTAAAATTAGGCGTAGATGAAGTGTGACCACGCCCATTTTTTCAAAGTTAATTATAGTTATCATACGAACTTATTTACCAAATTTTAATTTCATACGACCAAAACCGTCTTAAATACAGCATTTTTATTGATTTGTGGGCGACAAAAGGGGGTGTGGTACAAAACCTGCAAAGATACACACATGCAATTTCTTATGTGCACCCTCCACACAGACCCCAATCACCCCTGAAAATTTCATTGAAATCGGGCAAGCCGTCTAGGAGGAGTATGCGAACAGGAAGTTTTGCCACTTAATTTTATATATATAGATATCAAAACAGTGGGCGCAAAAGTGGGCGTGGTCAATTTTTCTTTCAGTAAACACTTAAATTGGATTACTACGAACATTTGAAAAAAAAATTATCCAAATCGGTCCAGCCGTTTTCCGATTTTAGATAAATTGAAAAAAGTGGGCGCAAAAGTGGGCGTGGTCAATTTTTCTTTCCGACAAAACTTAAATTGGATTACTATGAACATTAAAAAAAAATTATCCAAATCGGTCCAGCCGTTTTCCGATTTTAGATAAATCAAAAAAAGTGGGCGCAAAGTGGGCGTGGTCAATTTTTCTTTCCGTAAAAACCTAAGTTGGACTATTACGAACATTTAAAAAAAAATTATCCAAATCGGTTCAGCCGTTCTCAACTGATGCAATTACCAACGACGACATTTGATTTTTATTTATATAGATTCAATTAAATTTCGTTCATTTGTCGTATGACCATTTTTTCCCTTGGTTATTGGTTGCGTGCTATTTTGATTGCTATTTCCAATAAAAATAGCGCGTATGTACACAATTTGAACTGCATAAAATTCATACATTTACTTTTCATATCAATTAAAATCAAATTTGCAAAAAAAAAAATTTCCAATAGGTCCAAAACCCTTCACTCAAACACATATAACTCGACCAAATCAAAACATTTTCAAACAATTTTTTTAAAACCATCTAGAGAACGTACCCTACAAAATGGTATCGGCAGATTTTTTTTTTACTCAGCCGAACTCTCAAACACTCGTCACAAACAGATTTGACAACATTTTTTTATATATATAGATATGTACAAACAGCTTGCATTTATTCCATTTTTTAACTGCCTATTGTACCATTCAGATTTCTTTCTCAAATACAATTTTACAGTAACAAGTTCATGCAATTTGCCCCACTGTAGATCATGCGTTCTACGAGTATTTTTAAATGAAGGGTGTTTTCTCAAGAACTGCAGTTCTATCTCATTATTTATCAATTTCTCATCATCATGAAATATTTCTCATTCTTGTTAGCTACACTTTTTCAAAAACTCGGCTTTGCTCCTGTCGCGGCCTCCTACTTGACTCCTGCTGCTGCATGGTTCTTCATACCCATGACAATTCACTCTTACCATGGCTCTAACTATTGAGTCTCACTGACATTGGCTTTGTTCTGACGCTACTTCTCTGTTGTTGGCAAATTGTTTTTCGATTTTTATCAACTTAATTATATGTTTGAGTTTCAAAGCACCAAAGGTAATAATTCATCAACAGCGGCAGTGACGCCAGCAGCATGAATTTGTATTGGCCAAACAACTTGCACTGGAGGTTGGCTATAAAAAAAAGAATTCATCCATGCAAAAGAATCTACTTGAGGCTTCCTCTGTCGTCGCTGCTGTCGTCTTTGGCTGCCGCTTTAATGGCACGTTTTACCTGAAGTCGTCTTCTTCTTTCTTGCTGGCAAATACTTAGCCCTCCCTTGATTATTATTTACGTTAGCGCAGCAGCAGCTTTGGGAAGGAGTCACCGCTTAGACTCCACGCTCTGCCAGTCACTTCTGTAGCTTCTTCGGCTATTGCTAAAGTCTTTGTTTTTGTTATTTTCTCATTTCTGTGGTATTACCACTAAACATGGTTGCTCCAACGTCGTGGCTTTTTGAAGGTGGTATTTTAGAAAATCCACAACTCATTCTCATAAAATATAGATCAAAATAATAAATTAGGCAAATCTGCTTACATAACTCATTCTTAGAGTTGAAATCGCAGGAATTTATTGCAGTTTTGAAGCTGTTTTGTAAACGTTTGTGGTGCTGATTTCTATCATCTGGTTGGCTGTGTGGAATATTATAGTGCTAGGATGGAAGGAAGTCTTCAAGAAAATATAAGAAATTAAAAAAGAGAATATTATTTGATAGAATTACATATTTTGAAATTTTGCAAATGTAAAGATTTCCACAAATCGATGAATGAATATTGGTATTAATATCTGTGATCAATTTTCATTATTTCTTAAGAATTTTCCCTTTCATTCATTATAATAACCCTATCATAACTGTCAGTCGTTTCGATTGCTCCCAATTGACTCAATATCCGTTTTGAATGCCTCAATCAAGCCAACAACAGGCTAATATTTTGTGTTATCCTTTTTTTTTCTAAAAATCATGCACACCCCATAATTTTTTACTTAAATTTAAAAAAAGAGTAAAAATAATACACTAAACAAATTTCGCCATTTGTGTGGCAACTCATTAATTCAGTTGCATTGAGCAGTTTATGAAAAACCACAAAAGTATCCTTAACGCCTCCCTCCTTAAAGCACAAACTCGAAATTAAGTGTTGTGCTGTAAAGCACCCGTTGCACCCGTTTGGAAAAACGTCAGCTGCCTAATTGACTGTGAGTCGCTGCGGTGTTGCACCCCTTCATCATTATCACTTTCTAGCTATGAATGAATGGTTGAAAGAAAGAATGAGATGCTGTCACGATCCGGTTTCGCTGGCAATTAGAGCGGCGCACAAATTTTTATATAGTAAAAATTAATCATATTTCAAGGCAACTACAATAAGCTACTGTGTGTCGGTTGTTCGTCTGTCTGCGGAATGTGTCAGTACCGTACTCATATTTTGATTATTTCAAATTTTTGCCCTTCAGTCCGAAAACTTGGCAAAGCACATGGCAAGGGTTCAGAATCGCCTAAAAGTATTTGAAGCAATTTTAAAGTGCTTGACACATTCTACTCGTAGGTTTAAAAATTATGCGTTATGCTCAAATAATCCCTATAGAAATAAGATATTTTTTATAACTGTATTGTCTCTTATTTCAAAAGCAACACTTGTATTATATCAATTTTATAATTGTCTCTGGGAATTAAGGCTTAAAAAAGTATATTTTACAATAGAATACTATTTGGTTTTTTATGTTTTATTGTGAATAGGTTAGAACAAATAAGTAATATTTTTATTTTAATGTAAGCGAATATACAATATTTTTTTTATTGCAAAATTGAATAAATTTGTGGGTGTAGCATGGATTTTACAGGTATTATTAAAAAGTTGTACACTTAAGGAATTTTCGCCATTTTAGAGATTTTTTACTAAAGACACCATGACAAACATATCCTGAGAGATTGAAGAAAATTTAATGGCTTGTTCAAACGTCATTGCATTTTTAGTTTCGAAGTTTTATGGATTGGTGCAATGTTATCTTTTGTAATCTGACACATAATTTTTTTGTGGTGATAAGCTTCATGAAGATTCATTCTTTTTTCTAATTGCAAGGCCTTATCGTTCATAACTGGTTGATCATATGGGCGATTTTATATGGTAAGTGCACATCCCATTATATAATGCTTCTCATAATAATATAACAATTAGGTTTCAAAATATCAAACTTTTATTCAAATTTCAAGACCCTTACTTTAACTTGGCCAAGTTAAAGAATTTTGGTAAATTTTGATTCTAAGCGCTACCTACCGAAAAAAGTTTTGTACTACATGCACAATAGACAAACACCAAGCCAAACATATTAGGGATATTCGCACTGACTTCGGTAGTTGGGTAGATTGGCAAATGCCATACATTTTGTTTTTGTTAAGTGCCATTCTACCCAAGTACCCATCTACCAATCTACTCTAGCTAATCCCCTGAATTGTTTGGGTAGATTGTTTTCTTGCCAACACTTTTTCCATGTGTTACCATCTTTTGCAAAAATAGGCAATAATTGACCTAAGGGCATCAAATTTACAATATTTGCTGTCAAAGCTAATATCTCGAATAATACACAAAAAATATTGCCACACCATCTAATTCCGCCCACAAGTTAATAAAAACGCTATATTTCAGACGAACTCGGTTGTATTGAACTAAAATTTTGTAATTTAGTTTGTATGGCTACTATCGTCAATTCAACAAAAAATGGGCGTGGTCGAACTATAACCACGCCTACTTTTCAGAAATTATAATTCCTGAGTTATGCATGTTTTTACAATGAACTTGGCTTATATTTGCTATGAGACCAAGTGATGGACACTTCATTTGCTCCGTACAAAACATCAGGGATGGACGGTATATTCCCTGCTATGATGCAATGGGGGGAAGAGACGAAAGTTGTCTTTCTTCCGAAGCCCGGAAAAAAGATTATGCGGAGGCGAAGTCGTTCAGACCGATCAGCCTAACATCTTTTCTCTTGAAAACGATGGAAAGAGTGATGGTTGACTGTCTTGAGAGCACCTCGCTGATGCAAAATCCTCTGAGTAGATGCCAACATGCATATAGAGCAGGTAGGTCTACGGAGAGTGCTCTTCACGAATTGGTAAGAGTGACTGAAAAGGAGGTATTTTCAGGAGGCATTGCGATGGCCACATTTATGGACATCGAGGGTGCTTTCGACAAAATATGCTTTGGAAGGCTGCGGCAAGCCCTGACAGAACGCAATGTAAGCCCAATGATAGCAAATTGGGTGGACAATATGCTCAAACACAGGGCTGTCAACATGCAGAATGGTAGAGTAAAGACTAGAGGTAGAGTAAGTAGAGGATGTCCCCAGGGCGGGGTGTTATCGCCAACCCTGTGGAACATAACTGTGGACTCACTACTGGTTAGACTGGATGAATCGGGCATACACACGATAGGGTATGCAGATGACATTGCGTTGGTGGTCCGCGGCAAGTTCATTGACACCATCTCTGACATCATGAAGGGAGCACTCCGAATGGTGGAGGAGTGGTGTCGAGAACAAGGCCTTACCGTAAACGCAGGCAAGTCAGACAATATTCTCTTTACTAGAAAGAGGGTAGGCCTGAGGACAGAACCACTCAGACTTTTTGGAGCTGAAATCAACATGTCCACGAAAGTTAAATATCTGGAGGTAACCCTTGATAGCAAACTGAACTGGAACGAGCATGTAGAAGATAGGATCCAAAGAGCCAAGAGGGTTCTGTTCCAGTGCAGACGCGTTTGTGGTCTCAAATGGGGGCTAAACCCAGAGGCTATGGAATGGGTTTACACTATGATGGTTAGACCTGTCATCACGTATGCTTCGGTGATTTGGTGGACAAAAGTCAGCCAGAAAACCATTAAGAAGAGACTGGACAGAGTCCAACGGCTGGCGTGTGTTGGAACAACAGGTGCAATACGCACCACTTCAGCAAGCGCAATGGAGGTTCTGTTAGGTATGCTGCCGTTGGATTTAGAAATAAAGAAAACAGCGGCGCTGTCAGCCCTCAGGATGTTGCGAAATGCTACGTGGCATGGGGCAACGGCCCTGCATGGTCATATTCGCATCCTTGATTTTGTACAGAGAGATGTCAGGGAGGCGCTTATGCCTATGGACGGAAGGCAGAGAGTGAAAATAACAGAAAAATATTATAAAACTCTTATAACGGATGGAGCCGTTTGTGAAGAAATCGCTGGTAGCGATATCAGTATATTCACAGACGGCTCTCTGATGAATGGCCGGGCCGGGGCAGGCGTGTACTCAAAAGAGTTAAGCCTATCCTGTGTACTGAGGTTGGGGAGGTTTGTGTCTGTATACCAGGCAGAAATGCTTGGCGTAGTGCATGCGCTGGACCACCTGATAGATGGCCGGATCAGTGGCAAGAAAATTGTCATCGCTCTCAACAATCAGTCTGTGATTAGGTGTATGCAACGGACAGACATCACTTCCAGGTTGGCCATAGAATGTCTTACAAAACTCAATAGGTGCGCCCAGACAAATGAGCTCACATTTATGTGGGTGAGAGGACACTCTGGCATAGAACAGAATGAAGAAGCTGATTCTTTAGCAAGAGCAGGATCAGCAGAAGAATTCTGTGGACCAGAACCACGTATCGCCATAGGCGACAATATGGTGGCAGGCCTTATTAAACAATGGACGGACTCGGAACACAGTAAAAGGTGGGAAGAAGCTGTTAATTGCAGGCAATCAAAGGCGGCCGTGAAGTGGTCTCGTAGTGAGGCAGCAAAAGTTATCCGATACAATCGAAGGACTTTAAGCTGGCTTACTG
Source organism: Dichetophora obliterata (assembly GCA_963920525.1). Taxonomy (NCBI): domain Eukaryota; kingdom Metazoa; phylum Arthropoda; class Insecta; order Diptera; family Sciomyzidae; genus Dichetophora; species Dichetophora obliterata. Next base: position 43,579,192 of record OY986438.1, on the reverse strand, counting down.
CACTGGTCACAGGACACGGTCTCTTCATGTACCATCTCGGGAAGATGACTCTGACCGAGGACGATGCGTGTAGGTTATGCCTAGAGGAGCCGGAAACAGCAGCACACATTCTGTGCCAGTGTCCGGCGCTGGCAAGCATAAGATTGACCACTCTGGGACGCCCATTTATTGGCGAAGCCGAGATTGGTCAACTAACCTATAAGGATATGCTTGAGGTGACAAAGGATGCTTACACAAGGAGCATGCTCACGTACGAGTACTCCGAGCAGTAGTACCCTTTGTCCAATGGAGGACGAAAAGGGACCCACTGTGGTCTGCTTCGGCAAATCCCCAACTTATTATGTAAGTGATGGACACTAGACATATAGATTTTGCCACGCCTTCTTTTACCGCTCTTCTATTTATATAAAATCGTTCGTGTGGTGCCTCTTAAGATCTCAGGAACGGAACACCTAATGCAACCATATTTACAATATCTGTTAATATCCGGTTAATAAAGCTAATATCTCGGTTAATAAAAAAAGCCACACCCCATTTTACCGCCCAAAAATCAATAGAAATGCTATATTTCGGACGGTTTTGAGTGTGTTATACTAAAATTTGGTAATTTAGTTTGTATGGTTATTGTTTGAAACTGAATTAAAAATGGGTGTCACACCCACACCCACACCCACTTTTACAGCCCACAAATCAATAAAAATACTTTATTTAAGACGATTTTGGTCGTATAAGACTTATATTTGGTAATTTAGTTTGTATGGTTACATTCGGGAACAGTTATAAAAATAGGCGTGGTTGCTCTGTAGTAACTCCCACTATTTCATAAATCATTTAAATTGACTGCTGGGCTGTTTGCGCTGAAATTTTGGCAGTCGATTTGTTTCGCCTACGAGATAGTTTAGGAAAATTTTGCCAATCCCCCAACAAATCAATAAAAATGCTATATTTTGAACGGTTTTGGTTGTAGTAGACTAAAATTTGGTAAATTAGTGCATATAGTTACTTTCGGAAACTGAACTAAAAATGGGCGTAGTCGCACTACAGTTATGCCTGTTCAGAGACACACAAAAAATTAAAATTTTTTCCGATTGGCATGAAAATTCTTATATGGCAGTGAGCCAGTCTGTGACATGACAACGTTTTCCACCGGATTACTAGTAAACGATAAGATGCTGCGAAGTTTACGTAAAAAATTACTCGTATACAAAATAACTTTTTTACGCCCAATTAATGGCCTAAATTTTTCGCACAAAATAAAGCTTTTAAATTAATTTGTGGGCAATAATAGAAGGTGTGGAAACTTTCTATTTTTTATTATTTGAGATATAAACCTTGATAACAGATGTAAATTTGGTGGCCTAAGAAAAGATAATCAAACTTGAGAGTTCGTTCCTAAGGCAAATAAAATCATGGCTACTTAATTATAATTTTATAAACATTGAAGAATTACTTCGAGCTATAGTTTAGTTTATATATTTAAAGATTTTTTTACTTATATCTCTCTCTCTCTCTCTGTTCTTTCTGTCCCTCTTTTTCTTTTCTACCAAACACTTCCTCCCGCTACTACTAGTATAAGTTAATGAACTATCTGAACACGTGATAGGTAACTCAGTAATAATATATTACTCCACCTATCACTACCATTTCTCTAATTACATAGTTTTTAGTTACGTAAGAAATATTGTATTAACTGTAATTATGTGTAACGGTGTTACTGTTCCTGAGATCTTAAAAGTAGTGTCCGAACGAAACCGAAATTTTGGCCAAAACCGAAACCGAATATTCGGCCATTTTATTTTAAGGATTTTTAATGAAAATTTGTTGATAAATCGTTAATGAAAAAATTTGCATTAAAATTTTTCAGAATGTTCTTGAGCCTTATCTTAAAAAATTAAAGCTCACTTTTTCGATTCCGCGTGAAAAATTATTCCCGATAGGTCTGAATAATTTTTGTTTTGTACAATGCGTTGTTAATATTTTTATATTTGAATTAAATGACTGATGCAAGTAGTTTTTATCAAAAGTTTTTGCTAGTTTCGGTTATTCGGCCATATTGCTGCCGAATAGCCGAAACTGGCCGTAACCGAAAACGAAACCGAATATTCGGTCAGACACTACTTAAAATACACTGCACGAACGATTTTGTAAGTAAAGAAGTGGTGGTAAAGTAGGCCTTGTAACATTTATTTATATACTGAACACCATTTGGTCTCATGTGCTATGAGAAAAATTGTAAGAAAAATACACCAAGTTTTAATATAAAAACATGCACAACTCAGGAATTATCTTTCGTACCTGAAGCACACAAAAAGTTTGTAATAGGTACTAATTTTATTTTTTGGTCAAATAAAAAAAAAAAATTAATCAAAAATGAAAGTGCTGTTTTTGAAAGTTAAAAACTCGGTCATGTTAAAAAGGATTGCATTCCTTATTTTTAGGATTAAAATTTTGATTAATTGTCCGTCCAATCTTGTTTTAATCTTTTTCATTCTAATTTTCCAAAAAAACTCAAAGAATTTCTTTATTTCGTAAAAAACTTTGATAAAAATATTTGTTGTGGAAAAAATATTCAAAACTAAAAATGAATTTTTTAATGTTCTATCATATGATATGCATAAATGTAGGATTTATTTAAGGTCTTGAGAGCACACACACACCAAATTTCATCAAAATGTGACAAAGCCATGTACAGAAGAATTTCATATAAAAAGATATTCCCCGGCAGACGTTGCACTGTGGTTGAAATCACTGATCTAGCGGCATTTATATCAAATTGTAAAATTTTCAAATCGAATATTATTATTTTTTATTATGGGTTAGTATTTGTGAAAGTTTAAATTTTAAGCCTTAAGGTTAAAAAATATGCAGTATTATTTTAGCTGGATTAAAGTTTGTTTCAAGATTTTTAACCGTGTAGATATACAAACATATATGGATTAAGTTAAATATATTTTCTTTTTAATTTAAACAGCAATAAATAAAATATAAATATAGTATACAATATTATTCCTACTGCATTCAAAATATTTTTTAAAACCATTGAAAAATAAAGGGGAAAAAATATATATTTTTTATATTGAAAATCTGCAAAAGCATTGCAATGCTAAACACAAGCTGTTTGGCTTCATTTTATTGATAATTCCTTCAATTTACCAAATGTAGCCAAAAATTTGCAGCTTAGTTATCGACCCTAATAGAAAGAAAAGAGATATTCCTAGCTCACTTTGCACACAGCCGAAACTTGGAGAGACAAAATGTAAACAAAGATTTTTGTTTAAGCCAACTTCGGGGATCTGATTTTTTTTATTAATAATTCCTTTAACTTATCACATGCAGCCAAACAATTAGTAGTTTTGCGATCCATTCTAATTAGATTCTAATATTAAGAAAAAGGACAAAAAACTTAAAAAAGAACAAAAATATTCCTGCTCGCTTGTGCACACAGCCGAAATGTTAATAAGCAGGATGTAAACAAATACTTCTTTTTTAATTGGCATCTGATTTTTCGGTTTCTAAATTATAAATTGAATATATGAAAATGCATTAAAATCATAGATAGAAGGAAATATCTGGTAATTTGAAATAAATAAGTTTTGATTCTTTTAATTAAAAATAATTTCAATTAAGCGAATGTAGCGTAAAGAATTTGCAGGCAATCGATTCTTATACGATTCCGCCAAGAAGAAATAAACCAGTACAACTAAATAAACAAAGATCCCAGTTGGAAAAGGAGACCTACTGTATGTCTGCCGGCAACATGCCTCGAAGGACAGGAGAAATGCTCGCCTCCATGCCAGCTTATATCTTTTTTGTATAGGCATGTCCTAGGCCGGCATGTCTGCCAAATGAACTGCCGTAGCAACATTGCAGCATGCATCTTATGGTATGAATGCAGAAGATATATATGACTGCCAAATGAACTGCTCTAGCAGCAATGCTGCATGCAACTCTCGGCATTATTGCTGCATACATACCATGACATGCATGCTGCATTGCTGCTGCGGCAGTTCATCTAACAGACATGCCGTCCTAGGACATGCCTATAGAAAAAAGATATAAGCAGGTATGGAAGCGAGCATGTCTGCTGAATTTCCAAGTAATGTTGCCGGCCATTCCAAATTACCATTATTCGGAGACTTGAACCTCGGTCGCGTGAGTGTAAGTGCATATGCTTATTCATTCGACCATTGCAGCTGTTAACTAATCGTCGCTTAATTTGCTTCATTAAGAATAAACACACGAGCACAGAGTATAAAATTAACCCATTTCAGCCCACTGTACTCGCTAGGGTACAGAAAAATGTCTTAGTTATTTGCACTGCTGTTTTACTGCTTGCGCATTTTTCCGTTGAACTTCTGTTTGTATGAATTCTTTGATACATTGCTTACATACTTGTTGCTGCTTCTATGGAATAAAATTAATAACGGTAGTTTGCGATCGCGTTTTGAGTAACTTTTTTTGCATATTCTTAGTTTTTTTGTTATTTGTTCTGCGTTTGGCTGTCATACAGCAAGGTTAATTGGAGTAAAGTTTTAGTTTTGGCCATATTGTAAGAAAATTGTGTGCACAAAATAACTAAAAAAGCAAAAAAAAAAGATAAAACAATTATATTTGTTAAGGTAAGTGCTTTTAAGGTGTGGTGTACTCGCTTGAGTACAATGGACGTAGGCATAAGAAAAAAGTGTTAAAAAATAAAAAATTTCAGTATGGATTTCCAGCCATTGACAACTGCATACTTCTACGAAAGAAGCTTTCGTAACCTTGAAAGTGCATTAAGTGCTTTCAATGATGATGAACAGCGAGCTTCGACAGACATTGTCTTTACTCCGCCTGATGTCCACTATAAAACTGATGAATATGAATTGGATCCCGATGATTTCAATAATGATGAGTTTCCGCAAAACATTCCTGGGGAAATTGTGGTTTTTAGCGGAGATAATGATTTCGGCAGTGAAGATGATATTCCCTTATTAAAATTAAAAAAAAAACTTAATCAAGATCAACGTATGAGCCCAAAGTGGTCAAATAAGGCATGTAATATGAGTATTAGTACTACCATGAACTTTCAGGAAAGAAATGAAAACATGATTTTGAGTTTGAATGGGAAATCAGCTGTGAAAGTTTTTGAGAAGCTCTTTGACATCGATGTTGTCAACTTGATCGTAGGGCAAAGTCGACTATATGCATCACAGCACAACAATCATGGTTTTGTTTTAGAAAAAGAGGATCTGAAAATATTTTTAGGGATACCTTTTTACAGTGGTTACCACCACTCGATGCCAAGGGAAAGAATGTATTGGCAATTAGATGAAGATACTAAATGCCAATCATTACTGATAATATGTCCAGAACCTGGGTCGATTTAAAAATCGCCCATTGCTCGATTAAAATCGTATTCTAGGGATAAAATCAGAAACTTTGCCCGAGGAACTATACCTCTAAAACGAATTCTAATGCCCCAACTTTCAAATTTTGTCCCGTAGGGTCAAATTTTGAAAAATCTCTCTTTGACCCATTCAGAGTGCCTCAATTGAGTCCAAATGTATGACCGACCCCCTCTAACTTTGGAGGGCCGATCCACCCATACCAGCGGAATACCCCCTGGAACCCTCTGGGGTGTTCCCCATACAAACAAATGTAAGCTATACCTCTAAACCGAATTCTAATGCCCCAACTTTTCCTTAGGGTCAAATTTTGAAAAATCCCTCTTTGACCCATTTAGAGTGCCCCAATCAAACCCCATGGAACCTCCCTGGGGTTCCCCATACAAAAAGTTAAAAAAATTACCATTTTTGGCACTTTACATGAAAAAATCAGAAAATGGGGTCGCCACTGGCATGGGTGGATCGACCCTCCAAAGTAAGTGGGGGTCGGTCATACATTTAGACTTGATTGGGGCACTCTAAATAGGTCAAAGAGGGATTTTTCAAAATTTGACCCTACGGGACAAAAGTCAAAAGTTGGGGCATTAGAATTCGTTTTAGAGGTATAGTTCCTCGGGCAAAGTTTCTTATTATGATCCCTAGAATACGATTTTCACTGAGCAATGGGCGATTTTTTAATCGACCCGCCCTAATATATATATATATATATTTTTTTTTTATACATAATAATTGTATGCAGCAGTAACTAGTCATTTGAAACTGAGTGTGAAATAGCGGCTCTTTGAACCTGGATCTCTTCTACTAATTTAGTCCCTTTGACAGTAGTTTTGGAGACTATATCAGACTTATTGTTTACATAAAAATAAGTTTAAATAAGTTTATAGATAAACATAAGACTTGTGGCTTAAATGGTTTAGCTGGACCGTTTAGCTTCGTTGATTTATTCGGATCTTTTTATTTTCTCGGCTCAATAACCTTAGTAGGATCATTTTGCTCAATCGGCTCATTTCGCTTAATTGACTCATATGGCACAATGGCCTCATTAAAACAATTTGTTCACTTAGCTCAATTTGTACAATTGCCTTGTTCGGCTCAATTATCTTTTTAGGCTTAATTGACTCAATTGCGGCTTAATTGCCACTCTTGGCTCATTTGAGCAATTGCCTTACATTGCTCAATTGGCTTATTGTAAACAAAATTAAATTAATAATTTAGCAGTTTTAAAATATTTGGTATTCCTTGAATAAATAAAATCGATATTTAAGATATTTTTAATTTTTGGCTTATTCACTTCGATTCCATAGTTATTCTATTCATTAATCATTCAATTGTCTTTTTAGGCTTTAATAGCTCAATTGCTCATTTAACACAATTGGCTAAATTTCTTCAATTGACTTGGTTTACACAAAATCAAATTATCAATTTAATAGTTTTTAAATTATAAGTATAAGGCCTGTTTCCAGCTCTCAAGTAAAGCTTATTTTCATACATAAATCTGAAAAGTAATCGAAAAGTAATTTTTCCTTGTCAAAATTACTTGAAAGAGAATCCAGCTCGTAAGAAAAATTTTCTGTTCTTACTACTTTTTTTTCATTGAAAAGTGACAACGGTAACACTGTGAATGTCAAGAAATATATGCAAGTTATATTATTACTTCAAGTAAAATTTTGGCAACCAACATTCAAAGGTAAATAATTTTATTGATATCATTGCTTAATTGATTTAAAATTAATAAAAGAATATTTTAGACATGCACATGAACATTTCTACGGAGGGAGAAGAAGAGGCAGTCAATTTTGAGGGGCAGATGTCTTCCGAGAAGCGGTCAAAAGCTGTCCGGAAGAAGCGGTCTGCCAACATGTAAACAAAATGTAATAAAATGTAAACAAACGCTTTTCTCTATTACTTACCTTTGCAATTCAGCCATTACTCATTTAATGAATTATTTCAATATTTATTGCAACAAATTTATTTCAATGTTTGATGAAAACAAATCAGCCTAAATTTTCAATACAAAGTGATACAATGCTGGAACTGTCAAAACTCTCGCCGTCAAAATTACTTGTCTACTACTTTTTTACACTCAAGAAACTTAAGTAACTTTTTTCTTGAGTAATTACTTGAGAGCTGGATAGAGACCTATATCTTAAAAAATTTAAATCCTTTTTCGGTATTAAAAACAGTGTAAGTTCTTAGCTTAATTAAGATCCCATAGTAACTATATTCATTATAATAAAACGCAAAGCTATAAGCTCAGTTGGCACAATTTACTTAATTCGTACATTTTGAAAAATTGTATATTCCGTCAACCAAAGCTACTGAAATAATTTTGTTTTTCGTATCATCATTAGTCATAATCGGGGATTCCAACTTGCGGAGATTTCCCCAATTTGCGCGTAATTTCAAATTGAGTAAGGAATCGGGGATTGAGCTTGTTTATGCGGGAAATTTAATAACATATCTGATAGTTATTTTCGGAGTATTTCAAATACTTTACATTTAAATTTTTTATTCCATTTTTTTATAATACCTGAATTAGTTTAATTGTAGTTAAAAACCTGGTTGAAAAATTGTTCTCATTGTTAGTCCCTGAAAAAGACAAGGACAGATATGGTTCTGATTTAAAAATGCTCTCTACTATTAATGCATATTTACTTTTTAAAAACTGTTGGTTTGAAGATCGCTTAGTTGTTTCAAACATCTATTATTTATGGCAATTGATATAAAAAGTAAATATAATAATCCAATAAAAAATATATAATTTAAAAACAGAATTTGTTCCTTATGGGCTATTTTAGAAAAACTTTGTGAGAGACTTTGTGAGCAAATGCGGGCCAAAGCAAGAAATGAGTCATAATGGATAGTATTTTGTGCTCTATTTTTACGAGTATTTTGCATGGCTTATTTAATTTTTTTCTAATTTTTTTTCTTGTCTTTTCTGTTACTACAAATATTTTTCTATATTTAAATATTTTATATGTTCTATCATTTTATGCACAACATTGTAGAGCTTCTGTTTCTTATCTCTATTCATCACCATCCTCGCTTTTTATTCAAACAAATCCAGTATTTTTTAGGCTTCGTATTTTTTTATTTCAAATTTTCAAAAACTGCCAAAAAAATAGCACCCTTTGATACCTTAGCTAATGCAGCCTTTATTCGCTTCCTTTTCCGAAACTCAAATTGAAATCCAAAAAAATTCAGTGCAAACCGTGAAATATGCCGCAATAAATCCTCTACAGAAATTAGAGAATCCAGCTTCGGTTGCAGCAGTGCATGATTTCTGAAGGATCATCGATCATTTGGCGGTGCAGAAATCTATAGAATAAAGCGCGGTAGTAGAACAAAAGTAGTGTAGAAAAAAAAATCTAAATAAAAAAACTAGCATGTTTCGCATTTCACGCATGTGACTGGCAAGGCGGCCAGTCAGTCAGTGTGTCCCTCCGTTTGCCTGTCTGTCTGTCTGTCTGTCTACCCGTGCTGGCACCCTATGATGTGGTACGGTCAGGATATAAAATATTTTGCCTGTGCTTCTGCATAAATTCTCTGTATTTAAGCATTAAATAGGCGGGCGTTGCTCCTGCTGAGTAGTCAAGGTATGAAAAAACGTGAACATTGAAATTAGTTGTGGGTTAAAAATTATTGTTGTTATGATTTAAAAATTTAAAAAAAAATAAAACAACAGCCAATTTAGGGTTGACGTTCTGATGAAATTTATGCAAATCACTTTTATATACAAATGAGCCAACACAATGGCTGTGAATGTGTGCATATGTTGTAGATGTTGATGAATTAGTTTGCTGAGATATTCTTTATTTGTTCTTTCTTTTTTTTTAAATTTGATAGATATGAAAAAATGCTGACATTTGATATTTTATCATTTTACTTGGTTGAAAGAGCTCTTCAAATATGCGTTACATTTAATGTCTTTAGCTGAGGAAACATGCGCTTCTCACAGAGCTTAGAAATGTGCACACATGTGCGCAATTAAAAAACGTGAAACTTTAGAAAAATTATTAACTAAGATGTGCTATTCGCAAAACAGTTCTAATTTAACGAAAATAGGAAAAAGTCGTATTAAACTGTTCAAAAAATTAACTTTTAATAGAAACAATAACGTAAACATAACGCATTAAACATAACTCATAACATATTCTGAAAATAATTGGAAAAATATATAAAGGGCTTATTGCAATTACGTGATAAATCACATGATAAACAAAATTTTTTTAGAATGTAGAAATATCATATCTACACTGCTTTTATCTGCAATATCAAATAACAAAATTTTGCTAAGTTATTATAAACCGTAAAAGCAAATTTCTACTTGCTTCAAGTAAATATGAGCTAAGGTTATTATAAATTGGAATAGAAAATTTTGATTAGTTTTTGCTGAAATCTAGCACATTTTTGAAGTGAAATATTTTTTAACATTTAAATAAATTGAAAAAATTACCGTTATCCGGAGACCTGAAGCTCTGCCGCGTGAGTGTAAGTGCATGGGCCTATCCATTCGAACAACGCAGTTGCTAACCAATCGTCGCCTAATTTTCTTCATTAAGAATAAGCGTGTGCTCGTGTGTTAAGAAGAAATTTGCTTGAATTTAGTTAAAATTTGTATTTTGAGTTTATAGCAACTTAGTAAATATTTGCATGAGTTTAGTGAAAGTTTACTATTTGAGCTTATAATAGCTTAGCAAATATTTGCTTGAATTAAGTAGAAATTTTATTTTGCTGTTTATAATAACTTAACAATCTTTTTCTTAACTCACACCGTGATTAAGCAAAGTTTTGCTAATTTGCTTTTAAGCAAAATATTTGCTTGATTCAAGCAAAATAATTATCTCCGTGTATGCATATCATATTCTTGCAATAAGCCTTTCATGTTCAGAATTTTGTTTTCCAACAGAAAAATTACAAAGAGTGTCCAGATATTAAAATATAGCAAATTACTAAAACTAAATGATAAATATCCAAAAATTGTCAGAATGGTTGTTTCAGTATTTCTTTTAAATTTTTCTTTTATATTTTGTTTAAACTATATATGAATTGGCTTCGGTTTTATTTATTTCTTATTATCTTGTATTATGTTTTTAATACCTGGAAGAGACAATTTAAAGCAAGAAATCGAGAAGCAAATACTTAAAAAAAAAAACCAATTTTTGCATGGGCAAGCTTTTTGTTCCTATGAATTTTCAAAAACAAAACATTCCAAAAATAAAGTTTCAAAAAGGATTACTATCAGAATTAAAATTTTTTAAAAATCCTAAAAAAGGCTCTTTTTTAAAAAATTCCGGCAAGCGTAAGGGTTAATACATCGCGAAGTCCTTTCGTGGAGGGTAGGTATTACAATGAGCCAATGAATATCTTAGACTTAGTTAATCAAACACTTATTTTTGTATGGAGACTGACCCGGATTAGCGTATATGTATAATAGAGTTATTTCGGAATTCTCGAATGAGTTCCTTTGGAAAACAGAAGAAAATTGTGAAATTTTCAGAAAAAACTATTGATATTTAAATGTACCGAAATTGCCGTTAATGCTGAAAATCTGATTTATTTGGAAAAAAGTAAGCTTTGAAAGGGCGTGTAAGTTGGGAAGGGCGTACAACTTAATTTAGGCCTTGCTTGTACGGCCGTTGTTCAACCATACTTTCGGACACAAGGCTCTTTGGATTATTTTTAGGCCGTATTGGACCATTGTACAGTCTATTTTCGACCGCTGTTCAACCGCTGCTAAGCCGAAAAATTATCAGAGCTGCAACATATCAAATTCAATTCAGAGAATTGAGGCCAATCTTCAGACATTTTGTGCAGATCAGTATTTTTATTTTAAATTTACATACAAAAAAATAATTTGTTAAGTTATCTTAGATAGTTTCACCTCAATTTTTTTAATCTAGGAAATTCGGCAGTAACAGTTGTTTTCCCGTGCCAAGTCATTGAATAAGTTTGTGGCTGAATTAAATAAATTTTTTAGACTGCATAGAAAGTATTCCTTCAAAGCTGACTAAGTCATACAGTAATGCCAGGTGCCTTTCACCATTTACCCCTAGATTGGATTTGAAATCCCCCTAAAATTCCCCTAAAAATGTTTTTCGAAAAACATACAAAAATTTCATAAGGAGCACCTGAAAAGTAGTGCAACTCCAATGCAAGCGTATGCATTTAAAGGTCGTACGTCTTTAACAAGGGCGGAAAGTTCCTTCATAGTTCTCAATTGGTCAATGTAAAATTGACCTAAAAATGAAGTCTTACTTTTGAAAAAAGGCTCTGTCTTCCACTCATTAATATATTTTTGGGCATGTCTTTCTTGTCTGTAGTTTTTGCTTTGTTTTAAGTTTTTACACGAAATCAATCAATTGCAAGTAAAGCGCGAAGCAAGTTCGAAGTGAAGTGGGAAATGAGTGGTAATTTAATTGAAATCCTGCCAATTAAGCTGTTTTTATAAAATGTTGGTGAAATACCCAAGAAGCCAAATATCTTATATTCATACCTTTTTAGCATAATTTTAAGGAAAAGTAAGAAAACTTTATTTCCAAAAGTCAATTTCTCAAATACACCTTATAATCCTCTAAAACACATTATATCTTCCTAAAAAAATCCCTAAAGATTCATTACCCTTAAAATTCCTCAACACAGTTAAAAAAACCCCTAGACCTAGGGGGAAATCCCCTGACCTGGCAACACTGAAATCATAATATGTTTTTAGTTTAGAGCCTTAGGTCAAGTATGTTATGAAAGAAGGCAATAACAACTCTGTTTATAAAATCAATCACACATTAGACTATAGTTGTTGCCTCCTTTCATAACATACTCAAATTAAAATCATAAAAATCATGTCATTTATTTTTCAAAATTGGTTATTGCTTATACATATTGTATTATCCCTTTTCCACACGGGCAAATTTTCTTGTCAGCAAGTCAAAAATACAAAGGAAAGAACTGCACAGCATCAAAGAAAGAACAGCACAGAAAAAAAAGTTGCCAGTATAGACTTGCCTGTACTGCCGACTTGCTGGCAAGAAAACTTTTCGTGTGGAAAAGGGGTCTATGAAGCCTATCCAAATACGCAACTCGATTCGATTTTCTAATTTTGAGAAAGCGTTCGGTAGTTAACTTGCCTGTGACAAAGAGAACGAAAAGAAAAACAAAAACAAAGGCAATGATTGTTGAAGTTCATGCAGCGTTCAGTTTCGGTAGCGCTCATAGAATATATGCGTGGAGGTTGGATATTCAACGCAAGGCGCAAAAATTTAAGTTAGACTGGTATAAACTAATCGGTAATTCTTTTATATTTGGCAACAAAAAAAAAAGACTAGAGGCAATTTTTCCATACTATTGACGAGTTTTGGGACTTTGACACATCCCAGCAAAATTTTTGATAAGAAATGTGACATGCATTCCTAGGGGCACTGCTTCCATAAGACATTCTATAGATCCCATTGTGCTCCTTCTTAGCCTTATCAAGAAGTGCTTTCAAGAGACATTCCCATAAACTACTTCTGGAACACATTCAAATAGCATTTAAATTCAGTTAAAGTAAAAAAAAATTACATATAATTAAAACTTATGTTGTAGATATTTTCCGTGGGATTTTTTAAAGCACCAACAAAACCCAACTGCCGTGATAATTGGGAAAAGGGATATTTTAAGTGGAATTTTTTTAAACGCCCAACAAAACCTAAATTCCCAACACCACAATTGCGAGAAAATTGGAAAAAGGAATCTTTTTTCATGGGATTTTTTAAATTCCTTCCTAACTACAAAAACCATTCCATTCCACAAAATGGCTTCTAAAAGTTCCCTGGGAAAACACCTACTAGAATCCTTTCATTGAAGGGCTCAAAAAAATCTTCTAATGAAAAAATTCTGGAAGCACTTCTAGAGAAAACCAAGGCAAGGCATTAACATATTCATTCAATGACATGAATATGTTAAAAGAATAACTTCTGGGAATGAAAGTTGAAGGCAAGAAATTAAAGATTCCATCTTCAACTTAGCTTCTTTTGGAAGCACTTTTATTGCTGGGGTGTACAATTTCTTTTTATCAAAACGTATGTTTGAAAAAAAACTAACAACTTTTGGAAACACTGTTAAATTGCTCCCGATAGGATTCCTCGACAACGAGCATCATTAGCAACTTAACAATCTCCATCAAAATCATTATTAATATTACTATCATCAACATCACCAGCTCATCATCACAATACTCAACACATGCAAAGATTTGTGTGGCTTTTCGTGCATTCGAAATGAAGCAAATCTAGCAACAGTTGTTGACTTGAATCTGCTGTTGCTGCACGAATGACACAAGCACATAAGGAGACTGCGATGCAATCGAGCCACTGTAATCGGTTATGAATTGTCAACAGAATGCTGCAGCAGCAGCAATGGCCGCTGCCTGTCGTAAAGTGAGTGAGTGAGTTATCATAACTTGCGCTACATCTTGGTATCTTGGCTGCTGACAGATGTCCGCCAGATGATGCTGAGGATGATGATGATGCAGGTTGTCAGCGCCTTAAGAGGCTTAGTTAAGAATTGCTTTTGTTCGCACTCGTACAAAGTGCGGAATGTCAATTCGACGATGACGATGATGATGACGACGATCTCGTATAAGCTCGTTGTCTTTTAGAATACGTACGACGAAATGATGTGATTATAATACAAATTTGGACGTTTATCTGCACCAAAATGCAGCTAACGTTGGACATTTGCTGTAGGAGCTCATAAGTTATGCCATAATTTGTGTGCTTAAAAGGCATAAATTTTCGATATGCACGCACAACAGTAAAGTACAAAATAAAAAAAGTACAAAAATCATCTAGATCCACATTTGTGCAAAAATTTGCCAACATCTTTTGGTTTGATGTTTTCATTTTGGCTGGAATTTAATGCGTTTTCTTGAACGTTGCTGTCAGCTTGACTTACATTGACATTTTCAGAGGAAAAACTTTAAATCTGGCACTTAATTAAATCTTTAAGATTTATCCCTTACTTATTCAATTTCTTTAGATCTTACCTTTTGTGGGTAACAACCACTTTCTTAGTTGAAAAAAAAGCACATCAACGTTTGTAACCATTTTGCAACATTTAACTGCTCCAATTATATGGAGTCGACATTGATTTCTTTGCAAAAATCAAACAACCAAACTGCCACAGGTGGATCTCATCGAAAGCGGTTTAATAGAAAAAAGAAAAAAAAATTCGCCATAAATCAGCAGAGCGCAAAGATCTACAGAAATCACAGATAAAGTCTCAAGTACACGGTAAGTGCGAGACAGACAGACAAACAGAAATCAAAGATTAGCTTGAGGCTTGGTAAGCTAACAACGCTTACAACCTTAAAGTGCGGCTAAATAAAACGCTAAATAAAATTTCTTAATTCCATTTATTTATTTATTTAGCAACGCCATATTTATTTGCCATATTTGAGCAACGATTATCTTTGAGCTGAGCATAAAATAACCCAGCAAACCAAAACTATGTCCTGTGAATTCTTTTATTAATATTTTTGTATAGAAAGTTTATATGTTTTCACCATTTAAAAATTAATTCTTTTTGAACCATTCGCAGAACTCTAAAAAATAGATAAAAAAATTCTGAAATTATAATTACTTTTGTTTAAAAATTATGTAAAAAACAAAAATTTTAATAATTTTTTTTTTAATATAAGTTCACAAAAGCAATAAAAAAAGGATAGGTCTGAAAACATTCTTTTTTATATGTGATTTCTTAGAACTTTCTCACTCTAAAATAGCACGCGATATAACAAAATACATCAATATAAAGCTACATGTAGTAAAAAAATTTAAAATATAAAAACATATCATAACGATTTAGTATATCGAACTCATTTCATAAAGGCACTACCCAGTGAAGCGAAACTATCTTTTTTGAATTTATTTATAACCCTTTTCAAGATAGAAATATACATTTTTGTTACTCAAAAAAAAACGCATTTTGAATCATTCGTTAGATGGAAATCCTCTCAAGAACGAAACTGGTTTTTATTTGAAAATGAGTTTTAAATTAACCATTAATTGTAATTATATTGGTTGAATAAAAAAGCACCAATTGTGCTTATTTTAATTTGTTGCATATTCAGAAATGCACTAAAAATAGGATTGTTTTAAGAATTTTGTTTTTTTATAAATAATTTTGTAGAATTCTCTAATGCTGAAATGAAAATACACACTAATACAAAAATCATATTGCATAACAAAAAAAGAATAAAAAATTAAAAATCACCATGACTGCATTGAACTCGTGTCCATGGTTACCACTTGTAAAAAAAATTTAGTTACTTAATTTTGATCAAAAAGTTACCAAAATTAAATAAAAATTAATTAAATAAGCAAACATTTTTTAAAGTAAGAAAATCAATAAAATTATAATTTTTGTTAATAGAAAGCATTTATTCAACATTAAAATACTCAAAATTAATAAACAGAAATAGTGGGTAAACAAATTTAGTAAATATTACTAAGTATTCCATTTTTCTTGTTTAAAACTTCTAATTTTTAATAAATAACAATCACAAAATAAGTACAATTCATAAACTCATATACATATAAGAATGAGAAAAATATTTAAATTAATTAAAAAAAAAATAAATTCATTTATAGAAAAAGTATAACTTTTTTCTTGATTAAAATTTATTTATTTTATTAATATACAAATCACAAATAAGTAGTAAATTAAGGTAAACGTAATTTTCTTGTCACAAAACAAAAAATTATAAGATCCTTATCTTTATTATTTTAAATAAGTAGGAACTAAAAAAAAACCGAATTCATTGGCAATGAATATTGATTTTAAGAAAGTAAATGAATAAATACAAAGATATAGCATTAAATGCTTAAAAAAATGATCGGTTTTCTCAAGTTTAATTTTTAATAATTTTTAATAACTAAAAATCAGAAACTACATTTGTGTTTGGATATAGAATATCAATTCTCACTACGGGTACTGATTTTAAATATAAGGAAACTTTTTCACCATCACCTCAAGTTAAGGAGTTACGAAAAAATATAATATACAGTTATTTTTCCAGTAACTGCTCCTAAGCATAAACTATTGCATAGTATATAAAGATTTTGCTGATATCTTCTTACGTTTTAGAAAAGCATATTGTGAAAGAAACGAAAATTTTATTAAATTTATTCAAAGCAATTTTAAGGGTCTGGAAATCCCTAACTTTTCAGTAAGTTACTTTGGAAATTTTTCCTATAAATTTTTCATGTAATCAATTTTGGTTATTTTAAAATATATCTGGAATTATCCGCGATATTTTCAAAGGTAAAATGTATGCTTAAACTTTAAAGACAAAAGATATTTTTTAAAGATAGTTTTAAAATTTATGATTTTTAAAGGCCATTTATCTTCGAAACAAAAGATGAAAATGAATTTGTTTACAAAAATAGTTAGACCTGATCAGCCCTATTATGCATAAATTTTCAAGTGGAATCGAAAAAGAGAGTTTTTATTTTTAAGATAAACCGCAAGAACATTCAGGAAACTTAACAAGGAAAAAAACATTTAGGAAAAAATAACTTAAAAATGTTCGAAATGTTCTAGAGCTTTATCTAAAAAATTAAAACTCTCTTTTCCGATTCCGCGTGAAAAATTATGCATGATAGGGCTAAATATTTCCTGTCATGAAGCTGTCAAATACGATCGAAATCGACTGATGCAATTTAAAGATATTATTCTGTTAGAACATAACAGGTTTTTACATTTTTGCCTATAACTCTAAAAATATAAACCTAAAAATCTTCTGGTGACCACACATTTTGAGGCTTTTTTCTCATTTCGCAGAGTTCCTTTGAAATCATTATGTTATTTATTGTATTAAAAGCCAACTTGTTTCGTATTTTCGTTTTTAAAAGAGACTTCTTTGTTAACGATAAATTTTAAGATTGAAATATTTTGACATTTTCTTTTGACATGATTCGCAATACTTTCAGATGATGCGTTCGGAAAACTTAGAGAAATGTTACAAATATTTATGTTCATACAAAACATATAGGTCATACAGTACTAAAAAATGCTTAGTATAATATTAAATACAATTTTTTATATAAATCTTGCAAGCAAATTGATTATTATGAATGTTTTGGAAAAACTAAAGGGAAAAAGTTACCAAAACTATAAAAAAATTACCAAGTCAAAAATTTTCTAAAAAATTTGTTAATTAATTACCAAATTGGCAACCCTGCTCGTATCCTCTATGATACTACCCAGTAAACCAAAACTTTCTTATTTTAATCCATTTAATAACTTTTCGGATAGAAAAGTGGGTTTTCGGCACTCAGAAATAAACACTTTTTCAATAATTTCTTGGACTCAAATGCCTTTTAAAAATAAAACTGTTTTTTATATGAAAATTAATTAAAAAAAAAGAGCTCTAGAAACATTATACTGCACATAACATTATACGGCACTCTGCTTAAAGCATTTTTGAAGTCCGACACTTTTTCGTAACCGAAGTGGGACTAAATTGTGTCTTAAATACGAAATCTTTTATTCAAAAATGAGTGTACATAACTACAAAATAAGAAAAGTTTTGCGAACATTGTTCTTCAAATGTAATTTTTTGAAATTTATCTAACGCTAATTGACAAAAGTACTTACCAATATTGTAAATACAATTTTGATGCAGAAAACAACAAATAATGAAAAAAATCATGCCATTGCGGGTATCCAACTCACGTCCTCTCAAAAACAAATCCACTTGTACTACCACTCAGCCATATCATTCGTTGAAATTTATTAGGGGAACGTTTCTATTTACCAATATTTAAAATTTCCCATTGATTTTAATTTCATAACTCATCTATGCTATTATAAGAAATTAAAGTGCAAATTTTTTGTTCCTGGTAAACTCCAAAAGTACTGAACCGATTTTTATGAAATAAGTTTTGAAATACCAAATTTGTGCTACTTTACATTATAGGTGTATTTTCTTTAAAAATAAATCAGTTACTTAGCCTTGAGCTTCGAGCATGTAACAAGTAAGGTATATGCAGTATTTCGCACAAAACAAAAAACAAATGTTTCGTAGTTTTGTTTGATATGCTTGTATCTAGAGAAATCCCCTTTTTTACAAGACCGACGCCAGCGCAGCGACAGATACAGCAACTAATTAGGGACAGTGGTTTTGATATGTACAGCAATGCATACAGTTTTTAAAACGCAACAAATTTCGTAGTAGCAATACTTTTTAGTAAATGCAACTATGGTACTTTCGAAAATACCACATAGGCATAATTTTCTTACCGTTATTCTTTAGCAGTTTGAAGCTATTTGAAATTTTGTTAAAAGTAGTTCGTACAACAAATTAGTGACAGTGACAATTTAAAATTTATAATAATCTTATAAAATAAAAAAAGGTGATTTTATACACATTTATAGTTACAAGTTATTATCAGAGTTATTTTGTGGGAAAATATGGTATACAATGGGAAAAAATAAATTTTGTGACGTCAGCATGCGAAAAATCATTATTCAGATGCAACAAGATAAAAGTTTTTAAAACCATGGTAGGTAATGCTCTTCAGTACTTAAAAAAGAATTTAACTTCAGAAAAGGTGCAACACAAACAAAGAAGCCGCATTACTACTGCTCTAGAAGATACTCTCATTGTTGGGGAGTCTAAAAAAATCCGCATACGTCTGCAAACGAAGTTCGAGTGGCTCTACGGTACGAGTATCTATTGCAAAAATGAAGCAGCACCATCCGTAGACACTATTAAGAGGCGTTTGCGCGAAGTCGAACTTTTTGAAGTATTTCACAGAAGAAGCCTCTATTATCTGAACGCAACCGTAAGAAGAGGCTTGCGTTTGCTAAAAAGTATCGTCATTGGGGAACAAAAGATTGGAACAGAGTATTGTTTTCAGACGAAACTTAAATAAATAGAGTGTCACCCGATGTAGAAAATATGTCCGTCACCCAAGGTCAAAGGAGTTCGACCCAAAGTACACCCGAGCTACACTGAAGAAGCACCGAGCATGGAGGAAGAAGGATTATGCTTTGGGGTTCTATGTCATGGCGTGGTGTCGGCCCAATGCAAAAATTTTAGGGTCTTATGAACCGGTTCCAATATATTGAAATTTTAGATAATGTGATGCTGCCTTATTCGGATAAAAATATGTCCGTAACTTGCATATTTCAGCAGGATAATGACCCGAAGCACATCGCTCGGCTGGTCAAGCAGTGGTTTTCTGATTATTAAGTTACTGTTTTGGACTGGCCATCTTCCAGTCCTGACCTCAATCTAATTGAGAACTCATGGCAGGTTGTAAAAAAAGAAGTGAGCTTGCTCAAGATAGGCAACTTTGACAAGATGTACGATGAACAAAAAAGTTTGGGAAGCGTTTCCTAACAGTGTTTGTGAAAATTTAGTAGAGTTGATACCTAGCAGTTGTCAAGCAGTAATTGACAGCAATGGTTTTGCTACAAAATATTGATAAAATAATAATAATATACTATATAAAATATTCAAAACTCAAGTGTACTTAATTATATAAAAGACTTATTTTATTATGTATATATGATTTTTTTCAGATTTTTTAAAATACGGTTGAATAATTAAATAACAGGCTTTTACATAAAGATAAATAAACAATTCAATTTAAATTAGACCAAAACTCAGAGTTTTCGTAAGCAAAATAACAAATTTTCCTAAAATTTCTATGTTTATACCTAATTTTTTGCACGGAGCTGTATATTTTAGTTTGAGCATGAAAAAAGAAACATTTATGGACATATTTGTTAACCAAATATTTTGTAAATAATTCATTATTTTCTTTTTAAAGATCAAAGAACCAAGGCATGCGCCTTATACAAACATGGTTTGGTCCTTGACCTGAAAGGAAAGGGATAGATTATGTATAGGAATTGATTGGAACCATATGTGAATTATTGATTAGGCGAAACCCACGTGAAAACCAAATTGAATTGCTTTTAACCGAGGCTAGTGCTATGCCTTAACCTCGGCAAGTATTTATAGTTGTTCCTTTACTTTAATTCCACATTTTCCACAATTTAGCTGTGGATTTTTAGTTTTTCCATAATTCTTAAATGTAGGAAGAACCATGCCCGAACCCGGATTCAAACCAGGGAAATCTCTACTAGACTACAAAGGCCGACGACTCCAAAGGCCTAGTTATTATTAGTCATAACTAGGTCTAGGAATCTCATGCGCTAAAAATTCGAAAATATGCGCATATAAAATGCACTGAAAACTAGTGTCCGACCGAATATTCGGTTTCGGTTACGGCCAGTTTAGGCCCTTTTTGTCAGTTTCGGCCAGTTTGTAGACGAAACTTTTACAACACATTGTACAAAACAAAAATTATGAATTCGTCTATAATTTGATTTCTCGAGTTAACGCAAAACATTTTGGTTAATTTTATGCGTTCGATACTATCATTTTCGATTTTATAATCTCTATTGCAATTGACATTAAAGTTTTATAGATGCTGAAGCCAAAAAATGATAATTAAACTTCCGAACGAATTATGTGTTTGGGAAATAAAGGAAAAGAAAACGAAATATTTCTATTTTTATAATACTAAACCTTTAAAAAAACAGAAATACTTTGTTTTGCAGTTCTATAAAAATGTACATTGTAGGCGCATACTATTTTGAGTGTGTGCAGAAGATATAAAGTATGCAATGCTTTTGTAATAAAAAATAAAATAAAAAATTAATATTGAAATAAATGAAGAAGCAACTAGAACAGATGGCAACCCTTGATAGAGTTGACGGCGGTGATCTAAAATGGCCTACTGCTTTGAAGTGTCATATGATTAGCAGCCATACAATTCATGAGAATGAATTAGAAGATCTGCACATTCATATGCTAGTTTAAACAGTGAGTTGATCACAGCTTAATCACTCAAAGACTACTGAAGAGGAATATGTAGCGATTTCCGAAACAGACTGTCTAGTCAGCTAAGTGATTGACTCTATACAGAGTTGTTGTTGTTGTTGTTGTTGTTGTTGCCTTCTTGAAAACTCACTTGATCTAAAGCTCACAATATTAATTCATGTAATTATTCAATAGATCATAAAAACTAATTAAAAAACTATTTCATTTATTATTATAGTAAACTTTAATTAATTATTATAAACTTCAATATTGAAATAATATTTTTTTAAATTAATTTTTTTCTTATGTGTGTGAAAGTACTTTTAATCCTTTTAATGAAAAAAAAAAATATTTGCAGAAACTTAAATTTTCATATTAATAACCAGTTTCCGTTTCGGTTTCGGCCGAATATAATAAAATGGCCGAATATTCGGTTTCGGTTTCAGCCAAAATTCCGGTTTTGGTCGGACACTACTGAAAACTCTAAAATATGCGCAAAAAAAATATGTATTTTATACATATTTAAAATATGTATAAAATTATTTTTTCAAAAACAAAAATTTTATGAAGTGAAGTACTTTTATAAAAGTAATCTTTTTCTAAAAGACTCTAAATTTAAACGGTTGCAAATCCAAAAAATATGGAAAAATATGCAAAAACCATATGCATTTATTGTAAGATATACAAAAATATGCGCAAAAAATATGAAAAGCAAGCTTTTTTGTAAAATATACAAAACCATGCATTTATGCAAAAAGATGAACTAACGATTGAATGCTATTTTGAAGGAAATTTCATTATTCGAAAAGATAACTCAACCATTTTCATTTTAAGATGTCCATAATAATATATATATATACAATAATAATATAATTTATGTTAATTTTTTTAATTAGTTTAAGGTAAAATAAAACTTTTTTCTAGTTAAAAAAATTAACTATTTTACAAATGAAATCGCTTTAAAAATTATACGATGATTTATTTTTGTTGCCATCTCTAATTTTTTGACGCATCTAAGGAATCTTGAAGTGCGAAAACAACAATTAACTAAAAAAAAAATCAGTTTGAAAATATTCGCAAAACTTTTACATTTCACTAAACCTTTGCTTGTGGTTTAGTGGGAAAAACAACAAATGGCAAGCAAGGATTCGCTCTACCAGCGCCCCAACGTTGTCTCTTCTAAGTAACAAAAGAATCAAAGACAAAAAAATCTCAATTCAAATACGTGTCAACCTCCAGTCTACCTTAAAAGCTGCTGTCTTTGTGACTTTATAGCGGCTGCTGAGGTTTTCCCAAGAATCAGGCTGTTGTTGCTGATGCTGCTACTTAGGCTCCAAGACAAGCTACTCCACTTAAACCCTCTGTGGCGCTGAGAATCAACTGGCAACGGACTCAAACGCACAACATCTTCTTCCCAAACCTTCTCGTCGCCGTTGTCGTTGTCGTTTTCCTCGCAGTCCACAATGTCTTGAGCCTCATCTTCGTCAAACAGGATTGGAAGTCAGACAAGCGTTGCTGCTTATATCTTAATTGAAATTTTGTCAAATTACGTTGACAGTTTTAGATTAGATTATTTCAATGAAATATTTTTTGGAATTTTATTGCCTTAAGAGCTGAATCTTCAGCACGAAATGTTGCTGCAAGTCCATGTAGCGACGCATGGAGGCACATCGCATGTTTGCCTGACTGGACTGGGGCCAACTAGCAAAATGGAGCAGGAGTAAAAACATTGGCAGGAGCAACACCGGCGGCAGCGGCAGCACAGTCGGATTAAAATATGCAATCACTACTTCAGATTCTGAATACCTACCAGTTCAGCTCTTAACTGTGAAGTTTGATTTTTCATAATTGTTGAATGCGTCTTGTTCAATGGAGCGTGCGTGTCTTCTCAATGAATGTGAACGAATAAAGAAATGAACCGCTGGCAACATGTTTTTTTTTCGGCTGCTTAAAAATTTTCTTGTTTGTTGATCTTGCTTCTTAGTTCTTGAAATAGTATTGGCTTTCGTGTTGATGTTCCTTGCTTCTCTGTAGTTCTGCGGTGGATAATTAAATCCCAATTGCTGCATTTCTCTTTTAATTTGGATTTAAATGATTGTATCATTATTGATGAGGGCAGCGGGATTACATGGTTCGATGGTGGCTGGGACAGTATTTTTTTTTTTTTGGGAACTAAATTCAGTTCTTATAAGGTATATTCGAAGACCTTCTCGAATTAAAATTTTATTAAAATAAATGATAATGTTTTTTACATAAATAGGAAATGTTTTCATTGCCAAGGTAAATCTAGTGAGGATTTGCGTATTGTACTATAATGTCCTTGTGATCATTGTTCAATTTATATTACAAAAAAATCGCCGAAGCCTATTAGTGCAAATTGGTCATGTTTTTTCTCAGCGTACAAAGTTCATAGGAATAAATATTATTGAAAAGGGAAATAATTTCTTCTGTGCTTTCTTAGTAAAAACCTCCGATATACAAGTCCAAGTGTTTTCAAAATTGCCCAAGTCCCAATGATATATGTATGTATGTACATTAGATATATTCACATTTATAAGGATTTAACTAAAGTGTTTCTGATAAGTCGTGCCTAAGGTACTTGCATAAAAATAGCAAAACCCCAAAAAAAAAGACCACACTTTTCATAAACTGAATGAGGTCCAGTTAAAAACGTGTTTTTCGGGCCGTCCAGTTCATGTGAATTTATTAATTTTCATACTGGCGTTCAAATTACCAAAAAATTACAATAAAATTCGATACCCATGTAAAATTGGACGCTCAATCTGATTCCTTACTCAGATTTGACTTAAAATTAAGTTAGCGGTCACCAGCAGCAAATAAAAACGAATGTCGTTGATTTTTTTCACTCAGTTTTTATTTTAATTCTCCCAATCTGGTATATAATGATGTTTTATTCAAAATCAAACAATTTATTTGTAAGGCCTGCTTAATGAAGATAATATATAAAGGAAAAATTTTGCAAATCGAACAATATTCAAGCGATATATTATTTGTTATGTGAATGTTCTTTTTTGGTAAATCTGAATGTGTTGTGTAGTATATCTGCTTAAATTATTGAGAATATTTCTAATTCTGTTGAATATGTGTGCAATGCTGTTCGTGTCGGCTCCACAAAATAATCCTTGATATATGGGTATTTCCACAGGAAAGTCTACCGTGACCAAAAAATGAAAACTTATTAAAAACTTATTATTTTATGATATTATCTAAGAAAAACATTTTAATTTTATTAATTTTAGCAATTTGTACATAACATTATTAACCATGATGATCACATCGTCTGCACTGTTTCACAAATGAAGTTTTTCTTTTTCGTAAGTGTTTAGTAAATGTTTCGTAAACATTTTTGTTTCAGTAAAAATGGAAGGCATTGGCTAAAGGTAATGAAAGAATGGTTGATGCAATTAAAGGAAAATATATTGAATTTGTTTTTAATTACTTAATTACATAATTACTAAACTACCTAATTACTTAATTACCCAATTAAATTGCAATGGAAAAAACTGTCCCGTGCGACCTGTCCCGTGCGACCGAGCTTAATATTTAATTAAAAAATAAGTGTTAAATATTATTGGGTAAAATAAACGCTATTTAAAAGAAACAACAATGCACAACATCCATAAAATAAACTCTTTGAAATATTCCCTCAGACTTCGCTCAATTTGGCGCTTGAGTTGTTGTCCTCGAAAAAAACTTCCGTTTTTTGTCCCGTGCGACCCCCGTTGTTTTTAGCAATTATTTTGAAAAGGAAAAATTACCGATAATCAACCTTAGCACCACTTATAGAACTTACTATGAGTTATAAGTTAAGACCATTATCAAAATATAAATCCGTGTTATTACTAATTTTTTTTCACTTTAACTGCGTACGACTGTCCCGTGCGACACCATGGAAATGCCCATATGTATGATGATTCAAACAAAATAATCCAATCCGTTATGTGAAATGAATTTTGGCAATTTTATGTGGGACTATGGCACTTTAAAAAGGTCGTAAGCCCAAAAAACAGAAGGGCATAACCTCAAATTTATTTTTACTAACGATGAACTGTGCTCATTTCGTACAAGGCAAATTTTGATTCTTTTAAGCCACATAAGACTACTGATGAGTTGATGTAGCTATCAGTGAAACAGTCTGTCTACACGGTTAGAAATTTTGTACTAAAATGGTAACTTTTCTGTTCTACATATACATAAGTCAAAACCAGCTTTGGTTTCAAATCTAGTTTTTGCAAAATACTAAAAAATGATTTTAATTCAGCTTTGGTTTAAAATTTTGTACAGGCTTGGATTAAAATACAAAATAAAAAAGAACCACAGCGAGATTCGAACGCACGACATTCAGTTTGTAAGCTCACTTCTCTAACCACCGGGCTATTGGCCTGTACTTTACAAGCGCGATAAACAAACATATGAACAGAGTCGCCTAATATTGAGTAGCAGCAATGCCAGGCTGACTTTTACGGGTCTTAATCCAAATTTAGTCTCCAAATTTTATCGTAGCGTGAAAATCTGGTCCATGGTGGACTTTCCAGGTCTAACGCCATACTGAAAAGGTCCAATCAGTTCGTTTACAATGGGCTTAAATCTTGCACATAAATCGCTCGACAGGACTTATATGCGATATTAAGAAGGCTTATCCCACGGTAATTGGCACAGATAGTGGGATCGCTTTTCTTGTGGATTAGGCAGAGCACCAGGCCTGTAGGCAGACCAAGAAGTCAGTAGGGGCAGGCATGAATCTTGGGGGGGGGGGGGGCAATTTTTTGTTTTTTCATTTAAATAAAAAAAAACAAATTTTTTTAACATGGTAAATGAATACATTACACATATTTATTAAAAAATTTATCTAATTTTATAATATTTACATGGATATACATGAGATTAACACATAAAAAATTATATAAAAATTATATAAAAATTAATACAGGACTTTGTAATAATATGAGGAGAAGGCACCAATGCACCCCTGTCAACACGCGTATAGGGCGGGCAGGTCTACAGAATCTGCTCTATACCAGTTGGCTAGCAACATCCAGTCAGCTTTCAAAAACAAAGAAACCGTACTCTGTGCCTTTCTAGACATAGAGGGAGCCTTTGATAATACTTCTCACGAGGCTGTTAAGAAGTCTTTACATAAAAAAGGAGTAAATGATATGCTCAGCAGATGGATATGCCAAATGCTTAGCACTAGAACTGCAGAAACAAAAGTGGGCAACACCACTATAAGAATCAAAACAACAAAAGGCTGCCCACAAGGCGGAGTCCTTTCTCCACTGCTGTGGAGTCTTGTTGTGGACGAATTATTAACGATGCTAACCGAGAATGGCATAAAATGTCAAGGTTACGCAGACGACATCGCCTTAATAGCGAGAGGAAAGTTCGAGGATACACTCTGTAACCTGATACAGAGAGGACTGTCAGTAACAAAGGAGTGGTGCAACACAGTGGGATTAAGTATCAACCCAGCGAAAACCACCATAGTACCTTTTACTAACAAAAGAAGCCTGCCAAACCTCCGAACAATGAGAATGGATGGCACTGAAATTCCCTTCAAAGGAGAAGTAAAGTATCTGGGACTTACACTAGATTCAAAGCTTCTCTGGAGAAGACATGCAGAGGTAACTATAAACAAAGCAACGCGCGCACTCATGGTATGTAGGAGCCTGGCGGGGAAAAGCTGGGGTTGTAACCCAACAATTCTCCGCTGGATGTATACCATGATGGTGAGACCCATCCTCACCTATGGTGCAATAGCATGGGCTGAGAGAACCAAGCTAACCACAATGAGGAATATGCTAACAAAGGTGCAGAGACTGGCCTGTGTATGCATCACAGGGGCCATGAGGACATGCCCTACAGCAGCACTGGAAGTAATTCTGGACCTAACACCCTTGCACCTTGTCATAGAGGGAGTAGCCAAGCGAACCCTGTTGTGCATTGCAAAAGAGGGGACAGGTTTAGGTAAAACTATCAGCAGTAGAGAGAAGGAGGATATTGCAAAGCACACTCCCTACATCGATCTACCAAGAGACGATATAGTAAAAAGGTATAACTTCGAAAAACATTTCGGAATTAAGCTTAGTACCAAGAAAGAGTGGGACAGCGAGATGATATCGCAAGTCAAGAAACCACACAGTATAGCATGGTATACAGATGGGTCCAAGACATTGGAAGGTATAGGCGCAGGGGTGTACGGGCCAAGAACAAAGCACTTCGAACCTATGGGGACAACACCCAGTATCTTCCAAGCGGAAATCCTAGCAATACAGCTGTGTGCACAATTCAATCTGGACCGTAAATACAAAGGTCAGGATATAGTTGTGATGTCAGACAGCCAAGCAGTAATCAAAGCATTAGTTTCCTGCGAGATATCATCGAGAATAACATGGGAATTCCTAACAAAACTCAACGAACTAGGCAAGAATAACACTGTTACTATACTTTGGGTCCCAGGACACAAAGGAATACAGGGTAACGAAGAAGCCGATGGTCTAGCGCGACAGGGTGCAGCCACAAAATTTATAGGACCAGAACCATTCTGCGGATTGGGCACACACTCTATAAAAGAAGAACTAAGAAGGGAGGAGAGGCATAAACGTTCAAACCTTTGGAAAAGCCTCCCAAAGCTAAGACAATCCAAAGTGCTCCTCAGAGATTTTAACACTCGGAGAGCAAAATTGTGCATAAGCTTAGGCAAACCGAATCTTAGGATTCTAACGGGGTTCCTTACAGGACACTGTAAACTCAAATACCACCTGATGAAATTGGGCATAGAGACCGATAGTAACTGCCGTTTCTGTGAAGAAGCAGAGGAGACTCCAATACACCTACTTATAAACTGCGACGCCGTGGCTCGCAGACGTAAATTAGCACTGGGGAATTATGAGCTGAGTCTAGAGCAGGTTTCATCCCTTGAACCTAAGAATATACTCAAATTCATTAGAGAAATAGGGCTGGATGAAATTCTGTAATCCGCAAATCCAGCGGAGCTTTGAGAAGGAGGTACAATAGATCGCATTTAGGTCGCAGTACGCATCTCCACCACAAAACATTAACATTAACATTGTAATAAAATGAAGGTAAAAATACAAGATTTATTTAAGGTGGCTAGAAATATAAGAATTAGTAGTGAAATGGGCTATCATATGTATAATAGCGCATTCTTTTCTGGAAAAATTCTGCATTTTTTCTAACCTTTTTAAGAGTTCTGCTTTTTTCCGTTCTTTTCAAAAAAAAAATGTTGACCTCAAAATAAATCGTGTTCTTTTCTCGAAAATTCTGACCGCAAAAGGATAACAAATGCAGAATTTTCTGACCTGTAAAATTCAGTGGTTCTGCATTCTCCTCTCTAGTAATAACAAAATAAAAACAAAAAAAAATAATTTTGACAGTAATATGCTGTGACAATTGCGAGACGCAAAATGTTCCAATTTTGAAATTTTTTTAAAATTTAATCGAAAACAATTTTGATTAAATGTTTTGATTAAATTTTGATGAGTATTTCTTAAAAATTCCATGTAGTACCGCACTTTACTTAACCTCAATCGTAAATAAATCGGAATTCAAAACAACAGTGCAGCCAATATCAAATTAAAAAGAAAATGTTGCATTTTTTCCATTCTTTTCTCAGCTCAAAAGAAGTCAACATTCTGTAAGTTCAGGTCAGAATCTAAAAAATTCTGCATTCTGTGAGGTCAGACTTTTTTTCAGTAAAGAATGCGCTATGAGACATTTTTTAAGTAAAACAAATAAAAAAATTGAATTAACCCGCATCCGTCGTTTGCATCAAATTGATGCAAATTTTTTATTTACATTCATAAATATATTTACATTATTGTAAAATTAATAAACATTCATCATGCATAAAAAAAATTTAAAAATTAAAAACATTTCAATGAATTGTATATTCTTTTAAAATCTGCATCAAATTGGTGCACAACGTGCTTTTCATTTCTAGAAAGTTCCTATGGATGCGGGCTAAAAAATTATTAAAATTCAAATCTTATTTTTTGGTAGCAAATGTTGGCGACCCAGTAGAAATTTGAATTTTGTTAAACAAATTTGTTAAACAAATATATCAACAAAATACATATTAATTATTCATTTAAAGGTTTTCGTTGTGTGATTTGGCCAGGGGGACAAACGGTTGTAGTAGGGGGCATTGCCCCCTTTCCCCCTGGCTATAGGCCTGCAGAGCACACTGAGATTCCAATCGCTCGGAATGCATTCTTCCGACCACATTCTGCATAGAAGCTCATGAATGCATTTAAATAGAGCTTAGCCTCTGTTCTTAAACAGCTCAGCAGGTAAGCCATCAGCTCCCGTGGCTTTGTTATTTTTAATCCGAGCTATAGCTGTCAGAACTTCATCATAGTCGGGCAGAGGAACCTCGACGCTGTCATCCGTAATTGGGTTTCCGGAATATCATCTCTATTGACGGGATTGTTGTCAGCGTCGCCATTTAAAAGCTTACAGAAGTGTTCTCTCCATAACGTAAGTGTACTCTGGACATCTATCACTAGATTCCCATTTTCATTCTTGCAGGAAGAAGCCCCGGTTTTAAAACCATCGGCAAGGCGTCTTTTTTTTCGAAAAATTTTCGAGCCTCATTTCTGTCACCATACATCTCAATCTTCTCCTGTTCGCGCTTTTCTGCCTCTCTTTTTTTCCGCCTGAAAATACGTCTCTCTTCCTTCCTCTTTTCTTTGTATCGCTCCTTAGCAGCGCGCATTATAACCGAGTGCAGGCTGGCTTTATAGGCGGCGTCTTTCTTTGCAGTGGCGTCACGACACTCCTGGTCGTACCACTGGTTTCGGCGAGGGCGGTGGTAGCCAATCACCTCTTCTGCCTTCGCACGCATGGAGTTGAAAATGTGTGTCCACTGCGTGCATATATCATCGATTGGAGGAGTGCTTTGAAGCAGGAGTGAGAGTCGAGTGGCGAAAGCTTCGGCTGTCTATTTCGATTGCAGCTTGTCGACGTCTAGCTTTCTCTGTGTAGCGTTGCGTGCATTCTTAGCTGCGCACAGAGGTGTACGAATCTTGGCTGCGACAAGATAGTTATCACAGTCAATGTTTGCACCACGGATCGTGCGAAAATCCAATAAACTGGAAGAGTGCCTTCCGTCGATCAAAACGTGATCAATTTGATTCTTGGTTTCTTGATCAGGGGACATCCAGGTGGCTTTATGAATATTGCGATGCTTGAATCTAGTGCTACTTACGACCATGTTTCGTGCTGCGGCGAAGTCAATCAGCCTCATTCCGTTATCGGAGGTGTTGTTGTGGAGGCTGAACTTTCCGATTGTTGGACCAATTATATTTTCCTTGCCCACCTTAGCGTTGAAGTCACCAAGCACGATTTTTACGTCGTGACGGGGGCAGCGATCGTAAGCATTTTCAAGGCGCTCGAAGAAAATTTCCTTGGTCTCATCGTCCTTGTCTTCTATTGGAGCGTGCGCACGTATTAGGCTTATATTAAAAAATTTAACCTTGATGCGGATTATGGTAAGCCGTTCGTTCACAGGTGTGAATTGCAAGACGTGGGGCCGTAGTCTCTTGCCAAGTACAAATCCGCATCCAAACTCGTGCTTCTCCGCATGGCCGCTGTAGTAGATATCACAGGGTGCATGCCAAATGCAACCCTGTCCCTTCAATCGCATTTCTTGGATAGCAGTGATATCAGCTTTGTATCTTTCCAAGACATCAGTCAGTTGGATAGAGACACCTTCCCAATTAAGGGTTCGGACATTAAAGGTGCATATCCGTAAATCATTATCAATTTTTCGTTTCAAAAAAAAGTCGTCATCAGATTTGGGGATCAGTTTTCTTCTATTCTTATTTGTCTTCATTGAAATGGGTTTTTACAGGTGGGCTTCAAACCCGGCGCACAACCTGTTTTAAGCCTAGGGGGCCCGCCGCTCAGATTAGCCGCCAAACTAAGGAACCAAGAACCCAAAATTCATACTGTAGCTCCCAACACTTTTTGTTAATAAAACTGTTTAAGTTTTTTTACAAATGTTATTCGTATAACTCTATTAACTGAAAAAGCCGCATAAGCGTATGAGCGATTTCAATTATAAATGACTGGTTGCACTTCAAAACCTCACCGTTGAAACGCCTCGAGTCGAATCGAAATATAATAGTACCAAAATAAAGGAGTTAGACATTCAGAAATCTCGCTTCAAGCCATAAAAGTTCATAATGTATCTTTACGGTTACTGTTTAAGAATTTTTTGTAGAAATTTCATAAGTTGAGTTATCGTCTCTAAATTATATATTTTTTTTTTATCTAATTTGAGAAGCACATTAACGCTATTCGACGGGACTTAAAAAAATCTAGGATTATATTTTTTATAGTATGCTTTAAGTGAAATGATTCTTTCTTTCTTTCTTTTATTTTGTTTTCAGCTACTAATTCTTCTACTGCCATATCAATTCGATTTTGCTGCTTACGGCTTTAATTAACCTGAATATGGTAAAACTGCGCACAGAAACAATCACAGCTTCATTATTGATCGTTGTATTGAATTACTTCAGAACGAGGTCTTGTCAGTTTGTCATTAAAAGAGTGTAGTAAAAATGTTTACAGAGCAAACATTTGTGAAACTCTATCATTTACAACTTTTTCTCATTCCCATCTGCAAGGTGTGTGTTCCATACACCTTTTGAAAAAAATTCAATGAGATAAAAATACATTTATTGAAACAACTCTTAATTAGTACCAGTGTTGCATGCAAATATCATAAAACTGATACCTTTTATTTCTGTGTTTTACTTCGTAATTTCAGCATTTCGATTTTCTTGCATTTGTATTTTCTTCGAGAGACAATTCAGGGAAAAAGCAATTATGCCTTGAAGGCAGGCAGAAAGAAATAAGATTTATAGAACCAACAAAACAACAACTATTTATAGCATTATATAGCATTGTAAAGCTATAAAAAAACTTTAACGAAATTTCAAATGATATGAATTTAACAACACAAATGAGCAGAGGAGCAGATTTTCGTTGGCAAATATTTGATTTTATTATTCTGCAATGTCGTTCAATAATGAGCAGCACTATGCGGCAACAACAACAACAACCTCATGCTGTGCATTCGTTATAAAATAAGCTATACAGGTTCCCTAATTCGTTTTGATAGCTTTAATTTTAAAAGTTTTTCTGCTTAGCCCAAAGAAAGTATTTTTATAACATGTTGGCAAAAAGACAAACAAATCTTATGACTACACGATTGTAAAACAGTGTTGGTAAAAATATTTAAAATTAAAAAAAAATTAATTTGCGCTACCTGATCTTAGTTAGCTTTTTTCTCTTGCCTTCTAGTCCGGTCACCACTGTTTTTAATTTTTAAACATTTTATCTCGTTAAACTAAGAGTTCGAAAGTTTTTCGCAGAATCGCAGATTGCACTCAATACTAGTATTAGATTTAAGCTCACGATCAGCGTCAGTTAATGAAAATGTAATAAACATCAAATTCGCTTAATTTGAATAGTCAGCAAAGGAATCAGCAAGTCAGTCAATAAAAATAACAACAAAAACAGCAAAATTTCAAGTCGTTAATCAACCAATTCGTCCAATTAACAGTTTTATTGATTCCTGTAAACAGTGATCTCTTTTATGTGCAACAGTATATATTTTTATGTATTTTTTCACTTTTTCGAGTTTTGGCACAACATTGAGTCTCTTTTTAATTAATGAAATCATGAATTTGCCAGTGTTTATGGATTAAACCGTTAACAACATCGTTAATGTTATCGTTTAATTGTGATTTTTTCCAAAACGATTTATTACGAAGAAACATTTCTGAAAGAAAAAAAATCATTAAAATTCTTTAGCCCACGATTTCTGCTATTTTTATGGCTCATTCATTATCAGTTTACAACTAAGTAAGGTCATTTCTTCCAAGTACAGCCTCTTGGAGGAGTGTTCATAAAATTTAAATCGCTTTCTGTTTAGTTATCTTCAGCACTAAATGTTTGTCACTAAAAATCTATCAGCTAAAATAATTTAATTCTTAGATATCTGTAAGGTGATGCAAGGTGCTATGAGTCACTGATTTCTCAGAAGAGTATAGATATTTTTCTAGCTATATAAATTTCCAATCCTTTGGAAAAACTTTGACAAAATAACAACACAATCTGTAAAAAAAATGTAAATAGTATGCTATTAATATTAAAAAAAACTGATTAGACATTTAATAGCTGCTAAATAGATGTTTAAGCAGGAACGTGGAAGTGAAATGACCTGGCGCGTTCGTTGCAAAAATTATAAAGGAGTATCTCTTAAAAATATATGCATTTTTGTCAAAATGCGCTTTTATTGAGCCATTTTTGCAATTTTATTACACTTTATTCAGAATGTTTTTGATTTTTCACACTGCTCTTAGGCTTACGTTTACAATAATATTACACAATAATTAAACATAAATAAAATTTTGTTTTAATGCATTTAGAAGGATAAATATAAATACTATAAGAAAAAAAAGAGATCTATGACATTTTAAAAAAAGATTGATCTCAAAAAATACATGTCCGTTTGCCGCTTGTAGGAAAAAAGCTGAGTTAGCGTGTGTTGAAGACTGTGATAAACTTATATCAAAAAGATATCAAAGCAAATTTTTAAAATAGGTTGTAAAATACAAACTAAAGACCTTCTTCAGCTCAGAGTTCATAATTTTTTTTTAGTTAAAATTGCAAGTAACTTTGAAAAAATCTAGCCTTTGCTGATTTGCATTTTTTACAAGTATGCATTTTTTGCATTTTATAAAAAGTATTGGTCTGCAATCAGTTTCAATGGTTCTTTCGTACTTGATGAAGAGCCACATTACTGCGACTTTTTGGTTTAAAAAAAGTATTGCAAACTTACTTGAAGTAATGAGCTATGAGGTAATACTACAATTATCCCCGATAAAGCCTTGGGTTTCTATTAAAAAGATCCTGCACTGAAATCAAATTCTCATAAGAATGTGATGTCTTTAAAGAATATGTTAGTGCATTGCAATCAGAGTTAAATTAATTCCTTTTGACAGCATAAAAAATATGCATACCTACCATAGAAATAGAAGTAAGATATAAGGAAGCGCTGTAGTTGAACAGAAATGAAGTATTTTTTTATTGGTGTCAGTTCACACAAACACAGACACATTCAAACAGGGCCACATTCGGGTTTATTGTAAAGAAAGGTGTAAACTGTTTTTCTTAACCCGTCAATTACCATGCTTCTGTCTGATGGCAGAATATTATTTTTTTGTGTTAATTGACGTGTTTAGATATTTAAAACATGAAAAATAAGAAAAAAAATTTAAATCCCTTATTTTTTTGTCACCTACAGGTGACACTGGGCGTAATTTATACTTTTTACTTAATATGTTAATAAGATGAATACGACTTATTTCTATTACAAGTACATTTCTATTACAAGTTACATTCAATAACAACAATTTGCCAAAACAAGTATTACAGTACTTACTAGGGCGGGTCGATTTATTTTTCGACAATTTCCCTATGATTTGCGTATTCTATGGGTTATTCCATGAAAATTTGCCAAAGGAACCATACCTCTATCGCTAAAATCGAGTCCCCTACTTTTTGTTGGTACATTTTTTCCCAAATTGACGTTCGTATAAAATATTACCTACACGTTCACATCCATAACTCAAAAACTATCAATCGGGTTTAATTGCCAGTAGGCGCGTTGGAAAGGTGAGCTCATTTTGATCAATTTACAAAAAAAAAATCCCCAACATTGGTCCAACGGTTCTAAAGTTACGAGCATTTTTGTCCAAATTTTGGACCATTTTTCCATTTTTTTCAGACTTTCAGAAAAAATAATGTTTTTTTTCACATTTTGTCTTTTACTACACTCAAATTGAATATTTTTTGATATTAGGTTGATAGATACTTTATTATCTCTTAATTTGAATTTTTGTTGAAAAAAAAATAAAAAGGGAAAAAAAATCAAAAAGTTGGTTTTATGTGTTATTTTGTTTTAGCAATATCGCATGAATTAATAAACCGAATTCGATAAATTTGGGCTTTAACTCTTCGTTTTGAATTGTAAATTGAATAAAATAATGGATTGAGCCAAAAAAATGGCCATGAAAGTAATATTCTTGGACAAAATCATGAAAAAAATGGAAACATGGTCCAAAATTTGGACAAAAATGCCCGTAACTTTTGAACCGTTGGACCAATGTTGGAGATTTTTTTTGTAAATTGATCAAAATGAGCTCATATTTCCAACGCGCCTACTGGCGATAAAACTTTATCGATAGTTTTTGAGTTATGGATACGTCATACGAACGTCAATTTGGGAAAAAATCTACCAACAAAAAGTAGGGGACTCGATTTAAACAATAGAGGTATGGTTCCTTCGGCAAATTTTCATGGAATAACCCATAAAATACGGAAATCATAGGGAAATTGGTGATTTTTTTCACTCCCTACAAATCGACCCGCCCTAGTACTTACTCTTGGCATTTTTATAACAATAAAAAGTTTCAAAACCACTTCGACGCACAAAAATTTCAAAACTGTTTAAGACAAATGAATAATTTGACAGATGATGTATGTATCAGGGTTGCAAAAAAAAAATGTAAATACTACCGTGTTTACTTTATAGTAGTAGTAGTAAATTTTTTCTCATTTTTTTGTTTTATAGGATAAATAAATTCTTCAATCTCTGTCACCTACAGGTGACACTGGGAATTGACGAGTTAAATGCGTCTTTATTATTATATTTTTTTTGTATTTCCACACCACCCTTGAGGTATTCAATTTTTTTGGGTGTTCGGTTCCCCTGCAGGCCTATTTCACCCGTAAACAAAGAAACATATTAGTAAAAGGTAACAAAAAATGTGAACTCTGAAAAACATTGAAATGATTTAAAACAATTTGAGAAAAATTCATTTAAAATAAAAACGCATGCATGAAGTTAAATAAAATGTTATAATTTAAAATAATTTCAAAATGCTATAATTTTATAAATTATTAAATGGAAATAAATGTTATATATAAAAAAATAAAATACGCTTACACGCCTTTAAAATTAATGGTTTTATGCAATTTTTGCCAAACTGTTGGCTTTTCGTTAGTTTTTTTGTTACATAAAAGTAACGAGTTTTTTAAAAAATTTCTAATAATGCCTTAACTTCTACATTGAAATGTACCGATGATTTAATATGGCCTTCAAAAATGTGTTTTCCAAGTAGGGAATGTTGCGTATTAAATAAAATTCCATTATAATACATTTGATGCAAAACAGATTTATTTTTATCTAGCAACTTTGTTTGTAAGCGAAGTTCTTTTTCAGCTACCATGCAAACATCTACCGATTTCGATGGTATTTTTAAATACCCCCGCGATTTAAGACTAATCAAAGAATGCTGATTTAATTCAGCCTGTAAATCTTTTTTGCATTTATGGTATTTTAATATTAATACAATTCTATAAAATATTTACGTGTGGGCCGTAAACTGTACTTATGGCGATATTTGTAATATAATAAAAAAAAGGCACTTTAAAAATGCATGTCACCTTTAGAAATTTAATGTGCCCTTGACATGGTATTTAAGGTTTGACATAAGCTCAATCGGGAAATGGCGCAAAATATACTGGCTGAATAAAGACAATTTTCTTATATTTTTTATAAAAAATATATTAAATTCTTATTGAAATTCACTTTTCACCACTCACTTTCATATAAATAACAATATTTCTTTTAAAAATTCGTTCTAATTGGAATACACTTACCTGTGAAATGAAATTAGCTTATTGTGAAGATACTGCTGACTTTCACAATTTTTCACCATACAGCGCATTTTGAATGTTTTCTTTTTTATTGGGAGACCTTGAATCAATAGTTTAGTGCGATGACAATCACTTTTAAATACAAATTTCTTTATTTAATTTGCACAGTTCGATTTGCGATGTGTCAAAAAATGCTTGCTCAAAATCAGAGATGTGCTTCCTCACTCAGACACTTTGTGTGAGCTCAACACCGCTTCCTTATTTCTTTATTCTATGATACCTACCCTCACATTTAACTCCACATTCTTTAGGTAGAAAGTTAATTAGCCTGCTTTAAATAAACAAACTATTTACTTGAACATCCTTGCAACATACAATCACCACTTAATTATCATGGCATCCTGTAACCATTACAGGTTAAACAAAATAATAAGTACCTCCTGCAATTACACTCATCCGCTATGTTGTGCTAAAAAGCAGCTAATTGGTGCATAAATTATGCGTTAATGTTGAGGTACGATCAATCCAAAGAGTGGAAGGCAAAATGATATTCACAAAAAGCCATAATGTCATGTCAACATGGACGCATCCATTTTGGCAGAAATTGTAATGAAAATACGAAATATCAATACAGCTCCACCTACTGAAGCTGAAGCGGAGTACAAACGCCAATAAAACAAGCAGCGACGCAACAATGAGCAGGATACGCGGGCGCCGTTGCAGACAGTTCCACATGATTACAAAACAAAAAAAAAAAAAACAACCAAATGCAAAGCGCGGTAAAGAATTTAATAAAAACGCTGGGAAAAGACAGATGAACAGCCAAGCCGGTTAGCTGAATGAACATGGCAATTGAACGAGCGAACTGAAAACTGATGTCTTTCATTGCGGCAGCGCTCTTTCGGGATTGCCTGACTGTTTGTTATTGTTAAGGATTTTTTCCATGATTTTAATTACGGCTTTAAAATTAGTTTTTGATTTAGGACACAACCATCAAACTTAACCTCATATTAAATGATGGTGATGCGCAAGCAGCAATAACAGAAGGCATACGACGCACATTTAAACATGCGCCGCGCTACACCGACATTAAGGCTAGGAGCAGCGGATACCGGCACACAACTCATAACTTATATTAATCACTCGCTCGCCTGAAACTACCTGCAGCGCTGTCATAAAAGAAATAATACGCGCTCTTATTAACAACAAATTCAAGCGTCGGTGGCGTAGGTGCGGTTTGGAGCATACCAAACGGGACAGCAAGCTCATTATAGCTCAGCTCGAGCAGCATGTTGAGGTTACTAGGTTGCGCCACGCTTGTCAGAGCCACTTTCAGGCTAGCTGACAGGCAGCGTTCATAGCCAGGAAGGATGCGAAATTAAACTGTCTCTGCTGATGATGATGACGGTCAACAAGCAGGACGGCAACTGACCACCGAGCCACTTTCTTAGCTATGCGGCTTTATGTCCATGGCGAAATCAATAAACAAGTTGGTACAACAATTGCATTGGTTACGCCCGTCTAGAAATCACAAATTACGCCAGATTCTACATCAGCTTCGGCTCTTCTGCATTTAATTTGTAGCTGCTGAGCATTGCGACTGATCGACAAACAGTGCAGTGCGGCTGATCGTGCGTTTGCCGCTGCGTGCGACGTTTTGTAACTTTCTTTTACTGCTTTAGCTGCTTTCCAGAGGGCAGAATGTGATCGGACGACAGCTCGTTGTGCATACTGACAACTGCATTTTTGCGCCAGCCCCCGAAGTCCCGGTGTACAGAGACTTTGACAAGCAGCCCGCAAGGAATCATGTAGAAAAAATATTTTTCGCTGCCTCAACAGAGCTAAGCACAGCACAGAAAACAGTGGAATGAGCCAGGTTTGCTTGGTTGGCCAACTAGATGGATGGCTGGCTGGCTGGATGGATGGATGAGTTTCATCGCCAAGTTATTTATTCGTTGTTGATGATGCGCCTACAGCAGTGTTTTTTGTACGCTTTGTTTTTTATGCAGTTCGCTCATTTTTTGCACGCTTATAACTCATTCACTTAACCAGCAATCTTAAGCAAATAATGCAAACGAGCCTTGTTCGCATAACGCTGCGCTTGAGCCCAACAACCATTCCTCAACCATCTCTCCGACCACTCTACCATCCGGACATCCATCTATCCTATCATGCCTTCGACGAAGGCAGCACTACTTAAATTACACGTTTGAGGCAAATCATTGTTTACTTTGCTCGATCCATCCGATCCGCTGGTTGGCTGCTCCATGCGTCCATTCATCCGTCGTCTGTCTGTCCGATCTAGCAAATTACTATCTCGGCGTCTCTGCGTTTTTCGTCAGTTTCATTGCACGTTTTCGTCTCTCCGCCGTTGTTGTAGAGATAATGACAGGCTGGTTGCTGGTCGGTTGGTTGATCGTTCGTGTTTGTTGCTTTATTTGGTGAGCTCTGAAAAATGCGCTTAATTCTTAGCAATTGGCATTTGTTGGCTATTGGTAGTTGGTGGCAAGTTGGTAGAACGAACACTAATTTCAGCTGCTTCAGCCGCTACGCTATCACCGCTCTGGCGCAAAGTCTATGAAGCCGAGAGTGAAGCCGCTTGTCAGCGTTGTTACGCTAGCATCGAAATGTGCAGCTGATCGCTGAAATCGCGTTGCTGGCTGATCTGCACCGCTCTGATCCTGCCACGCAATTACGAGCGTCTGCAAGCGCTGCTTCAGTGATCATCGCTTGTGATAGAATGGGAACTTTTTTATGAAGGTTGCGCATTGGCGATCGCCAAAGATGTATGTGAGCACTAACGCTCCATAGACAATTTAATTAAATATCAGAAGTTAGCATTTTGTGAAAAATTTTTAATGATTTTTAGATCGGATTGCAAAATATTTCGAGTGGTTTATTGTGGACTTTTATTGTTGGCTTTGTGGAGTGTTTTGGCTTAAGTTGAAAAGAAATGAAATTCAAACTCTTCATGGCTGAGACGGTTGATCGTCTATCTAGTAAAATATTTTTATGGCTTATTTAAAAGTTCACAGTTAAGGCTCGTTATAAGAATTAAAAAAAGTATTTATTAAGAGATTTCGCTAACAAGATCGTTAAAAAACTTTATCGACAAATTTTTATTAAGATCTAAACTCGAACGAAGTTAAGTATTTCCTTCAAATTACCACATAAAATAGATTCAGTGGACTACCTTTAGCTCTGTTCAGTTGTTGGAAAGCTATTTTGGTAAGAAATTAAAATCTGAAATTTTTTCGCTGCTATGGATAGCAATTTTTCTACATTGATCGTCTTAACTGACGCTGGGATTAAAACCCTTACCTGACAGATGCTAACAAGCAGCAAATGATTAAAATTCAAATAAACCGCTGTAGAACTCTGCAACCATAAATGCAGCGTTTTAAAATATCTACTTTATTCATTTCAAAAAAAAAAAAAGACAGAATATATACCAAAAACAACGTTCCGCAAATGGACTGAATATTTTTTGAGGGCGTTCCTAGAAAATTATTAGTTTGCTTAAGGAGAGAGCGAGTGTTCGTTCGGGTTCTCATCGCTGCCGCGTTCAACAAGAACAGAACATCATTTCATTCACATTCAACAAGTGAAAAGAAAAAGAAAAAATAAATTTTATAAACAAAAATAACTCGCTTTGAATTCAAAGTGATGGTGATTCCTTTGTGGCCAACAGCCTTCATGTGGTCGCCATGGTGCACACAAGAGTCAATTCGTTATGATGAAATATGAAGACAAGACTCGAGAAGACGAATTGCATGATAGCGTTGCGACTGTGGCATCGCGGCTGCTGCAGCGATGCTATAGCAAATGATTAAAGCCTCATAACACGGCAATCAATTTAATGAGGGGGTACATTCGAGCTGCTTAACGAACGAAGCCAACAAGCGCGCGGCTGCGCAGAACGTCGACGCATGTTATAATTATAATTATTTTATGCGATCATGTTATGGCGAGTATAGCGCAAGCAAGCTAATAGCTAGCGTGTAGAAAAAAATATCAAGAATTGCTTATAAGAGGAATAAATCGATTAGGTTTATGCTTAAACTGCAATGTTATTCTATATGTTTAAAAAAAATTAATTTCAGCCATGTTGAGTTGGATAAAATATTATTGCAATAAAATTATATCTCTTAGCTTAAACTAAAGATTTGACTTTAATTTCATTTTTGAGGCGCAATCAGAGCACAGGTAATACTAATTACAGATAACACGTGCAAAATTTTAATAAAGATACTAACTAATTAAAGATAAAAATAAAGAGTATAAAAAAAAATTTTCAAGATCCACAATAGTGGCAAAAAACTTTTTGAAATCCTAACATCAGATTCGAAATCAGCGACAAAAAGTATAAAAAAACCCACTTTTAGGGTCCACCCAACTGTCAAAAAAACTTGTTGAATTTTTAACA
This sequence comes from Dichetophora obliterata, assembly GCA_963920525.1. Classification (NCBI taxonomy): domain Eukaryota; kingdom Metazoa; phylum Arthropoda; class Insecta; order Diptera; family Sciomyzidae; genus Dichetophora; species Dichetophora obliterata. Next base: position 43,537,731 of record OY986438.1, on the reverse strand, counting down.
TCAGATTACACACACATTTACTGCAGTTTCCATTTCTTTAAACTAAACTGCAGTAAAGATTCTCACGTATGATTTACAACAAACACACAAATAAAAATAGCAAATGCCCAAGGCATTACGCACGAAAATTTCATGATGATTTCTTAACCCTAGGATGTGCGACTGGGCGTTTCGAGGCCCATTTTGACTTTGTGAAATCGTAAATTTTTTTTGGCTCTGAGCGCCGAAATATTTTATGCCAACTACCGCTAATATTTTCCAGATGTAACAAAACAAACTAAAAAGAATTTGCATTACTTTTGTAAAACAAACTTATCTGTTTTTATAATAAGGACGTAAGTGAACCCACTGGGCCTCACGAGGCCCGTAAATGTCAGTAATATTTGAAAGCGCTTAAATAGGACTTATTAATAGTTGTTATGCAAAAATATTTGTTAGGGGTAAATTCATTTATTTAATATATTAAAATTCAACTTCTTAAAACTCTCCCCTTTGCACAATATAGAAGTTATATTTTGAAAGTTATAAAAATGGGATAATAATATGGAAAAAAATAGATTTATACAAATAGTTATATAAAATGTTGGCATAATTACCCTTCATTACATTTTTGAGGGGTTGGTTCTCAATAATTTTTTTTTAATAAATTATTCATGCAAAATATTAAATCTAAAAATAAATTCCTTAAAGATAATTTCTGGGATCCAATAATTAGTGACTATTAACTTATAGGGGAATACTTTGAGGAGTTTCATTAAGAGAAAATTGCATTGGAGTAAATAGATAAACATAAAACCGAATATGTATTATTATATATATGGGTGTTTATGGGATTTAAGAGTACATTGGTTATAAAATAATAGATAACATTATTTTTATTTTCATATGAGAACAATCATGGGAAATGTTATCTTTCCGCTATGAGTTGATGTAAAGATATATTACTAAAATCACGCAATATTTTGATTCTGCCTTATAGTGTGTCTTTAAATATTGGTTATAGGGGATGTACTTTTATGTTTGCATAAAATATTTTCGAAGGTAGTTATTAGCGAAATAACCAATGGAATTATCAAAAGTTATTAGTTGTTATATACTGCATGGTACCTCTTTAACGACGCTTTATTAATTATTTTTTCTGGTTAGCTAGTTTTACTTTAATATTTAATAAAAGCAGAGTTCCTTTTAAACATTGACATTTTTTTAAAGTTTTCAGTATGCAAGTAATCAATAAACCTTTTAAGTATATTGAATATAAATACCCTCCTAGATTTTAGTATAGATTTTGTTTGTTCTATAATTACATTTAAACCGTAAGATCAATAAACAAAAACACAACACATTCAACTCACATACACATCACTGAGAAATAATGAAAACTTCTTGTCTTCCTTTTAAAAGGTAGGCCTAATAGAAGACCTCATCGATGCAGTGATGTTGTGAGGTGTGTTAACGCCAAAAGAAGCAGTTAATACATGCCTTTTCTGCAAGAGGCCTGACTGAATTGTCCACTGGGGATACTTGCACGCATACACACACAGAATTCTGACTGTTCCGTGACGGTTTCTACCAAATCACACTACCCGCAAGCCGCGTAAAGGAACTTTCTTCCAAAAGTACAGCCCATAGAATAGCTTGACAGTTAAAGAAATCGGATTTACAAAAGAATATATAAAATTAAATATTTTATAGAAACAGCAACACAAAATTAAAAAATATATGTATTATAAGATGAAAAAGTGCTAAGTTAGTTATAGATACTTATTGATAATAATGATGTTGACGAATTATATTTATACTTAGGGAAAGAAAATAATAGAAAAAAGTTCGGGGAATAGTTACGAAACTTATAATATATACAGAAAAACATACAAAACATTAAAAGTATTCTATTTAGCAAAATTTATAATTTATAAACATACAGATAAATGCAACAGCAACGCAACTAAAGATTGATATAGAAAATATATGTGTAAAAGATACTGGTAGAAATAATTTAGAAACTCGAATAAAGATCGAAGAAACAGATAACATATTTAAATATCATAAGTATATAGCTATATAGCAAATATATATAGAAGATGCAAGGTAAAGAGACGGATAAAAAATACAAATATATAATGAAGATAAATATATAGACAAATGGTTCTGCATATGTTACCATATCTACGAATGTATCTGTATTTGGATCTGTATGTGTATCAGTCTATTTAAATGTTTGCAAAAATTTTAAATACATATCTATACTATTATATAAAAGGAGACTCACAAATTTGATCCAGAATGAGCTCGGTAACCGCTGAACCGATTTTTATAATTCTTTTTTTATTCGATTCCTATGATAATATAGATTGTTAAAGCTTACCAAGGTTTTTGAAAACTGTATTCTTTAATTATTGCAAAATCACGCATTTTATTTGATGCCTTCATTCAACCAGCAGCGCAATATAACAGCAAACAAAGCTTTTCTCTCTTTGTCAAGAGAGCTTCTCTCAATATAACACGACAGCCATGTTGTGTAGTTAAGCTGAATTCACTGATAACCTTCAGCATGTTTTTGTGTGATTTAAAATAATCAGAGAGTATGTATACAGATAGAGGTCTCAAAACTCTCAGACACATTTTGGAACTTAAATTACAGTTCCCGTGCGTCCGGTGGAACTTTTGGAAATGAAATCTTCCTCTGCCTGCGTTGCTGCCGTGGCAGTACTGACATTTAGCCATAGGTGCGTATGAAAGAGGAATATGCAACAGTAAGCGTGTGATGAAGGGAGGTAGAAATAGCTTTCTTTTGTTTGAGTTATGTTTTTTTTTTTCTATAAGAAAGACCTTTAAAGGGATCTCAATGTTTACATTTTGTTCTGCAAGATTTTGCCGCTCGAAAGAAATATGAATGAAATGAAGCAAAACAAAGCAAACTCTTTCAATGCATCAAAGTCAATATTTCACATTGGCAAAATGTTTAACTTGCAGATAGTTTTCTGATTTGTATTTTTATTTGTTAAGGGCTTATTGTTTAGGATAAATTTAACTGCATTTATTTAGGTATTTATGAAATTTTGTACTAGAAGGGTAATATTTAATTTGTAGAGTTTGGGTATTTTTACGAAAAAATTTTTGAAAAAAATAACAGGTGGCTAAAGCTATTTTGGAAAAAATCAATTTATTGTTTAGGATAAATTTAATTCCATTTATTTAGGTAGTTATGACATTGTTTACTAGAAGGGTAATATTTTGTATATGTAGAGTTTGGGTATTTTTAAGAAAAAAATTCCTAAAAATTCAAAAAATGCTATATTTAAAAAAACAAAATCACAGGTGGCTAAAGCACAGTCTTAAGCTATTTTGGACAAACAATTACAAAAACCAAAATTTTTATAAAAAAGTTATACCTGTTTAAAGTTGACTTAATTCAACTTGTTTTATTGAAAATATTAAAAACAAACTTTTAGGTTTTCTGAATATAATTTTTTAATTCTGCATGCATTCATTGGTGATTGCATTTGATAAAATTTTTTATTTACCACGCTTCGAAATATATTAAGGTAGTATTATTTATTATATTTTAACAGATAATAAACAAATTGAAATCGATTTAATAGTAAATTCAAATTATTAAAATTTATAAATTATTTTCTACTACTAATGAAAATATTTCCAATATGACTTTTTACGAATCTTACAATTAGTACAATAAGTAGTCCTTTGTACAATTAGTAGTCCTTTGCAATTGTATATTACTTACCTTTTAGGTATCTTATAACCCTGGCTTATACCATTTAAACTGCAGTGAGGTTTTTCTAATTTACTATTATTTTTTCATATAATATATTACAAACTAAATTGAAAGCTTATTATGTCATATAATATTTTGCAAACTAAAATGAAAACTTATTATGTTATATAATATCTTACAAACTAAAATGACAACTTATTATGTAATCTAATCCTAATACTAATAAAAAAATACTTACAACTTAAAACTAGTTAACCTAAAAAATATTTACAACTTAAAAGTACGTAACCTTACCTTATCTACAAAGTTATTGTTTTTAAATTGTATTTATTAATTAGTATTATAATATTAATTATTATATAATTATTATTATATTTATATATTTATATTTATTATTTTAAAATATCAAAACAGAACACCAATTGTCAAGGCTGCAAGTCAACGGATTTTGTTAAAATGTGCTTGAAGGTAAATGCTCTGATATTCGCTCTACGTGCGCAACCATTTGATTGAGAGCATTTGGTAACAAAATGGAAAACTCGAGCATGGTTTTTGACAGTTCTTGCTCTGCTCCCAACAAATAAAAGAAAACCCCAGTGACCATGGGCGGTAAAAGGGGGTGTGGAAACCCCACAAATCACTGAAAATGCAGCACAAATATTTAAATAGCAGGAGTTTTACAATAAGATAAATCTTTCAGCACTTTCTGTTTGGATCTATCTTTAACACCAGATAGCACTGTGGTACAAATATGAACTTAATACAAATCTTAACGTCAAGATGGATTTTGCTCAAATTGGGTACACATATTTTATCCATCCAAGATAAGATTTAAACAAACTTTGTTTTGACCACGCCCCTTTTGCCTTCTATTTATTAACGCAAATTTAGTTATTTAAATACGTTTTACTATAGAAAAATTTGGCCAATTTAATTTTAACAAATTTCTATTTCGACACCAAAAACATTCACATATTTTCAAAATTGTTTTATGTCAATATTGTTAATACAAAATAAATTAAACATAATAGTTTTGTAAATAATATACAATAAATAGATTTATACAAAATAGTATAATATTTGAAATATTATATTTTGTAAATATTTTCCATAACAAAATTAGTATAATATTGTAGATACATTATAAATAAATAATAAATAATATTATTGCATATAATATATATTAAATACATATCAAAAAAAAAATCATAATATTATATTTTGGATACATTTTTTTGTGAAGCTTTGATTTTAGTTTGAAATATATTATATGAAATAATAAGAGTAAATTAGAAAAACCTCACTGCAGTTTAAGCCAGGGTATAAGCCAGGGTTATAAGATACCTAAAAGGTAAGTAATATACAATTGCAAAGGACTACTAATTGTACAAAGGACTACTTATTGTACTAATTGTAAGATTCGTAAAAAGTCATATTGGAAATATTTTCATTAGTAGTAGAAAATAATTTATAAATTTTAATAATTTGAATTTACTATTAAATCGATTTCAATTTGTTTATTATCTGTTAAAATATAATAAATAATACTACCTTAATATATTTCGAAGCGTGGTAAATAAAAAATTTTATCAAATGCAATCACCAATGAATGCATGCAGAATTAAAAAATTATATTCAGAAAACCTAAAAGTTTGTTTTTAATATTTTCAATAAAACAAGTTGAATTAAGTCAACTTTAAACAGGTATAACTTTTTTATAAAAATTTTGGTTTTTGTAATTGTTTGTCCAAAATAGCTTAAGACTGTGCTTTAGCCACCTGTGATTTTGTTTTTTTAAATATAGCATTTTTTGAATTTTTAGGAATTTTTTTCTTAAAAATACCCAAACTCTACATATACAAAATATTACCCTTCTAGTAAACAATGTCATAACTACCTAAATAAATGGAATTAAATTTATCCTAAACAATAAATTGATTTTTTCCAAAATAGCTTTAGCCACCTGTTATTTTTTTCAAAAATTTTTTCGTAAAAATACCCAAACTCTACAAATTAAATATTACCCTTCTAGTACAAAATTTCATAAATACCTAAATAAATGCAGTTAAATTTATCCTAAACAATAAGCCCTTAACAAATAAAAATACAAATCAGAAAACTATCTGCAAGTTAAACATTTTGCCAATGTGAAATATTGACTTTGATGCATTGAAAGAGTTTGCTTTGTTTTGCTTCATTTCATTCATATTTCTTTCGAGCGGCAAAATCTTGCAGAACAAAATGTAAACATTGAGATCCCTTTAAAGGTCTTTCTTATAGAAAAAAAAAAACATAACTCAAACAAAAGAAAGCTATTTCTACCTCCCTTCATCACACGCTTACTGTTGCATATTCCTCTTTCATACGCACCTATGGCTAAATGTCAGTACTGCCACGGCAGCAACGCAGGCAGAGGAAGATTTCATTTCCAAAAGTTCCACCGGACGCACGGGAACTGTAATTTAAGTTCCAAAATGTGTCTGAGAGTTTTGAGACCTCTATCTGTATACATACTCTCTGAAATAATGTTAATCAAGTTGAGAGCGTACAGAAATTTATCTCGCTGAGCGAAAACTTCATATGATAAAAACCATGGTAGAAGAATACAGGTATATGCACTAGATGAGAGCATACTGCCGGAATTGTCAAAACGAAGCAAAACTTTTTCTTTATTTTCTTTTGTTTCCATTCGCCACACAGCTAAATTTGACAAACATGGCAGTATGGAAAGAGAGCACAGTCAGCGCTGCATATACCTCTATCCTTCTACTTTACATGATAAAAACTTTAAAAACATGCTGAAGGTGATCAGTGAATCCAGCTTTACTTTCAGGGAGATTCTTGCTTTCATACAGTCTTAATTAATTTTCTTTGTCAATGTCTTGAAGGGAGTTGCCAGAATTTAGTTATCAGCATTAATTATGTTTTGCATCCTTGCCAGCCAGCTTTTCCCCACTTGAGATTGTGTTAGTCTATCTATACAAATATATAAAAGCGTTGTGACACTGCACGGATGTGTGACAATCAGGCAAGAACCACTGAACAGATTAACACGATATAGGTATCAAACGATTTGTTATTCCAACTTTATTGTAGTATGCTATGTTAGATTTGCCACGTCTACTTTCCATGCCCCCTTTTTGCAAAAAGTGCTATATTTCAGACGATTTTCGTCGTATGAGACTAGAATTTGGTAATCTACGTTTTATGGTTACTTTCCCTAACTTTACTAAAAATGGGCATGACCCACTTTTGTTAAGTCCACTTTTCGGGGGATAAGCTTGGAGTAAAGCAAAGCGCACTAAGTTTAAGCTCAATTGAGCTGAAATTCTGGCATTCTATTGTTTCGAGGATGAGATGGTTTAAGTGAAAAAAATTTTGCCACACCCCCATTACCGCCCAGAATTAATCAAAAATGTTATACTTCGAACGGTTTTGGTTGTATTAGACTTAAATTAGTTAATTTAGTTCATACGGCTACTTTCGGCAACTGTACTAAAAATGGCGAATATACAGTTTTTTTTCCGAACAGCATGAAAATTCGTATATAGCAGTAAGGTGGTCTGCGGCAGGACAACGTCTGCCGGGCAATACTATACATCAATAAGAATGCTGTATATATCAGAAAATTCTGATCGTCATGCATTGACGTTTCGAACGGAAACGTCTAGCATGTGTTTTGTTCGAAGGTCAATTTACACTTTTACAAATTCACAAAACGATCATAAAAATTTCATTGAATTGGGTCAGGACAAATTCTACTATAACCATAACGTTAACTATGAATATATATATAAGGAAATAGATTAAAACATAGATTTATGAATATAACTTTGGAATAGTTTGAAATATTTGAAATATTTTTCACAGAATTATTTTTTTAAGCTATATTTGAAAGTGTTTTTCACATGAATTAGTTTTTAAGCTGTTACACATTGCAAAAAATATAACAACATTTTAAGCAAATTAGTTTTCATCAAAAATCATAGGGGGGGGGGGTAGGTGGCCCATGATTTTTAATGGTAGAAACTGTTAGTGTCAAAATAGAACAATTTTTGCAGGTAAATTGTGTTATATGAAAGAATAAGGAAAATGAAAATTAAAAAAAAAATTAAAATGAAAAAAATATGTACAACAAAAGCAACTCTTGACCTATTGTTTAGTACAAGTTGGATATTTTAGAGGTTTTTTGAAAACAATATAAGACATTGCATTGTTGAGGTAACGGTTAACGTTTTCTAATTTTTTCCAATTTACTTAATTGAACTTTCAAACAAAGAAAATTGTATGAAAACCGATTTGTAAATTGCGGAAATGTTTGCTTGCTAAGTCAAAACATGAGACTCATTCTGAGGCTTATGAATTATACTGAGAAAATCTATAGTTTTCAGATATCGCAAGAATTTTAATGTCATAATAACAGGTTTTTTTAAAACATACCTAATATCTGTACAAAATATTTCCGAAAAGAAAAGAAAATTACCGTTTATTTTATTAATCAACGACTGTCCATACAAAAATGCATTGTTATGCATCGAGAAAGTCTATAGTTTTTGAGATATCGCCAAAAGTTTGATGTCATTATATCGTTTTTTTTTTAAATTTAAGAAGAATTGCTGCTTGGCCGAAGCCCAATAACAACAATTAATAACTGAAGTAGGCCGATTAACTACAACAATTTAAGAAGGATATATTTATTTTCAGAATATCTGTAAAAAATTACATTTTTGACTACAAATTTTAAAAAATTTTTACCCAAATTTTTTTATAACGCTGTTATGCAGTACATTTTCAAAAGTAAAAAAAAAGTCAGGTAAATTTATGTCATCATAATAATAACCGTTAAAATAAGTTATTCATATTTACTTATTTTAAAGGTTACTTTCATTTTAAGACTTAAAATTTTAACATGGTGTTTAATATTTTTATCGCAGGCGAAGCAGCGGGTATTTGCTAGTATGTTATATTTCATTTATTTGATACAGATATAAACAACTGCAGAAAATTTGCACACACTACAGATGCTTGTCCTAACAAAAAAAAAGTACTGCACCTTTAAGAAAATTCCTAAGACACATGATTGGCGAGAACACCCAGTTTTAGCAATGCCAAGGATCAATTTAAAGTTGTGACAACAAAGCACAACATGCAACAGTTGTTTGTTTTGTCAGCCAATTTTAAGCAAACTACAGGACGATACTATTTTCCCAATCATTTAACATTTAAACTATTCACAACACTGCACAAAATCTTAGATCAATCACACAAAAGAATCCTAAGAGTGAAATTTTTTGGAAAGTGCAACAATGCAGTGTATCTTATACATATACACACGCACAACAGGCAGTCTCTCAAACATCGATTCTAGGTTGGCTTTATTTTAAATTGGTTTTGCTTATACATTGACTGTATTTTGATTTCTTTTGTCTCAGACCACCAATGTTGGGCTTCGACGATGACATCCTTTCGATGTGCCTTGTTTGACTTGCTTGAGTTTTGTGCATTAAGTGAAATTTCTGGGATTATAATTGAGTTGAAAACAAAAAAAAAAAACAAAGTAATAGGACAAAAAACACAAACCCACAAACGATTTAGTAACATAGCAAATATCTACAGCTTGAAGTCTATTTAGGTTTTGACATCATAAATATTGGTGGTTGCTGGTCTGTTTCTTAACTAGTATTTCTTTTGTACTTTGTTTTTCTTGCAAAATTCTTAGTTTTTTAAGGAGTTATCCTGGAAGTATTGTCCCTCGAGTATGAACGCACAGCATAGCACAGTAGGTGGGTAAGAGATAGCCTATTGTTAGTAATACAAACAATGTGGACACGTTGTATGGCAGTTTGTTCGATTGTTTAGATTTATTTGCTGTATTTCTGATAAATATTTTGTTTGTTTATAATAACCGAATATATTTGAATGCATTGGAAAGTCCTCTATTGAGCTAGTGAATATTGAAATAGTTATATTTAAGACGTCATCATTAATGTGCCTTATAGAAAAGCAAATCTAAGTGCACATTTAAGCTTTTCTGCATTGCTGGCCACTTGCTTCGATTTTTTTCTTAGAAATTCCTTAACGCAACGTTTCTCTTGCCTAATGAACCATGTCATAAGTTTTTTGACTTAACTGATGTTGACAACTTTTATGAGTTTCAACACTTCGGCTTGTCTTAACCATGACTCGTTTAAGTACATGTTGCAGTTTTGGTTTTTTTTTATTCAAGGAATTTATATGAAATTTTAAAATAGTTGCTTGTTGAAAATTGTAGCGTGTCCGTGTCTCTAGGAGTCTCATGTTGATTCTCTCAAAAATTTTGCCAGATGAAAAACGGCACGAAAGGAAGAAGACATACACAGCAACCAAAAGACAAAATATTACAACAACAGAAATAAATACCAAGTCGCATGCCGTGACACCCTGTGAAGATGAACACGCTCACTCCGATATGACCACTTAATCCACCTCACTCTTTGGTAAGCAATAAAATATATATATAAAAAAACAATGAAACATAAAAAAATCGGAAAAAACTAACAACAAAAAAGGATGCCAGCATTTTGTTTCCTTTGGCTTTTGCTTTGGAAATTTGAGCCTTCCGCGCGCAGCTTTCCTGTCCACAACGCTGCTTGCGTGTCGTTTTCGAGCTGCACGTGATGCCGTTCTTTCATTTCACGAAATCAGTTGCGAAGCAACTCAGCTACTCCAAGCTCTGCACCAAGTGCGGGAAATGTTTTATATTCGTGGTGACCACTCAATTACGCTTTCGGTACATTTAGATCGTTCTCTCAACATCTCTGCTCGACTGGACCGGGCTGTCTGCAGCTTCCTTGTCTTCCGGCCGTGGAAGTGAACGTGGTGTGCCTCGTTAAGTAATATGATTTCTGATATTTGCTATCATGGCACGCTGCTGTCTGTGGCTGGTTGCTTCTTGGCTACAGCAACACCTCAGTAACTCCCCCTCCTAAATGATTGTGGTTGAGTGTTTATAAAATTTCCATACGAACGCTTGCGTTGACAACCAAAGCATCGCTTGGTCTGTGTTAATTTCCTTGCATATCCCGGCTGTTGCTGCCTGCCTGCCAACCAACTGCCACTGCTTCTTATTCTGATATCGTTGGGTTCGTGTTCTGACCATGTGTAATAATTTAAGTAGCTCGTATTTAGTGGACATCAGTGGATGATGACAGGAATGTCAGGCATTAAAATATTCCAACTGGGAATAGAAGAATTTATTAGGTTTTGGTATCGTGCATTTTATTCAACTATCTTCTTTTTCATCTCAGTAAAGTTAATTTTTATTTTAAAAACAAAAATATTTATCAGGAATGTGAAGAAAAAGCACAGATCCTGTTTTCTGTGACGCAGAAAGAAGGAATGCAGCGTGGAAACTTCTAAAAATGTGCTTAAATATTGTACTTTTTTGTAAAAGATTTATTTTTAGAAAGGTATTTTTATACATTAATAAAGTAAAATCCAATTTTGGATCCATTTAATTTAGAACATATGGTATAAGGAAAAACCAATTTAAAAAAATTTGAAAAATTCCACTTATAAAAACGCGATTTCACATATTAATACAGTAATGATTTAATTTTTAAAAATTTCTTGCGTCAGAGTTTTAAGTAATTTTTTAATTTGAATAAGACATTAATTTCACTTGTATATTAATACAATGTTAAGTATTTTTGTCTTGTTTCAAACAAAGTAATAATAGTAATAATACGTCAGAATAATTTTAAACGTGCTTCGTTAAACAAACTAAAGAAGTGAAGCTTTTTTGCAGCTTCATAGTTTTGATAATTAAGTTATCTTAAAATCAAATAATTTTGAAATTTAAAATAACATAAAGTTAGTTAAAACTAGTAAAGAATTATCTCCGACTGGGCCGAAGTTAAAATACCCATACGGACGACGATTTTTCCAAATTCATACCTAAAGTTTACATTAATTGTTAAAGGTTTTGTGCAAAATTTGAAGTCATTAGATTAATTTTTGTGGAATTGAAAGAGATCCATAATTTTTGTGGATTTTAAAGAGATTTTACTGTTTTGGTTATGTCACTTTGTATGGGAGGTAGGCGTGGTTTTCATCCGATTTGGCTCATTTTCAAACTTGACCTCCATTTTTTTAATAACAAGGTTATATATTGAATTTCGTTACGATAGCTAGAAAATACGGCTATTATCGGGACCACAGACAGACAGACAGACAGTCGTACGTAGCTAAATCGACTCACGAGGTGATGCTGATCAAGAATATATTTTTCTATACAGGCCACGCCTCGTTATGGGCGTGAGAAACGGAGTGACAAAGTTAATATACCCCTATTAAGTTTTTTTAAAAGTGGGGGTATAAAAACGCATGTTAATATTCACTAGTAAAGTTTATTACATTTAATTATTATTTTATTTTTGTCACAATTATGATAGTTTTCACCCAGTTCAAATTAACTTGGTCGTGCATAACAAAAAAGTTATCTGCGAACAAATTTTATTATACTATGGGATTTTTTTTAGGGTGGTACCTTGCCAATGTTACACCTGCGTTTGTTAATTCCATACTAATTGATGTCTTTTTATTCTGTAACTTAGAAAACGCATTTCAACGCACTTGTAGTTAATTGATAATGTTTCCTTCGGTGCAAAAACAAACAAAAAAAAAACATGTGCGAAAAAAAAACGCATAAAAAAACACACCTACTTAACGATGCTGATGACAACGTGTAGTAAGCAGAAGCAACATTTTTGTTATTTTTTGCTACTTTTCTTATTTGGATTGCTGCTAAATATGTAGGACAGCCAATACACTATCCTTTTTATATATAATTGTGATCTGCGGCAACATAGTTTTATTTAATACTTTAAATTGAATGAACCACATTGCTTAACTAAGGGTTTTGAATTGAAGGGTAGCGTGTAGAACTATCAATTGAAGGAGTTGATGAGTTCGAAACTCACGGCGTGCAAGGAAATATTTTTAATATTATTCTTAAAATATTTTTAAACTTGTTGCAATAGTTGCAAGCAAAAAGCAGCATCAACTCTTAGAAAAGGGTTTCGGGGAAAAGTGTCGTTTTTGAGATTTCACTCAGTATTTTTAAGAGTTTGTCTCTAATTATTATAAGAATTAGTAAAATTTTTGTAACAAATATGAATATTCAGATCCATTGTAATGACTTCAATTCAACTGTTTGAAAGTTTGATTTAAAATATTCTTGCTCACACTTTGAATTGGACATCCGTTTCAAAATCTTTAAACTTAACAATATAATTGGAATTTTTATAGTTATTGTTTATATTGTGTATTTAAAAAATTTCAGAGTTAGGAAAAGTTCAGTCAAGGTCAATCCTTATATTCCGATTAATTTTATTTCTTTGTCTTTGTATTTGTATTATTAGCTTTGAAAAATAGGGTTCATGTATTAATTTAATAATAATTTTTTTATTTGTAGTAGAAAAACGTTATTACTCATAAAGTTATCACATCATTTACAGAGATCTGGTATATACCTTACAGCTAGAAAGTATTCAGTTTGTTATTTACATAAGGCTTATATTCATGTATTAATTTGAGTTGGTAATAAACGTTAAAATACATTAATTCTTATCAATATTTTAAAATACAGAAAATATTTATTACAATTAATGTTAAAATTCATTAATTCTTAAAAATATTATAAAATATAATAAAAATTCATTACAATAGTTTGTATGAATATTTTTATCTTTAACTTTATATTGTTGTTTTTTTTGCATTCCCGTGTAAAAATATAATCGGCCAAACAGCGGTCATTCAATGGCTGCACAGGCAAACAAGGTTCCAACATGGTCTGAAGTATTCGATAAGTCAACACGCCCAAACAGCGACTGAACACGGGTCCAACAGTGGTTATTTTATAAGAGCCATGCTAACGCTGATGGTCCCATTTCTTGTGTTTCTTCTTGATATAATGGATTTCCTCATGTACATATTTTGGTTTTATCATGCACTAAAATAAGGCACAGTTCTGTTAAATAGACATTTATTTGCTCAGTTAATAACCACTATTTGTTGATTAACATATAATTTGAACACAATCCAAATGTGTATGTGTTGAAAAAATGCAGCGTACAATTTATATGTATATATAATATATTAGGGCGTTAAAGGTGCTGCCGGTCTCCAAGTGATGGCACCACCATTCTTCAAATACATAACATTTTTGACGGGTGGCAACCTTAAAATGAACACACTATAAAGGTGAGATCGATCTGTAAATGAAACGTGACGTTAAAATGTTATAAATTAAACAACTTTTGGTATGGCTACACTGAAAACATTTGTTAGTAAAATTTCTACGAATGATATTCGTACAAAAAATTATTCGTACATTGTACAAATATTCGTATAATATACAAAGTATTTGTATTGAGATATCTTTACGAATTCATTCGTAAAGTGTTACTAATACCTGTACAAAAATATATCCGTTTTATATACTAATGATATTTGTACACAAAAATAAAACAATTTATATTAATAATAGTATTTGTAAATTTCTCGTACGAATAACTTAGAAATGGAAATAGAAATTTAATAAAATATTAACACAAACAATTCATTCGTTGGTTAACCGTACGAACTATTCGTAGAATGTACGAATTATTAGCTGAGTTTAAAGAATTTAAGACAGAAATCATTCAGCCGGGTTTGTCGAACAACTATAGACAATAAGGAACTGTAAGATTGTAAAGTGGATGTAGTCGACTGGTAGAGTGCGTGGCCCGTAAGCTAACCGAGGTTCAAACTCCAGCTCAGACAGAACTTTTTTTCGTTATTAAATATTATGATCAATCGCAAATGTAACAAATGTATTCGTACAATATACATTTGTTTTTGTACTTATATATATAATATATTCGTAATGTGTACTAATATACAGTGGAATTCGGTTATAACGATCCTGAAGGGACCGGAATATTTCGTCGTTACAACCGAATGTCGTTATATGCGCAGATAATTTGTTTTTGTTCATTATTAACTTAATTCATTTATTATAAAGAAAAAAAGTTATTATCAATAGTAAAAATAAAAACATAAAACTTAGGGTAAATAAATACAATAAGTTTTTTTGTTTCTTTGACTTTCTGATAAAAAATATTTTCCTTTTAAAACTTCCATCCATGTTTGCAGCAACCAAAACTGTAACACGAACCGTCAAAACTTTTCCTCCTATACACTTTTTACATTTAAAATTTTAAAATTCTATCGGGCATGAGTTTAAAGAAGAACCTTGTTTCATCAGCATTATACATTTTTTCTGAGTCCAAATAGCCATCTCGAAGTTTTGGAAAAAATTCTGTAGTCACCTTGGGATACATCACCTGCTTCACCTGAATCCTTGCAGTTAGCAATGCAGTGTCGCTATCGAAAATGGTAAATCAAACTTTCTAAACAAGAAAAATTCGTTTTACCTAAAATTTTAACTAAATTATTGGCTTTTTCTTGTAAAATATGATAGAGGTATATATCGCGATTTTTGGATTTTCTACGTTTTGAGGAGGTGTGATCCTTATATTTTTCTTATGTTTCCATATGATGGATATTGAAGAATATGACGCAAGAAATTCCTCGCCGTTTTCAAGCCGCCAGATTATTGCAGATTTCGTTTTGGACAATCCGAAAGTGAAAGTGCGTAAGATGGCTACTGCCGTAGGCATATTAAGTGGATCGGGGGTTTCAATTTTACATGAACATTTTGGTTTGAGAAAGCTAACTGCAAGATGGGTGCCACGTTCGTTAACAATCAATCAAAAACATGAACATTTTCGCACTTCCCAACAATGCTTTGACATGTTTAAACAAAATTCGACTGATTTTTTGCATAAGATAGTGACCATGGACAAAACATGGATCTACTACTATAGACCAGAATCTGAGGAATCAGCAAACGAGCGGATAGGTCCCAGTGAAGGTGCACCAAAGCGAGCGAAGACTCAACAAACGGCCGGAAAGGTGTTGGCGTCCATTTTGGGATTCAAGTGGCATTATGTTTATCGACTATTTAAGAAAAGGAAAAACAATCAACAGCGACTATTACTGCAAGTTATTAGACCGATTGAAGAACGAAATTGCAAACAAATGGCCCCATTTCTCGAAAAAAAGTCATATTTTTGTAAGAAAATGTTCCAGCTCAGAAATCGATCGAAACCATGGCCAAATTGCACGAGTTATGCTTCGAACTGCTTTCTTATCCCTCATATTCTCCAGATTTGGCCTCCAGCGACTACTACTCCCAAACTTAAACAGGTTTTTCCAAAGAAGTAGATAAATAAAATAAAAAAAAAGTTTTTCGACGAATGAATACGTCGAATTAGAAACTGAAGAATATTTCGAAGACCTTGATAAATCTTACTATTCAAAATCCATCAAAATGCTAGGCTTGCAGCGTTTTGAACGTCCAGTATATGTAAATACAAACGTATATTTATAGCTCGGCCCTTATACTGACACATTTGTCCCTGATTTGAACGTTGTTGGCCAAAAAGTACTGTAAACACTACCGCTGTACAATCACTGTTCAAGTATGAAGTGTCTTGGCCGCTGTTTGACCCTTGTTTGGTCTCTGTGCATCCACTATTTGATCCTTGTTCAGCCGCTGTTCGGACTACGTTAAGAAATTATATTTTGACTCAGGTATGCATGAACATATGTATATGAAATATGATTGCATTCTTTTATGAATGGTTACATTTTGAATATTTTTTAATATCGTATCACTGTCGATAGATCAATTACTTTAGAAAATCCTCATAAACTCGACACATCGAACCGTTTGGCAATAAAAATATTTTGAATCGTCAAGAATATCTGAGAGATTAGATTACTATCAGGTTTCGAATGTATGTTGATTATCCACCAATTTTTCTTTCTCAGTGTTTGTTAATAGCACATTAAATTGAGAAATATTCTTACTTGGTTCAGCCACTTGTGAGATACCATTGTAAGCGTTTTATGAAATTGGTATAAACAATCCTTAGAAGTTCGAATATCGTATTTTCCAATCGCAAAGTAATGCTAACAAAACACAAACAGAATATTTCGTTTTGCAAATTGCTGAATTTAAAAAATTTCTTTGATTTTTTAATTTATCTACTTTAAGCTAAATGTTTTCAAAGTTATTAAAGCGAGACTTCGTTGAATTTGTAGTTTTTGTTAAATCGTTTCTTTTAGTGAAGTGTAAAAAAGCAGCAAATTTACAAAATAATGACATAAAATGAAAAAGTTACATAATATTTCAACACCATCATTCTAAGTAAGTCGAATAGACTTTCCTGGATAAAGTCAATTATAATTAGCTTAGCAATAAATAATTATTAGAAACGGATGCTATTTAAAATAAAACGCCACGTTATAAGCCCGCTATTAGCGATGCGCGCTTCTAAAAATTTTACACATAAAATCCATGAAATTAATTACATTCTAGAAATTAAAAAACCTCTATGATATAATACTCATTGCCACATTTCAAGGTTATCCGGTGGACTTAGCGAAGACCAAATAAATCTCTATAGTTAATTTTTAAAATCTAAAATATTTTGACATAAATTTCACTGCTTTACAGAAGCGTTAAATGTCAATTCGATGCGCCTAATTACAGGGCGTTGCAACGGTTGACAGCTACGACAGCGCGCTGCAGACTTCCTGTTTAGATGAATGCCAGCCAGTTCGTGTTTGTATGTGTACTGGTTTTTCTATTCTAATGGATACTGTGAGAATTTTCGCAGCGTGTCTCACATTAAAAATAGCAAAACAAACCGTGCCGAATGGGCACCGCTGCGTGCGTTACCGTCCCGAGCAGTGCTTCATACAACTATCGAAATCTTATTGAAAATAGTTTGGCGAACCCTCAGCTAGTGATTTTTTGGTTAATTTATTGTTTCTATTTTCACATTTAACAATCGTCGATCGAGGATGTTCCTCCACTGCTGCTCCCTTAAAAATGCAACGCACAAGATTCCTATCCACTGACCCATTCTTAATGCAAGCTGACTTCGCTGTGTGCTTCTTTTTTTCTCGGTGTCGTTTTTGCGCTTCTTTGTTGTGGAAGCCGGAAATGCGTTTGAGATCTTTTCGCCTTACTCGTTGCAGTTTGGTATTTTTCACCCTTCGGCCAGGATTTTTGCCCGAAATTCAGCAAAACTCGACTTTGTTATTTTACTCTGCTCTTCAGCTTGTTTTGCTTTTGTATATCCTTCTTCTTGTTTTCTTTTTTGCAAATATCAATTATCGAGGGGGATGTGTTTGCAAAGAGGTTGCAACGTTCGTTCGACCTTGCATCCCCTGAGGCCAATTAAGACCATTTCTTTATTGATTAATGATTTTAGCAAAGCATGAGGGTACTCAAATGACGGTCCTTATAATATTTTCTGTATGGACCTTTTTTCTCAAAATTAATATAGTGCTTGCTCAACTTCAACAGCACGCGGTTCGTTAGCTCCGCATAATTTTGTCGTTTTATCAGGGATTAAATAGTACAAAAATGTAAAATATGCCTGTCCCATACATCATTTTTTTAGTCATAATATTTTTTAATATAAATATTTTTTCTACATATCCTCTTTTTATACTCATATAGCTTTTCAATTTGTGCTTGATTAATTTTATGCCTACTGCAGCTGCTGCCTCTGCTGCTGATGCTTTCATTGCGCAATAATTGAATATGTTACCGATAATTTGCTCCTTATAAAATCCTGAAGGTCGTTCCAATTATTGCGTTTGCTTTATGTAGTGATGTGCGCTTGTGCCTGCTTCTTAACATATTATCCGAGCATCCTTTGACGTCGACATACTTGAGCTCCACTTGAGCTTGAGCTCTGACAACGTCTTTGTTGGCTGTTAATGTTTAATATTATTAATTTTTATACTTTTAAGATGTTCTTGTCATGGTTTTGAAAACATGTTCACGCATTTTATCCGTAATTAGGTTTTATGTGCTAGTTGCTTTGAATGCTAGACTGTGTACAGGAGCGCTGAAGTTTCGTAACGGGTTGTTGTTGTTTGGCTATTCTTGCCAAGACGGCTCGCATTGAAAAATTTAAAACCACAGAAACTTCAAAGACTAAGAACTCTGAAAAAACAATAAAAAAGTAGACCACAATAAAATTTTTATTGAAGTAGACAAAATAATCAACTATAAGAAATTGACGAAAATAAAATATTAAATAAGCAAAATTTTAAAAAAATATTTAAGAAAAAAATTAAAATAAAAAATTATAAGGAAAAAAGGAATAAAAAATTATTAAAAAAACACGGAAGTACAAAAAATAAGATAAAAAAATGTCATAAAAACAAAACTTTAAATATAATTTACTAAAGAGAACACAAACAAAAGAAAAAAAAAACACTCAAAAGCATACTTTGCAAAACACATTCAGCAAAACTTACAACATAACATCTTTACTATAATTATATACAATATGATTAGAGAACTAAATGAATCATATATAGAAAATGAAAAGAATCCCAAAAAATAATATAAAAGTTTTTAATTTTTATTTAACATTCATTTAACATTAAAAAGTTTTATAAGATATAATTTAAATTTATTTATAAGTAACATATATGGTAAAAAAATAAAAAAAATTACAAAATAAACTAATAAAAAAAGCAGCAAATAAAAACTTTTATTTTTTATTTGAATGTTTACTCATATATATAAAGAAAATATTAAAAAAATGACTGAAGAATACAAAAGAAATAAAAAAATTAATTTAAAACACAATATACAAGATTAAGGAATGAGATGAGATGAGGTTAAAGATTAAAAAATGAGAATACAAAAATTAAAAAAAAAATCCAGAAAAAAACAGCACAAATTTGTAAGTTTTTTGAAGCAAAAAGTTTAATAAAATGTTTACACATGTACTTAAACAAAAAATAAAAGTACTGAAAAAACAAAGTAAGACAAAAAAGTAGTTGGACAATGTGCCGTTAGGTATATGTTTATCTATATCTATATTATTATATAAAATTAAAGTAAAAGGTTTTTGTTCCAAGTTAACCCCAAAAGTACTACGCCGATGCTTATGAAATAATTTTAAAGTTATCAAATTTGTGCTGCAGCATCTTTTTCTTTTCAAATTTTAACAATAAGTATATTTAATTAAAGTGTTGAATTATTTAAGAATTCATTTCATCTACCAAATATTACTTAATTGTTGTAGAAACAAAAATTCTGTATCTACTAGTTATACATACCTAGATATGGTGTACGGTTTAAAAAAAAAAAAAATATTGCTTTGTTTTATTTTGTTTTAGGTTAGGGCTATGTTATGGTGGTGGTCAAAGGCACGTCATGAATTGTTTTTGTTTCAATGTAAATGGGAACTTTGAGAGAGTGAGCAAGGGAATAAATTTTGACCAAATCATGGGACTAAAGCAGGTTGCGTAGTAAATTTATTTACAACATTTGTGTTTTAGCATGAAAGCACGTGGCATGGCGTGGGATCATATCGCCGCCATCATAAAATAGTCCTTATTGACCTTCAATAAGTCAGTTTTCTTTATTTCCACTTGCAGTGACTCAATTTTTAAGAAATTCCCAACATTTACAGAGTTTCAAAATTTTTTTAAAAGATAAGCAAGGCGATTTCTAATAACATTCAAAAAGATTTAGGAGTTAATCTCGCTGATAGCCTTAACCTCGTTTTAATCTCTATATGTAAACGTAGTATTACTCTGTTAAAGTTCTCTTCCTTTCTTTTCGCTTTAGAGCAGAATTTGTAATAATTTGTCTTAATATAGTTAAATTTTGCACACTTAAGAGGGACATAGCTCAGATTAATATATAATGACGTTGAAAATTAACATAACTAATCAAAAATATTGGCATAAAACGATGTGGACCTTTATCGTGGTCATTGTCTGGGGGGGTGAGAAATTCCAAGTTAGGGTGATAGTACTAGACCAATATAATAAAACCTCCAAAGGGTTAAGCATTCTCTGGTCAATTTTTTTTATGACCTTTTAAATTTTTCCTTATCTTGGTGATTGTTTGCTTAGTTTTTCTGCTATAACTCAAGAACCATTGCTAATTTTTAATTGTTTTCTTCAGCAAACTTGTTGCTTATGCTCAAATAAAAACTTTTAGTAATATATTCATGTAAAAATCAAGTTTTACTATTTTTATCGAGTGAAATCATGAAAAAATTGCAATTTTTTCGCCTTTTTCATAAATAATCGCCAATAACTCATCAATAACTCTATAATTTTTGAGTTATAAAGTTTTTGTCTTTAACGATTTAATTTATTAATTATTTATGACAGGTGAGAGTATAAAAATGGAAGTTTGCAAGTCATATAAAAATAGTTTTTGCTATTGCTGTAAAGAATTAAAATAATCTTTTGGCACCTGGTACGAAAGTCACAGCAGATGCAGTAGGGCCAGCAGTAGTGAGACAAATTGACCTTACGTGCAGTTCAGAAACTGATGACAGCGATGTAAGCTAATAAATCTTAAATCACTACAAAATAGAAGGACTATTGATTCCCTCTTATTTATATACAATATTATTTCTGGCAACACAGATTGCTCATATCTTTTAGAAAAAATTAACTTTAATGTCCCATCAAGAATATTAAGGCATTGTGTTCCATTTAATGTTGGTATTCACGGAAAAAATTATGCTTCAAATGCGCCGATAGTTTGAACTTTGCGTGAATTTAATAATCTTTCAAATATTTATCCTACAGATTTTTCAGTATCTAAGTCAGTTATGTTAAGGCACTTAGCCTCAATTTATTAATATATTGTTTCGGCTTATATGTAAATTAAATATCTAGTCAGTAAGGAGAAAATTCTATTGATTATTATTAAATAAATGAAATAAAATTAAATAAAATTAAGATAGCGATGAAACTATGGTTATATAGATAATTTTACATAATTTTATATATAGATAATTTTTTATAGTGACAATACGTAGAACTCAAGTAAAGACGTTAATTTTCAAAGATGAATTGTTTTTTTAAATAAAAATTATGTATTACATTGCTACATACTAAAGCATATTTTTGTTTTATTTCTAAGTTAGAAATTTTGATTTATTGACGAGTTATTGGCGAAAATTTATGAAAGAAGGCGAAAAAATTGTAATGTTTTTTTCACTCGATAAAAATAGTAAAACTTGATTTTTTTGTATGAATATATTGATATAAAAGTTATTTATTTAAGCCTAAACAATAAGTTTGCTGAAGAATGCAATGAGAAATCATCAATATTTCTTGAGTTAAAGTTCAAAAACTAAGCAAACAATCACCAAGATAAGGAAAAATTTTAACCGAAAATTTTAACTTTTTAGCAATTTTTTACATCGCTTTTATTATACATTGCACCTATCTTTTCTGGCCCCAAGCAGCGCCCATGTCGCATTACAGCGTTGATTAAATTTGCTGCACATTAAGTCCATCAGTAGAGAATTTAAAAAAAAAATATTATCGTAACAACAAATAAACTCAGTCGTTGCGAACATTTCTCGCGTTGACCCTCAATCCGGCCCATAACTTTTCGTTTATACGATAATTAGTAGACGTCTCTTGGTTATAACGCACTGCGTCATGACGTTCTTTCGTTTACATAAAAATTATAATGGGATATCGTAATGCTTTGCAGTTTATATAAAAAAAAAATAAGAAAATGCAAAACGCTTGTGAAGCAGCAGCGCCAAGCGACTGGCCAGTTTTTGGTGGCAGAACTCGTATTTTGATATAAGTCGCGCAACACTTTGCTACCAGCGTGTGGCACAGCTGGAGACAACTTGAGACAGCACTGGGCTGCACCCACTGCCACAGACCCACACACACGCATACACTGAAACTGATGTTAATTATCGGTGGAGTAGTGCACGTCGACTAACGCAATATTGGCTGGGACTTAAGCTGTTTTGGGTGGCGCTGTTATAATCACTCGATACAATTTTATTTGCTGGCAATAAATGCTGCCAGCATTTAAACGCTAAGAATTTGTAATTATTTTAGACTCTGCAACGAATACGCAATCAAAGTTTTATGCGTTGCGAAATTAGCCAGAAATGCTAATAAATCTTAATTAATTTGTACTGTGCAGCAATTAGTTGAGACAAGTCAAAACAGCATGAGGATGCACTAGACTTATAGCGTTTTCTTTTATTGGCAAAAAATGTTGCCCTCTGAGAGTGCCGAATTTTTTAAATTTTAAACTGAACTTAAAAAATTTTTAACCTGTTATTAGTCGAGAAAAGATAAAAAAGTCCATAATTTTTTCAATGATGTTTGCTAGCTACACTGCTGTTTACTTTTGAGAAATAAATTAAACTAGTAAACCCGTGTGGAGTTGAAACGCCAAAATCAAACATATCTAGATTTTATTTTAAGCAATTGAATAGATTTTCAACTGATCAAAATTGAAATGAAATTAATTTTGGCCTATTTGCAATATACGCGGTTTTGAACGCGCAACGACGATATAATGTTAGCATACTTAATTTCATACCCAAATTTATTTTAAATACAAAGGAGTAAGAATATTTCTTGATTTATAGCTGAAATAAGTTTCATTACAAGTTTCCAATTTCTTATTAATTTTTGTGTAAATTTTTAAAATGAAAAAAATTTTCCGACCAACAGTTTAGAAATTTTTTTTCAACTGTAAGAAGTCATTCCAGTATCACTTTGATATTGAATAAATATATCAATTCATAGTTTTATCTGTGAAATTATAAAAGATTATTCTTAGTATAGCAGTTTCATAGCTATTAGCTGATAGGTGGCGCTAAATACTTCACATATTTTTAGGCATATGCTGAAACTAAGAATAGAAAAAGCAACATAACAAAAACAATTATATGCAAACTTTGACTCGCTATAACTTAAAAAAAAAAAATTTTAAGAAATAAAAAGTCCAGTTTGCACAAATACAGGTCTAAACCTACCAAACCATACTAAATTTATTAAGATTGGACTTGTACTTAAAAAGCCTTACGCCGGACAAAATTTGCGTTTGCGTTATATACATAAACAACATTGCAAAACAACAAATGCGACCAACTTCGAAAATATCTTACGAAGACATGTTACGAAGAAAAGTAAATAAAATAATATATTGTTTCTTTAAATATATTGTTATCGGTAATAGAGAATCATTAGATCTTCAACAGGAGCTTTCCATAGTGACTGGTTGCACAGTTTACTCCAGAATCCCTAATCTTAAACCTGTAACTTTGTATTTTGATGTAATATAATGATCAAATAGATATCTTCCAATAGACGATGAACCGACTTATAAAACTTTTAGCGAAAAAAATGACTCAAATAAATATTTTGGTGATATTTCATTGATTAAAGCAGTGTGACTAGTGGGACAGTCATAAATATCTCACCTCCGGCTTCAGCACTGTCATTCGAGATTTTAGCCCAAATACTCTACATAGGCTTTTATTATGATATGAAAATTTTTAAGTAGACTTCAACAGAAACTAAAAATTAGCACCAAATTTAGTTTCTACAAGAATATAGAAAGTAGAAATTGTGACTGGAGGGACATCGTAAGACTGGTGGAAAAAAAATCGTATGACTCGTTCACAATAAACAACAACTTGTCATAGTGCAAAAAAATACTTAATCTTGTTTTTTCTAAATAATTTTTATAGATCATGTAAATTTAATTTTTGTACATTGCGTTTAGAATAAATTGGTTATAATTATATCAATTTAAGAAAATAACTCATTTTCCAATTTTTCGTAGAATGCCCCATCATTGGATGAGGACGAAGACGTTTCAAGCAACTCTTTTATAATAATTTTAATTGCAGACCCAACTGTTGCGATTACATTTGCTAATTTGCCATATCACAATTTTTATAATATTTATTTTATAATTCGTGAAAAAGCTTAAACTTTAATGAAATGTCTATGATAATGTTTAATATTTTCCTAACATGTCACTTTTTTGTTCATTCAGTTGGTAGCATTTGAGGGCAGAATTTTAAAACCGTCGATCCTTAGAGTGGAAAAATTCTGCATTTTTTCTACTTCAGAGGTCAACATTTTCGAGAAAAGAAAACGATTCCATTTTAAAGGTCAGTTTTTTTTTCGAGAAAAGAACGGAAAAAATGCAGAATTCTCAAAGAGTGCAAAAAAATGCAGAATTTTTTCGAGAAAAGAAAACGCCATTAATTTAAAGCCATAAAAAGCTAAGAAAGAGTAAAACTCATCAAACAGTTTAAATTAAAGTTTATATGTGTTGATTTGTTTGAAAAATTTTTCATTGTTTCAGTTACTCAAAAAAAAAATGCCAATGTCAGCATTAAGTGTCCTAAGTCCTTCCAGTTGCTCTCGAGAAATATTAAGTTTCAATGGTTTTTATGAGAAATACAATCAACACTCTCAAAAGCATTGCAATTAATTTCCATTGAATCAATTTAAAAAAGAAATGAGGAAACAACAAACAGCAAGGAGACTTTAACTGCAGCCACATCAGCAATACCAACAACAGCAACAACACAAAATCTGCTGTCAACAACTACACGTTAAAAGCGCACAAATGGAAAAATGATGCCACTTGTTCGCGTTGACAATCAAGAGAGATACGCCCATGCAACTCGTTGAAGCTGCATCGTTGGTGACCAAAGTGCGAACAGAAAACGCTTCAAATTGGCGAGTGTTTCTCACTCCCACGCTTGCGTCTTTTAAACGCAGCCACAAACTCTCACACATGTATCTCCAAGTGTCGCGATTTAAATTTTGATGAATTTTGTTTTAACCGCAAAAATGCAGACAAAAGAAAAAAAAAACCAGTTGGTGTAGCTTTCAAACTTTTGTTGCGAAATAAGTTAATGAAGCATTTTTGCTTACAATTCATTTTCAACAGCTTAAAAAATGGCATTTTGATTGAAGCTAATGGTGACGATGATAAAAGTAATGAGCTTAACTGCAGGATGGAATTAATTTCAATGCAGTGAAAAATATATGTTAATTTAGCTTAATTTGGTTTCAGGATGGTGAAAAAGTGGCAATGGGATAAATACAGTATATAATTCGGGATCACAAAGGGTTGGTTACATTTTTTCTGTGGTTTAAAAAAAAAACGTTCAAAACTTTAATAGTAAATTTTAAATAAAGTCCATTTTTTAAAGCGCAGAATTAAATCACTATTCAAAACACCAATTTGCAATCTATTTTTGCCAAAACGTCCTTTTATTGAATGCAATTTTAACAAAATTGTCTTTAGCATCAATAAACTTGCGACGTCAAATTATCGCATGCGACATTCCTACCAAAATTTAGCTATTTTCACAAAAGTCGTACTACATTGCAAGCTCTAGTGAGACTTTGTCAAAATTGTTTTGAAAAAAATCACATGCGACATAAAATTATCACATGCATCATTTTAACAAAATATTTATTTACAAGAGATCATTATCTCTTAAAATGTTGTGTATACATTTACTAAATGACAAAATATTACCTGCGACATAAAATTATAGTATGCTTCATTTAACCCAAATTTGTATATTTTACAAAAGACTATTTTGTGCCGATATTTTGAGTAAATCCTTTCCAAAACACCACTAAAATACAAAAATTAGAGGCGATAAGAAATTATTCAATGCGACATTTTTACTAAAATTTTTTAATTTTCACTAAAGATCATTTAACATCGTTTCATAGTAAGACTTCATCATAATTTCTCTTAATGACCAGAAATCATATGCGACATGAAATTATTGCATGCGACATTTTTAAAAATATATTTTTTATTTGACAAAATATCATTATTTCGAGTGAAATTATGTAAAAATATCTCTTAACTACCAAAGAGAACAAGCAACATCAAATTATCGCTTGCGTAATTTTTCTAAAAATTTTTCTACTCTTAAAAATGTCTATTTATGTAGATATTGGGAAGAAAACTTTTCAAAATATTTCTTAAAAACAAAATTTTAAGTGACATTAAATTATCGAATGCAACATTTCCTACCAACATTCTTTTATTTGTACATGTAATCATTTAACATCGTTCCATTACAAGCAGCATAAAATTTTCGCATGCCACAATTTTACCAAAATATTTGTACTTTCACATAAGATTGTTATTTAGATTAAAAGTTTATCAAAACACTGAGTAAAAACTTGCAAAAATACTCTTACCGACTAATAATTACAAGTCATATACAATTTTAGAATGCGCAATTTAAAAAAAAATTGTGTTGTGTTTAAAAGATATTTTCAAAAAGTCTAAAAATTGAGTAACTTTTCACCATTTTTGAAACGGATTTTCTTCATTTTGACTTTAACTTTATCAAAATAGAATTAAACAATCCAGTATTGAAAGCGACTACTATTATCGCATTCTACATTTTCTAAACATATTTTATATTTTCACAAAAATAAAATTGTCTTAACTAAAAATTTGTTGAAAAAGCCATAAATAAGCAAATATAATAAGCAGCAGCAAAATATCATATCCAACCTTAACTCTTTCAGCCACAGTTTTACATATATTATTTTATTAATAAAACAACTGCATTTTTAGTTTGATTAAGGTTTATTTATCATAAAAAAAAATAAAAAAATAAATTTGCGCTTCAGGCTTTTGTGGAATAGGGTGGTTAGTTAAGTAACCACCGTGACGGTTGGCATAAAAAGTATTCAAGTAAAGTGTAGTATCCGCTGCCAAATTTTATAACAAAAAATTAATTCGGATGAAAATCGGAGAAACATGTATTATTTTTGCGTATGCAAAGAGGAACTTTGCAGGTTTTGCATTGCCATATAGTACGCACCGGATTCTTTTTGGTGCTGCATTTTGCACATCTTCGTGATGTAGATCGCTCTGGCTGATGCATACTGCTTTCCAGACGCAAATCTCTTGGTACTGATGGTTTGTGTTTCTTTATTTGTACCGGTAGCGGAAAAGAGGGTTCCGAAGTTGAGCGCCTAGTGCTTGATTTGGGTTTTTTCGCCTGAACTGGAGCTAGGATCCCAATGTAAACAATTCTTCGAAAGTCTTTGGCACTGAGCTGATCAAGTTCTGGGTGGTGTATTTTCTGAAGCTCTTTATATGTAATATAAGAGTTTATGACGGCGCAGTCCAGAAAATGAAAAAAAATTCGATGCCACCATTTGCGGGATTTTCGGTCAATGGCATAAGTGCTTTTCAGCTGATCAAATTTATCAACATAGTTCATACATTTGTTATATTGTATGACAGCTTCAGGACAATTTATTTCATTTAGCTCTCCATTGCGTTCTCTGCGAGTAACAACACCTGCCTGAGTTGGATCTATGTTATTGGTGAGAATAAAAACTGATCTTTTATCCTTCCATTTTAGAAAAGCCACATTCTCATCACTGACCCTGTAATCATG
Source organism: Dichetophora obliterata (assembly GCA_963920525.1). Taxonomy (NCBI): domain Eukaryota; kingdom Metazoa; phylum Arthropoda; class Insecta; order Diptera; family Sciomyzidae; genus Dichetophora; species Dichetophora obliterata. The sequence goes on along the minus strand of OY986438.1, from coordinate 43,509,606 downwards.
TTCTCCTCGTTTTAGATGTTTGTCCTCTTTCAGCTGTGGTAGAAATTTGCGATTTGAGTTGACAGTGCCACAGGCCAATATATTGTCCTTATACAAGTCTACTTGCAAAGGATAGCTATTGAAATAGTTATCAAAAAATACTTTATGATTTTTTGATTTCAAATTCATGCAAAATTTTCGAACAACTTTTCCTCCTAGATCAGTTTGTATCTTCTCACCATCCTTTCCAGTATATATTTCGAAATCTAAACAATATCCGGACTCAGCACACATCATCCAAAATTTATATCCCCTTTTGATTGGTTTCTTTGGCATATATTGTTTGATGGAATTTCTACCCTTGAACTTTATCATGCTCTCATCTATAGCCACTTTTTCTGGTGCGTGATAATTTTTATTAAAATTTCTTTTTAGTGCATCTAGCATAGGTCTTATCTTATAAAGTTTGTCGTAATTATCACCTGTTTTTTTGGGCATTAGGACATTGTCATTCAAATGTAAATTATTCAGATGCCATCCAAAGCGGTTGAGTGACATAAAGGAAGATATGTATACGTCCTTCATATTAGGGGCAGAAGACCAGTAATCTTTATAGCTGGGCGATTTTTTATACCCATCACTAAATTCAAAGCAAGAAATACTTCAATTTCTTCAGGTGTAGTGGGTGTAAAAGGTGCTCCTTTCTGCGTAGCATATAGATTTGTTTGAAAGCAGATTGTTTCAACTAAGTTTGCTGTCCAAAATAAACGAAATAATTTTGTTGGTGTTATATTCTCTACTTCTACTATATCTCTGGAACACCTCCGCCTCCTGTATATTCACACGGCTCTTCCATTCCGAAATTTTTTTTTGCACTTTGGTTGCACCACTGCGGAGCTCATAGTAGGTAACTGGTTAGCAGAAGTAGTAAACAAATTTGATAAAGGTATATCATCATCCGAGTCAAAATAATCCTCAAGTTCTGGCTGCGGTCCTGAAGGTATATCACCGAGTACCGTCAGATCGGTTTCTTGGTCATGATTTCTTTCTTCATCTGATTCGAAACTACACACACTTTCACAATCAGAAGGTATATCTTCAAACAAAATATCTACGATGTCTTGTTCATGGAGTACGCGCGGCATTCTAATTATATACACAACACAAAATTATGTGGGAAAACAGATTATTTAAAATGTACTATAGTCACAGTGGTTAGTAATCTAACCACCATATTACTTACGTTATTTTTTGTATATTATGCTCTTTTTACATATATATGTTATCACAAAACAATAAAACATGTACTAAATAACTAAACACCACTGATTTCGTTTAAAAATGAACACTTTATGCTTCTTTATTTCAATCACAACCGACCTGTTAAAAAATCAAGGGGATGCCCCGAGTTTAAATAAAGATATAAATATAACCAGTGCACCCTAGCGACAAAGTCTCGCAACAAATGATCAACGATGTCTTTAAAAATGTAATTGTTTAATAATTTGTCAATAGGTGGCACGAAAACAAGTTTTAAACAAGCAACAATAAGTCGTTAGATAACTAACCAACAAACCTGAAAGAGTTAATACCAAAATTTTTACATTTTCTCAGAAGATCCTTCTACTATTTTATTTCAAGTAAAAATTTATACAAATATCCTTTAACAATTAATAAATACCACCGACATCACGTTATTGTTTGCGAAATTTTTAACAACATTTTTGAATTCTCGCAAACGATTCATGAAGAGTTAAATTCTATCAAGTGACGGGACATAGCCCAAGGAACATAATCAAAAATTATAAATTTGGGATTATGACCGCTTTAAAAGAGGACATAAGCCCAAAAATTGGATTTGGAAAAAAACAGGACGTAATCACAACATAAACTTTATCATTAGTAAATTTATTTGCATTGTACGGAATGGCGATAACAACATTCTGTATAAGGGCAAATCTCGCAAGCGGTCAGAAACCCCAGTCGGTGTTATGACCGCTTAATAAGCGGCCATAATCCTAAATCTAATTTTTGGGATTATTTCAGCAAAATAAGGGAACACAATTTGATATATGTCAAATTAAAAATTTCGGATTATGTCCCTTGGTGTTATGTCTCATCACCTCAAAATAGCCCCCAATGATTAAAAATTACAAGTGACATATATCATCTTATGCGACAATTTTACCAAAATCTTTTTATTTTCACAAGCGTTTGTTATGACGAGTATAATTCTTTCCAAGAAGCTCTAAAAACCCAATAATGATAAGCAAGAATTAATTATCTCATGCGAAATTTTTTAGAATATTTTTATATTTTTGCAATAGATTGTACTGCGTCGTTATTTTGAGTAAAACAATTTTAAAATATCCATTAATAACCATTATTTGTTTCTACATTGTTGTTTCTACATCAAGTTATTTATTGCATGATAAATTTTAATCTTAATTATTATATTATCCAAAAGACTGTTATCTCGAGTAAAATTTTATCAAAATAGTCTTAAACAAGCCATAATGAAAGCGACATCAAATTATCGCATGCAACGATTTCAGCAAAATTTTTTATCTTCACGAAATGTTGTTATTTTAAGTAAAATTTAGTCAAAATAGCTCGTAAACATTCAATTATAACAAGTGACACCAAATTTTCGCATACTTTTTACAAAAATTTGTATATACATATTTTAAAATGATTGATCTCTATTTATATAGCGTGCTATAAAAACATTTCGGTATTTTGAGAAAAATTTTATCAAAAAAGCTAAAAACAATTAGTAATTAAAAGTGATAAATATAAATATGTATATGTATGTATTATACATATATGTATATTAAAACTTTAACGGGCTATATTGATAAAGTTTTGTTCGAAAAACGGTACAAAAGAATCTTTTGTGAATATATAAAAATTTTTGTAAAATATGGCATGCAATAATTTCATGTAGTTTGTTATTTTAATTTTTGAATTTTTGTTTTTATAAACTTTAATTCGACATAAAAGCGGAAATAAGAAAATTTTGGCAAGTATGTCACATGCGATAATATGAAGTCGCTAGTAATTATTAGTCGCTAAGAGCCATTTTTTCAAGGTTTTCATTGAGATAACGATAAAAAACGATATTTTGTGAAAGTACAAATTTGTGGGTAAAATTGTTGCATGCGATAAGTATGGAAGGAAAAAAGTGTTAATGGGTGCTTCGCGTTTCTGATTCTTGGGATTGTACTGAGCAAAAAAGTCCACTAGACCATACGTCTACGGTGAAAATCGAGCTTCCAGATTTTGACTTGCAGTTTTTTCTCAGACTTTTGTTACGCTTTTTTTGGATATTTTTTGGACTTTTTTTTGGACCATTGAGATTTTCGATCCAATACGAAGACAAAAATCTCAATGGTTTGGCTGTTCTAGGCCAAAATATCAAAAAAAAAACGTGACAAAAGTCTGAGAAAAAACTGCAAGTCAAAATCTGGAAGCTCGATTTTCACCGTAAACGTATGGTCTAGTGGACTTTTTTGCTCAGTACAATCCCAAGAATCAGAAACGCGAAGCGCCCATTAAGATGTTCAAATCGCCCCACCCTACTACCCAAGTATCATTGTTGGAGCAACTAGGTGCGAGTGAGCTCTAAAAGTGTTTTAAAAAGGGGACGTCATCTCGAATTTGGGATTATGTCCTCTTTTTAAGCGGTTATAATAACAAATTTATTTTGGGAATATGTCTTCTTTTTTTTTGGGATTATGTTCCCCTTTTTTTGGGGAAAAATTTGAAATTTGGGATTATGTCCCTTGAGGCTATATCCCGGCACCATTGGTCATCTATTAAGGTTTTCGTTAAGTGAGTGGCATCTATTAAGTTTTTCTTCTAAACCAATGAGAATGTTGTTGGGTAATAATTTTAAATAAAGAAGATGATGGCCACAACATGAGTGCTTCTTGTGTTAAGTGTGAGCTCTTTTTGTTAAAATTAAAGGAACGTGAAATTTTTGATAAGTCTTCGTTTCCCATTTGAAAAAAAGCTGTTAACAAGCTGTTATCCATATATTTAAGCTTAGAAAGTCTTAGCAACGATGTTTTTTCAATTTCTAATCCATTAACGTACTCGAACTCGAGGTAACAAGTACTACAAGGAGAAAACTGTTTGCTAAATTTGCATTGTGGTTAAGCAAAACTTGCGCTTGATTCTTCAAGCCACTTCAAAATTATGCTAGATTTCAGCAAAAAATAATCAAAATTTGCTATTCCAGTTAATAATAACTAAGCAAATTTTTGATTAAATTCAAGCAAAATTTTGTTAAGTTATTACAAGCTGCAAAAGCAAATTTCTGCTTAATTCAAGCAAATGTTTGCTAAGTTATTGTTAATTGGAATATCAAATTTTGATTAGTTTTTGCTGAAATCTAGCATATTTTTAAAGTGAAATAATTATTAACATTAAATTAAATTGAAAAATTACCACCATCTGGAGATTTGAAACTCGGCCGCGTGAGTGTATGTGCATGGGCTTACTTCATTCGACCATCTCAGTTGTTGACCAATCGTCGTCTAATTTTCTTCATTAAGAATAAACGTGTGCTCGTGTGTATAGAAGAATTTTGCTTGAATTGAGTAAAAATTTGCTATTTGAGCTTATTATAACTTAGCAAATATTTGCTTGAATTAAGTAGAAATTTGCTATTCCAACTTATAACTAACCAAATATTTGATTAATTTAAGCAAAAATTTGCTTTATAATAAATTAGCAAAATTTTGCTTGAATTTAATCCAATTTTGATTTTTCCTAAATACGAGAGGAGTGATTTAAACTAAGCAATCTTTTACTAAAATTACACCGTAATTGAGCAAAGTTTTGCTGCTTTGCTTTTAAGCCAAACATTTGCTTGATTCAAGCAAATTAGTTTTCTCCGTGTACTTTCTTTATATACAATTTCTTAAATTCAAAGTTGGTTATTAAAGTTACTAAAATATTTTGCGGACGGTGACACAACGCAAGGTTGTCTATCTAAATATTCCGCTATTAGAAAAAGTTTTATGAAATTCTTTACAACATAACTATGATCGGCATCAGTGTAACGTATTTTCTTTTATGAAACTATTCCTAATCTTCCACGTTCTATACAATATCGGACGAAACATTTGAAAAAAAGAGTAATTCTAAAATCAGACTTAGCCCATAATGTTAAAAATTTAAACTCTAAAAAAACCTACTTGTTTTCTGTTACAAATAAAATTTATTTATAAATTTATTCAAAATTTTTGAATAATGAATAAAAATAACGAAAAAAATGTTTATTCATAATAATTTATTATTTTTTATTTTTGTTCTGAATTATTCTTGCCCAACACAGGTAGAGAACAGTAGTTTTTCTTAGCTCACTCCCCTCTCCCTCCCCTCTTCCTCCAAGAAAGTGGGGTTTACCAAAACTATGGGGAATAAATTGATATATTTAATTTTGATAATTTCTTTTAAACAAAATGATCTTATTCTGTATTGATTATAAAAACTCAGTAGTTGCACACAAAAAATATAAAACAAAAGAAATAAGTTTCGAAAGTATTTTAAAAATGTACCAGTTATCACTTGATGTGCAGATATTTTCTTAGCTTCAAAGCTTAAGAACAATTTAATTTGATGCTATTAGAAGAAAGTACTTTTATATATATATAAAGTATAACTAAAGAGGTAAAAATATATAATGATTACACTAAAGATGAAAATATTTGAAAATACATTGTTATACAGTGAAACACTGAATATAATTCTTATATACGACTATATAGTGGTGAAAGTTCTACCCCATAGAAGTAAAACCCTAGCGGGATTTTGCAAAGCTAGACGCGGAACATCTTTTTTTTACACATTAAATTTGTGTGAACAGTGCAATTCAACGCATCAGTTTTTGGTCTCTGACTTGTCCAGTATTGGAGTAAGCGTGTTACTGTCTTTAAAAATGTTGATGTTAAGAGGTTAAATAATAATTTTCCAAACATTTCCTACCAAAAATTCGCACAAGTTCTGGGTTAAAGGACAAAAAACTTCAAAAAATAATAAACTTTTTCCTTTTTTTTAAAAAAAAATTCTATATTTATACACTTGCTTTTTTGTATTTATTATGGTAGGCCTATTTCATGAAATTATGTTTGTACAATTTTTTTCTGTTACAAGAAATTCTGGGGGTATATTTGTTTCTACGTGAAATAAAACGTACCCCTCTAATTTTCACTTTTTTTAATTTTCCACCATTTGTTTTTTGAAAACTGATGCCAACAAAATTTTTTGACTCATAAGACCCTACTTTAATAAATTTGAACGAAATCGATTGGTTAAAACAAAGTTACAGCACTCTGACTATTAACAGTGAAGAAGTTCTGTTAAGTAAATGTTTCTTCTTTCGAACTACTTCATTGTGCTAATATTCAGAGTGCTGTAACTTCGTTTTCAACAGAGCGATGTCGTTCAAATTTTGCGATTAAATGTGCCGAGAAATTTTTTTTGGCATCAGATTTCCAAATAACCGTACCATTTTGGAACTCCAGTACAAAAATGGTGGAAAATTACAAAAAAGTAATTTTTGAAAAAAATTGACCATTTTTTCCCCCTCTAATAAGAGAGTACGATTAGCAATTTGTTGCTATTAAATTTTTGTGGAAATTTATAACATGGAATTATTATTATTATGCTATCTTAATTTCTTTCTTTAAGTGAAAACTAGTGAATATATTTTTAGAAGATTGTTATTAATATTAATTTGAGATTTACAAGTTATTTATGTAAGATATACAATCATTAAACAGGATATCCTTGAAGGCATTGCATTATTTTTAACGTCAGAATATCTAACCCCCCTCCGCCACATTTCAAAGACCACCCCTTGAATTGCGAACGTACATAGTTTATGTAAGACGCCTTATTTACTTGAGTTATCTGCGAGATCTTTGCAGACAGCGCTGTAAAACTAATTAGATAAGCAGTATGTATTTTCTTTGACCTTCACCTGAATAATTTTAATAATAAGATCATTTTTATTTTCAAAACTTTCTGCAATTTTTTATATTTTATAGCAGTCATAAGCATAAAGCAATAAAAGTAAATTTTTTTGCTAGTATAACTTTTCAAGATTTAACGTAGTCTGATATCGGTACAACGATGTGCGTTAATAACTTCGCACTATATTTGCTTACCAATTTGTTTAGTTCGTATACTAAACTATAAGCAACACTTCCTGATTGATAAGAAGATAAAAAGTTCAAATTTCGCATTCTAGCAACCTGCGTAGACTATAAATAAGCGGCATTTGGGAAAGTTGAAACATTCTGAATACAATCACAGTTCAACTAATAATACTAATATGAAGGCTGGTAAGAAAAAGCTAAAAAATTAGTAAGGATAGCATTACTGCTTCCTTCTTATTCCTTAATACTATTTAAAAAAATTTATTTAATTCCTATTCATGCAGTTTTCGTCATTACACTTGTTGTTTGCTACTTGGGCATGTTTGCTGCAAATGGTGCAATCGATGGAAATCCATCACCATGCACTGCTGCAAAGGTGGCTACAAAATTTTTTTGTAATGCCCTTATTCCTACAAACTATTTTCAATGCTTAACTGTAGGCCAGCCTGCAGTAAGCCTAACATGTCCAATTGGACAATTATATTCAATCGATGCTAAAGGATGCGTGTGTGCGAGCAACTGGTCTTATAAAGTATGCGTTCCACCAACTGCTTAAAAAATTAAAAAAAAACTTAAATTAAATTCTGTTAAGTTTTTACATAAAAATTTGTAGAACTAAGAAATTTGACTGATAATATGAAATTTAAATAATAAAAACATTTTGCTATACTGAATACACTTTTTGTCAGAAATCATTTATTTAGTTTCGATCGTGTCATAACTATCTTAGTTGTACATTGGGCTGTTTTTGGTGTGATAGTAAGTATTAACTATAAAACTTTTATCTATTCTAATATTGTCAACTTTGTATTCTGTATTCTGTCAACTGTATATTCTTCGTTAGCCAAAATTTTCATTTGTTGTGTTAGTTTCGTGCGAAATTACGTTTTGGAAATCATCACAAAATTTAAAGCAATAAATTTTCCCTTATAATTGTCCAGCTATTAACGTTTTATTGACAACTTGCTCAGTTTTGTTATTGCAGTGAAACAGATCGGCATAAGCATGGTGTTTTAGAAAAAACAAAAACTATTCATCTGAAATATAAATATGCTATTCCCAACATCAGTTGCCATCGCTGGAACTAGAATCGAAGTCTTATTTCTAAAACATAGTTAGGGTATTCACAAGGTGTGCCATCATGTCATATTGTTCTAAGATTTTATACTAGTTTAAATATTTTATTGTTGCCTTGCCGCCCATGCCCCTTTTCTTTGAGAGCGTCTCATTGAGTGCCATTTTGAACATGATCAACAATTTTTTACATTAAAACAATAATTTTTTTATGATGAATGAGTGTTATAATATACCTTAAAAGTTTAAATATCATTATTTAATATTTTAACTTTTTAAAAAAATCCTAAAATACCTTAAATATTCGAGCGCTAGGCCACCAGCCTTGCCTTAAGTGACTGTGAACATTCATGTCTGAATTCGCAATTAAAATCTACACCTAAAACAATTGGCATCTTGTGATAATTTTCAACCTGTTTAATGAAACCTTGCTACTTTTGTTGTTTGGATAGCTAATGCACAACGGGTTTGTTCGGAAATGCATCATGATGCGCAAACTGCTTGTTAGCATAAAGAAAATATTCGAAAAAGGGCTATTTTGCAGCACTGCAAACGTCAAACATTCTAAATGTAACTTTTTATCAAGCGCAACTCATCATTCGCATCAAAAAAATTCACGCCGCAATTTGGGCTCTTAAAAATGCCAGTTGTGCGCATACTGCAAATCGTGATGCATTTCCGAAAAGAAACAATGCTTTTGAGCGATTGTTGTGATTGGCTGCAGCATAGCTTCACGCATTCTCAATAGAATATGAAGGATAGCTGATGCACAATCCTTTTATTAAATTCCTGTCATCTACTGCAACATAGCTTCAGTTAGTACTAAATATTGAATGAATCACATCATGACAGAAAGGGTTTTGTAGTAGTGGTTAGTGTGTAGAACTCTCGATCGAAATGGTGCGAGTTCGATTCTCACTGCTTACGCTTACAAGGTAATATTTTTAATTTTATATCCTCTTGTTGTTATAGACGCAAGTAAAAACACAACAACAATTCTAAGAAAAGGTGTAAAGGTGTAAAGTGTCGTTTTTGAGATTTTTGTGAGTGTTGTTTTATATTTTGGCCTATAACAGCCAAACCATTGAGATTTTTGTCTTAGTATTGGATCAAAAATCTTAATGGTTTGACTGTTATAGGCCAAAATATCAAAAAAAAAAACGTGATAAAATTTCTGAGAAAAAACTGCAAGTCAAAATCTGGAAGCTCGATTTTCACCGTAAACGTATGGTCTAGTGGACTTTTTTGCTCAGTACAATCCCAAGAATCAGAAACGCGAAGCGCCCATTTTGATGTTCAAATCGCCCCACCCTAATATATACATATATATAGTGACATTTATACATACATTGTCACTAAAATAAAACACAAAAGAATTAAAAACAAAAATTCATCAATTAAGATAACAAGGTATATGAAATTATTGCATGCGAAATTTAACAAAAATGTTATATATTCACAAAAGATTGTTTTGTTCCGTTTTTACAATTATAAGCTTACAATTATAAGCGATATCAATTTATCGAATGCAATATTGCTGTAAAAAATATTTTTTACAGCTATATTTCACGTGAAACTTTGTCAAAATAGCCCTCAACTACCAATAATTACAAATAAAATCAAACTATCGCATCCGACATTTTTACCAAATTTGCTTCATTTTAAAAAATTATCGATTTGCATTGTTATCTCGAGTTAAAAATTTATAAGAAAAAGCTCTAAACGACCAATAATAACAAGCGAAATAACCAAGCACGACCAAACGTAACTAGTCCTAAAAGTAAAGTAACTTTAATGTAGTTATTCACGGAGTAACTTTAATTTAGTTGAAAAGTAATCGAAAAGTAGTGAGTTGAGCGGCCACGAACTAGAATTTCAGGGTTGTAGTAACAAGCAAAGCAAATGTCTCAGCGTTGCATCAATTTGTTTCTCCGTGGCCAGGGTTGTGATTTGCTAAAAAAAGACACAGTTTCGATAGTATCGGAAGTGTAGACGTACATTTCCTTTTTATACAGAATAGATGGAAAAAATGTTTTGGAAATATTTTTAAAGCGCCTATTTCAAATTAAAGAGTAATATCTGTTGAACTTACCTTCTCCAATTAGGCTCAACTTTTTTTAATTTATTGATTTTTATGGTTATAAAACCAATTCCGAAATTATTCATTTTAAGAATCATTTGTCGCGGCCAAAAAAGGGTTTATTTTGAGACAACGGAGCTCAGTTAATTAATATACGATTTCCATAACTAGGATATCGATTTAAGAAGTCGAATTTGTATTGAAAATCCAATAGCAAATCACGCTGTACGCCATATTTTCTAAACACTTGAAAAGCACACCTTCATGTTATATCGTTAGAAAGGTAATGGAATGTGAACAAAATTAAAATAATGAAAATTTAAAATATTTAGTATGGGTCAAATTACGGCAATTGTTTAAACTTTTATATTTTTTTCTTAAAATAACCTTTGCAAAGATAAACTATTTACTAAATTCGCAATTATATTGACTGAGCTACGTTGATTCAAAATAGCGCCTTTTTTGGCATTCACATTACTGGGGGTCCGCGAAAAAAATTCTTAAAATCTCAAACTCCAGTTTTGGCTTTCTAAACAATAAACCAATCTAAGAAAAAAATTTTAGCCAAATCGGAGATGGTCAATGCAATTTATATTACACTTCAATTTGCTATAGGCGATAAATTTATTATTTTTCCTGTAGTAAAGATCTTGTATATATTTTGTCCTGCCACAGACCGCCTTACTGCCATAAACGAAAATATCAAGAAATGCTAAATATATTCACAATTTTTAGTACAGTCTTATACGACCAAAACCGTCTTAAATATAGCATATTTATTGATTTGGGGGCGGTAAAAAGGGGTGTGGCAAAATATATTTTCTTAAACCATCTCCTACCTGAAACAAATCGACTTTCAAAATTTCAGCTCAATAGGTTCAGTAGTTTTGGAGTCTATAGGCATCACACACACAGGTAGACACACATAATTTTGCTTTTTATATATATAGACATAATAAGAAAATAATGAATAATAAAAAAATAATGCGCTATAAGTTTCATTGGAAAAGTGAAATACTTACGTACTATTATTTGAGCACATAGTTTACGTTTTTTTAAGTAGCAAAAAAGTAGTAAGAAATGGCACAGCAAAATTGATTTACGTGCAACCATGTGGAAATTGCAAGCATTCGCCATTCCGTGTATATGTGAAATATTTCGTTAAAAATATAATAAACTGCAAATTCGATACAATAAAACATTAAAATAAAGAAAAATAAACAGTAAGTGTTGAAATCATGCCAAAAGTGAAAGGTTATAGTGGTAGAAATGTGCGAAGACTAATAAGTAAAAGAAAAAATGAATATGTGGAAAAGTTGTTGGCAGCAAACTCTGAGTCCCAAGATGCAACTGCATCTGGGGAATCTTCTAGTGTACCTTTTGTAGTGGATCATGCTGAAACCAACGATCACAGTGAAAACCTAGGAATGGCTGCAGAAGACAGTTGCCCCATTGAAAAAATAAGTTTGCGCCAGAAGATTGGGGAATGGTTTCTACAGAATGGTGGCTTCGAGCAACTTCTAGGTATTCTAAATGAGGAAGATTTAAATTTGCCTAGGAGTGCAAAGGCATTTTGCCAAGCAGAGAGCCGGTTGTCTTTAAGGATGTTCCACCGGGAACATATGTCCACTTTGGCTTTGCAAAGCAATTTGCGAAAATTGTAAGTTCGCTTTCTGAGCAATTTGAGAATAATGTAAGTTCGCTTTCAGAGCTTGAAAATGTGGTTGTTAACATAAACATTGATGGTCTTCCACTCTATAAAAGTTCAAAAATACAATTGTGGCCCATACTGTTCAAAGTCGTCAATATAAATTGTTTATCTATTTTTCCCGTTGGTGTTTATATGGGCACAAAGAAGCCAGAGCGCATTGAAGATTTTCTTCATGAAATTATTAACGAAATAAAGCATATCACTGAAAATGGTATAACCATTGGAAATAAGACAATTGCACTAAAAGTTGGAGCACTAATCTGTGACACCCCTGCAAAGGCATTCGTCTGTGGTACTCCCCATCACACCTCAGCTCATGGATGCTCCAAGTGACGCAGGTTGGAAGAAAAATAAACAATACTTTAACCTACTCTATTCAATCTGGTGATCTGATTTCAAACGAAGATTTTGATTCAAGAAAATATCCATCTCATCATAACAGATTTAAAACATCCAAAAGCCCACTTGAAACTATAAATTTCAAAATGATAAGTCATATTCCGCTAGATCCAATGCATTTGGTAGATCTCGGCGTAATGCGAAAATTCCTTTTGCGATTAATTCATGATAAAACTGAGTTCAAAGTTAGTAAGAACGACAAAGCCAGTATTTCCAGACAACTTGTTTCACTTCAGCTATGCATTCCCAAGGAGTTTGTTCGTCGTCCACGAAAATTAGACGAATTTCTTCATTGGAAGGCAACAGAATTTCGCCAATTTCTCCTTTACACGGGACTAGTAGTGTTAAAGGATAAAGTTCATGATGATGTATATAGTCAGTTTTTGCTTCTTCACTGTGCATGCAGACTTTTGTTTTGTCCAAGAAATGCAAGAGAGAATGTAGGTAATGCACAAGGAATGCTCGATATATTTCTTCAAAAATTTCCCATGATCTTTGGCGAGAATAGTGTATCACACAACATTCATGGGCTTCTGCATTTGAGTGATTGTGTGAAAGAATTCAGGCCTTTAACTATTTTCTCTGCATATGGCTTCGAAAATTACCTCCAACTTTTAAAAAAATATGTAAAGAAACCCACACAAATATTACAGCAAATTGCTTATAAAGTCCAAAATGAAAGCTTTATCATAACCCTTTCGGACCCAGCATACACAATTGTGCGATGTGGATTGAAAAAATTCTAGGAAGCAAATTTTTTATTTTTTGAATAAACTTCCAAAAGCAGTAGCTGTGTTAGTTTCTTTTTTAACTACAAAAAATGAGAACAAGTGCAAACTTATTGCAAAAAAAAAAAAAAAATAAAAACCAGTTTCCTCAGAGCACTCGAAGTGAGAAGAAGTATGCCGCGTGGTAAGTAAAAAAACAAGACAGAGCAAAAGGGTTTTGTTTCTGATGAGAGCGATTTTGAGTAGCCTATAGTTTATAAAATAGTGTTCGAAAGTGATTTAATTCAAATATAAAGTTTTATCAATAGTTAAATGGAGCTAAAACTCAGATAACACAATCGTGTTTCACGGTCACAATTTGACATTTTTTTGCAAACTCACAATTGTGTTATCTAAATTTTATAGGTAAGAAATTTAACTTATCCACGGATGCAGACCTGCAAAGAGTCCTGGATATTATCGAAAATTCAGAAGATGATTTTTCCTCAGATGATGAGTACCGCGATGCTGTTTGGAAACCTAGTTATTCTCATCTTAACAGTGCACATAGCGATGATAGCTCATCCGAGGACGAAGTTGAAGATGGTAACCGCTTATTTCTTGTAATATTTCGTATCTGATATTATTTATTATTGCTCTTAGGAAATCTTGCTAATATTCCTGATGATGTACCGGTGTTAAGCATTCCAGCTGCGTCAAAAACATTCATAGGCGGATCTGAAGGAGGTAAACGCTTCTTATGCAACTGTGCTTACATGTATTTGCATATCAATTTACATTTTTTTAGAACCAGTTGCTGTTTCAAATATAAATACCACTTTAAATAAGGCACGAGCAGACATATGGAAACAAAAGGAGTTTCCAGTTCATACTATTCCAACGGTATATAGCTGTCAAAATGTTGTTCAACTACGATCGCCTTACGAGTAATTTTCAAGATATTTTGTGGAAAGCCACTATGAAGAAACTGTAAAATATACAAAAATATATGCTCTAGCAACTACCGGGGAAGAGATGAACGTCACAAAAACCGATATGAAGAATTTTTACGGCTGCGCTATAATCATGGGTTGCCTAAATTATCCACAGGTATATATGTACTGGTCAAAGAACTTTAGAAATGAGCTTATATCTAGCGCAATGTCGAAAAACAAATTCTTTAAGCTGAGAAATATGATTCACTTTGTTGATAATCAAATGCCCAATGCAATGAACAAGCTTTGGAGAGTTCAACCAGTAATTGATTTAGTAAGGAATCGTTGCAATCAATTAGCTACCGATGTTACATCTTATTCAATTGATGAGCAAATGGTCCCATTTACTGGTAGATGTCCAGCAAGACAAGTCATTAGATCAAAGCCACGACCGATGGGTTGTTTGTGCTACTTCCGAAGGATTAATCGTTGACTTCGAAATGTTTCAAGGGGCTGGTACATTTCCTGATAGTGGACTGGGTCATGGACCATCAATTGTGTTGAGATTAACCATCGATTTTTCACAACAATACCTCTAATGGTAAAACTTGAAGAGAATGGTTTTAAAGCAACTGGTACTATTATGGGAAATCGGCTAGGAAAAAGAGTTAACTTTCCGTCAGACAAGCAAATGGAACGTGGTAGTATGACTCAATTCGTTAAAGACGACGAAGTTGCTGTTGTAAAGTGGTGTGACACAAAATGTGTAACGATTGCTTCAACTGCATGTGGAAAGGACCCGGTTGGCGAAGTAGAACGTTGGATAAAAGCTAAAAAACGTCGTTTGCCAGCCCCAATACCTGCGGTAATTCAATTGTATAATTCAAAAATGGGTGGCGTGGATACAGCAGATCAAATGATGGAATACTACCGCATCAGCATGAAGACTAAAAAATGGCCAGTCAAAGTTTTTTTTCATTATCTTGACATGGCGATCTACAACAGCTGGATGGAATACAGAAATGATGCAAGAATAGTTGGTGTTCCGAAGAAAAACATAAAAACATTCCTCACTTTCAAATTGGAAATAGGAGAAGTGCTAGCTAAGTACAAAGAAGCTCCTCCAGAAATAGTTGAAGCTTTTGAGTTACCTCATGACTTTCACGGAACAAAATTCACAATGCTCCAGATGACATCAGATACGATCGTTATGACCATTGGCCCCAATTTGTAGATGGGACCGCAAAAAGATGTCGGAAAACTATCTGTGAAAGCAGAACAAGGGCAATATGTCAAAAATGCAAAGTAAGTTTGTGTATTGCAAAAGACAAGGACTGTTTTAAGGAATACCATACCAAACGTTAATTCCAGTTTTGAATGAATCACAAAGTTCCTATATCTTAGTCTAAAGTTTATAAAACATATCTCGTTAAATAATTATATTTTTCAAGTTTGATTTTTGTTTTGTTTTGTTATTAAACTGAATTATTTTTGATTTTTAAGCTGAATAAAATTGAAATAAAATGAATCCTTTTTATAAAAATATGAAATTTATTTTACCACTAAACGACCAAAGTACACAACTGTGCTTGGTCCCTTTCGAAAAATAATAATTATTTTACATGTAAATGGCCAAAATATACAAACGTGTCAGGTCCTTTTTCAAAAATTCATTACTGTAAAAAAATTTTAAAAATTAAACTTTAAACGTCTGTAAAAAGAAAAATTTAAAATCTTTACTTTTTTGAAAATGAGAGCATATTTTCGTGATGGGTCTGAAAGGGATAAGAGATAACCGAAATATTATAGGAAAAGTTAGGAATTTAATAAATGGCAGTTCATGCATTCAGTTTAAAGATTTCTATTTAAGCACGAAGTACCCTGATAATTACTGCTTCATTTCGTCATACAAACCATTTGAAATTGTTGGTTTTGAAAGCGGTACTAATCCGAAAATATTTGGAGAAAAATTGTTAAATGCTCGCAGTTTCTTCAATGTACCGATTGATTCGAAGTCATCACTCGGAATATCTGTAGTTGATAAAGAGCCATCAGAAATAATAGAAAAATTCAATTTTAAAGAAGTATTCTGTCAACTAATGAGTCTTCCATATAAAAATAAAATTCTTGTTCTACCACTTCTTCATCATCAGGAAAATGAGTAAAAATAGGGGCATTCTACGTTTGATTCCATCAACTACCGACGATTCAGTAAGTGGTGAGTTGTTGTAAAATTTGTTTTTTAAAGGTTTTAAAAATTAAACTCTTTCTTATATTTTCCAGACTCGAATCAATGCTATAAATGCCGAACCCTACAGACGGAGCTAAACCAAATAAAAAACCAAAATCAAACAATAATTGATGAACTTACTGCGAGTAAATCAGAAAACACTCAAAATATTCATGCCATAAAAGGTAATTGAAATATGGATATCCACTTACAATTGAAACAGCTTTTTTATCACAAAAAATAAAACTTACAACTTACATCTACAAACTTTTTAAACTTAAAATACTTTTTGAATAACTATATAATTTCTCTTATTTCAATTTTCTAATTTTTCTTATTTTTCAGATACAATTAAAGGACAAAATAAAATAATTATGGAAACTCTCGCAAAGCAAGAAATTTCGCTTGCGAAATTACTCATGCAAGATAATGCAATAGAAAAAACAAGAAGTTCGTTTCCCATCAAATCTGTAGACGAAATAGGCAATGTGAATGACGCGATTAATGGAATTAACAAAAAAGCTTTTGTAAGATCTCTGAACTACTTATTGATTTTAGTATTTACAACCTCCCTTATACCTACATTATTCAGATAAATGTCATGAAGACGTTGCTACGCGGGAATTTAAATAAGACTATAACATCAGTTTTGTCATCACAAGTGCTGTTAGATGTCAACGTAGATGGTACGCATGGCAAAACACGTCTCAAGGATTTTGTCGGATTTTATGATGCTCTAAAGGGTAATTTTTTGTATATTTTTAATTTAATTAAAATAATGGTTTTTTTAGAATCCATTGATGGCTGCGACCCCGAAAAGTTACTGCGAATCGCAGTACAAACAGTGAAGAAGAGACATTTCCACGATGTATCTGTAAAAAACCGAAAAATTGCTGAAAAATTAGTTTCTTCTTAGTTAGTCTTAAAATTAGTTTTTCGTACTTAATCCAAGTCCGTAGCCAGTGCTCCCCTAAAAGATCAAATTTAATATGCTTAAATATTTTAAACATTTTGCAGTTAAAAATTTTCTTGATTTTAGAATCAAATGAAATAGTTCTTTTTGAAATGTTCCTAATTTTCCAATTCTATAACTTAAAAACCCGACCAGATAAGGAGAACTGGCTACGAACATGGATTTAGCACACAAAGCACACAAAAATCGAAAGGAAATCAATATCCACTTTCCTAGTCCAAAATTGTGTATCCTACCTGTGTTTTGAATTAACTTTTAATTTTTGATTTAATTGATTTAAATACATAAGTAGTTCAGAGAGCTTACACAGGCTTTTTTGCTAACTCCATCAATCACGTCATTCACTTTGTCTCTTTTGTCTGATTTCTATAAATTTTGAAGTTATATGTTTTTTTCAATGGAATTTAACTTTTTTCACACTTCACTGAATATTTATCACTTTATGGAAGATTAAAAATCTCATGTTTTACTTTTTTTTTAACTCACATTACTAAATATTTATCACTTTTAAACGTTATTATAGACTGAAAAACCCATTTTTTAGCATTAAATGTAATAAAATTATTTGTATTGTTTAATAAAAATTTTAACTGGTTGGAATATAGCCAGATAAAAATCAATCAGACTAACCAACAAATATTTTAATGTTGACTTGAAATTTAGTAGCAACTTTTCTCACATTGTTTTTGTTGTTTTATTAAAAACTAGTCACACTAATTTTTGAGTCGACTTTAAAATATTTTTTGGTATGGCTAAATATTTTTTATTTTCACTAGAAGCTAGTTTATAAAAAACCATTTACAATGTAGTCGTTTTACTCCTCACTAGTAAGTAGAATGAAAGTAACCAGATATAAGCTCATTTTCTATAGACTAACTACTAATTGGTTGCAAAAGGACCATACATAAACTAGTCAATCTGTCATATCGTACGTAGTGAGTACTGGTGATTTTGCGGCCATTTCATAGAGAAAGTCACTAGTTATTTTCGAAGAAAATAGTTGACTACTCAACCACTTGTGGTTTGTTTTGAAAGTAGTTTGTAATCACCTTAAAGTTAGGTGAAAGTCCTGCAGGGAAAATAGTCGTTGGCTTCATTTTTACATAAATTTTTAAAACAAAATCTTCCTTCCCCATGGGGGGTTCCAGGGGGTGTGCCACTGACATGGGTGGATCGGCCCTCCAAAGTTAGAAGGGGTCGGTCATACATTTGGATTCGATTGGAGCACTCTAAATGGGTTAAAGAGGGGTTTTACAAAATTTGAGCCTACGGAAAAGTTGGGGCATTAGAATTCGTTTTAGAGGTATAGTTCCTCGGGCAAAGTTTCTTATTTTGATCCCTAGAATACGACTTTCACTGAGCAATGGGCGATTTTTTTGTCTCCCCACAAATCAACCCGGCCTAATATATATATATATATTACTTTCGTAAATAGATTTTGTTCTCAATTATAAAATATGAATGTATGAATGTATGTGTATGAATCTATTTACGAAAGTCCGCACAGCTTTTTTTCAGAATTTGTATATGCTGTAGTGGAGAAAAAGTCTTGAAATTACATGTATTTTACGAATTTCGCTGAGCCAGAATTTGACCCGCCCTAATATATATATATATATATATATATATCCATGTATAACAAAAATTCAACAGATAAGATAACAAGCTACATGAAATTATTGCATGCGACATTTTACAAAAAATTTTAATATTCACAAAAGATTGTCTTGTACCGTTTTTCGAACAAAACTTTATCAATATAGCCCGTAAAAGCTTACTATCATAAGCGATATCAATTTATCGAATGCAATATTACTGTCACAAAATATTTTTTTGCAGCGATATTTCACGTGAAACTTTGTCAAAATAGCCCTAAGCTATCAATGATTACAAATAAAATCAAACTATCGCATGCGAAATTTTTACCAAATTTGCTTCATTTTAAAAAATTATCGATTTGCATTGTTATCTCGAGTTAAAAATTTATAAGAAAAAGCTCTAAACGACCAATAATAACAAGCGAAATATAATAGCCGCATGCTTCATTTTTACATAAATTTTCAAAACAAAGTCGTCCTAATCATTGTTTCGAGCAAAACTTTTTGCTGTAAATTAAACATAATGTTTGATGTAAGAATTTTTTCGTATTTTCATTATGTACCTATTATTAAACATTGCAACGCGCTTTTGCCATAAAATTTTGTATTTTTCATTTTTGAATCTCAGCATCATCATGTTTGGTAGACATTTTGGCATAATCCAAAAATAGCCTGTTAAATGAAATCATATAATGAGCTCAAATCCCAAGAATCTTCACCACATGTTCTTGTGGATTTATTTGAACTCTCATTAAATTAAAATTACATAGTTTCTCTAAAATAGGGTAAACGTGCTTAAGTAATACAAAAGAACAATTATAACGAGTACATAAATTCTAATATATAATTTTTTAAGGAAATGTTATATGAATATTAATTTAATTTTTTTGTTAAAAAATCTTGTTTTGTAATCTGGTTTTTATAGACAATTTTTGCAAAAAGAATTAAGAACTATTTTCACTATTGAGGACTCACTATAAACTATCCTAGTGAAGAATTTAAAATTTGTGCCCGTCAGTAATTTTGAAAAACCTATGCCAAACAATTGTTTAATCACCCTATGATTACCGCAACTATAACTCTCCGCTAGTCTTGACGTATGTTACGTATTTCTTTTACTTATTTTTCATTGTATTATAAAAACATTTAAAAAAACTTGAATGAAAAACAAAAATATATATAAAAAGACCATAAATGAAAGCTGTACACATAATCCGCTCCTTGTAAGACTCCGACGCAAGTTGTCACAAAATCAGTATAAGTTTAAGAAAAAACGCATTAACATCAAAAATGCTCCACATTCAACAATTTTTCTGTCAGTTGCCGAGCAACAGGAAGAATCTTCCCAGACAGTTTTTGGTGTTTTTTGTCATTCTTTATTTATTCATATTATTCTTGTTATTCTCGTGGTTGTTAGTGCTGGCATTGTCCCTTTTCATTGTTAAATTTGGTGGCTGTTTGATGAGGATTTCAACAGAAACACGCAAATTTTACAAACATTTCAGTAAGAAAAAAAAAATGCATAAAAATGTTGAGCAAATTTAAAAAAAAATGCATACAAATAAATTCACATTAAAAGGCGTTGCTTACTCAAAAAGAACTCCGACCGGATGAATCATGTCTCAAAGAGTTTTGCCGACGGCTAGCATTCAAATGATGATGACGCTGATGATGATGATGTTGATGACAACAAAAACTATATGAAGAACACAATATTGGGCACAGCAGCCGCATCCGCCAGCCGCAACACCAGCGCATGATATCAATTTCAAAACTTCTAAATACTTGGGGCTAAAAAATAATATCGAGCTTTCAACTCCGACACTACAATTGTAATAAAATAATCAGCAAAATTGAGCGGAAGTTAAGTGCTGAATGACATAAAAAAAAACCGAGCGTATTGTCTATAGTTATGTCCACATCCACTGAAGTGACAAATTTCTGATGAAACAGCCAATGATGCGAAGTTGACAGCACTGGCAAGCATGTGTCAAAACATGTTGCTAACAGAAAAGAGTTTTATTGATCGTTGGATTACTTAAAATTAAATAATTGCTGAAATACGATTTTAACCAGGGACCAAAAACAACGATTTTTTAAAAAATTTATGATCAAAAGATCATTTATAAAAAGTAGTTGTAAAATTCTTTTAAATATAGCACTGTGACGCTAGGGAGCTAGAGATTACATTTTTACATGATTCTAAGGATAAAAATCACCTCAAACCAATTATTTTTTGATCGATATTTTTTCGATCAGAAATAAAAGTTATTTCTTAGTCGTTATTTTTATTTATTTATTTATTATTTGCAGTTCTTAGTGTTACAAGATATAATATCTCTTCACTAGCACTAATCATTAAGAAAAGGAAACATGGCAGTAAATATTTAATATACGAAACACTTATAATTAATATACGAAAACTTAAAACTAACATGAAGAGCTTATTACAACAAAAAATCCGAAACATACAAAATTATTAAAAATAAATATGAAATTTGACTTTAAAAGGACTTATCTCTAATGGATGACATGTTAAACTAATTATTTCAATCAGAAATAAAAGTTATTTCGTTGTCGTTATATTCTTTAATTACAAATAAAAGTTATTTATTGCTAATTAGTTAAATAACATTAATTAACTCGCTAAATAACAGTTATATTTTGACCGTTATTTTTCGATTAAAAAATAACTTTTATTTCTGATTGAAAAAAATAACGGTTAAAAAAATAACATTTATTTCTGATCGAAAAAATAATGATCAAGAAATAACATTTATTTCTGATCGAAAAAATATCGATAAAAAAATAACTGTTATTAAATGATTGATTGATAGCAATAATTATTGGCGGTCCCTGATTTTAATGGATAGACAAAATTTCAGTTAAACGCATAGCTTTTATCCTTTGAGTTTTCAAGATCGTGAAAAAGATTTAAGATTTCTATTCAAAATAATAGGATGATTATATCAATCGTTAAAAAAATATTATCTGATGGTTATGCGGGGCTTGAGAGAGCAAATTTTTCGAAAAAGGCCATATTTGTGGAAAGAAATCTTAAGGATTTTGCCACGATAACACACCATCTCAAAAGGCTTTCATTTTTAACGAATTTCTGGCCAAAAACTCAACAAATACCATAGAAAAATCACATGAAAGAGAATTCACGGAAAGAACTGAATTGAATCTAGAAAATGCGTTTAATAAACGACAGATCGAGCTAAACCTCATCTTGAATCTAGAGGACAGTTGTGGCAACTTCCGAAATAAATAATTTTAACAATACTTTCGATCGTGCTTTTTCATATTTAATTCCCGGCTCTTTCTTGAAAGAATGTAAATGAACACAAATTAGAAAGAGATATGCATCGAAATATTCTCAGTTAGCTGATTTTACTGATATTAACCTCATTTTAACTAATCTGAATTGTTCTATCTGTACAAATATAACATTTATTCTTTTAAACCTTTTCATGGCAAATTGCAGCACAATTCCAGCACATCACAGCACAGCATTCTAAAATTAAAAAAAAACTTTCTCAAATATTTTGCATGAAACGACATAGCAGCACACATCTGGTACATTGCTTTGAAATATATATATAAAAAAATACTAATAGCCAAGTTGAAGGGCTTTTTTTCATAGTAAATAATACCATAGAAATGTATGCAAAAAGTTAACTTTTAATATCTTAAAAGTAAAAACAAGACATTGAACAAAAAAAAATTTATAAAAATAAAATTAAAATACAAATTTATCAAATTTAAGGGCTTTTCTGCATTTTGCACAAAACTGGAGAAAAACAATGAAAATAATTAACTTTTAATATGTTTCGCTAAGAAAATCGTTAAAATAATCGATAGCGACTTTAGTGCTTGTCGCTCTTTTTATGACACTTTGAAGATATTTTTTAATTTTTTTTTTGTAAAGTGGCACTTTTCTATTAGCAAACGTTGAAGTATTAAGTCTTTGTCATAAATTTTAATTGTTATGACCTTAGAAGACACATTATGCACACTTTCCCATTGCATCTGTAGTTCAACGAATTTATCGCCTCTCAGCCAAATCGCTAATGCATCACATTGTCACGCTGGCAGCCTATTACTCAGCTGCAGTAGCTCGCTCATCTGGCAAAACTTGATTAATACATGGCACAATCTGCCAGCTTATCCTTTACATTCATAAGGCGAGTATCAGTAGGAGTCAAACTCAACTTCAGCTCATGCTAATTGACACGCTTGAATGCATTGATTAAAATTGTAAAGGTTTTCAGTAAATTTAAGTAACTCTTTCGATAATAAAGGAAGAAAGAATACAAAAGAAGCAATACTATTTCCCATTTCCACTTGTACTAGCATAAATCGCGAACCCTGCAACAGGGGTTATTTTTTATACCTAAATATAACAAAAATGTTTACACTGAACAAATCCAAGCGGAAAAAGGCATCTTTTGCAAATCCAACACTGAAGCTCTAGTGGATTTCTGAGGAATAATCAAGGTGAAGTTTGGTAAGAAAAAAAAAAAGAAGATCATTACTGTTGCGATTGTTTTTTTCCAATAAATTTTTGCTAAGCGTACAAATCACAAAACAAATACTTTCGCGTACCAAGCGGAAAGAGTGAACAGAAGAAAAATCAAGAAAATTCCACGTCATGGCGTGGCTGGCATTTTCAATGCTGACCTGAACTCCACAACACCAGCAACGATACTCGTAGCTGCAGAAAAAATTGCAGCTCTAGCGATGGTATCAAACGGACAGACAGACGGACAGAAAAGGCACAAAAACAAAATAAAAATTAACTAAACTGCTGCTAAACCCAAAGGAATCTCAAGCTCAAACAAACCCAAGACCAAGTCCAAGTCCACATTCAAACGAGTGGCAAGTCAGCAGCGTAGACTTGATATTGAGCTCAATCCCAGCCCAAGTGTTAAGTCAGAGTCAAAGTCAATCCACCATGACTGACTGACTTCAGTCACTGCTAAGTATTTGTTGTTTTTGTTGTTTGTTGTTGTTGCAGCTCAACTATAATTATTGTTTCCTTTGGAAATAAATCGCCAACTGCCCAAGTTCAGCGCTGTCAGTTCGACCAGGTCTGGCCCGGCTTGTCATACATGCCCACCAACCCTTCACACCCTCCTCTCATCCATCCCTTTCCGTTTTTCTCCATTCTCCACCACCATGCAATCAAGCCCTGTGCACTGAAAGCTGCTCCATCATTGCTGGCTATCATTTCGCTATTCAACGGATTGTTGATGGGATGTGATGTGATTTGTTTGTGCTTCCCTCTTTGCGCCTGCATTAATGTTTTACTTCTGCCCGTTCATCACCTGGCCAGGGCTGCACTTCACTTTTCCTTCTTACATCGCAATACTAGCGCTTTTTTTTTGTTCTCTGCTAGTCTTGACTAGCTGTCTGTCTGTCTGTGCGTCTTCTTGTCGTGTTGTGATTGTTGCACATTTGAAAAGTGATCATTAAGTTTTCAACACCATATCCTGAGTAGTTTTGAAGTTGAACTACTGACATTCGATTTAAACGATCGCTGGGCGTGTTACTTGGCTGTAACCACGGCCGGTTTCTAAGTGTTGTGGAGTGCAGAGTCTTCTGAAGCACAATAGCTGGCAGGATCACTCAAAATTGCTAGCACTGTTGTCACTCTTTAGATTACTCAGTTTTTTAAAAGAAAATGCAAACTTGTAATTATTATTATCTAAGATGATATAAAGCAATTAATAACAAAAACAGGGAATTTTTCATAGTTCTTAGTAAACATGAATAAAGCAGCGCTAAGCTGCATTGTTGAGTTGAAGCACTTAACTGCGTTATTGCGTTAATTCACTTGTTTTATTAGGAGTAAACCAATGTCGCATTAATAGTTTCTTGCTCGTTCTTGTTTATGTAAACGTGTTTGATTTCAAAAATGCAAGAGGCGAGCTGCATATTCATAAGCCCATTTTTAATGGCAAATATATCTTTCAAATAACGTTCTTTTGATTCAATATATTGCCAGAGGTCTTTTATTTTGATTTGGTGTACTTTTTTAATGTGAGGCTAAACTGGGCTTACTTCACTACATAATTCAATGTGCTAACGACATTTAAAAATTTTATGTCTTACCTCAATGCTTTATATAACTCATATCTAACTGCGTTAATAGTCATGTTGATACAGGAATTATAGCATATCTAACTACGGTTTGGCGCAATTGCGTTAACGCATTTCGGTGTTGCAGTAAACAGCACTTGAGGTAGCGTATCATCGCAGAATTTTTGCTGTGTTACCCATCTCTAGTTTTATAAATACCTATTTTTTAAATTACTTTTGAAAAATTTAAAAGATATCTTCTTAAATTTCTTTTAATCAAACATAAGTGCATACGAAACAATTGCACTGCAGGCTCCAGATGAAATCGGTTACAGATTGTTAAAAACTACAGCACCAAAAATTTATTTCTACAGTAATAGATGACCAAAAACGGTCTGTGCTTAAGAATGATCGGGTTTTTTTAAAAAACCGGTGGTTTTTTGGTATTTTTTTAGAAGGAAAAATACCGCAACACCGGTCGAAAATGCCTAAAACCGAAAACGAGACTTTATCAACCAGCAAACCTGGCAAAAAGGCGGGAACAAAAAAAGAACTTTTAAGGTATCATTACAGTTTCGGATAGGGAAAAAGGAAGCAATTTTCTTAAGTTAATAACTTGGGCCCTTTATAAGATATAAACATACATTTTGTTTTACAAAATTTTTTCATCCTGAAGATTGAAAATAAAAATAAAAAAAAATAATTTTATAATAATACAAAATTATAGACGAGTTTTTCTTAAAACAAAATGTTTCCATTGGCGGACAGTTAATCTCCGGATTCTCGGCCGATTTTGAAAACCCTTGTTTTATTTTCTTTACTAACATATTCTCTAAGGCAATCTACCAAAAAAATCTTAAAAAAATTAAAAAAAAAAATTAATTGGCAAAGGTAAAAGGTCCAAAAATGTGGTCGATTTTTTTTAATATTGCCCAATTTTTTCATATTTCAATTTTTTAAATATTATGGTAGATTGCCCAGCGAAAGGCATCCCTCTTAAAGAAGCTTTTTTGTGTTTTTATTCCAGAGATTAATTGTCCGCCCTATGGACACCGGATTTTTGAGCATTTCACTTTGGCGCCATCTATAAGTGATAGAAATGATGAAATTTTTTTCAATCTTCAAGCATGTACAAATTAAAAAAAAAAATTTATGTTTATATCTAATAAATAGCCCAATTATTAACTTTAGAAAATTGCTTACTTTTTCCCTATCCGAAACTGTAATGATACCTAAAACGTAAATAAAGAGTGAAGTGTGGCGATATTTTAAAAAAGTGGAGAATTGTTTGGTAGAGTGTAACTAACCTCTGCATAAAAAGGTTGAAAAGAGGAGGTGGGACTTCAAACTTGCGCCAACATCTACGAAACAGTCACTCGGTAAAGATGTAAAAAAAGGTTTTCTTATAAACCGGTGTTTTTTTCGGTTTTTAGTTTCTGTGGAAAGCCACAATTTACAATACCGGTTATTCAAAAAGGAGGTTTTTTAATTTGCCATCCCTACATCTAATAGTATCTGATAGCATTTGTAATCAAATTAAAAAAGTTCTGGTTACACATGCATTCAGAAACTATTGCATTGTGTGATTGTGAGTCAACCAAATTTTATTGTTAGTAGCTGTTTTTGTTTAGTTTCTAATTCTGCATTAAATTGAATTACATTATTTTATTTGATCATAATTAGCCCAGATTATATCATATATAGAATATTGAGACTTCCTCTCTAAGCGTTTAATTTTAGCAAAAACTTTAAAAAATATAAAATTATTTGATATACATCATAAATAAAAAATAAGTAAATAAATAAATAAATAAAAATAATATTATTATATGCCAAATTATTTGAAAGATTTGACATATTAGGGGTATTATCTATGTATAACTGCATGAAAGCACAGATTGTAACAATACTATACTAAAATATCCAATGGGTCGAGAGCGGCCTATTGTACAAGTGCAGT
Source organism: Dichetophora obliterata (assembly GCA_963920525.1). Classification (NCBI taxonomy): domain Eukaryota; kingdom Metazoa; phylum Arthropoda; class Insecta; order Diptera; family Sciomyzidae; genus Dichetophora; species Dichetophora obliterata. The sequence goes on along the minus strand of OY986438.1, from coordinate 43,482,707 downwards.
ATAGTGACGGCTCAAAGAACTCTAAAATGAGCTGCATTTCACGCTCAATCACCCTTCCGTTTGGCTGCTCTCTCATTCGCTTCTCTCTCATTACAAGCACATGGTTGCATTTCATAACCTATACTTCATATTATCATAGGAACTATTGTACGGTTTTTTACTTGTATTTTGTTATTGCGGCAGTGTACGGATTGCATATTTCCTATTCTTGCACGTGCAAAAATTAAAAAAAAGTAACACACTGATACCATCAAAGTAAATATTTTTTGAAGAGTGCAAAATTGTTGCGTGTTAGATAATGTAGTGATTTAAAGAATTTTTCTGTTTTAACAATAAACTAGTTGAGAAACCCGGTGTTGCTCTGAAAATAGTTTTAATCAAATTTTTTTTAGACTGTTTATTTTTTTTTTAAAATACGAAAAATTTGCTGGTATTTTTAATAACACAGTGGGCCTTAAAAAAAGTCAATTTAATGCCTACTCCAGTGGCGTAAAAAGCAGGCCCGCAGAGCCCGCATTGCGGGCGGGCGCAACTAAGCAAGGGGCGCCCTCAAGTCCCTTTATGAAAATGGCAAATGAAGTAGAGAACGACTACAATATTATCTAAATAGACTTGTGGACTGGTGTAGCTTAAATATATTAAATCTTAACTTAAAAAAATGTAAGCAAATGACATTCTCGCGTAGATCTGCTAATAACATAAATTACACTATAAATAACACTAACTTAGAAATAGTTTCCAGTTTTCTCGATCTTGGTGTTATTATGGATTCAAAACTTCGCTTTAATCTCCACGTTAATATGGTGATAAATAAGGCAAGAGGAGTCCTTGGTTTCATTAAAAGATGGGCTAAAGAATTCAGTAATCCTTTTACTACTAAATTATTATATACCTCTCTCGTAAGGCCAATTCTTGAATACGCATCAGTTATATGGAACCCACAATATAATGTCTACATCGACGCCATAGAATCCGTTCAAAAACAGTCTTTACTTTTTGCTTTACGTCATAGTCGTTGGAACCCCAATCATATGAAATACGCCTTAATATTATTTTACTACCTTCCCTAAGAAGCAGAAGAATGTTGCTTAATGTCATGTTTCTGTATAAATTGCTTCGTGGCGAGATTAATTCGGAATATCTCATCTCTAAATTTTAACATCCCAAGGAGAGGAACTAGACCTTTTCTGTTTTTCAAATTGAGTCAGTGCAATTCTAATTACGCTCTTCATGAACCTTTTGGATGTATGGAGCAGTGATTTCAATAATAACTTCAACATGATTAATTTTTCTGATTCGGTAGAAGTCTTAAAACGGAAAATTATTTTTCAACACATATAAATAATTAAATCAATTTAACTTCATCCTATTATACCTAACGCGGTTTTGTAACAGTGTAATATCGGTAATTGAGACTGTTCGTTTCTCCTTTTTGTCTCGATATTATGTTTTATAAAGAAAGCACCATCAAATATGAATCGTTTTTAAAACTTGCTTTTTAATTATTCAATATTTTAATTTTAAATCGAATTGTGCTTTACGTGCTCACGTGGCGTCCTGATTTGAAATTAGACTGAACTCACACTATCACCTGGATTAGTGTGCCAGAGTATATCTCTTTTCCACACAAGTTTATGCCTGCGTTGGCCCAAATGCATATCCAACTAATTGGGATTTCGATTTGGCGGATATGAGATTTATCTCATTTCCACGTAGGTCCTTGGGTTGGACAATGGCCGCAAACCAGTTAAAATGAGTAAAGTGATTTGGATTGTTTTTGAAATCAGGATTGTTTTTCGGGTACCTTAAATTGATAATCACTATAATTTAATTCGATGCTGCTTATTTATATAGAATTAAATATACTTAAATACGCGTTTGATATATATTATATTATTTAATTCCGCTGAAAAGCCAATTAATGCGCTTAGTGAAAAATCCTAATTGCCAATAGGGGGTATGTTTTAGTACGTGGGTGCATTCTGTCTGTCCCGGCTGGTCTGGGTAGGATCTAGAATGTAATTCGTGCATGTGTATAGGTCGGGTATACGTATCTTTGGAAGATTCATACCTCCTGGCAAATCAAAAAAAAAAAAAAAAAAAAACGACGCAGTGTAAAATAAGCGGTCAAAAATCTAATATATAAATTTTTCTAAAACTTGTATGGCTTTCAATAGAAAATTTCGTGGGGGGGGATCAAAATTAATTTTTTTAATAGTAGCAACCGTTTCATTATGACAATCAGTCAAAGTTGCATTTTTTAAAAATAAAATTTTTCTTGTTATTCACATTTTATTTTTTGTTATATTTTAAAAAAGTTTAAAATTTTTTATGTCTGTATTAAATATTATTTTTTTTTACATTTTGAACATATATTTTAAAGCTTATCATAAAAGTAAACACAAACAGCGTGATACAAATTTTTAAATATTTAATTTTTAAAAGTGTTTAAAAAATAATTTTGAGAAAGATTGACAAAAGTTTTTCACGAAAACATCATTAGAACTGCGTTACACGAAATCCAAAAAATTTCTTGCTAATACTTGCTAATACGGAAGATATACATTTTTTATGGTGACCTGTTTAGTTAAAATGAGAGATGTATGAAATTTGATGTATGGCAGCTGATTATTTTTCAAAATTTCGACTTATTTCCTTGCTGTAATCGAAAATGCTTACAAATATAAAAAAAAATGTAGTTAACTTGTGTTGGTAGTATTTTCCGAGGCTGAGTTACTAAAATATAATTAATGGCCGTGACATTCGCCGATGAAATTTTTCATTTATTTATAATCACAAAAAAAAATTAGGTAGCCAATTTCGTGTTGTTTAGACAAGACTTAATTAAGTTTCAGCCAAAACTGGCTTTCGATTATATGGGAAGTGGGTGTGGCAGAGGGCAGATTTGTATAAATTTTTCAATATTTCTTAATTTTGTCACGAAAGATATTCGCGCCAATTTTCATAGCTCTACGATCAATACTTCTATTTTTGGCTAAGAATGGGGACGTTTACTGTGCGTCGTTTGCTTTAAAAAAAATTAAGATATACTAAAATATTTATTTCCTTCGCAAAACATTATTTTTTTTATTAACAACAATAAATGAAAACTAATTTAATAATATGTGATGAAATAAATTTTTTCATAGTGCAATAATCGACGTCAAAAAAGTCGACTATAAAGCCGAAAGTCGTCTGTGTTTGGCAAAACTCGATTATGGTCGAAGTCGATTTACCCATTTGCTTTCATAAGTCAGCTACTGATGTTATTTTAATCAATCAGTTGGTCACATTTTGTGACGTTAACAAATTCTTCAGTTAACAGTTAACGTCAAATACAAAATATTTAAACTTAACATCTTAAACTTATCATTTCATTAATAAGAAAATTATTGATCTCATTTATTCAAACTTTTAGTTTCTTTAACTTTTGAAAAAAATTAATATAAATAAGCAAATACGCAGGCTTAAGGTCTGTTTTTATTATTTATTAATTATTTATAATATTTGATGACAATGTTGTTAACCCAGTGAATTTAAAAAAATTGTTTATATAATTGTAAGTGCTTTTTCAACTGTCTAAGTTCAAAATTGTTTTACTATAAGTATTTTCAATTGTTTTTGGTCCTTGATTATGTACTCCGAAGGAGTTCGAAATATTGGGAATAATTAATAAATAATTAAAACTGACCTAAAGCCTGCGTATTTGTTTATTTAATAATAAAATAAAAAGGCCATAACAAAAAGGCCATAAAATACACAAAAATTAAATTAATATATGTTTTCTTTTTGCCTACTTGATTATATTTGATAATATAAAAAGTATTTTTACGTTATTGCTGTTTTTTTAACAAATTCTATTAAAATAAAATATGCATTTAGTTATGAAATAAAATATTTTTAACTGTTTTAACTGTTGTAATAAATGATGACTATTGAATTAAAAAAGTCTCTTCTTGCTCTCTTTTTTTTGTCAAGAGTTCTCTTGTTTTCTCTTGCGCTTCTAGTAACCTATTAGAAACCTTTACGCTTTTAGAAACCTGCGGGCGGGCACACAAAATATAATTACGCTACTGGCCTACTCTAAACTTATTATGAACTTTTCTGACAGTATTTCAATAGAATTTGCTGTCAAAAAGCTTACACTAAATTTAGAGTCGATATTTAAATTACTATTGTAAAAGAATTGTGACGACATTGAGAAGTCAGAACAGGTGCGATGGACTCATAACATGTCCCTCTTTAAGAATTTCTGTGCAACTAAAACCAAATAGATTAATAAATGTGACATTTATTGAAAAATTCAGTTTCCATACTCGGTGGCGCTTTTGACATATGGGCATTTCCAAAGAAAAGTGTACCGTCACCAAAAAATTAAAACTTATTAAAAACTTATAATTTTAAAATATTATCTAAAAGAGACATATTGATTTTATTAATTTAAGCAATGTATACTTAAATACATTTACCATGATAATCAAATCGTCTGCACTGTTGCACAAATATTGTTTTTCTTTTTCGTAAATGTTTAGTAAATGTTTTGTAAATTTTTTGGTCTTAGCAAAAATGGAAGGTTTTGGCCAAAGATGATGAAAAAATAGTTAAGGCAAGAAAAGAAACATATATAAGATTTGCTTTTAATTACTAAATTACATAATTCCTTAACTACATAATTACTGAATTGCCCAATTGAACTACAATGGAAATTTAAGTAACGTTACGCCAAATCAAAAAGCCTAATAAAAAAAAACCAGAGAAGCTGTTTAAATTTCATCACTTGGAAAATAAACTGTTTTTATTTGAAATCCTTCCAAAAAAAGTTGTATAGAAAAAGTCTTGCCCAATTCATAAAGTTTTGCAAATTATGTAATTCAAGTCAAAAATAAGGTGAAACATACCGTAAGCACATATTTTTGCTTTTATCTTTAAGTCTTAACAGTCACTTCTTGTAATTTTTTAATTAATATAGTGTTACTTAATAAATGCGCAAATATAAAAAAACCTTTTTTAAAAATTAGACTTCTTCATACTTTTTTTTTAATTATGTTGACTTTATATGATTTAAATACAAATTCTAAATGTTTGATCATACTTGATTTTATATACAAATTCTAGCTGTTTTTTTATTTTTTTTTCAAATTAAGTTGGCATAAAAAATGCGGATACTGAATTTGCGAAATGTAATTGTGAATTGTAAGATTATGTAATCTGTTAAAAAAAATGTACTGCAAGATGGTGTTATGGACATATGCAATTGTAATTCAAGGGAACCTTTTCGTAAAAATAAATATATACATATAAAGAAAAAACGACATAATCCAAATATTTTCTTAAGAAAAAATTACAACTTGCTATAGTTGAATGAATACATGGACGCCGATTTTTAGGAAGGTGGAGAAGGTCGGTGAATCAATAGAAATAATAAATTTCGCCAAATAAATCATAAGGGTACCCTAGTTGTTTTGATGACAAAAATAGTTTCACAATTTTCTCGCAAAGCTGTTAAGTTATCGTAGATGAATGCTATGTCATATTAATTGTGATCAGTAATGAAATTTTTAATTTTGTTTATTTCTACAACAAAAACCATTTTTGAGTGAATTTGTGACTAAAAATCCAATATTTTTTACAAAAAATTACAAAAAAATGTAAAAAGTTTATACACTGATCTAACGGTACAGTTCAAACTTTTATTAAGTTCTTTTATTGAACTTTTGAACAAAAAACATTTGAATGAAATATATTTAATTTAGTACCAAATGAGTAAACGAGGCGTTAAAAAAACTAATGTCCTTATTTTATAAAAAGCACGCAATCACCTCACTTGGACTTTATTTGTGCGGAAGTTCCATTTCTATATGAATTAGAACAAACTCTCTCTCTCTCTCTCTCACTGAAATTTTCCTTTAAAATATATTGCCAGATGAAAAAAGCTAAGGCAAGTGACTGCGTTCGTTTTACAAAATAAAGCCATAATTATGCAACAATCTAATCTAGGGAGTAAGTGGTATACGAACCAAATTTGAGTAAAATTATAGATAAATAAAGAAAAATTTAAGAAAAAATTCTGATTGCATTTTCTTTAAGGATGTAGTCTTGTCGTACACCCAAAAAAAAAAAAGCTTCGTACTATGTACAAAACAATTATTATATTCCACAAAGCTGTTTGTTTCTTTCAGCCTACGAACGACTTTGTGAATAACAGAAATGACCGTTTGTACATTGTACTAAGAAATATTTGTATATTTTACAAAGCATTCGTTTCATCTACAAAGATACGAACAAATATACGAACGCTGCTGCCACCGCTTTGTATATTATCAAACAATGTTCGTTCAGTTCACAAATTTATATATTATAGATTTTTACAACCTAGCGTTTGTAGAATGTACAAAGTTACGAATTCAAAAATTTTTTTTCATGCGGCCAACACTACAAACTTTTGTACTATGTACAAAGCATTTGTACATTCTACGAATAGCCTCTGTTTGTATTTCTACAAAGATTTTTTTCGTAATTTTATCCTAAATATTTTTTGGGTGTAAGCTAAGAAAATAGGCTATTTTTAGGAATTTCTCGTGAGCTTGCTATGAAAGATATGTTTGTTTATTAAAGTATTTAGGGATGATAAATGAATTCTTAAATTACAAAAACTAAAATTTTTTATTAATTTTTTTACACAAAAATCGTACTTAAAGGGAACGCCATAATTTGTACTATTAATATTAATTTTTAACACTTGAAGCAAAGCCGCGAATAACGTTGTAAGCGACAATATTGTAATTCTTCATTTCTATACATTTCACAAGCACTTTTATTATTTGTTTTTATTTGTTTTTTGGATATGCCATAAAAATACCCCAAACTGCTCAACTGCTTACTCAGTTCTCTGTTCTGATTTTGTATAATATAAGAGTAATTTTAACAGGTATTGTAAAAAATCACTAAAAAAAATGTCGCTTACAATGTTATTTGCGGCTGTGCTTCAATGGTTGTTGATTTTAAGAAACAAAACCAAAAAAGTTGTTTTTTTAGCTGTTATTTGTAAAAAAAATTTAGTAAAAATAAATGTTTTAACATGATAATATTAAAATATTTTTTGTGAGAATTTATGAGTAGAATGTGTGGTTAAAATTTCAGAAGAATCGGCTGACGGGTTCCGTAGAAATCGCCTCTCATGAAAACGTCCGTGAAAACGTAGTTTTTAGAAAAACGCGTTGAAAGTTTTTTGATATTTGACAATATTTTTAGATACATATACATTCGAAAACTAAAGCCCTTATGTAACTTACCACGTTTATCCGACGCGTCAAGTCGATTTGAACGAAGTCGATTTGATTCGAACCTTTGCACAAATTGAACTTCGAGCAGTCTTGAAAATTTTTAAGCGATTTAATAAAATCAAATTTCAAATCGATTGTTAAATTTTCAAGTCGCTTAGAAAGTGCGCATAAGCAAGAGTTTATTTTTAAACAGTTCCGAAAATCAGCTGCTTTGCTTTCGCTGTCAAACTTTATTTGAGTTGTCAAATTTTCAAAACGCTTACACAATCGCTTTCACTGAAGCCGATTCAGTGTTTGGGTATAAACAAACTACATTAAACTGTACTGAGTCAAAACGATGTAAGAGAATGCCGTTAACGTGCCGGATAAACGTGGTATATGTCTAACTCACGTAATTGTTTCTTTTAACTTTATTAATCAAGTGTTGCTCAATTTCTCTCTTTTCTCTGGCACTTTTGTTGTTTACTTTTTCAATTACGTATATAATTTGAAAATTTTCAATCACATACATATGTAATAGATGGTAAATATAATTGGGGAAAAGGAATTTTTCTCAGCTTGTATGCTATTTTACAGGGTGTTCCGTAAATATTAAAAGGACAATCCTGCGGCAGTTGATTCCTTGGGTCACTTAAAGAAAAAATTGTATGACAGGGGGGTCCATCTTCCCCCTGTTCAGAGTTATGCTTCCCCCAAGACTTGATTCCAGCCGCTATTTTGAGTTTCTCAGCAACCAGTAGCCAGAACTGCTGGAAGACGTTCCATTCCTTCAAAGACAAATGATGTTCCTCCAGCAAGACGGGGCTCCTTGTCACCAAGGTCGGCAAGTAGTGGCTTTTTTAAACGAAGCGTTTACTAGTCGATGGATTGGCCGGAATGGTCTGATTGCTTGGCCAGCGAGATCTCGAGATCTAACACCGTTGGACTTTTATTTCCAGGGTGCAATGAAGGATTTGGTTTATTCCAAGGAAATAAGCACCAGTGAAGAGCTGATGGAACGAATTAATGTTGCGGCAACTCACATAAGGGAAACATTACCCCAGCTTGATGTATTGGAAAACATTAAAAAGAAAGCTCAAGCATGCATTCGTGCTCACGGAGGGCATTTTGAGCAATTATTATGAATTTAAAATTTTTTTAATCGTTTTTTTAAATAAATGCTATCAACATATTAGAAATTCCTTGTTAGTTATTGCCTAAACGTAAGAACTTTTTATGAGAGCTTTGAAAAAAAGCTTAGGAGGATAAAACTGCATCATTAGAAAAAATAAAATTTCAGACGAAGTTTCGTGCAAATCGAATTTGTAAGAAAAAAAATATTTTAATATAGATTTTTTTTTAAATTATTAAAAATGTTTTGACATCATAAAATTTCTGACTTGCAACAAATCTGAGTTTTCTATTTAATTACCTTTCCAAAATAGTAATTAACTTTTTTCTAGTTTCACTAATTTTGAAGTTATAAGCGTAGAGCTGATAACACTTTTTAAGTGATTTTAAGTAAACTTTCCCTCATAACTCTGAACAGGGGGTAGATGGACCCCCCTGCCATACAATTTTTTATTTTCCTTGACCCAAGGAATCAACTGCCGCAGGATTGCCCATTTAATACGGAACACCCTGTATGTGGCTTTTGAATATGTTTTAATGGAAAATTATGCAGTTAAAGCGAAAAAACAAAAAATTTTCACTGATTTTAAAACTCCATTTGGAAACTTTAAACCATTGATTGAGCACGTACAAAAACCTTCGTCCACCTTAGATTCTAGTCCCCTATCGCATAGGCGAAAATCATTTAAATCGCCGAGCGGCACCTAAGACCTTTTTCATTCTAAGTCTTTAGTTTTTACTATTCACTTTAATTGTTTAAGGTTTTTATAATATCTCATGAAGAAATAACTAAAAAATGCTTTATTGTGCACATTTTATTGTTTTTTCATTCATTGTTCGTTAGCCTTGGCCTTGTCAACTTTTCATGGCTGTGTATCTCGACAACAGCATCAATTGACTTTATGACTACGATTTAGTTTTGAGCTTGGTATGAATTTACATTTCTAGTAACAACATCCTGCGATTAACTTGCATACGCTGCTGTTGGTTGAGCAAAACCCAACCTAGCCCGCACTTCCTTTACCTTTAGAGCGCTACCTCCGAAGTGTCTTGTTTATTTTGTGTGAAAAAAATATAGCAACTGTCTCTGTGTAGCAATAGTTTGCATGTTGTTTTGCTTAGTTGTTGTTCTTGCTGTTGTTGTTTTCTATAAAATTGCTGTTCAAAAGATTTGTCACACACGTTGTTATCTTGTTTGTTCGCTTGTTACCAATTGACATTTCATAATTTATCCCCACATCTTGACCATGTGTGACGCACGACATGCCGCGTGTGTTCCTTCAGGTAAAACGCCTGCGCATAGTTTTGTGCGCATAGGTTAGAAAAAAAGCAACAACAAGCTTGTTAATTTGCTTTCTATGACTAAATTATTTTTAGATATTTTATTAATTTTTATTTTCTTATTTTGTATATTGCTTATTCCAAGTTTGAACATATCTTCTCTGTGGCTCATGTCAGTCCGTCATCATGTTTTTTTTTTGACAGTTAACATTAAATAATGACCACTCGAAAGTTGTTGAATGCGGATGAAGATTTATGTGCGGCGCCCGTTGATGTGGGCTGATGTTGAATTTTGTTGTTTGCTGCGACAAGTTCTCTCAATTTTACTAATCTTTAATGTTTGCTTAACTGGGCGAAGGAAACGCCTACGCTCTATTACTCTTACTCTTTGAGATTGATAATCAGAGTATCTGAGATGTTGGTTTTATGAAGTTTTCTAAGATTGAGATTTTTTGTAAAATTTTTTTCCTATTTAACTTCAGAGCACTTAAATGACTTTGTATGCCATAATATTTTTTTGCAAGGATTTCCAGCATCTCAACATAAAGCTTAACAACGATTATACAGATATTTTAAAAAGAAAAAAAAAAGAAATAAGCTTAACAATAAAGCAACAATGCAAACAGCAGACAAAAAGAAACCCTTCTGCAGGGACGTACGTCATTTAAGCTGTTGATCAAGGAAAGAAAACACAACACACAGAAATAAGATGGAAAATGTTGAAATTGTGTGTTGACAAGATAATCACGTAAATTCAGCTCGGGATCGTCCGGTCTGTGGCTGTAGCAGTTGCAAGTGCCAACAACGTGTACGAGTATGCTGTGCAGACATGTCGCTCATGTGCGCATGCGCAACACCTTTGTTACAAAAGAGCCAATGCACACAACAAAACAACATATCAGCGGCTGTGAATCATTTCCCCATAAAGGTGATAATTGCCGCAGAAGGAAATTGGAATCTATCAACCAGGTGATTTAGCGATGATGATTGCGTTGCATAGCTACAGAATGGTGCGTTCACTGTTCATCGTATAAAAACTAAACTACTAGTGGCAGGAGACACATGGAAAGAGTATACTTGAACACACACACAAACACACCATCTTTTATTTGGGAATTTCGCAGCCGTTTTTGGCATTACGTACGACGTCATATCATTTGCTTCAGCAGCATATTGAGGCAGTGTCTACAAAACGAGCTGAGCAACATCGTTTTGGCTAAAACGTCTTTTAAGGCCTGTCATTTGTTGAGTGGCGATTTAAACGTTTCGGACATTTTGGCAGCAGCAGCTTTGTTAAAAAAAACCAAAAAAACAGCAAGAAGAACCAAAGGGCTAACTTCGAATGCAAATTATGGGGCCTACATAAATACAGACAATCCCTTTGGATTCAACTACTTTGTAGCGCTATAAATTTATGTATATGGCATTACAAATATATTTCTTCATATGTTTCCAAACAAAAACCAAATTATTTAAAGGCTATTTTTTAAAATTCCTTTAAACCCATTAAATTTAATAGAAACGTAATTTTTTGACCTTGTTATCTTAATTCCGAATGGTTTCGTGTAATCTGTCTGTTTTAGGATATACTACTTAGATTAACGTGGTATTTCCATCATTTAAAACAAATGGATTCTAGCGGAAAAGTACTGAAATTTATCCAATTAGTGTTAGATTCCATTCCAAACCTTGGATTAAGCTGAATGAAATTGTGTAAAGACTTTTTATAATCTTTTCAAAATTATATATATAAAAAAACGAAATTTTGGAAAAGATAATAACACTGTGAGGCACGAAAATCTGTAAATGATAATTTCAACGTTATTTACTTCATTTTGGTATGAAGAACCTAGTGGTGACATTCCTATTTTTCTCTCGATAAGACCCACTGGATGCGATTTTTGCATATTTAATTTATTCAGCAAAGTTGTTTGCCAGAAAAAAAGCAACAACTTTGCTGAAAAAACCAAAATGGAAACCCTAATGGTTCAAGAGTTTTCAACATTAAAAGTAATGTATACTTTTAGTTATTTTTGAATCTGACCTATAAATCTTTAAAAAAAAATTGTTCTAGTGTTCGTTAAAGTGGCAAAACGAAGGTGAAAAGGAGATTCCTTATATCAAAATTAAATAAAAAACATTGAAATTATTAAATACATACTGAGAAAATAAATAAATAAATATAAAAATAAAAAGGGTAAAAAAACGCACAGTCTAACTTAAGTTACGAAAAGTACGTATATCATTCATAAAAAGGGGTTCTTAAAATTTTTCGAGTAATAGGTATCATTTTAATTTTTTCAATAATATAATGTCAAAAAAAAACTCAAATAATGCAGTTATTTTACACGGCCAAATTATTTTATATACATAGTTTTGGTGAATATATATATCAAGAATATAGCTCTATAACGAGTCTGAAATTGTGTCTTTACCCCATGAATAGGATGAAGAAAAAAAATGTTACAGAATATTTTCTTGTTCAACTGAGTCAATTATTATTTTTAATAAATTTTTTTTGAATAAGTTCCTGAAATCCTATAAAATTTTAAACTTTTTTAATTACTTTTTTGTAACTTTTGTTTAAAAGAGCTATTAAAACCCTCTAAATATTGCAAAGTATGCGTTACTTTTAAATGTTTTTGCGTGTGTCCCGTTAAACATTTAAAATTTGCGCTACATTAAGAAATACTGTTTAACATGGTACTTAACCAAAAGATTTTCTCGAAAATGTATATCAACAAATTATAATAATTTCTTCAAAATATCAATTTGAGTAAAATATCTGCTCATTACATTGGCAATGACCTTAACCAACGTCAAAATTGTAGAGTAAACGAAAAAATAAAGTTATATGTGGGTGGAGTTAAGCGGCAAATGAGATAGACCGACAGCAACAAATTTTCGACAACAACTACAACAATCATACAATCAAACAACAGCAAGAAGAACAACATCAACGACCATAAAATCGTAACAACATTCAATTATATATTTCACAGCAATTTTTTCCACCTTCAATCGGTACCCGCACGAAAGAAGAACAAAATCCTGAGAAGTTGGCAAAAAACTTGAATAAAACTAAAGTGAGTCAAAGACTTCAAAAGCAGATCAATGCTGCTGACTGTTGTTGCACCAAATTGATGCAACAGCAACAACGTACATGGTTAATAAAAAAGAAAAAAAAATAAAGACGACGCACAAAGCAAGAAACGTCAGCTCGATCCAAGCGTTACGGTCAGGCGGAATTTGCATTTAACATGATCGAAAATTGATTTTTCATGTTAACCGAATTTGAATTGTATGCAATAAGAATTGGACAGCTAAGACAAAAAAAAAAATAAAACAACAACAAAAACAACAGCCAACAATCAAGAGCGCACGTCTTGAGCAAAGTTCTACAATCAGGTAACGGCCAAAAGCAATCAGATCAGGATGAAAATAAAAAAACAATACAAGAAAAAACAAAAATTGTATACAACCTGATTGAAGGCTGCAAAAGTGAATGGCTGCTTCTAAAGTTGGATTTAGTATAAAATCTCAAAGATATTGGGTTAAACTAAGCAAAGTTTTAACTGCTTCTAATGGTTTTTTGCAGCCGGAAGATATAGATGAAAATTCTAAAAATGGGGAGAGTAATAGAAAAATTTTAGATTTCGTTTGTCCTTACCTAAGTCTAATAGGTTTTCCACAGTTCTATACACAGATTACAGTTTAGTTGAGTAAAAGAGATTTAACCGTTTATATGAAATCTCTTTGTATGGGAGATATACTTGCTTTTATTTTGATTTCGATAAATTTTATGCCTACGGAACATATATGAGGTTGCAAAATGATGTATTGATCATTAATCGGTCTATAGAGATTTAGAATAGAAAAATACTCAATACTCAATAGAAAAATTTAATATTTAGTATTAAAAACTTTATTTACGAATTGGCCATTTCAGCTCTTGAAATAACTTTGATCGAGCTTCTTCTATTAATCAATTATTGTAAAAAGTTTTTATAGGACCTATTTAGGTAGATTTTAGGCAGAGAAATATTTTAGTTGTCAAAATTAACAACTTTTTAAATCTATTATACACAAACTTACATTAAAAATTGCTAACGACTTTTAATTTAAAAAAATCTAATACAATTGATCCTTTCACGCCCATTTTGCATGAATAGCAGATTATGATGATTTTATCATAAACTAACGTCCTTCACATTCCTTCCTTCAAAATTTCACATCGACACAAATAACTTTATTGTCATTTCATGCAAAAAGCTGACGCCCTTTTTGCACCCAACTGTTTTTCATATGATATGGGCATGTGACAAAACGTCGATATTTGAGCAATTTTAACAGCTATTTGAGAGTGTTGGCCAATTATTAGTTGCAAGGAGTGTGAACTATACATGAATAGTTTAGGGAATTGATAAAAAAAAGGTAGTGCTAATGAATTTTTGGGGTTGCTGAAATAAAATCAGAGCTAGAAAATGGCGAACCCGGGTCAGACACCTCTTACATCAAAAAGTCGGCACTATTTTTATTAATTCATCTATTTTGTCTGAGTTATGTGGTGTGTGCAAGAAGAAGAAGAAGAAGAAGAAGAAGAAGAAGAAGAAAATATTTACTTATAGTTGAATAAAAGTAGACAAGATATAAACGGATCAATTTAATGTAATATAAAAAATTTATATGTACTACCAGTTCAATGTTGTGCTCTGAGCTCTGAAAAAATTTAGAATGTTGCGTCTCTTTGCAACTCTTTTCATGCAACCAAAAAAGCAGATTGGCTCAAAAAGACGTTTGAAAAACATACAAACGATGAACGCGAGTCAACCGATTCATAAAATCCGCGGTTTTGCAGCGAATTTTCCAAACCAATCCATATTTTCCTGTCACAAAAGGTGTACTGGACAAAAGATAATTACTACATTGCATTTTTAGCACTTTTGTCATTAAACATATGTAAGAAATAAAAAATTTGGTCCACCTATATAATAGATGCAAGTAAATATATCAGTAAAATTGATAATCTTATTAACCACTTGAATAATAAAGTTTTTTGACTTTTGTATATTACTATGTATCATTACTTATGACCAGGGCTAGGATTTCGATGACATTTCATCTTTTTCTGCTGCTTCTAAGATTGCCCGCAGAGTAAACGCCGAAGCAAGCAGGCAGGCAGACAGGCGCAGGCAGTAACCTGCGATGAAACGAGATAGAAATAACTTTTTCTCGCTTGTTCACATAGTTTTCTTGCTCCTGTCTGCCTGCCTTAGACAGCAGCAACCTTAGGTATTTCCTGCTTATTGAGAACGTCCATTTATGAGTCCTAAATTCCAAATATAAAAAGTCTTTTCGTCATTTTTTTAGAAATTTTTCATCGTTTTTTATCGGTTTTAGTTTTCAGGTAATTTTTACGTGATTTAAGGCATATTTTGGTTATTTCCAGCGATTCTTAAGTTATTTTGTTGTACTTTTTTGGATATTTTTAATTTTTAGAGCATTTTTCGTTTTTTAGGTAATTTTAGTAAAACTTTAAAAGATTTTTTTTGTTTTTTCGTTCTAAAAAATGTAAAAATGCAAATTTTTAAATAAATTTTTAACAATAGAGTCTCTTGAATCAAAAACATTACCTCTCGACAAAGGAGTAGCTTTTTTTATAGACGTCGATGACTTCGGGTATGTAGAAAGATGAAATAAGTGTTAGAAAAGGACTCACGACATGCTAGTTTTTATTAACTCTATTTTCTGCTCTATTGCTGAAATATTAGGGGGTAAAAATTTTTATACCATAAAATTAGAAGAGGAACTTACATCCGAAAACATATCATCTTTTCAAAATATTCCTCTCGTCAGTGCAGAAAAATAAAGAAGTTTTTCTGTTTACGAAACATTTTGCCAGACAATCGACGTTCCTTCAATTGTAATAACTTAAAAATGTACCTTGTAATATATTGTAACGCTATGTTTAAAAATTATATAAAATACAATTAAAATTTAGTAAAGATTTATTTTTAAAGCTTTATTTTTGCTTATTTTTTTATGTTATTGTTTTCGTTTTTTGTAGTGTTAAGGTCATTTTTGTCATTTCTTAGGCAATTTTTGCAGTTTTATAGGTCATCAAAATCCGAACGCATCTTATGACTCATATGGGCTCAAAGAGAGCTACACATAATTTTTCAAACAACATTTATATCGATAATAACTCGAATAACACTTTTGACTCCAACAAAAGTTGTTGCTTTATCAAATATCTGCAAGCGTATAAAATTTTATAATAAAAAATATATCACAGTGCCACCCCCTACTACAACCATTTTCCGCCCTGGCCAAATCAGACAATGAAAAACTTTAAATGAATAATTAATATACATTTTGTTGATGTATTTGTTTATTGCTTTAAAATTAGTTTAGTTTAAAATAACAAAAAATATACACATTCATCTTATTCATGACTAGAATATGTATATGAAATTTGATTAACAAAATTAAAATTTCTACTGGGTCGCTAACATTTGCTACCAAAAAAATAAGATTTTAATTTTAATAATTTTTTAACCCGCATCCATAGGAACTTTCTAGAAATGAAAAGCACTTTGTGCACCAATTGGATGCAGATATAAAAAGAATATATAATTCATTGAAATGTTTTTAATTTTTAAATTTTTTTTATGCATGATGAATGTTTATTAATTTTACAATAAGAAAAAAACTGCAAATCTTAATTCTAGCAAATATTTAAAAGAGCACAAGATTTAAATCAAAACATGCATGTTTATTCTTAAAATATAAATCTGAATAAAAAATTTGCATCAATTTGCAAACGACGGATGCGGGTTAATTCAATTTTTTTATTTGTTTTACTTAAAAAATGTCTTATAGCGCATTCTTTTCTGAAAAAAAGTCTGACCTCACGGAATGCAGAATTTTGTAAAATTCTAACCTGAAGTTGACTTCTTTTGAGCTGAGATAAGAACGGAAAAAAGCAACATTTTTTTCATTTGATATTGGCTGCACTGTTGTTTTGAATTCCGATTTATTTACGATTGAGGTTATGTATAGTGCGGTACTGCATGGAATTTTTAAGAAACACTCATCGAGCTGTTCAATTTTATTAAAAGTGACTACTTTAATTAAAAATGTTTTGGATTCAATTTAAAAAAAATTTCAAAATCGGAATATTTTGCTTCTCACAATTATCATAGCATGTAATATTACTGCCAAATTTATTTTTTTGTTTTTATGTTGGTATTACTAGAGAGCAGAATACAGAACCGCCGAATTTTACAGGTCAGAAAATTCTGCATTTGTTATACTTTTGCGATCAGAATTTTCGAGAAAAGAACACGACTTTTTTTGAGGTCAACATTTTTTTTTAGAAAAGAACGGAAAAAATGCAGAACTCTTGAAAAGGTCAGAAATATTGCAGAATTTTTTTCAGGAAAGAATGCGCTATTATACATATGTTATCCCATTTCCCCACTCTTTCTTATATTTCTAGCCACTTTAAATAAATTTTGTATTTTACCTTCGTTTTATTACAAAGTCCTGAATTAATTTTTATATTATTTTTTATGTATTAATCTCATGTATAAAAAGATCTACATATGCATGTAAATATTATAAAATTAACTGTTTTTTAATAAATATGTGTAATGTATTCATTTCACACGCTAAAAATTTTTTTTTATTAAAATGAAAAAACAAAAAATTTCCCCCCCCAAATTCATGCCTGCCCCCTCTGTCTTCTTGGTCTGGCTACAGGCCTGCGTCCGACATGAATTTTTAAAATAAAATTTAGTATATGTATGTAAAAATTGAAAAAATTAACTTGATCACTCACTGAAATACACTTCAGAGTTTGTTTTGAAAAAGAAGTCAGCAAACTTGAACCATTTGTTATGAGCTACAAGCTCTTAAAAATTATAGACCCGATTTTCACGAAACAAAAGGTTTTCTCGCGCTTTTTTGCACCCGTTATAAAAACCTTACCTTACCTTACCTTACCTTACCTTACCTTACCTTACCTTACCTTACCTTACCTTACCTTACCTTAACTTACTTTACCTTACCTTACCTTACCTTACCTTACCTTACCTTACCTTACCTTACCTTACCTTACCTTACCTTACCTTACCTTACCTTACCTTACCTTACCTTACCTTACCTTACCTTATCCAACCATCCCGAATGGAAATTTTCCTAAAGATACAGCCAAAAAATTATCTGAAAATTCTAATTTTGATAAGGTACTAATTTTCTACTGACGTGGCATACTTTAAGATATTAATCCTGATCAGGTCACCGGATCCTGCTAATGACCTGATCACATTTTGATTAGAACTCTTTCAGTACTGATAACCTCAGTAAAACCTAATTGCCACTTGATCATCTATTGATGTCTTCTTTAAAAGGGCTATCGCTATCATGTCCGGATCATGTCTTTACTTTATTTAGGATTTTCTTAACTGATTTTCCACTCGGGCTCCGTTACCTTACCCTACCTTACCATACCTAGCCATACCTTACTTTACCTCACCTTAGCTTAACTTACTTTACCTTACAATATATTACATTACACTACCATACCTAATCTTATCTTATCTTACCGTAATGTACCTTACCTTACCTTACCTAATCTTATCTTACCTTATCGTACTGTATCTTACCTAACCTTACCTACCTTACCTTACCTTGCCTTACCTAATCTTCTCTTATCTTACCGTACTGTACCTTACCTAACCTAACCTTACCTTACCTGTCCGAATCATGTCTTTACTTTAATTAGGATTTTCTTAACTGATTTCCACTCGGGCTCCGTTACCTTACCCTACCTTACCATACCTAGCCTTACCTTACTTTACCTCACCTTAGCTTACCTTACTTTACCTTACAATATATTACATTACACTACAGTAAAACCTAATTGCCACTTGATTGTCTATTGATGTCTTCTTTAAAAGGGCTATCGCTATCATGTCCGTATCATGTCTTTACTTTAATTAGGATTTTCTTACCCTTCCTTACCATACCTAGCCTTACCTTACTTTACCTCACCTTAGCTTACCTTACTTTACCTTACAATATATTACATTACACTACCTTACCTAATCTTATCTTATCTTACCGTACTGAACCTTACCTAACCTTACCTTACCTTGCCTTACCTTACCTAATCTTCTCTTACCTTTTCGTAATGTACCTTACCTAACCTAACCTAACCTAACCTAACCTTACCTTACCTTACCATGTCTAACCTTACCTAACCTTGCCTTACCTTGCCTTACCTTGCCTTACCTTACTTTACCTTGTCTTATCTAATCTTCTCTATCTTACCGTACTGTACCTTACCTTACCTAACCTTAGCTAACCTTGCCTTACCTTACCTTACCTTACCTTACCTTAACTTAACTTAACTTAACTTAACTTAACTTAACTTAACTTAACTTAACTTAACTTAACTTAACTTAACTTAACTTAACTTAACTTAACTTAACTTAACTTAACTTAACTTAACTTAACTTAACTTAACTTAACTTAACTTAACTTAACTTAACTTAACTTAACTTAACTTAACTTAACTTAACTTAACTTAACTTAACTTAACTTAACTTAACTTAACTTAACTTAACTTAACTTAACTTAACTTAACTTAACTTAACTTAACTTAACTTAACTTAACTTAACTTAACTTAACTTAACTTAACTTAACTTAACTTAACTTAACTTAACTTAACTTAACTTAACTTAACTTAACTTAACTTAACTTAACTTAACTTAACTTAACTTAACTTAACTTAACTTAACTTAACTTAACTTAACTTAACTTAACTTAACTTAACTTAACTTAACTTAACTTAACTTAACTTAACTTAACTTAACTTAACTTAACTTAACTTAACTTAACTTAACTTAACTTAACTTAACTTAACTTAACTTAACTTAACTTAACTTAACTTAACTTAACTTAACTTAACTTAACTTAACTTAACTTAACTTAACTTAACTTAACTTAACTTAACTTAACTTAACTTAACTTAACTTAACTTAACTTAACTTAACTTAACTTAACTTAACTTAACTTAACTTAACTTAACTTAACTTAACTTAACTTAACTTAACTTAACTTAACTTAACTTAACTTAACTTAACTTAACTTAACTTAACTTAACTTAACTTAACTTAACTTAACTTAACTTAACTTAATTTAACTTAACTTAACTTAACTTAACTTAACTTAACTTAACTTACCTTAACCTTACCTTATCTTACCTTACCTTACCTAACTTAACTTACCTACACTAAAACAAATCCTTTCTTCACACATTCTCGTCGTATCTACGTGTACAAAATATGCACATTATTGGAATTGCTGATTTTTCATTGCTTAGCCTTGCGATGCTCTGTCTATAACTATTGTTCGAAAAGAGTTTAAGCAGAAAGCATACGCGTTAAACCTTTTCGAACAATTTTATTAATTTTTTACTCATTTTTGACATTTTTATTGAAAGCCTCATCAATTGAATTTTATTTAAGCCTTTATTTATTTATGCACTACATCGCATGACATTTGCACAGCGCTCAATACAACACACCCACTTTTGTAATTGTTCTGAGAGTAAGGGGGGTGATAGTGTGATGGTGGTGGGGGATAAAGTATCAGGTAAGTTGAGGGTTAAAAATATTGTCCATTCGCTTCGTATGTAATTTATTTAATATGATTATTTTATTTGTTTGCATTGTGGTGGACTGACTCCACAAGCATCCGCTGGCAAACCAAGCCCTGGTCCATGACAATATCACAGCGTTGTTTGGAGACTCTCTCCATCTGTCTGTCGGTTCATTCATTGTTCTTGTTGTGCCATATGTCAGTCCACACAAATTATTGCCTTAATAATCGTGTTGAACACATTGTCGCGTCCATTGGTTCCACACCAGTTCGTCGTTGTCAGCCTCAACACCTGCCTATCTGTCTGTTTGACTCAGACTTACAACTTGCTCTTCACCGCTATATGTAATATTGCTATCTTTGTCTAAATTGTTGTTGTCAGACTCACACGGTTCGTGTTTTTTATTGTTATAATCAGTGAATGACATGTTTTTGTATTCCCCAAAAAGAACATTATTTCACCATACAAACATTCACATTATTTCATTTCAGTCCGTCATCCAGTCATTCTTTTATTCGTTTATTGGCCATGTATGTAAATTGTATTAACATATATTGTTTGTACAAAAATTGAATTGCTTTCATATATTTTAAAAGATATTGTTGACAATAAGCGACCATAACATGTAGACATGAAGCTGATTTTCAATACGCACTTTTTTTTGTCACAATTTAACAAACTTTGTGCTGATTTTCAATATAAAAACTTTTTATTCTTTAGCAAGAATGCAGACATGGCAATGATTTTCAATTCGAAAAACTTTATTTATTGCATGCTTTAAGGCTTAACACAGTTCGATGAGGGTGATAAAGATACTGAAATCGGGATTTATTTCATGGTTAAGGATATCAGTGAGATATATAAAGATACACAATCTGAGTAACTTTTAAGATAAATAAATAATATAAGTGCCTAATAATAGATAATAAAACTTAATAAAAAATTCTGAACAAATGTGAATGATTGATAAAATTAATTTTTTTATAACATGTCCATTAAGATATCAAAACCAAAAAGGAAAGATAGCGTACTAGATATAAATGGAAACGTAAGTTATTTTACTTTCAACACAATTATAAAAATACTCATATCGTAAAATAATCATCAAGAATAAGACATCGTAGTGTAAAATTGTTGTTTGAAGTAGTAAACAATGAAGTTATTTCAAATATAATACGAACTTTAATATATAATATACTGAAATTCGTAAGATATATTGTCGAATACTTTAACTTTTCATATGAAGCAATCGTGAGTTATTTTAACAACTTTGCTGATTTACTTAAAATTTTCTTAAATGAAACTTTGACAAAGTATTTTCGTAATGTTACTTTTTATCAAACAACAGTTTAAAATCAATAAATTAATTTACTACATTTAAAAACAAACTCATAAACATATGTTTTTTCTACTCTTTCGGCTCTGCTGGGATAAGAATCATTCTATAAAGCTATCTCAATGTCGCAATTAACACGTCAGTCGAAATCAGTGATCAGTCTAAATTTGTTGTTGTTTTCCCAGCTAAAAATAAAATTAACTCACTGCGAGAGCGAAAATGAACTATTTACAATTCACTGTATCAGTCAAATTTTCAGGAAGCCTAAAGCCTGCATCATAGCGCCGATACACATTGAATGCAACAGTCGTTCATCGAAAAAACGTAAACTTGCCGTCAGAGAGAAATGTCGCAGTATTTTAGACGACTTGATTATAATGAACGCAACAGCGACAATCTGTATTTCATACAAAACATAAACAAACTCTGCTATGTTCGCTCTTGTCGTCTATCATATTAGAAATATATTGAAGTCTGTGGCAGCAACAATTGTGATCGTGTTCTTTCTTTGTCGTGCCGTCTTCAAAAAATAAATCTTCATAAGAAAACATGCGTTCTATTTTTTTAACAATTGCCGTTCGTCGCTAGTCGCAGTCAATGTGTATCGGCTATCAATCAGCCATATAGTTGAAAACTTTTACTTGTCTACTGCTTAGTAGCAAATAATTCATAAGGTAGTAGAATCAGCATAAAAGTACATTTATTAAGAAAAAAACCAATGTGTGCAATCCCGTATTGATGTTCTTAAAGTAAATAAATTAATTGTTTCGTATTGTGCTTTCTTTTTCAATAAAATTTTTATCGCTTAAAATTTATTTATTTAGTTTTAATTTTATCGCTTAAAAGTCTCTGAGCATCATCCATGTATCTTAAATTTCCGACGTATCGCTTTGCCAGAGTGATTAGTTTCAATCCCAAAAGATTAACAATGATTTCATTACCACACTCCATTAAAATTAAACAAATAAATAACTGAAATATTTGATAACACTTAGATGCACACAGATCGACCAAACATCAGAAAATAGAAGGCAGCAGGAAAGTAGTAATAAGTGCTTGCAATGGCCATCAGTCAGAAAAATCACGTATAAGCGGCAATTCAGTCAAATATCTCAGGAAGAGTAAAAGAGAGCAAAAAATGCGATATGCTTCAGTAAATTTCACTGACATGTAAATTGGCCCAATCAGGAAGAACCGCATTTAAATTCATTTATTAGTTTTGCATTATCAATCTGTAAAATAATAAATGACTTGAAAAAAATTTTACACTTTTATTAAGTGTTTTATTAAACACTTAGCATAAAATTACACTTTTATTAGTTATGCTAAGCTATCACAAAATTTTGCACTAGCACTTACATTAAATAATAATATTAATTTTTCAAGTAAAGCTCACGCTAGTTTTTCGTTCGAGAGAGAGAGATAGATATTTTGCTTGTTCTTCTTATTTCTCAAGCTTGAAAATGCGTAAAATAACTATTTTAAGGATCTTCAAGCAACTTATTACGAATACGGAAACAGACATAATATTTTTATTTATTATATAGTTTGACATGTCTTCTATTGATTTTTCCTACGGAGATGTATTGCAACAGTCTCTACCCACAACATCTTCCTCAGAACGCTCTAGTTTTTTCTCCGAAAGAATATCAACTTGAGTAGCATTCGTCGAACTGTCCTGCAATCGTTCGAAAATCATCTCCCAAAACGCCCAAACAATTCACTGAACATCGAAATCATTGGGAGGCATTCAACTAGTTCATGATCCATATTATAATGTCTGTCCATGCTATGCTGTCTGTCCGACCGTGCGCCTTTAACTCTGTCAGTAGATTGCGTTTTTTGTCGTTGCTTACGATGTTGTTTTTTTATTGTTGTTGTTGTTATATGGTTTTTGGTGCCCTGTTATTAACTTGTCGTTTTCGAAAACAAGATGAAGAACGATTAATGCTCGTGGCCAATTTAAAAAGTTCGCGTTCTTGTTAACAAAAACAAGAAAAAAAATTTTAAAAACACTCAAAAGAAGCAATAAAAAAAAATAACCAAGAATGTACAAAAACAACAGCAATAAAATGAAATAAAGTTTTTGTAGTTGTTATATTGTATTTTGTTGGTTAAGTTGGTTGAACGCTGATGATGTTGATGTTGTGCAAAATGACGAAGTACCGTCCAAAGCACTCAAATATAGCACGATATGGTGATTCTTCCCTGCGCCTGCTTGGCATGTAGTCGCAACGTCCCGACCCTACTCAGTTTGACCGAAACAAAGAAAAAGTAAACAACAAGGTTTGCTCGCTGAAATGGAACATGCACATACTTGGGCAAGCTTATGCACGAACCTAGCCAACGAGGATCGCTGACGAACGATCTTGTTATGATCGCGATAAATGAGCTCAAGTTGCGGCTTGCTTGCTCATAGCTTGGATCCTTGCACTTGATTGACGA
Source organism: Dichetophora obliterata (assembly GCA_963920525.1). Lineage (NCBI taxonomy): Eukaryota > Metazoa > Arthropoda > Insecta > Diptera > Sciomyzidae > Dichetophora > Dichetophora obliterata. The sequence goes on along the minus strand of OY986438.1, from coordinate 43,458,582 downwards.
ATATGTTGTTGGCGTTTTTGCTGATGTTGCTGTTGTTGTCCTCTTTTTGTTTTATCTATTTGTAGCAGTTATAAAATGTCTGCATATCCTGCAGTTTAAACGTAATAGTGTTCTTATAGATACCGAAATGTTATTGTCAGCGGGTACAAATTTAAGTACTCGTTCGGTACAGATTACAATGATGGAGTTTTGAAAATGGAAAACAAGTTAATTTTAGTTATTTATTGCAAAAATCAATATCTGGATGGGTGTGTGTATGGTGATTACGTCAGCAGTATTTATTTTTTTACTTTTTAAGAATTTTTTACAAAATTTAGTCGATTTTGGTTTGAGCACATTTGGCAACCCTACTAGTCTGTTCCTGAAAACGAAACACATTTTCAGGGATTCCCGATGCAAGTACTCATTAGTAACATCTGAGAAATATTTCTCTTAGACAGTCCAACTTGTGAATAAGTGAAAGAGACAGAAAGATAAGTGAAAGTTTTTGTATGGTTTTACAACTTAAGAGTTGGATTTTTACAACAAAAATAAAAATTTGCTATCACCTTGATTTCTTATACCATACATGTGCAAATATTTACGTAAGCATGGTAGGAGGGTACGTGCTTTGCTTACTCAAGCTGGAGGGGGAATTAATATTTGCAAAAGATCTGCTAAGGTAATACTTGAACGGTCCCATATCCAAACAAAGGATTTCTTATTTCTGGCTACCATATTAAAATCATAATATTTAAATTGCCTTTTTAAAAGAATGGTTAAAATATGATACATGGGCATTTTTAACAAGAGGTCTACAGCGGCTGAAAAATTAACCTCAATATTAGATTAAAAAATGTTTAAATTTATATTGTGAGAGTGCAGAGAGCTGATCTCAATTTGAATTTAAAAAAATGACAGCAAACATTAGGTCTGTTTCCGTTCGTTTGTTTACACATTTTTCAAGCTCAAGAGAGAAAAAAACAAGCTTAATGTCACTCTCTATCCCATTACAATTACTCGAAACTAGCTTGAACTTTACTTGAAAAATCTCTTCGAGCACGAATCTCTAGCTTCGAACAGCTGATCGTCGAATTATAAGATCAATATTTTTTTTTTATGTTTTATGAAATAAAAAGTATTGTTATCATTAAATAAAAATTTTATTGTCTTATATATTTTGCACAAAGTGTTTTTTGTAAGAATAAACTAATAATTTCAAGCAAAAATCTATATTTTTATATTGCAAAAGTGTGTGATTAGCTGTTGTACTTAAAACATACTTGAAGTCGTTTCTGTACTTTTTGATAAATATTCTCATTTTGACAGATTATAAAGTTACTCTCTATTACTCGAACTTTACTTGAAGTTAGTACGGAAACAGACCTATTATAATTGGCAAAAAAAAGGTAAATAATGGTGACAAAAGTTAAAAATTTTTACGCAAGTTGGAACTTTATAAGTATAAGTATTGCCTGTGGTCGAAGTGCAACCATATCAAAATCGATTTGTCTCTTGTTTTTTTTTAAATTTTTATTGAAAAACGTTTATCATAGTAAAAAAACCATAACATGGATAAATACTTTTGGCTAATACATATCCACAACTCATTTTACATACTTTGTACTCGATGTTATCAGAATTAGAATGTAAAAAAAAATGTTCATGTATCGATTGCGCTGATTATTGTTAATGTTTATTCTTATATTGTTTCGATGTTCACTTTGCCGTTTCTTAAATTTTCACGGAATTCTCGCGCCGCACTTATTTTTTTAAAAAAATGAGCCGCGGACGTTAGTTGTTTTATTCATTTTTTAAAATACTCATAGCGCAATTTTAGTGAAGTGGTCACATTTTAACAAGGTAACGCTAGGTCAAAGTGGCTGCCTCAATTGAGACACACTTAGGCCAATGACGCCCATTGTGGTACCACAGGGTTGATTCCAATTCTCTATTTAAACCAGCTTGAGCTGTTCACAAAGCTTAGGATTCGGAATACCGATATTTCCGAGAGTTCTTCAAGGACTTTGAAAAACCAGTTGTTTAAGTGAAGAAAACGTTTTTGAGCCAGCGCTGGGCAAGTGCAGAGAAAGTGTTCTGTAGATTTCTCCTCCTCCTCATCTCTACAGCTTCTGCAAAAGTCGTTGTGGGGTATGTTTAATCTTTGAGCGTGCCTGCCAATGAGACAGTGCCCAGTCAGGATCCCTATCATAGTGCTAATGTGGTCTATACTGAGAGAAATGAGTTCTTTTGAACGCTTAAGATTGAGTTTAGGCCAGATTTGCCGTGTTATATTATACGTGTTACCTGCTGACCATTTATTGTTGGTTTTGATGCAGGATAACTCATGTGTAAGGAGTTTGCATGTGGTGAGAGGAATACCAAGGTTTGTCTTGTCTAAAGACAGCTGCTTGGTAGTATCTGTACGAGAAAATCCTTATATCCAGGAATCCAGCATCGAAGGATTTTGAGCTAATCTGCCATCTCTTTTAGAGATCTGCGGCAGTTTAGAACTGTTTCAGATGTTATTTCAACAGTTCCTAGGGCTTTCAAAGCGGCTTGACTGTCAGAAAGTATGAAAATGTCCATGGAAGATATTTCATTTATCTGAAGGCAAGTTAACGCTTCATGTATAGCAGCGATTTCAGCTTGAAATACACTGCAGTGGTCAGGGAGCATGAAGGCTAAATTAATGCTTAATGCTTCTGAGAAGACTCCTCCACCTACTTTGCCATCTTTTCGGTTTTCTAGTTCGAGAGGGAATGGATACATCGAACTTCCTTTCAAAGGATAGTTTTTGTGTGATGTAGTCAATAGACCTAGGTAAGGGAGGGATAAATTTTCTAATGCACGAATGTCCTAGCGTACCTTGTTTCCACTGGGAGGTGGCTTGTAGGTGGATGGCTGTATTAGTGGCCATCTGCTTAGCTAGGATATCAAGTGGTGTAAGATGGAGCATTGTTTCTAATGTGATTGTCGGAGTGGTTCTTAGGGCTCCAGTGATGCACAGTTCCGTTGATCTTTGAACTTTACGGAGAAGGTTAAGGTGAGTCTGTTTTTCGAGTGCATGCCACCAAAGAATAGCACCGTATAGCAAGATTGGCCTTACAACTGCTGCATATAGCCAGTGAGTAACACTTGGTTGTAAGCCCCATTTGCTACCTACCGTCTTTTTCCAGTTTAGTTTCCTATCCAGTATAAGGCCCAGGTTTTTGCTTGATCTGAGAAGCTAAGTCTTGTATTTCCCAGCTTAGGAGGACTAATTAGAGGTAAATTGTGTTTTTTGGTGAAAACCACTAACTCGGCATAAGCTATCACCCTGCACCACTCTAGTTCCAGTCTTACTAACAGTTAATTTACTGCTAAATTCCAGAGTAGAGGCGAAAGAACCCCATCCTGAGGGGTTATTAAAGGCTCCTTCTATATAAATGTAAGCTATCATTCCTTCAGATGGAAGGATTTTTCAATGATGGAGATTATGGAGTGGAGAGCTGTTTCCAAGGATTTGCCTTTGGTTTAAGCATGTTGTGCTTTAGAAAATGGCTTCTTTTCTATCATGGATCTCAAGTGAATGTCAATTAATATCTCGAGGATTTTTAGAAGAAAAGATGAGAGACTTATTGGTCGAAAGTCTTTTGGGTTTACGTGTGAGCTTTTGCCTGCTTTAGGTATAAAGATAACCTTCACATTACGCCATCGCTTGGGAATGTGGTTTAGGTCAAGGCAGCTTTGGTAGATCAACAAAAGCCGCTTCCTTATGATGCCATACGACTTTTCAATTTCTATGGGAGCTATACCATCTAATCCTGGTGACTTAAATGGTTTGAAGCTACTGATTGCCCATTCGAGCTTTGTTTGTGAGAGTATTTTTAGAGATCTGTTCACAGATGGTAACTGATATTCCTGAATTGGACACACATTTTAACAAATAAAATAATATATTTTAAAATCTTAACTGATTTCAGGTCATTTGGTGGAAAAAAAAAATTATTTCAGTACAAACTTTTGGTTTTTGAATATCCTTGAAGGTCATGAAAATATCAAAGTTTTGGCTTTGAATATATTTTCAGATCATATAAATTCCATTTACTCCAAAAATCATAAAAAAATTCTCAGTGGCTTAGCGTCAGGTCCGAAAGGGATAAAGGATGAACAAACAAACAATGTTGTCGTTAAACAGCCGCTGAAAGTAGTCATGGCAACTTTTTCTAAATAGCACTAACATACCAAATTTACTAAAACTGTATGAAATATGGCATTTCTCCTAATTTGTGGATGTCGTGTCATGAGTAAGGGATTCGATAAAGTAAAGATTTGGTTACGTCATGTGTCTATTTACCACTGGGTTCATTGAATGAAATTACTTCATTCTATTCAGGTTATCAGTTCGAGAGAGTAATTAAGAAACAACAACAACAACAATGCCACGCAGCTCTGCTAAAGTGTTCTGAGTCACTCTCTTCTCTTTCGTGTATGCTACAGGAACGATGTTCGACAGAGCTGTGTTGCTATTGGTTTGCACTGTCTCATTGAAAAAAAAGGTTTTTACATTTGCTTGGTTTTACCTATCTTAATGACAAGTTTTTCGAATAAAATTATATTCTCAAAATGTACTCGAAAATACCTTTTAAAAAGTTTTATTAAATTTTTTCAGTTTTCGGTTTTTAGTTCCTGAATTACACTTAATATGTTTTTCTAGTTCCATTACATAAATAAATATGGAAAAATGTATACTTCTTTGAAGGAAAAAACCTGTAACGTAACGTATATATCTATCGTAACGTATGATAGTATCGTTTGTATAAAAAAAAAAGTAAAAAAGTTTTTTCAACGTGCACACTTGCAGATTTTTTCGTTTATATTGACGCAGACAAAAACCACTTGTATGTGTTGTTACGTTACGCGTCCTTTTTTGTTTGCTTATATCTTTGGACAATACTTTCGATCGCTGCCAGCCTTTACACTAAATATAGTCCTAAGAGAGTGCTATCCAAAAATCAAAACAGGACAAGAAAAGTTAAAGTTGTTATTTGTTTCTTTTAATTTTTAGAAACACAAATGGCGTACGAACGTTACGTGCGCAACCATGGATTTTCCATATAGAAAATGTGGCTACAGAAAAATTGTTGATGTCATTATGCTTAAATGATTCGCTTCAAATTATTAGATTTAACAGTTTGTATAAGAACTAGAAAGAAGATAGAGGCACGGCCGTAGCTAGGGTGGTGCTGTGGACAGCTGAGCACCCTCAAAAGTTTTCCGAGATCCCCCAAAAATTATGCGACTTTTTTAAATTTCAACAGATTTAAGAGAAGTTTGATTTCAGAGAAGATTTAAGATAAGTAGTTCTCAAGAGAAAAAAAATGGAGTAATATTTCGGCACGAATTTGTGTTGCTTACACGCAGGGCTGAATTATAAAGGTTAACGCACGTAGCGAAAACTAATGCTAGTGACTATTTTTGCACTGTGGGATACAATGAATGGTCTAAGGCTTACGCAACAGAAAACGCTTTGTAGATACATGGTGCAAGCAGTGCACATTTTCTGCTATAGTGGCGTGGAAAGAACATTCCTTGAGTATTGCAAATAATCAAAAAATTTTGAGCCTTTTTAATGACACTCTCCTTGAAAAGCAACAATATTACGTTAAAGGGGAATCTTTTCACAATTTTGTTTCTGGCTAATAATGAACTGACTTTTCGATAAAATTGGTATGATGAAGAAAATAAAGAGTCAGGACTGTCTTTAAGCACATTCTCGAAAAGGACGAAAATTTGAAGAAATATCAAGATGCTGTGCCTACCAATGCTGTCTAAGCTTCGCTGCAAATACAAAAAAAAAAAAATCACCAATATTTCTTAATTATTGCAAATTTTCTCCTAGAAATTGGTGTTATAAAGCTAAATCATATTTAACATTGATGGCAGATGGTACGACAGATATGACAGAAAATGAGATATTTTCGATTGTATTTCGGTACATTGTTCGTTACCTTGCTTCAAAAAAGCTGATGAAGTCACGGCTAAAGCATTCTTTCAACTCATTATCGATTGACTGACAAAACATATAATTGAGTACGAAAAGATTTTGGGCCAGTTTTATGATGGTGCTGCTGTCATGAGTAGTCGATTTGATACAAGACTTTTTCAATCCAACAATTCCAAAAGGTCATTGCATAACTTGTATCCGTCCTCATTTTTTCGTTGTGGAAATCGAGAAGGAAAATTACGGTTTCCTACTTTCGACCAAATCAAAAAATTAGACGATTTTTTTAATATTAGTTCGAAAAATGTACGAAGCCACCACAATTCCTTTGCTTATCGAGCAACTGCGAAGCAATTGTTGCAACTCAAAATAACTTTGATCAACTGCTCACATCATTGATAAAATGAAGAAAGATTCCGGACACTATTCTGGTGCAGATGATATGGTTTTAGTTTTTCTTTTGTACTGCTAAGTTCTTTTGTAAAATATTCGGAATAATGATAAAAGCAAACAAACATTTGCAAACACGTGATATTGCTAGCCGCAGAGTGATACCAATTATTCGTGGAGAAGAATTATTTGATAAATTTTTAAGCGAAACGAGATGAATTAAATCAGTTGATTGTATTGCTTACACTGGGAAAAAGTGATAATGGTAATGAGTCTACATTAAAACGCATTTATTATGAAATTATTGACTTCATTATTTCGGATGTTAATCAAAGTTTTGAGAAAAATAATGACATATTGAATGCTGTTAAAGCTGTTAACGACTTTCTAAGCAAACATTTCAAATTCGGTGCATTGCAACCATTAAATGAACTTAAATTGTTATTGCCATTTCGAGAAGAATTTTTCTATGTCAAAACTTTAATAACAAAGGAAAAGTCAAACATGAATCGCATGACGAAATCGAGAATAGATTCGATACGGCGATCCTCAATGACCGATTAAGGATTGCGTGATCGATGTTTCGTTCCTTGTTTTGTATTTTGCAAAAAACCAAAAAATTCCACTCTTCTTGTTTAACACTCATTCACTATATGTTTTAAATACGCTAAAGTATATAACATTTTGAAAAATCTATTTATTTTTGGAATACAATTTTCTCAGAATGAAATTACAATTTTATCAATTGTCATTTATTTTTTTGCAAAGTCAGCTTCCCCAAAAACTTGCTCAGCTCCCCCAAGTAATCGCTCTTAGCTACGGCCGTGGATAGAGGTCATTGCAAAATTTTGATGACTTTAAACTTTGCTCAACAGTGTTCATACAGGTTTACATTAGTATACATTAGTTTTACAGGTATATAAACATTAGTTTTATAGGTATATAAACATTAGTTTTTAACAAAAATACTTGGAAAAATTATGGCCATAACCTGCAATTATTATTTAGTACAACTCATAATTATACTCTAACCGCTGTATTTTTCTTTCATCAATTTCTAGCTGACGTTTAGTTTCTGTTATTGTATTCAAGCTACGTTTGGTAAATCATTTTACTTATTTTTTGACTGGGCTTGCATTTTGATTACCTCTGCTCCGCACATCTGATGATTTTGAACGAATTTCGTTTGAGCTGGTTTCTTAGTTTTTTGGAGCAGACAAATGTTCATACCATACTTGTTGCTGTGTGCTGTTCCTGTCGTTCATCGCTTTTGTTGTTGACCAACTTTGTTGAGTTGACTTTGTTTTTGGCATCATGCAATGTCTTGCATGATTTGACTTTTCGGTTAATTTGCTATCATCAGCAAGTCATCTCGTCTCATTACCATCATGCGTTCTTCTACTTCTTTTGTTGTTGCTGCTGCTGCAGCATAGAATGTTTTGTTGCTGGTTGGTTAGGTCCTTGCTGTGATCTCTTCCTGTTGCTGTCTGCTGTTACTGTTGTTATTGTGGTTGTTTTTGTTATTTTCGTTGTTGGTGCTAGTATTATTATTATTACTTTTATTGGCATTTCGAACAATTTTGATCGAGGGTGTCTCTCAAAAGTTCTCTCAGCTTGTATTATTAGCCCCAGAAGCGCATGTTGCTGCTCAACATCGGTTTCTACTTGTTCTTTATTTTATTTTTTAACCTTGTTGGTTGTTGTACTTTACTTGGCTTGAGCAAGGAATTTCTGCTGCGCTGATTGCAGCCAAATGAGAAGAGGATAAAAAAAAATAAACCGAAAAACATGTCGAAAGAAATCTGAATATTAAATATGGTTTTGCGATTGCGATAAATGTGGGTCTTGCACGAACTGCACAAATAATGCCTGCCGTGATGATCAGCGTTACACTGATCAGCGCTAGCGGCATGGCAAATAGCAGCAACAGCAGCGCCAATGACGACAACGAATTTGACTTTGGTTTTTTCTGCCATTTTGCCGGTCATAATTTAATGAAGATTTTTCGGTTTGTTAACTCTTGGCGTGCATCTGACTGACAGAATTTTATGTACTTATTTGTTATTTTAACGTACCGATAGGTAGGTCATAATTACAGAGTTCGAGGTTTTTGCTTTGGCCATGTTGTGCCAAATCAGTGCTGTTTGTTGTGGAATTTCATGGTTTTAAATATGCTCAAGCTGTACAATAAAGAGTCGTTGCAAAGAGTCAATTTCAAGTTTAATTTTAATGAAGTAGTTATTAAGTTCTGCTCAACCAAGCTGAGAAAGGTGAGGACGATGGGGAGGAGTTAGTCAAATATTGTGCCATCTTATTAGTGGCATAAATTGTAGGTTTTGCGATGTGAACAAGCTTGCGCGCGTAAGTATGTCGTCAAAGTTGGGACAAAGACAGCTGTTGCAAGGAAGAAAAAAGTTCAGCTTGTTAAAACATAATTGCTAACAGCTACTGCACTGATGGCGGTCAGTTTTGAGAAAGTGCAGTTAAGTATAGCTTTTTTCGTTCGATTGAAGATAAGACTATGTGCGTACAAAATGTGCTTCGTCAAAAATATAATATAGCTATGTTGTCTTTTATGATGTAACGATAGACAAATAAAAATGTACTACTGCTCTCGCTTTTGATTTAACTAAGCTTGAACAACTTTTAATCCAACTAGAATTAAAGTGAAACAGAAAGTTCTTCAATTTCCGCTTCTTGTTGTTTCTGAAACATAATATCGTTTTAACCATCTAAAATAGAAATTAATCAGAGTACTTTCGTTCTCGCTTCTTTCGCAGTCAACCCATAGCTACTTCTTCATAGGATGATAATGGAAAAAGATGAGAATTATTATAACAAGCACAATGACAGAAATTTTGGTCAAACAACGGGCGTAGAAGGCACAAATTACGCCCGTTACGCAACAATAAAAGCAAACCACACTCGGAGGTGCTGATGTTAATAATATCGCTACTTGTGTGTGGCGAAAGAGAATAAGGAAGGAATTTTTATTTCTACGTGAAGTCCCAGTTTTCCACGGGTGAAACTAATGGAAGGGGGGGGGGGTGAGAAGGGTAATCTATATATCTTACTTTGTAGAAGATAATAAGACGAATACTTTAAGGTATAAAACTTACCAATAGTGCTATCGATATGGCTGTTATGATAGAATGTATATAAAAATATATATTTTTTTCGATTTTTTTTAAACAAATTTCAAGTTTCGAGCCATATACATATCTCAAAATAATTTTATGGTCGACATAAACCTAGCACTACTACTACTACTACTACTACTATTATCTCATAGAAAATTTCATTACAAAAGTTTTAAGCATATATTTGTCTATAGAAAAGTCATAATATACAACATTATAACATTTTTAAACATTAAAGCAAAAACTATTTTGCTAAAAATTATTTTCTTATAGTCAAAGAAATAGAATGCATACATAACGCTCCCATCTCTTTTTTCGCCAAAAACAGCACAAAGTGACTAAATTTTTAAGATTTTACAGAATTTACAGGACGTCTCACAAAAACAGCATATTTTGCAAGACGCATTTTAAAGTCGAAAAAATATTACTTGTATATTCAAAGAATTAAAATAAGCATTTTCATTGAAAGTATAATCAAATTTATTATATAGCTTAGGAACTGCAGCATTAGCTTCAAATATCAATTAATATTAGGTATTTGTATTTAGGCTGTGTGCGAATAGATCTAAATGCGACCTAAACTAAATAGTGTCGGTAAGGCAGTGTTTCGTAATTTAGGAAGCATTTAGGTAGCTCGAGAATTCCCAAATTATTTAGGAAGCACTGCCTTATCGACCCAATTTAGTTTAGGTCGCATATAGTTCAATTCGCACACAGCCTTAATATGTAATTTTGCTAAAACGCATAGATTGCAACAAGCGCGTCGGAAGCGAATTTCATCTGGGGGGGCAGTACAAATGGGGGGGCAGTACAAATGGGGGGGCAGTACAAATGGTGGTGCAAAAAAAGTTCACCAAAATTTCTTCACATGAAACATGAAGAAGAGAGAAAGAAGAGGAAAATATATAATACAAAAATATTATCGTTGTAAAAAAACTGATATTTTGAATAACTTTTCCTTTTAAATTGTTTATCTAGCTAAAAAAGTGGGGGGCAACTGCCCACCTTGCCCCCCCGCTTCCGACGCCATTGTATTGCAATCTTCTCATTTAAATATTAAATTATATTCAATTTAACAAAAATATAAAAAAAATAAAATAATACAAGTTAGTCTTATTAAAATGGCACAATAATTACATTTTCCACGTACTCCTTTGCATTTTCAGCAGAACACCTCACTTTCACTATTTGTTTTTTCCAGGAATGCAACTTTTTTTAAGTTGATTGCTTAACACTAGGATATGCACAACCAGTTCGAATTATTTGGCGTTTCGGTTTTTTTTAAACCGACCATTTTTTTTTAGTTCGAAGAATTCGAAAATCAGTGTTTTTTGCTCGAATTATTCAACTGCTCGAATGGTAAAGATATGTATAAAGCTGCAATATAAAATTGACTTTTAACCACTATTTTTTTATTGTATTTGAGCGACTCTGTGTATATTTTACTTGCGTTTTGACATTTCACCAACGTTGCTAACATTTCCTATCTCTGGTTTTATTTCATTTTATTAAAAAAGCATTTACAAGCTTCTGGCGCATTTAATGTAAGTTAAACATGATTTTTGTTAAATAATGCATTCTTTTTTTTTAAAAAAAAATTAAGCTTCCAAGAAATTTTTTAAAGGTAATAACCCAAATTCCTTAATTGCAGACTTTAAGCTTTTCGCAACATTTAAAAAAATAACTCAAAAATTAGATAATTTGTTTAACGCATTGTTTACAATATGTTCCACATCTACTATAAGTGAAAGTGTTTTTTTCAGTCTCTCATTTTATAAAAAATAAAGCCAAAAAGCCGCCCAAAAGCTAAACACTTAAATTTTATTTTATTTCTAAGGTATTATTTCAAAACAAATCATTTAGTACAAATTGTCTCCAAAATTTTAATAACATAAGTACCTTTATTTCTTTTTACTCGACTACGGCGAAGCAAAAGGAGAGGTATATATGTTTGACCGGCATAAATGTATGTATATTAATCTGTTCCACTCTCACTTCTAAGCTACTTATCATAATTTGACAAATTAGGTATCGTTGAAAGCGTTTTGATAGTCATCTGGTAAATGGCTATGTGACGTCACATTTAATTTAATAAAACACCCTCTAGTGGACATAAAGTCATAAGCAAAAAAAATTTTTGTGACATAAGTAAATGAGATATCGTTAGAAGCGTTTTGATTGTCCGATGAAGAAAAGTTATTTGACGTCACATTAAGTTTAATATAGCGCCCTCTAGTGGACAAAAATAAACTAAACCCCTAACTTCTAAACTACTAATAATAATTTGACAAAGGAGGTATCGTTAGAAGCGTTTTGATCATCCGCTAGTTATGACGTCTTATTCAATGTGATACGCCCCCTAGAGTACAGAAAGTCAACTAAACCCTTAACTTCTAAACTACTTATCATAATTTAACAAATGAGGTATCGTTGGAAACGTTTTGATCGTCCGCTAATTATAGTTTATGTGACGTCACATACAATTTCATAGAGCGCCCTCTAGAGGACATAAAGTAAACTAAAGCACTAACTTCTAATCTACTTATCATATTTTGACAAATGAGGTATCGTTGGGAGCGTTTTAATCGTCCGGTGGTTAAAGGCTATGTGATGTCACATTAAATAGAATACAGCGTCCTCTGGAGGAAAAAAAGGAAACTAAATCCCTATCTTCTAAACTATTTATCATAACTTGATAAATAAGGCATAGTTGGAAGCGGTTTCTTTTAATCCGCTTATGATAGGCTTTGTGACGTCACATTTATATGCAATAAAATATATTATGTGTAAGTTGTTTATTTAATAGACAAACAAATTTAACAGTTTTTGCATGTATAACAATTTCAGGTGAAAATATTTTCTTGTTTCATACTTTTTAGAGAGCGCTTTTTAGTAGACGGGTTTTAGTTTTTAGAACTTATTTTTTATATAAAAATTAATTGTTATTTTTGTTAAATAAAAACTGCATAGATATATCATATGTAGGTAAAAAAGTCAAAAATTTGTTTAATTTAAAAAACGGTTTTCACGGCTTTTTTCTGATCGAATAATTTGAAAACCGGTTTTGTAAAAATTATACTATTTGAGACCGGTTTTTTTTATAATGTGAATAGTTGCATATCCTACTCAACACACACTTTCTCTTATAAAAAAGTCCATTCGATTCGAAAACCTTGTTTAATAGTGTGAAGGAAAAGAGTTTAGGCACAAAGCTATTAAACATTTTAAATCGATTTTTTAGACTCTATATATTCCTTGGGTCTGATTCAATTAAACTCTGTCACAAATAGCTTGAACAAAATCTTAGATCTTATTTTTATTGATAATGAGCTAAATGCCAATTGTGTTGAATCGGATTTACTTCTTTAAAATAATAGTTTTCATCATAAAGCACTTTTAATACAATTAGAAATTCTTATTAATGATACATCTGCCATAGAAGAAGATACTTTTGTTTTTGCATTTAAAAAAGCTGATTACACAGCGATATCTACATTTTTATCGAGTGTGGATTGGCGTCTGGGTTTTGGTGATATCTTGTCAGATAATTATGACTTTTTTATCGAAATTATAAATCAAGGATTTACTCGCTTTTTTCCTATTAAAAAGATAAGGAAAAGTTCTAAGCCAGAGTGGTTCAATAAAAGTCTTTCAAAATTAAAAAACCGTATGAACAAATTGTTCAAAAAAAGTAAAATAAATATATCTTTTCGTCAAAACTATTTACAGGCGCGTAGTGAATACGCATCTCTTAAAGAATCGCTCTACAAATCTCACCTTAATAAGCTGGAGTCTGATATTAGAGAAAATCCAAAGAACTTTTGGAATTTCTTAAATAAAAAAAAGAACACGAAGGGTTTCCCTAAAAATATGTTTTTTAACGAAAAAACTGCAAGTAGCACTTCAGACGTCACAAATCTTTTTGCTGATTATTTTCAATCGAATTTTTTATTAGACGACGGAGATGACGTGAACTGCCCTTTTTATTATAATGACAACCCTATTATTGATATGGGTTCAATAGTTCTTTCTGATGATGATGTCTTACAAGATTTTCTCACTCTAGACATTAATAAAGGAACTGGTCCTGATAATATTCCCCCAATATTTCTAAAAAACTGCGCAGCTGTGCTAGCCCAGCCATTAGCGCTTTTATTTAATTTATCTTTAAAGACAGGGCAGCTTTTGAATATTTGGAAAGAATCCATTATAGTCCCTATCCATAAGTCTGGCTCTAGGAAAAATATAGCGAACTATCGACCGATATCAAAATTGCCCTTGATCCCTAAATTATTTGAGTCAATTGTCAAAAAACACATTTATGCTAGAATTAAAAACTCTATCTCTGAATTCCAACACGGTTTTGTTAGTGGTAAATCTACTTCTACAAACCTAACACTGTTCTCTCACTTCATTAAAACTGAAATTGAAAAAGGCAATCAAATTGACGTAATTTTTACTGATTTCGCCAAAGCCTTTGATAGAGTTAAGCACTCCATTATGGTTAAAAAACTTTCCCTAATGGGGTTTCATTCCTCTTTGTTATCCTGGCTGAGGAATTACCTTTCTGATAGGTATCAAGTTGTTCGTATTGGTAACTGCTACTCAAAATCTATTACTAACAATTCTGGTGTGCCCCAAGGAAGCCACCTTGGACCTCTATTGTTTGTCTTGTTCATCAACGATCTCCCAAACTTTTTACAGCCGGTTCTACTTCTTCAAATTGATTTGAACAATATGATTAAATGGTGTTCAGTTAATAGACTTTATTTAAATGTTGCCAAATGCAACATTATGTCTTTTTATATGAAAAAAGAACCAAATTTTTTTAATTACTCAATCGCAAATAGTAGTCTTTCACGTGTCGAGTCTACATCTGATCTGGGAATTCTATTTGATAGAAAAATTTCTTTTTCCAACCACTACGATTGCATAATTACTAAGGCTAATGCAATGATGGGTTTTTTGAGGCGTAATTCGAAGGAATTTAAGGATCCATATACCCTTAGAACGTTATTTTTATCTTTAGTAAGGTCTATCTTGGAATATGGATGTGTGATCTGGGATCCATATTACGAGGTAGATTCTTTGCGATTGGAAAAAATACAAAAACGTTTCACTCGTTACATAATGTTTAAATTAAATTGGAATTTTATGCCAACGTACGTATCTAGGTGTGCTCTTCTGGGTCTTAATACCTTAGCCTCCAGACGTAAATTTTTTCTTGTTATTTTTGTTCGCGATATAATTATGTCACATATAGACTGCGCGCCACTCCTCGCTCTTTTAAGAATATATGCGCCTGAGAGATATTTTAGGCAAAGAGATTTTTTTTACATTCCGTATCATAGGACAAACTATGGCCGTAATGATCTAATTAATAATATGTGCTTAGCGTTCAATTCCATAAGTTCTCAAATAGATCTCACTCTGAATAGACAAACTTTTAAACAAAATTTATTAAGAATTGTTTAAAATGAATTTATAAAAGTGTAATATTCTTTAATATAATTATGTTTACATTTTATTAGTTTTATATCATATTTTATTATAATTTATATGTTATTACTCAAACTGTTAAACGATTGTTGATAGTTAAAATAGAAATAAATAAATAAATAAACTTGTTAGTAATTTTTTTTTACTTCACTAACAGAAAAAAAAGTATAAGTATAAGTTATATAAAAAATAAACTTTTTACTACGTTTTAACAACAAAAGATAATTTAATTATAATTTTATTTCAGATTAAATATTAGAAAAACTAAAAAAAGACATGATTTTGAAATGAAAAAAGTTTACATCATAAACCATTATGTAAATTTATTTATGTAAACCGGTAAATTAGAGCGTAAGACCCGATCTGGCCGGTCAAAAACATTTATTCCACGCTAAGAGCAAATTGTAGTATCTGCTGATGCTCAAAATCCAAAGATTGCGGCTGTTAAACTATGCCATGAAATGCAGAAACGGTTTAGCAAAAACTTTGATGCTCAAAGGACTCGATATATACTAAATAAAGCTGGATATCATGGACAAGTTTACTGGCGCAAACTGTTTATTTCAGCTACAAAGAAGATAAAGAAGTTGAAGTTCGCAATACTCCGTGTCAATTTATTTGGCTCAGATGGCGCTCAAAGAATATAGAGAAAATCGAACAAAGAGCTGCAGGAAAATAATACTATTAAGACAGAGAAACACGGTGGTGGCTATTATGGTTTTATTAATGAGAAAATGGATAAGCAGCTTAATTTGAATATTTTAAATTTAAATTTGGCACCCAGTGTTGAAAAATTGGGGTTGACTAGGAAAAAATATTTATTTCAACAATATAACGATCCAAAACATTCGTCTTTTCTTGTGCAAGAATGGCTAAGCTACCACTGTAAGCAGTTCAAAAAACATCCGCATTCACCTGATAGAAAACCCATTGAGCATATTTGGCACTTACTGGAAAAAATTTTCAATCATCACTTAACGTCAAAAATACGCTCATGGAGGCCATACGAACCGAATGGTCAAAAATATCACCTGAGGAGACATCAAATTTAGTGATAAGCATGCGTTGACGTTTAGAGGCGGTAATTCAGGCCAAAGGAAGTCAATCTAAGTATTAGATGACTTAAAATATACTCATCCTGATGATAAAACAATATTACTTTTCACTTGTGCACGGTTAGAAATCTTGGACTAAATTTTAGTCCCACTAAAATATTACTGCATGTTTTTAAACCTAGCGGTTTCAAATTGAAACTTTTCAAATACTAACTCATATTTAAAACTTTTCTGTACTAGAATTGAAACCAAAAGAAATATTACAGCATCAATTTTAGCTTTTTGGTTTAAATTTTAGCTTTTTGGTTTCAATTTTAGTCTTTTTGGTTTCAATTTAAGTACAACTCTGTATTACTTTTTATTTTTAATACAAATAATACTAAATTCTAGTACATGTGGATACTAAATATGGATTAAGACCCGTAAAAAGTTGGCCTGGCAATGCTGCGACTCAATATTAGGCGACTCGATTCATATGTTTGTTTATCGCGCTTTTTATGTATAAGCGAATAGCTCTGTGGTTAGAGTAGTGAGTTTACAAACTCAATGTCGTGTGATCGAATCTCGAGTTGTTTGTTATTTTTTTTAAATATTTGAATCCAAGCTTGTACTAAATTACGAAGCTTTGTACGAAACCAAAGCTGTATTAAAACCATTTTTTAGTATATTGTAAATACTAGATTTGAAACCAAAGCTGGTGTAGACTTATATGTAGTACAGAAAAGTTTCAATTTTAGTACAAGATTTCTAACCGTGTGCCTAAACTTTTTTGATTTCAAAATTAATGTCTCTTTTTAGTTTTTTTTTTAACATTTAATCTGAAAAAAATTTGAAATAAAATTATCTTTTGTTCTAAATACATAGCAAAAAGTATATTTTTTAAGTGCTCATACTACTTTTTACTGTGAGTGAGGTGGAAAAAAATTTTAAATACAAACTAACATTTTTAATAGCTTTGTGCCTAAACTTTTTTGATTCATTGTATAAGTATATAAATTCTGGCGTCGCTTAAAAGCTTTCAGTCTGCAGGCAGACTCGAAGCAGGCGTAGTTATGTGGCTTTGCTTGCTAAATTTAAATATAATTACTTTAATATAATTATATAATTATAAAGCGCTGCGCAGTTCTGTTATAAGCATTTGATAACATTATATAATTTGCAAACGTGGCTCTTTTTGATATAAGCTATCAATGTTTTCATAGCTGCCAAGTTTAAAATAGTTTCATTTTATGTTAATTTTTTTATAGGTGAATTTTGTCTACAATAGACTTTCTACTAATTTAAGGAAAAAGAATATGTAATATAACAATAATAACACTGGCTTACAAATAATTATTTTGTGTTTGCACCCCGGACCAAAGTATTTTTGTATGAGTAATAAGGGGGTCGGTAATCACAGAAATGGCAATTTATTTTTTTTCATTTCGCGGGTGTTCGAGATATCGCTAAAAGGTGTTTTTTAAGTAGTAGATATCGACTCAAACCAAAATATCTCGATATTGCTAAATTTGAGAGTTACGTTTTATATATTGTTGAAAAAGCAATAAAATTATGCATATAGTAACATTGGCCCAAAATACACTGTAGTGCTCAGTCTGCGTGAACAGTCAGTTATGCAAAAACACACTGCACTGGTCAGTTTGCGTGAAACTAGTTTTCTTTTGTGTACATGAACTGTGTTTGATTGTATTGATGTAGACATCCCCTAAATAAAATATGATGAATTCGCTTATGTGTGCGTGTCAGTCCATCGTCACTAAAGATTTTTCGGTGAGTGAAATTTTGCGCACTTCACGTCGCCTGCCTCACCTCCCTTGCCAAAGAAACCCGGTTTCATGCAGACTGAACAATAGAGTGTATTTTGGGCCATTTAAATCTTTGCAATCACCAATAAGTTAGCAAATCTAGAGCTGATCAAACTTTAAATTCAATGAGGTTTTGCGATTTTAAAAAATTTTTGCCTATTGTAGCATTGTTTTAACTATATATTTATTGTTTTTTTCTCTTACACGGTTTAATACAACAAATTCAAAGCAAAATTTAAGCCTAATCGGTATTTTAATGAAAAAGTTATTAATATTTTTGCAAAAGTACAAACATTTTTACTTTTTAACATGTTTACTGTTTTATTAATAATTTCACCAAATGAACTTTTGCCAGAACTTTTTCGTTTTTTTTCCGTCAGATTGTCCCTATTCAAGAACCAGCAGTAGTTGGCCATCATTTATGGGCCATCATGCTCTAGTGCCAAAAGCCTTGAAGCGCCTCTCGATTTCTGTCATTTCCCGGTGAAACCTTTCATCGCCAAGATTGGGTGGAAAGTAGTGACTAAACAAAAAGTGCATTTTAAATGACATGTTAGCTACTGAAGATGAAATTTGTTTTCTTAAAATAGGTCTTAGTGCTCAATATATTTAATTTATTTTTTAATTTCGACGTAATTTTTACTTCTTTCTTTTTCCAGAAAGCCTTTCAAACTCATTCCATGCTTCTAGTTCAGCTGCATCTAAGCAATTTTTGAATTCAGTGTCACTAAAATGCTTCTTAATTTGGGGACCAATAAACACACCATCTATAATTTTTTGAACGCACAACCGTTTTGAGAAAGTGCTTTTACAAAAATTTGTCTGAGCATATTTTTTTTATGAATAGGAGTTAGGATAATATTGTTTCTGTCAACTAGCGGAGTATTAACCCGAAACACCCTATCGTTGCCATATGGCAACGCAAACACGAACACTTAAAATGTGCTTATTTTAGTTTAAACCATTTTATATTTGCGTTAACAGGTCATTCTGAAAATTTAAAAACAAATTCACTCAGGGTGATTGGGGTTAATGACGTTGTTTTCTCCAGGCTTATGTGCATTTCGTGGCGGCCATACAAGTTGAATACAGTTTTTGCGCGATCACGACTATTCCATAAGCAAAGAAAACAATTAATTTTTATGAAAAATTCCTGCATTTCCGTCAAAATGGCAACTACTTTTATATCCCCGAAAACATTCCATTGATGCGGGTTTGATTGAATTAACTATAGAACTCGCCTCATTGAGTCATAGCTCTCGTTGTTATATTTTGCATAACCGACTGGAATGAAAGGCTTGTTGTTATCTTTGTGTGACAGTATCACATTAAAGCTGTCTTGACCACCGTGAATAAAGAGACGCCATTCGGTTGGGCCATAATTTTGTTTGGGTGCTGAAAACAGTTCAGGTATGTCGAAGCAAAAGCAATTGTCTCCTTGCTGAAAATCACTTAAAACTCATTAAGTTAAAAGTTTGATCAGCTGTCCTCTGCTAATTTGTTGCAAGTACTTAAACGTCACTAAATGCATGCTTTTATTGCCTTTTCAAAAAAATATATATTGTTTCTCTCGGATTTACTAATATTGAGAAATTTTAGTATAAGTCGACCCATTACCTATAAAACACTTATTTACCGATATCTCGAAAACCCGCGAAATGAAAAAAATATATTGTCATTTCTGTTATAACTGACCCCTAATTACTTATAAAAAACTACTTTGGTCCGGGGTGCATTTTACGTGTTAACCAGTGTAATATATAATAAACAAATAATCTATTCTAATATGATTTTATAACTTTGCAATTAACTTCGATTTATTATTTTACTATATAAAATTATCAGAAAGTTTTTAAAATGCTTTAAAGTTTGATTTATTTCAGTGAAAAACTTTAAAGTTACACACACATGCAAGCATTTTAAGTTGTGTGTGTTTGGCCATCGTTGTTATAAAACCAAAGCTGCTAAAGTCTTCTATTAAAAAATAGACGTTAATCAAAACGTCATAAAATTATTAAATATTTTACTCAATTTTATCAACAACATTAACAGTTCTTCGCTTTTTCAAATTTCTCTTTAAATTTTACATCACAAACATAATAAAAACGTAAAAAACAACTATTCATATAACCACAAATATAATCAGCACTCAAGAGTAGATTCTGCGCCGATACAATCGTAAATCACTTGAATTGCGTTATCTTCGTAAAATTAATATTAGAAATACATAAATTCTTGAATTCTCACTTCAAGACAGTCCCAAGCATAAACATTTTGCCATTCTTCACGCTCACTTCGTTTCATTATGTATCGGCCATAAATCATGCTTACAGCTGTAATAGTAATTTTCAATTACAGAGTCTCGGGCAGGACAAAAGCTCACAACAAGCCACAAGGAAGCAGCAACAGCAGCCGCGCAGCGTTTGCCACAGCCACTATTCCACAATTCAACAATTTGTCTAGCATTAAACAAAACCAACAATTTGAATGTTGAATAACGCTCACGCATGCGGCGCAGGCTTTTGCCACTGTGCTAGCAGCCAAATGACGCTAACGCAACGTAACGCAAACATCAAAAGCTAAGCAATAAAAGCAATTCCTAGTGGGCTGCAATAAATTGCCTAGTCAAGGGCCAACTGCCAGTGCACCATGCAGAACATAGAGCCATCATATCGTGTGGCACATCGTAAAATGTGGCATCAACGGATCATTCAAATTAGCGCTCTATGGCATCGGCAGCAGCGCAGCCGGAATCGAGTTGTGGATTTTAGCCCACAAGCCGCTGCCGTTTGTTGCGGTTGCCACATCGCATGAACAACGCGCATTCGCGCTCTCACTGGCAAAGTTAATGATTTCATTTATGATTTGCATTCGTATTTGAATTGAAATTGTTGTTGTTGTTGCAGTAAACTCAACATTAATCTTGGCCCTTCTGCGTTAATCTATTGGTTTTTTGCGCTGAAGGCATTTTCATTGAACGTTAGTTACTGCATAGTTTGCATGAGAAAAGAAATCCATTCGAATGCGAGGTTTCGGTTCGCTGTTTCTGTTTGTATCTGCAAATTCAATTGAGCATCAACGGAAATCTTATTTTGATAGAAACGGCTACATGTACGAATGATGACTGTGACTGACAGACTGAAGAACTGACTGCATGGTGCTTGTTGCGAAGAATTATGAGCTTGTCTTGGAGCGGTTTGTTTTGGCGAAACATTTTGATTATGAATGTATTACGCACAGTGGGGCGAAAACACAATAATATATTTGGAAAAATCGCCTCAAAATGCTATAATTTTTTTTAAATATAGCAAAAAAATCATAAAAATATGAAATATTTTTGCTTAAAAGAATCTTCTGAGACCAGTCAAGTATAGAATATCTCGTAAAAAAAAAATCGTAAGAATATTAATCTCTCATCGGCCATTCTATCATACGACGATAAAGCCGTAAGCCGTAAGCAACTCTACCAGAGACTTTGTGTCTGTTCTTGTTGCTTCTTATTTTCCGCTATTCATTTGGAATTCGAAGAATCAGCCACAACTGCTTTTACTTCTGAAGCTTTTCACTTTGGTTGAGGCTTTTGGGGCTTTTGGGGCTCCGCAAACATAGAAAATCACCATCGACCAATGGGTCTTTTTCCCGAGTAAATATAAAAATTTTATACAAAGACCAAATACTGGCCGTACAGCATCAGAATAAGGGTCAAACAATGGTCGAAAATCGGCCATATCGAAGCAATATCGAATGTTTTTAAAAATCTGTGTTAAAATTGTATTATGCAACTACTGGCTTTTTATTTTACAAAGACTGATTTCAATTTAGATAGTAGTTATGATTATACTATTAGAAATAAATATACTAAATGCATTACTTAAACTTTGTTCACTCTGAATTCAAACCATGTCCTGCAAATTGCTAAATTACCACATTTTTATTCAACTATATAAGGAACAAAATCCACAAGTTCCTATGCTATTAGGGGTTGCCAGAAGTGCTGGTTTTAGTAGTGCACCCATAGAAGAAAAAAATACGGAAGCGGTGTAGTTGAAGTGAAATGATGTATTTTACAACACAGTGAAGTTGACACAAACACAAAAACATTCAAACAGGGCCGCATTCAATTATTAGTAAGGAAAGGCGTAAATTAATTTTTATTTTTTAGATGTATGCTTACTATGCAATTTTTATATAGCACCGTTATATAATATATTGCGTTACCAATTTTTTTACAGAGAAAAGCATTGCTAAAATAAAGTAAAAGACATGAACTCAGAATAAGACTGAAACGACAAAAGTTACTTTTAAAGATTTTTTAATAATTCATTCAACTATTTTTTATAAACTATTTAACTGATATTAAAATAACACAAAAACTAAACAACTAAAATACATACCAAATTAAACTTTTTTTAAATAAATAATTTTGTGTAGTTTTTTCCGAACTGTAGGCTTTTAATTAGTTTTTTTTTATATAAAAATACCTAGTTATAGCTTGTAGCCTTAGGGCGCGTTTCCACTTTAATTTCATGTCAAGTTTTCAAAGAAATTGTAAACAAATAAATAACTATTAAAGCTTATCCCAATATGAAAAAAAAATTATGGCCCTTGCCACCCTAAATAATGAATGCGCTCATGAAGCAGAAATTGTGTTTTGACAGATGCTCTTCCTCAAAAAAAATTTTTTTTGCTCGGCAAGGGCTTATGTAAAAAAACGACGCTCTATTTCGCGGTTTTGTTCAATAGTCTGCTGCCAAAAGATGTCATGATGCATCTTTTGTAGAAATCTTTGTTTCATGTGACAAAAAAATGATTCAAGTGGTGTTAGCTGTGTTTCTTTGAGCGGGTGCCACTGTGAACAAATAGACAGAACTAAAAAAATAATACATTGCTTTTTAGCTGATGTTATCAACAGTCAAATTTCATACGAAATTTCAAGATGGAATTTTATTGCATAATTTAGAACGTTTAAACACTCGCTTAAAAAAACTGGAATGTCAGTATAAAAAATCTTTAAAGTATTTGCAACAATGTTCTCAGAAACTAAATTAGTAGTAAAGCCTAGTACTCAGTACAAGTAGTTTTCAGTACAATTTAATTGTCGTGAAAAAATGTTGCTCAGAAACATGTTACGATAATTTCACGCTGCGGAACAGAGTACTGCTCTGACGAAAATGTTGTGAAAATTTCCACGCTCGTTTCGCAGCTGTCATATTTTGTATAGAGATTTGAGTGAAATTTCACATGAAACTGAACAGAGTACTAAGCTTAAATGAAAAATGTATAGAGATATGTATATTTAAAATAATTTTTTTTATATTAACAAAACTTTGAAATTCTGTTGTAATTTTCTATAAAAAAGCGTTATGTTTTTGTCGTTTTTTTTGTATCATTATATATGGGCAATTCTAAATTTAATTCATTTTTAAAAAGGCTTTTTTATATTTGCATAGTAATTAAGCTGCACTATGTTAATTAAAAACATTGACAACAATCTAACCTAAGGATTTAAAGATATAAACAATAATATTTGGCGGAGTTACGTAACAAAAAAAGTAAGTGATTTTTGACTTGGATTATAAAATTGGCAAAACTCTCTAAATTGGCCACGACTTTTTTTATAATTTCTTTTTAGAAGGATTTGAAATAACATAAGTTTTTTTTTCCAAGTGATTTAAAATTTAAAAATGATTTTTGTTTTTTGTATTAGGCTTTTTGATCTGGCGTTACGTTACATAAATTTCCATTGTATTTCAATTGGGTTATCAAGTAGTTAGGAAGCTAAGTAATTACGTAATTTAGTAATTAAAAACAAATTGAATATACGGCTTTCCTCTCCTCAATCATTTTGTCATTATCTTTAGCCAATTCCTTCCATTTTTACTATATGAAAAAGGTTTACGAAACAATGACTAAACATTTACGAAAAATGAAAACTACATTTCTAAAATAGTGCTGACGATTTGATCGTCATGGTAAATTAATCTATGTGTAAATTGCTTAAATTAATACAATTAAAATGTTTCTTTTAGATAATATCAGAAAATAATAAGTTTTTAATAAGTCTTAATTTTTTGGTCACGGTAGACTTTTCTGTGGAAATGTGTAAAAAAGGCTTTTTATAAATTAGACATTTTCATTCTTTTTGTTTAAGATTTCTTCGTACAAATCGTCCGTAACGCCAGTTTGGAAATGCCCATATGCAATATTAAATTGTTGTTGTTGTAATTGTTAACGTATTCAAATGTGTTTCTAGAAATTTGCTTTCATTTTTTTTTTCTTTTATTGTTGTGCATGAATTTATTATCGACGTCAAGTGATATTTGTGTGTTTTTCAACCTCATGGGTATATTTTCATAAAATCGTAGCAAAACAAATGATAGAATATTGCTTCAAAACACTTTGTTTTTTGAACCCGTGTACGGTCGATTTGGGCCGTGTCTGCAACCAACATCATGTTACATATCTCTCTTACCTAATTTTGCTTTGCCCAAGCGTATTTAAGTTCTTTAAAATTGATCAATAAAAATCAATTTGACTAACCATTCCACTGTAAATCTGAACCGATAATCTTGCGGAACCTTATTGCATTTTATAAAACTCCAGCATAGACAGCGGTGTTAAAATCCATGGAACAAATAAGCCAAGAAATAAATACATCACACACAACAAATTCGCTAAATGTTAAAGTAAAGCTTTATTTAGTGGGTGCCAAACTGAGCGGACCGGGGCAAATGGCAGCAGTCAAGCGAAACCAAACAACAAGGCTTGACTAAACGGATGAACGACAGACAAATGGCCGGCGCGGAACGTATGTATGGCCAATATAAGTGTCTAGCTAGACGCGACTGATCTATGAAAGTAACATGCAAAGCAGTTGCTTGGCAATTGCTGATTTTTTAATTTTTTTTTTGTTTAGTCTTACCTGGCTCACAAAATGTTTTAATTCCACCAACGTCAAGATATGAGTACAAATCCACGCAGTAAGCCAACAAGTTGGGACACAACAAAAGCCAGCCAGCCAGCCTGCTTGAGTGTTTGTCTGTATGTCCGTCTGCCTGCTTGCCTGGCTGATTGCATGGAAGCCTCTTGCAATCGCATCTAATCTTGCAGAACGTATCATTGCGACCACATGATGTACTGGAAAGAATTCCAATCCACAGAGGAAGTAAATCTGCCAGCTTGTTTTGCTCAAAGCTACAGCTACAAGCAAGGCGATAGTTTATCTTGCAAGTGGCAGCAGCAGAAGCGGCAGCGGCAGCCTGACTGAGGACAAACATTGTTGGCAGGATTAAGCTGAGCAGCTTGGCGAATGTGGCCTTAACATGCTTAGGCTTCTCTCCATTTTGATAGCCAATCTGTCAAATAAGATTTGCGGTGCGTGAAGTCTTAAGGTTATGAGATCTCATCGTTGTCGCTGTCGTTGTGATGGTGAAGGAAGTTCAGCCAAGCGGTTTACATGTTTGCACTATCGAAAAAAATTATCATAACTTGTATGCATCACAACATTGGCTTGATGCAGTCGGATTTTGGTTCAATCCGGCATGGTATGGTTAGCAGTTCCTGCAGTTATTGTCGCTAGTAATTGGTACCGAGCTCAGCGCGCTCTAGCGTTTATCTTGCTTTTATTGAACAATGGAAAGTTGCAATCATGGCATCTTTTGTGCTTGTTGTAAAGCTATTGAAATCTTCCACAACTGGTGGGTGTATAATTTTCTTGAGACTTGCTGTTATAGTATGTTGCACATTTTCCAACAACATGTTGCCTGTTGTTCTGTTGTGTTGTGTTGTGTTGTGTTAGATTTTTCTCTATGAGTGAAAATTTATGTTCGTCTAAAAAAGCCATCTCGCGTGAATGCGACGTTAACATAGCAAAGTCTGAAAATAGATTTTCACCCACTCATTCTTGCTTACGAGTTGTATCAGCGTTCAGGACATATGGGAGTGAAAAGGAAGGTCAGGGAACTCCATGCGACAAACTGCATCTTGGTGTAGTAGTGTTATGAAAATGAAAAAACTGAAGGACATGTTTCGTTTTCATTAACATGAGATTTGTGTTATCATGTAGAATTGGTGTTTAAAAGCGCACAACCGCAAACTTTATTAGTTTTCTCATTTGGTTTTACTGTGAGGAAAAATTTTATTTCAGTGACAATGCAACAACCACAGTTTTATTACTTCAGTTTCAACTTTAATCTTGCAGAACGCATTCTTATTGAGAAAAAAAAAACATAACCTGTTAGAATAATTTAGAATAAGTTAAAATAAGTAAATTGCATTGCCTTGTTTGGCCAATAAATAAATAAATAAATAAATGATCGAAAATTTCTAAATAAAATATCTAAAATTATCGTAATAATTTGATCTTGTATTGGATTTGAATGCTTATGCCACCTCACCTTAATATCAAAACATTAAACTCATATGCATAAACAGCATATGGTTTGGAAATTATTTTCCCTTACTTCAGGTCAGTCAAACTTAAGACTGAGAACGTGGTTTTATTTATATTATCATTAAGATATAAAGTAAAAGAACTATCAAGTATACTAAATAGTAGTTCTTTGTCATTAAGGAAAAGGTGATGAAATTTTTTTCAAAAGGCGATATAGGTTCAAAATTGATTAAAATATATTGAAACCTACTTCATAGTTATTTTGAACTTTCAAAGTTCACCACAAAAGTTGTTGCAAACTTTAAGAGACAAAAAGACGTTTCTTGTGGACCATAGAGTACTTTGCTGAATTGTTCTCATGCTAATTTCAATGCCGCTTTCTTCATAGATCTTACCCTAACTGCTTAGAACAGCTTTGAAGTAATCTTGTCGACATATAACACATTCCCATTTCGGAATTGTGGTGAAGTGGTCTCTCAGATACATTTACATTTACACAATTCTTTTTATTTGACGGGTTCTTTAATGATACGATCTGATATCTTTAAGTTTCCCACACAGTTAAACCGAAACTCTTGCATTGACGTTCTCTCTATTTTTTTATTAGCCATACAATTTATTAGCAAAATAATTTCTTTTGCATAAAATTATTTTTGGTATTTTCTTAAGTTTCAAAGTACTCTAGTTCTTAATACTCTATAATTCTTTTCTAATTTAACTTTAATTTTAAAAAGTCTTAGTAAAACTGGAACCAATAACTGTATAAGATTTTCGACAATAGAGTAACTAACTATCTTAAATTAATTGGCATAAAATTGGCACTTCTAATACCTAGTGTTACTGAAAAAAATTTTAAAAAAATTGTCTTGCGATAGCCACTACAAATATCTGATATGTTATAGTTCTGTTAAAACAAAAACAAAACCATTTTCAAATTCTATTGACAAGATTTTTTTAAAAAATCAATTTTCAAAAAGGTGTTCGTATAATTTTTTTTTTAACAAAAATTCCGCGTAAAATTTCACAATCAACAAAAAATTTTACCAAATATGATAGCGAAAAAATTTATTTCTTATGTTTTTGCAGTCATTATCTATATCTATATTGACATCTTTACTATTACACCGTACAACAGCACTATTCACACACGAAGTTAGCTATATGCACGTGAAACTACCCAGCTAGACAGCTAACTGTTAAATATTTCGTATATATGGCATATACGTAGCGACCTTGACGTTAAAGTCATATAAAATTCTCCATACATTGTACGTTAAATTTGTTCTACCAAAATACTATATATGTATATGGACAGAAGTTCATCTGTGAGATCTGGCATCTCTGTCTGCCACACATGTTTTAACGATAAGAAAAAGTATATCTGAACTGCTCACACCAATAACAAATTCAGCTGTGCCTACTTCTCCCCCCGCCGTTGTATGATGCTAACCCCCTAACCGTAGAATAGAACTCTGACATGTTGCTTAAATTACAAAAGACGATTTGTATAAGAATTTCTTTTATTTTTCTAATAAACAAATTACCTTTAGCTTACAACAGTTGCGGCATAAAAATTAATATGTAAGCACACAAATTCTTATAAAAATACACGTATTTTCATAAACAGCAACAATGGCACCAGGGACAGCAGCATTTGTTTGAAAATGTTTTGATTTAAAATTGTTGATAATCCAGTCAAAATGTTTCCCAGGAATCTGTTTCGTTTTCTGAAAAGAAAAGTTTTGAATTTTTTATTTGATTTATAAATATAATGTTATTTGTATACTTCCTTTCTGTTGCAGTGCTCATTTTGTTTGGTTTTTTTTTCTAGTTTAGTATAATTTTGGCAGTAAAAGAGCAAGATATATAAACATATATAGCTTGACTTGTTTAAAATAACATCAGAACGCATGAATGTATTGGTGACAACCAAACTTTGTTTCAATGTTTTTTAAAAATGAATAACAACAAAACATAAAATATATCAATATGGAAAACAACAAGTGCCCAAATTTGGATGAATTTTGTTACGTTTGTGGTCATATCGTCCGAAAAATACAGATACAGATACAGAAAGCCACTATGTTTTTAACGTTGACCCCTGCCGCGAAGGCTTAATTCAACGGTGCTCCAATGCTTGGGACAAATATGAAGCGTCGGTCAACGCCCCTTCGGAATTCAAGAAAGACCATTTTTGAAAGGTTCCTCTAATTACATGCCACAGAACCCCAGCACTGATGTCAAAAAGACACTATACATGACCGTGACTCATTCAGTCACTCGAATTAAAACATGACTTGGTTATTTTAATAACCATGGGTCATCTCAGTATACTATACCAAGTAATACAACCCTTTATTTGATCCGCACAAAATCATCCCATTCATATCAGAGGTCATCACTCTCTGACACGAAAAGTTAAGGCGGCAAATAGGCCTGTCACTCATGCAATCAAATTCCTCAATCTCAAATGGTCACAACTCAGACTATTTAGGTTTCCCCATCGCCTGTACTCAAATTCCAAAGGTAACAGTATATTGATCCGGTAGTTGCTTACCTTCCTAACATTTACTGTTTGAAATTGGCGAGATTCAATCTACCATCATTCTCTTAGTAATTTAAGGGAATCACCAACCCGAGTTCAACTAAAGTGTAACTCACACCGGCCTTTCTGGCCTAACCACAGCCAGAGCGCATCATACCCCACGTGGGGCTATCCCAAATGATAGTCAATACCCGGGCAAAAGGCTCCACCTGACAAGGCTCTTCAACATCCCGTCTACAGACCAAAAGTTCTTAGAACATTTATATCTGACTGTGACACCTTCAGCCACTCGAATTGTACTTGGCTAGGTTAAAAAATAACCATAGGTTTCCCAGTAAAACCGGGTAAACCTCATT
The DNA here is from genome assembly GCA_963920525.1 of Dichetophora obliterata. NCBI lineage: Eukaryota > Metazoa > Arthropoda > Insecta > Diptera > Sciomyzidae > Dichetophora > Dichetophora obliterata. Next base: position 43,429,435 of record OY986438.1, on the reverse strand, counting down.
CTACTTATGCAACGTCGTTATCCTAAATTAAGACTTAATAAAAAGCCTTAACAGAAAACTAAGAAGCATGAGCCGTTGTATACAAATTTGCTTATACAACGGTCCGAAGGTTAAATGTTTCCTACATAATAACCTTTATTCTAAGATAGGTCTGCAGAACAACGATAGATCAGGTCTCCTCATCATTGATGGATTACTATCCCCGCTCTTCAAGTTATGTTGGATTGATCGTCCATCGAAAGCATATTACAACTACGGTGTTATGATAACTTAATATCAAAACAATGCTTTCTCCAAGAATTTGGCAGCAACATCCAAGGCTCTAGGTAAACCTTTTCTTTTACAGTTATCAGACGAACATTCAGGAGCCGTGCCTCCAGAAAGAACTCATTATGAGATCAGTTCATGGGCCGTGCCCCATGAACTGCCCATCCAATAACAAACCCTCACCCTTCCATTCCTGGCTTGGGACAGGCAGATTCCCCGAAGGTCCTCTGGCGGGTTAAGATACAGATACAGATACAGATAGAAAAAATTTGTTTACTGAGCAATTCAAAACTGCGTATTGTAATTATTTCAATGAAGCAGATTTAAGTGGTGCAAATTTTACGCCGAACACAGTGTGCAACAGTTGTTATACTACCCTTCTAAAATGGATGCACGGAAAAAGTAGAAAGTTGTCTTGGTGGAAGACCTAACTGGACATGATGAATCCAGGTGCTACGCATGCATAAATTTTCGTCCTGGATTAAACAGAACACAATTGAAAGCAAAAGTATACACTGCTGCATTTACTGCCACACTTCCAGTGCAACGCCCTGCTGATACCGATGCACCTAAACCTCCGAGTGCGGATACTGTGTCCCTGCTAGCCGAAACACGCCCTTGAATAGTATGTGTATCTCGGATGACGATACAGACTCAGACCATGAATATGACAACATACGAAGAAAACAAGATCATCAGAACCACAAGCGTCAACTTCTACGAGGATGGATATTGCCAATAATTGAAAAAATGTTCTAAATTTTGTTTTTATGCATATTATAATTGCATATTAATTGCATATTATTTTATTTTCAATAAGTTTTTATAAATAAATTTTTTTTTTGCATTATAATTTTTTAATTTTTAATTTTTATTGTTATTTTAAGGGTGGTGGCTATAACTGATTTTTGAAATTCATACCTTTACTCAATTGCGAATTAAAGCGAAACGCGTGCATCCATTTTCATGATCTTTGTCTCATTTTGCTCATAGGTTATGTTTATTTTTTTTCTTCATGCGCTTATTTTTAACTTGAAAACTTTTGCTTTTATAGGAAAACAATATGTGAACAGATTAAGGAAATTGTAATTCTTAATTTTTTAAAATTTATTTCAACTAAATCGGGCTAGTGGTTGTCGAGCTATGTCAAACAACAGGGCCTAAAACGTGATAAATTCCCCTATACGATAGTACTAACTTCAAATCGATATTAAAAATATTTTGGCAGGTTAGAAGACAAAACGAATGATGCAAAAATTCTTCTTTTTGGGTCTTATTTCACATACAGTTCTCAGAATTGGGTTGGCAAATCATGTGTTGTACTGTGAAAGTCACACATTTGCTCTATTGGGAAGCGTTGGTATAGGAGAGTTGAATGAGAGAGTGAAAAAAACAGAGCTGTGTGTTTGTTGTAGCTTTTTATTTCCTATCTTTTCAGACACATTCAACCAGCGTTGCTGAGACAAAAATAAAACGTTTCTCAATAAATGTGCACGATTTAATTTAAAAATAAATTTAAGATTTATTGAGCCAGTGTTGATGTTTTCATTTAATTGTAAAGTAAACATGTTACTATTAAAACTTAAATAAATTTCTAAGCTGTCAAATTTCAGAATTTTATTGTTCGTTTCATGGCAGAATAACCAGGTAGATGCAATTCGGAGAGCAAAAAACGAGAAAGCAAAACATTGGCTTAACTAAAATGTCACTATTGACAATTTATGTTTATTCCTTCAGCCATAGGGATGTTTAATTTACTTGTAACCGTATAAATCAATTGAGTGCCCAGATTTTATGTATGAACATGTAAAAAAAAGTAAACAAAAATCTTAAAAATTTTATAAAATGAGCCGTGTTTTAAGATATAATATATAACTAATTGTAGTTTTGCCTTAAATGAAGCAAATTAAAGTTTACTTTTAATATAATTTTCATTCGACTACTTATTTCGATTGTTCAGTTACCAATTTATTTGTAAAGCTATGTACGGCTTCTTTAAACTGTCAAAATATATTTTGACAAGTGAAATTGCTGTTTGAAAAAATTAAAAATTATTTAATGAAATCGACGATTGTTTATTTGCCAACAATTGATGAATTGTTTTGGAATTATCGCGACGGGAGGAAGTTATAGGGTATCCAGTAAAGCCGTTGTCAAACCTGAGTTGTCGTTAAACATTTGCAGTTAACGCAATTGAAATACTCAAGATAAACTGCTTGGGAGTACATGTTATTTACGTTTAAGTCCACCGGAATGGAAACGGATGTGCTAAATTCAAGAAACAATCTTAAAATAATTATGTGTATTGTGTTGCAAGTAATTGTGCTCTGTGTAATTTTCAAATTGTAATGTTTAAAATGTAATTAATAACTTGCTGGGACTTTGAAAAAATAAATTAAATTAATTGTCCTTAAGATTTCAGCTACGTTTTTAATTCGATCCGATCGGCAATAAGTAACATGCGAAATAACTACATTAAAGGCCGTTTTCTCAATGTCCGGTTAAGCACTAATCGGAACTTTGACCGGCTGTTAGCAAGAAAGCATTTTCTCAATGTTCGGTTAGGTCTTAAGTGCCGCTTAAGTTAATGGCAAGTTGAGGTTCCGGTTAGTTGCTAATCGGAAGAACAGCTGTGTAGTGCAAAAAATAATTATATATTTTATAATTAAGAATTGATTATAATTGATAATCATCCAATAAAAAAGTCAAAATTGATATCATTTTCAAAGCAGCTCATGTTGACATTATAATTACGCCTTTGTTATTGTTTTGTTGTCGGAGAGAGCGTATTTCTAGTGCATCTACCTGGTTATTCTACCATGGTTCGTTTTTATCTCACTTTCTCTGAAATCAGTTTTCGTTTCTTAGTTCAAAATTTTTTAAAGCAAGTTCGTTACTTGTGTTGTAGGTGTTGACCATATAATACGCATTTATGGGTGAAGAAGGGGTTGAATATATTTGACGATGGGGTGTGAGGAGGGAAAATATTTAAGTTTCAATATTTTATTCAATATATACTACAAAACTTTTGAAAGCAAATTCGTTACTTATGTAGATGTTATCCATATAATTCACCACACATTTATCGGGTTTGTCGAAATGTGGTATTGGGTGGGAGTCAACATATATGACGAAACGTGAAATTGAATTGAAAGAGATTGAAAAGGGTGAAGGTCGGTAGTGCGTTACGTCACATAAAATATTTAAGTTTTAATATTTTATTCAATAGTCTTCAATTATTTTTACGATTTTTCGCAAAAAGTCTAATCTCGCAATTTCAATTGTGGTGATTGAAATTCTTTATTTTTTTACCATAAGATGTGATATGATAAAAGCTATAATCTTTTATATAAATGCGTGAACATCAAAAGTTGTCGTACGATTTTTTAATATTTATTTTAGAAGAAGGGTGTTTTTTTCGAAAGGTGTTTGAAATTTACCATAGATGTTCAGAAACCTGTTCGATTTAAAAGTGATAACCTTTGATCCAAAATATGAGCGTTGGTAAGTATATATAAATTTTAGTAAAGGATCTCAGTATTAGTAAGAGGTAGAATTAGATATCGGATGAAAGGTCTGCATGAGGAGGCTTGCACAATATGATTGGTTTTTAGTTTGGTGACCTTTTATCTCACACATCAGCGTAGAAAGAGCATTTTTTAAATATAATCTAAACTATAAGAGATGTAAAACGGAAATTTTAGACATTGATAAGATGTGCAAAAAATAATGCAGACATTTTTTGCCATCTCTTACGGATACCCTGCATTAAGAATTTATTTTATGTAACATATGTAAATAAATATTTTGATGGCGAAATTTCTTACAAATAGTAATAAATAAATTTATAAACACATAAATAAATAAAAAACAAACGATTTTCTCGTCTTTTTATAATTAAATCAATTAAATCAATTCAATTTAGTCACTATAGAAAAATGGATCACCCTTAAAATATTTAATGCTCGCTCAGAAAATAGGTCAAAAGTTGTAGTTGATTTTTTTTTTTGTAATTTTGGTTTCCCACACTCGTTCATACAACATTTCATATATCCGCAAAATTGATTATTTTTTTACGAATTGTTGTTTTTATATTTTTTTAAAAAGTAATACAGCTTTCAAAATAGTTTTGGTAAAAATTTTTTCTAAATATATCTTACCAATCAAAAGATATACATAAATATTTATTTTCATACCATTTCACTACATCTACATCTTTTCATTTTATTAATATACGTAACCAAGTGCCCAAACTTCATCGCTACGAAGCTGACAAACGAGTGCTGTCATCTTAGCCACGCATCTTTAATGTTCTGTTTTCTCAAATCTACGCTACAGTGCCTTAACATACAATACGAAAGTGTTCATTTTCGTTCACTGCTTAGAGTTGGTCGAATTTCGATCGCAGGCGAGACTAGTTATAACTTAATATTAATCTTATATTTAACAGTTTTCTTATCGTAGAGTTGAAGGGTGGTATCATGTTACTATGCTTTTATGTTGAACAGTGAAGACAAGTTCCTGTCACTTCTATGCTGAAGGGTGGAGACACGTCCTATGACCTCCATGCTGAACGGTGGATACAATTTTCTATGACCTCTAGCTGAACGGTGGAGACACGTTCCAGTTACTGCTATGCTGAAGGATGGAGACACGTCTTATGACCTCCAAGCTGAACTGTGGAGACACGTTCCTATGACCTCAAGCTGAACGGTGGAGACTCATTCCAGTTACTGCTATGCTGAAGACACGTCCTATGATCTCCAAGCTGAACGTTGGAGACACGTTCCTATGACCTCTAGCTGAACGGTGGAAACACTTTCCTATGCTATGTTCGAAAGGTGGAAACACTTTCACCTAAGATTCAACCCTTGTGCATGCACAGTGCTTGCAACAAGACTAACTTTCCTATGCTAGCGAGCTGCCTTATATATGCTTTCTGTTTCACTGTTCACTTATCTCATTTACCCTTCCTGTGTATGTGTGTCTGTGTACGTGTCTTTTCATGTTTGTATGTGCAACCAGAAAAAAAATCTGGTTAATTTAACGAAATTTTAACTAAATTTCAGGTTAAAATTTGCCAGCATGAATCATCGGGTTAAGAATACCACGTGCCATTCAGGTCAATTTAACTTGTTTTTGTGGTTTAAAGAAACTGACAAATCGAATTGAATCAGGTTTAGTAAACCAAATGGCCGGTTAAGTGTTTTAACCTCAATCACATGTATGCAAATTTTGAAATTTTTCAACTATCACATTACGAGAAACAAAATGAAGACTAAAAAACATCCTTTTTTGCCCCCAGCATGGGTCAGAGGAAGACTTAGAGCAAATGAATAATGGGCACTTTATTTTTTAGCCCAAATGACCACAGAGTTAGATCAAATTGAAAATGTTAAGACCAAACATACATTTCACCAAACATATCCCAAGGTACCCCTTGTTACAAATTCTGCTTCATTAGAGCTGAATTAGACGACTGGCAGGTGCAAACGCTTTTATAGTGATCAATTTTTATCAAACAACTACGAAAAAGTAGAATTTTTACAATATGTGGACATTCTAGGGCATGGCGCCACCTAAAGAAATCAATTGTGGACCTTCTTCTTGAACAGGTTTTTTATTTATGAATTAAAGCACCAGAAAAATTCTATTAGAAGTGAATTATAAAAAAATAACGCTGCACCCTAACGTGTATACATAAATTCATCTATCTCTTAAAGTAATGTACCACTCTGAAATTTTTTTGTGTTATCTTTATACTTCAACATAAATTTTAAAATTAGAATGGAAAAAAACCAGCTAAGTTAATACAATTTGAATTTGAAATCTTAACTTCCGGTCTTGTAAGAGAAAAAAAATTCAAATTTAAAATCTGATTTCATAATAAAAAAGAACCGTCAAATTTCTATATAAATCACTATGTTGACTATTTAGAAATAAATTTTTTTTCGAAAAAGTGCATGCAAAAAATTGGTTTTTAATATTCATCAATTCTGTTGAAGCCCATAACTGAACAAGTAGGCCTCATAAAAAGTAAAATTTGATGTGATTACCCTCCAGAAGTACAAGTAGGCCGAATGTGAACGAATTTCCGAATACAAATTTTTTTCTTTGTCCGCTTCACATGAAATGCCTCATATATCATTTGTGGAGCACAAATTGTACAACAATTTACGTCCTCACAAGTATTTGTTTAAAAAAAATTATTAAAATATTTGACCTTCGAAAAATGACAATCTGGATACCAAATGTAAGAAGACAATCTTTTTAATAAAAAAATGTAAAAGTGTTTTTGGTTTTGTATTGACCCATTTCCAGCTATTTGTGCATTTTTGCATCAGTAACTTTTGAATTTTCTCCAGGTAAGCGCGAAAATGATATTACCTGGCACTGAAGGGATTATGATAGTATAGACCTTTGACAATATACATTATTTTTGGTTTGAGTCATTCAGTCGTTTACTTGGATTTTACGCTCACAGCGCGTGGCAATTTTTGGGTTTTTTTTTTTAATTTTTAAAAATTCTGGAGAAATATTTCAAATCACAATATCGAAACTGCTTTTCAATAGTAACAATTTAAATTTTATGTTAAAATAAATTTAGAGCCCGTTTGCTGTTTTAAAATGGGCAGGTACGGCTGTGTTGGCATGTGATGCAGCTAGTGGTACAGAAATGCATCAGGCCGCCCCACACTTAACTGTGAAGATAAAAATTTTATATTTTGCCAGATAAAGTTTAAGGCCATATATAGACTCTGGACGAAGTTTCGTCGATTTTGGGCCGGTAGTTAAGGAGCCGCCGGCAATGGGTTAAAAGTAGTGTAAGTTTTTTACTTCTAGCAAAATGAAAATAATTTCCATTAATTAATCTACATATGTGGTATGTATGTATGTATTAACACTTCGTATATCTGAAAAAAATAGATTGTCCTCTTTCATTTCATATCCATATTGTCATTGAAGGTTTTAAGTATTCAAATAAATTTTTTAAATAATTCCTTTTTGTAATTAAAAAGTAATTTAAAAAAAAAATCCTGACATTCTAGAGAAAAAGTGAGAACGCAGTCTTACTATCCTTTGTCTCTTGTTTCACGTGTATTTTGTTTACATCGCGTGTGAAATTTTTTTCCGATAATTGTGATACGGTGAAAATTTTTTGTTACATTTAAACGTCAAAAGTACTGGGTCGAGTTTTATAAAAAAAAAAATTAAAATATCATATATGTGCCACAGGACCTGTTATTGGTATTTCCTTTTCGAAATTTTAATAAAAAGAATATTTAATTAAAGTGTTTATTTAAGAAATCATCCCAGCTGCCACGCATGCTTATTCATACCTACTCCCATCGTCGCTTACTGTGTAAGGTAGATGTATTCAGTGTTGTAGCAGCCATGTCCAAACAATTGTAATAGGTAATTGTTAACAAGCTTTGGAGGCCTTGCAGCTATATTGTATTTAAGAAATAAATAGCTAAGTCATATGTCTGTTCACCATTGGGCTATTCTTGCGTTACTTATGTTCTCATGCGCTATATTTCCGGAGGAAGGAATGAGTTTTGATTGCATATATTTCACCCAATTCATTACATCATCAGATAAAAATCAATTGGTGGATTTAAATAAAAAACTCATCGAAATCATATAATTTTCTATAATATTCCTTTTTGTTCTCTCTGTAAAAATGAGTAATCATCATATGTTGAAAACTATCACAACAAAGTACTCGTGCATTAATTATCTCTATGCGTATGCTTACTTCGAAAAGCCCAAAGCATACGATTCTCATTTGATCGATGATCACGAAATAATTTAACGATTTGTCACCAGCGCAACTTAATCCACCTCAACATAAGTAAACGTTCTCAACAATATTAGTTCAGCCCGGAAGGAAATGCGATACTGATTTCTTTATTTAGCTAAAAACTAAAGTGAATGGTACCACCGCACAGTCAGAAAAACTTGCAACTAGCTGTATGTTTTACAACAGCTGGAAGCCCACATGCCACACACCAACACACTTACGCGCACACCATGACACAAATGGCATGAACTTTAGCTGCTTTTCAAATGCCTCGAGCTATAAAATGGGCGGCATATTTTAGTGTGATAATCGATCGAGAGAATCTCTTCGGAGAGCCTGTTGCTGCTTTTAAATATGTGAAGTTTTCTTGCTGTGCAATTATTCTGGATAATTTTGCACATTTGGAATGGTGCGGACGACTCCTCCACGGCATAAATTGAATTAAAATTTGAAAGTATAAAGTATGCAGCGTGTTGAAGAATTACGTGTGGTACGAAACACAAAAACACACACGTACACGTTCGGAATATCTAATTACAAATTAAGTGGGCTTGAAATGTCGTTGGTAAGAAGATCAGTCGCAGGATTTATGAGTGTTTGGCAAGTTGTCTGCGTTTCTGTAGAAAAATAAAGGAACAAATAAAATAAAATAGCATAAACATATTAACAGATGTACATTGGTAAAGCCCAGCTATTAATTTTGTCGAGACTGAGATTTGATTTGAATGGAAATGGAGTATTTATAAATAGATTGCATAAATTTTGTTCTGACTATTATTGCAGATTTTTTAAAATGTTAATAAATCTACTTCTCACTCATTGGTTTTTAATTAAAATAACCTATCTTGACTTTTTAGTCTGACCATGAACATTCTGACCATTTAACTATCAATCCAATCATTAGATAAATAATCACAAGCTTATTTTTTAAAATCATTGCATGTAATTTAAAATTATTCCACATAATGCACTAAAACACAGACAATCGCAACATCTGCTAATAGTAAATTAAAAGATGAATCTTGGCCAATGCTGTAACGTCAATAATATTGGACAAAAAAAGAGAAAAATAATCGATTGGACAGCAGTTCGCACACCAATAAACCTAATCCGACAAGGCTAATAGCAACAACTGCAAAAACGAGAGGTAAAAAGAAACCACCAGATACTAATGCGGCTCAACATTTCCTGCAGGTTGCGGTAAATTGCATGTTGCAACAACACCACTAACAACAACAACCACAACAACGCCGATATCTAGCAAATGTTGCTGCTTGGCTTAGAAGAATTCCAATATTTTGGGGAGGTCCGAATTGGACAGACCACTTAAGCGATTCCACCTGCAATTGACACACAATCTAGTTTCGAGAGCAAAGCAGCAATAATGCCAACAAGCTAAACAACAACAACGAAAACCATCGCAGCAACTACAACAGTAATAACAACCACTGATTCGAGCCATCACACAACAAGTGCAACAAAGTGCAGCGCGTGTTGCTTACATAAAACACGCAACGCATCTCTTTTGCTATAGAATATAAAAAAGATGCTGAAGATTATGGATGCAGGAGAGCTGAACGCAGTTGTTGCTTGTGTGGCTGAAAAAACTAATCCGGCTGGCCTAAGTTGCCCAAGTTGCAATCATTAGAACTATTTTGGTATAAAATGTTGTTATTGTGGTTGTTGTTGAAAGTGGTAAAAAGCGGGTGCTGATGATGATGCGTTTTTGCAACTTTTTGTTTTTGGCCACTACCTGTTACCATGCACAACGCTCTAGTTCACGTTGCCAAACTAGACAAGCATTCAGCGAACCAACCACTGCCTCAGCAGCATCAACAGCAAGCAGAACCAAGTGTGTCTGAGCTGACAGCACATGCCACCTTCTGCTGCTCAGCCAGCAACAGCAAAAGCAACAAGCAGGTTGAGAATGTTGCTGATATGCCTTCAAGCGGCGGCGGCTGTTGCTGCTGCTGCTGCTGGATGCTGTTACCTATCATGTTACAAGCTGCTCGATCTCGTAGCGACTGCAGCTACTTGAGGAAGTAGTTGTTGGCTAGTTTTAAGTGGCCTTGTAAAAGTATAGCAGCTCATCTTGAATATCGATGGCGAAGAGTGAGATGAGCTACGCTGGTATCCATACCAGCTCTAAACGAGGAGGAGGCTGAGGTGTAAATTTGGTTTGTGATCAAACAAATTGGATTTGACATCGTCGGCGCATGAATTATGGACGCTCTAATGAAATGGCGGCGTATCATGTTTTGGGCTGGTGGTGTGGAAAGCCTCGGGGATACAACGTTTGGAGAGTGGCATCAAATTGTGTATTAAGTGTATTAGTTGAAAGTATTTTCATAATAATTGGATGGACGTTTTCATTGTATTTTTATTTACGATGCGGAAGTTTTGCTTAAATTACTATATACTAGAGCAGAAAAAAAAAGGAATAATAGAGCATGTGTGGCAAGAAAAGATTTCAGTTCTAACTCGAATATTGATTTACTTTTAAGCTGTATGTATCTGCTTTGATGTCATTATTATGTCAGTGAAGTATTATGAGAATTACAGAATTTAGACTACAGTCAAAGCAAATAACTAGCAGAAATTTTAAACATTACATATTTGCCAATTTTATATTTTAGTTATGTTTATCCCCAAATAATTCCCAAATTTTTACGTAGACTTTATGATTTAAAGGTTGCTTCGAGGACATATTCTCTTGAATTTTACGTAGACTTCTAGTTTGTAGTCTTTTTTTTACGATGACCAAGGGACCAATATAATGTGTCGGTCAACGCCACTTTCAAGCTCAAAGGATCTACCAGATAAGTTAGATCAATTCCTCGTCATTTGGTGGATAATTCAAGAATACTACCTACTATTATTCTCTTAGAACCTTATGGGAGCTACCAACCGAACTTCTTACTCTCCAACAATAGGCAGAATGAAAATCCCCAAAATGTCAGCCCACGATTATCAATACTCGGGCAAAGGATCCATCAGCAGACAAGGCTCTTCAACATTTCGACTACAGACCAAGAGATTATATTAGCAATTGACTAGGCTACAATAATCATTGGTATGTATGCCAGAAATTAAACCTGTTAGATAACCATTCTTCCCTAATTATAGCACTTCGTTAGCTTACTTAAAGACGTAAAATCTTACTTAGGAACACTTGGATTCGTACAACTCTTTGGTCAAGGATTGAAATCAGAGTTGCTGTTTTGCCTATTTATAGCCATAAGGCGCTATTTTTTTCTTGTGGTCAGTTTTTGGCGATTTTATTTTAATTGGGCTATTTATTTCATTCGGCTATGTTTTTTATTCTGACGAAAATTAATTTTTTTACACTGCAAGAGTATACAATAATTTTATATGTGGCATCTCTAACCACGAGTCACTAAAGAATAGGTAGGAGGAGGAGGCTTCGACACCCTAACAAAAAAAAATATTTTTTTTCTAAATGCAATGGGACAGGTTGTTGTTTCAAAGCAAATATGTGCGCTACGTTTAAAATTACAAAAAACTAAATATTTTTGTTATGTTCGAAACTGTGAGAAAAATACATAATTTCAATAAAATGTCGAAACCTCCCCTTTGCGTTTCTGATTCTTGGGATTGTACTGAGCAAAAAAGTCCACTAGACCATACGTCTACGGTGAAAATCAAGCTTCCCGATTTTGACTTGCAGTTTTTTCTCAGACTTTTGTCACGTTTTTTTTTTGGATATTTTGGCCTATAACAACCAAACCATTGAGATTTTTGATCCAATACTTAGACAAAACCATTGAGATTTTCGATCCAATACCTAGACAAAAGTCTCAATGGTTTGGCTGTTATAGGCCAAAATATCAAAAAAAAAAATAAACGTGACAAAAGTCTGAGAAAAAACTGCAAGTCAAAATCTGGAAGCTCGATTTTCACCGTAGACGTATGGTCTAGTGGACTTTTTAGCTCAGTACAATCCCAAGAATCAGAAACGCGAAGCGCCCATTAACACTTTTTTCCTTCCATACTAATCGCCCCACTCTATTGGGTAGTCTTGAGCTATTTTGTGCACAAAATTAAAGAAACCAAGCCTGTTTCTGGCATTTCGAACACAAAAAAAAAAATCATAACATATCATAAAAACGTTATATCTCATTTAAAATCTTTTTAAAATCAAATGTGATCCAAAGTCACACCGTAGTAGGATTAGGGTTAACCAAATTTGTCAATACCCATCAAAAACAACCCTTACACTCAAATAAACATGTGCGCGGTAGCTGCTGTTGATGTTTGTTTCGTTCAAAGCATTGTTGTTGAATGTTTTTGTTGTAATTGGTCTTGTATTCTAAAGATAATAAGAAAACTGTAACCCAACCTCCCACTCTTACCGATATGCATACTATCGATGTCAACAGTAACCTCAATGCATCCACCGTTATACCAATTAATAACAATGTCGCTTGCCAGTCTAACTTTATATTGCCACGAGTCGATCACATAGCAGACATGGAATCTAATCATCTGTTGCAGCGTCCTATAAATACATCAACTCAGCCTCTTGTGTCAACAATTAGTAGACCATTGGTTGAATTGGTTGTAGTACCTCGGCCGCCACGTAAAACAATATTTATATCAAGACTTGCTGCTACTACTACAGTGGAAAATATTGCTGATTATATTTTTAATAAATTGCCGGCTCCCAAAACGACTCCAACATGTATAAAGCTAAATCGTAGAGTTCAACGAGATTTTGCTTCATTCAAAATTCATGTATCAGACCCGGACTATAATATAATTATTTGCAATGACTTTTGGCCGTATGGTGTCCTCGTCCGTGAGTTCATTATGCGTCCTACTTCAATCTCAACATCTAAAAATTATACTCAGAACTACGCTCTAACATCATCTACTTCTCCAAAAAACTGCTAGACAGCAGCTGTAACCTGAGTGCTGATACAAATGTCGCACGAAATATAGCCGGTCTTGTCCCAAGCCGTGAGCATCCCCCGTCTATCATAGCTCAGCCTAATCATACAACGTCTTCAATTGTTGAGGGTCAGCTGACCAATCTGAACACATTCTTGAATAATGGCACCATAACATCGTTGAGTCAAGGGATTGAATGTAAACAGCACACATACTCTTTGTACTATCACAATGCTAGTGGCATTCGAACAAAATCTTCACAATTTCGTTTAGCGGTCTCTCTCCATGAGTACGATATCATAACTTTAACTGAAACTTGGCTCATTAACGACATTAATAGTGCTGAGTTTTTTGATGACTTTTATCATGTGTATCGACTGGATCGATGTGCTATTGCTACAGGACGTGCCAAAGGAGGAGGCGTCTTGATTGCCGTCAGAGCTGATATTAGTAGCAAACTTATTTGTTTACCGATTATTGATAAACTGGTTGAGCAGATTGCTGTAAGGGTAGATTTTGTATTTAATAAGACAATTTATTTCTTAATTTCGTACGTTCCACCTAACACCGTTCTTGAAATCTATAATAACCATTTGTACAACATAGAATACATATCGAACATGCTAACACCAAATCAACATATGATAGTCTTAGGTGATTTCAATCTGGGCAATGTTTCTTGGGCATATGAGTTAAAGGGTAACAATTTGTTACCCTTTAACTTTAAATCGGATATTGAATCCTCTTTTATATCGTTTTTTTTATCTAATGGACTAAATCAAATTAATTTTGTCAAAAATGATATTAACAGAATCCTTGATTTAATATTTGTTACTGAGGATCTAAAATTCTCTTGTGAGCCAAACTGTTCCCCTATCTCTAAAAATAGCATACATCATAAAGCTTTGACGGTTTTCTTTGAATTTTATAAGTTTGATGAAGTTGAGGTAGTCTCACCCATTGAGCTAGACTTTGCTAAAGGGGATTTCGACAAGATAAATTCAATTCTAGCCCACTGTGACTGGTCTGTACTGAATACATTTTCTGATCCTGATAAAGCGTTTGTGTATATTTGTGAACAATTTTTATTTTCTACATCTAATTTGATACCGTTAAAATCATTCACTCGCCGTAAAAAGCGCCCTTGGTTCAACAAGAGTTTGTCGCATTAAAAAAATCTTAAAAATAAAGCATTTAAAAAATTCCAGACTAGCCAAAGCATTGCTGACCGTAGTCGTTTTCAGCAATTACGGAATGAGTTTAATTTTCTCCATAATTACCTCTATAATGAATATATTTTAAAAATTGAGTCCGAATTGCAACTAAATCCATCTTTTTTCTGGCGCTATATTAATGATGCCCGCTGCTCTAATGGTATTCCTGCTAGTATGGAATACGATGGACATACTTCCAATAGCACTAGTGAGTCATGTAACCTCTTTGCTAAATTCTTCCAAAATGTCTATGAAGATCACAGTAGTGTACCTTTTACCGCAACTATTTTTGACTCAAACAATGTTCGAGCAGTTGAAGATTTCACAATTTATGAAGATGACGTCTTATCTGCAATCTCTAACTTGAAGTCTAGTTTCAAAAATGAAAAAGATGGTTTTCCACCCGGGTTCTTTAAATAATGCTCTAGTAATATCGCAAAGCCGGTTTCAATGTTATATAACTTGTGTCTGAAATCAAAAAAATTTTTAGATACATGGAAAATTTGTTTTATTGTCCCGATATTTAAATCAGGAAATCGTGGTGATATCAAAAATTACAGAGCTATAATTAAGCAAGGTACATTTGCCAAATTATTCGATAATATTATCCAAATCAAAATGTTTGAACTTATTAAACACCAGATATGTGACTGTCAGCATGGGTTTCTGCCTGGTAGATCAGCTAACACAAACTTGGCTTTAATTTCCAACCATATCACAATGGCTATGGAAAAGCATTGCCAACTAGATGTCGTGTACACTGACTTCTCCAAGGCATTTGATAAAGTAGATCATAGGATCCTCATATTAAAATTAAAAAAGTTTGGATTCTCTGATTCGCTTTTAGAATTTATATTTAATTTTTTAATCAACCGTAAGCTATTTGTTAGAATAGGCTCCACAGTATCGGAAGTGGCTATTGAAGCCTTTTCTGGGATACCTCAGGGTACCCACAGTGGTCCGCTACTATTCTTAGTTTTTATAAATGATCTGCCAGAAATTTCCTCTTTTGCCAAATGTTTATTATTTGCGGACGATGTTAAACTTTTTTCAAATGTCACTAATATTTCTGATTGTTGGAGATTACAAGCTGAATTGTCCAAATTTGAGGAATGGTGCATGCTAAATAACCTTAAACTAAATATTAATAAATGTTGCATAGTTTCATTTACTAAATGTGCTGAGCTTATTCGCTTTGATTATAACATCGATAATATTGTCTTGACTCGTAAAATTGAAAATAAAGATCTGGGCGTGGTTTTTGACTATAATCTGAATTTTAAGAGTCATTTTGATTATATTATTAGTAAATCCTTTGCTATGATGGGATTTATAAAAAGAAATTCTGTCAATTTTAAAGATCCTATGACTTTGAAGGCTTTGTATGTCTCTTTGGTAAGGAGTAAATTAGAATATTGCTCAATTATTTGGAACCCTTATTATGATGAACACTCAAATCGTATTGAAAAGATTCAAAAATTGTTCACAAAATGTGCTCTGCGCAAAATGAGATGGTCGGATGGTCTCCCCTCATATCAGGAAAGGAGAAAATTGCTAGGATTGCAATCACTTAAGGACAGACGCTCATATTGTTCCCTAATATTTGTCTATAACGTACTCAATGGTAATATTAAATGCCAAGAGATTTCAAGAATTCTTAATCTGTATGATCCACCTAGAAATTTACGGCTTAATAGATTATTTGAGGATAGTGCTCATAGATCTAACTATGCATTAAACTCGCCACTAACTCGTTGTATACGGCTTTCTAATAGTTTAGCATCTGTCTTGAATTTTAATGTTAGCCTATCACGATTTAAACTTGACTTGTTTATTTTATACAATTAATTCATACTTATATGGCGTTTGCATCGTTGTGTTTGAATTACCTGCATTCGTACGTATCATAATTGTTGCATCTATGTTCATTAAGTTTATATTTTTCCATATTTAAAATTGTTAATGTTAAATTGTTAATGTAAAACCCGAAAACTCAATAATTTTTAATGTTACTTTAATGCTTCCTTGTAAATGTTACTATGTTCCTTATTCCATAGTTTTTAAGTCATTATATCTCTCTTCGCAATATTAAATATTATTGAGATGTATATTTTATAATTAATTATAACGATTAAGTATTATAGTCTGTTAGATTGTTTAATCAGTAGACCGAATAAATAAATAAATAAATAAAACGCAGTTTCCTTGAAAAATTACAAAATTCAGTTGCGAAAAACCTGCGCCAGCCTAGTTTCTCGCAACAACCTGATCTGATCTGATCTGGCCTGCCTGCTTCCACTCTGCACACTTCGAGCAGGTTTATATGATATCGTATGAAGCGAGTTTTCTCGCAATGAGACAAGTAAGCAAACCTGCCTGCCTGCCTGCTTCAGCGTTTACTCTGTCCGCAGACTTAGACACAGGAAGGGAGGCTTCATCATTTGGTTAATTTGACTAATATTTTTATATTAAAGTGCATATTGTATTGGAAATTACCTTACTTTTAATTCTTATAAATTGTCTTTAATGTAAGAGCAGTTAATTATGCTTAAGTAGTATATGATATAGAAAGACTATATATAAATGAAAAAAGTGAGCGGAAAAGCGAAATTTTATTAATAAAGCGAAGCTTTTTACGCCTCGTTTTGTGTTTTGCTTGAGTGAAATCTGAAAAACGACCCTTTTTTTCTATACACCTTTTTTTTAGAATTGTTGTGGTTTTTTTACTTGCGTCTATTACAACAAGAGGATAAAAAAATTAAAAATATTTCCTTGTAAGCGTAAGCAGTGAGAATCGAACTCGCACCATTTCGATCGAGAGTTCTACACACTAACCACTACTGAAAAACTTTTTCTGTCATGATGTCATTCATTCAATATTAAGTATTACCTGAAGCTATGTTGCAGTAGATGACAGGAATTTATTAAAAGGTTTGTGCATCAGCTATCCTACATATTCTATTGTGAATGCGTGAAGCTATGATGCAGCCGATCACAATAATCGATCAAAAGCATTGTGTCTGTTCGGAAATGCATCACGATTTGCAGTATGCGCCAGTGATGCCACTAAATTTTTGAAAAAATCCCTACCGCATTTCATGAAAATCCCTACTTTTCCCTATGCAAACATAATTTTTCCCTACAAGTTTCCCTACATATTTATTTCATGCATCTAAATGAAACACAAAAAGTTTGTTGCAAACAAAAAAATAGCATGTACGTATGCCTTAAAATGTTTATTTAATATTATATTCCACATCGATTAATCCATAAAATTGTATTGTACGTACTCAAAAAAACAATAAAAAATTAACATAAGTATATGTTGACTAGTTAACATTGATAAATCCATATCATGGTACTAAACATAAATAAAAAAATACCAAAACATAATATATAAGTTTTCCACAGCAAAGCTATTTTTCGGAGGTTTTTCAAAAAATGTTTCAATCGATTTTAAATTTTTAATGGAAACTACGTTTTTTTTATGTGATTTGATTTGCGAATGCTTCAGGAGGTCCGATTTTCCACAGCTTAAAATCTTGTCACAAGCTGCACACTTACACTTGAAAGCATCCGTTTCAATTTTTTCTAGCCATCCCTTGAATTCATCGATCTCCAGCCAGCTTTTATTAAATTTTTGTTTTCTGTACTTCACACGTCGCTTCACAGCACCCATTTCAGAAGAAATCGAATCGGAAGAATTACTCAATTTTTAAAAACAATTTTATTGAAAATTTGTTTAGTAAAGTATGTATAACATTTGAAGCAACTTACGGTTTTTACTCTTTTATTCAGACTCTGATTTTGTGAATTTTAATAAAAAATTAAGCGGTAAAATTAATCTTGTTGGAGAAAATCTAAACGAAAACGCGGCAAAATTGACATCAAGTAAGCTCAGCGACAAATGGGTATGTTCAAGCACAGAACAGAATGCTTATGTCAGTGGGTATGTTTAAGCATATATGAAGACTTAACTTGCTCAGGTTTTTCACACTGAAAGAATTTCAACTCAATTAAAGAAATTATATGCGAATATAAATACACATTTTTTGAGAAATATAGAGAGAAATTTAAAATTAAAGTTTTTTCCTAAATGACCTCTATGTTTATTATGTTGACTTTATATGATTTAAATACAAATTCTAAATGTTTGATAGTTTAAATCATACTTGATTTTAAATACAAATTCTAGTTGTTTGACAGTTTAAAATCGTTTATCGAGCTTAAGGTCAAAGTTAGAAACAATTAATTGTTCTAACGAATTTTTCTAAAGAAACAACAACAACAACAAAGTTTTTTCAATATGAAAGGAAAAAAACCACTAGCAAATTGATTTTATTGTACAATTTCTGCGTGCTAAACGCGTCATCAGAAATCTTTGTGATTGCCCGTGCAAGCGCGTAGACGCACTGCACCATCGGGGCGATGAGATTTTGAAGCTTCAATTTCTCATTTTTTCCCTTAATTTCATAATGCCACATTTGTTGTTGTATTTCTGTTTTACTTTAGTTTCTATGCCTATATTATATGTAGTCCAACAGCCTGCTGGAATTCTGCACTAACAAAGCATGTTTACTGAAGTTGTTTTTAGAATTTTTGCTGATTTTGTTTTTCAGCTGTTTCCGTTTGGTCGAGCTCTACCATTTGATTAAAGTTTTTTCCTAAATGACCTCTATGTTTATTATGTTGACTTTATATGATTTAAATACAAATTCTAAATGTTTGATAGTTTAAATCATACTTGATTTTAAATACAAATTCTAGTTGTTTGACAGTTTAAAATCGTTTATCGAGCTTAAGGTCAAAGTTAGAAACAATTAATTGTTCTAACGAATTTTTCTAAAGAAACAACAACAACAACAAAGTTTTTTCAATATGAAAGGAAAAAAACCACTAGCAAATTGATTTTATTGTACAATTTCTGCGTGCTAAACGCGTCATCAGAAATCTTTGTGATTGCCCGTGCAAGCGCGTAGACGCACTGCACCATCGGGGCGATGAGATTTTGAAGCTTCAATTTCTCATTTTTTCCCTTAATTTCATAATGCCACATTTGTTGTTGTATTTCTGTTTTACTTTAGTTTCTATGCCTATATTATATGTAGTCCAACAGCCTGCTGGAATTCTGCACTAACAAAGCATGTTTACTGAAGTTGTTTTTAGAATTTTTGCTGATTTTGTTTTTCAGCTGTTTCCGTTTGGTCGAGCTCTACCATTTGATTAAAGTTTTTTCCTAAATGACCTCTATGTTTATTATGTTGACTTTATATGATTTAAATACAAATTCTAAATGTTTGATAGTTTAAATCATACTTGATTTTAAATACAAATTCTAGTTGTTTGACAGTTTAAAATCGTTTATCGAGCTTAAGGTCAAAGTTAGAAACAATTAATTGTTCTAACGAATTTTTCTAAAGAAACAACAACAACAACAAAGTTTTTTCAATATGAAAGGAAAAAAACCACTAGCAAATTGATTTTATTGTACAATTTCTGCGTGCTAAACGCGTCATCAGAAATCTTTGTGATTGCCCGTGCAAGCGCGTAGACGCACTGCACCATCGGGGCGATGAGATTTTGAAGCTTCAATTTCTCATTTTTTCCCTTAATTTCATAATGCCACATTTGTTGTTGTATTTCTGTTTTACTTTAGTTTCTATGCCTATATTATATGTAGTCCAACAGCCTGCTGGAATTCTGCACTAACAAAGCATGTTTACTGAAGTTGTTTTTAGAATTTTTGCTGATTTTGTTTTTCAGCTGTTTCCGTTTGGTCGAGCTCTACCATTTGATTAAAGTTTTTTCCTAAATGACCTCTATGTTTATTATGTTGACTTTATATGATTTAAATACAAATTCTAAATGTTTGATAGTTTAAATCATACTTGATTTTAAATACAAATTCTAGTTGTTTGACAGTTTAAAATCGTTTATCGAGCTTAAGGTCAAAGTTAGAAACAATTAATTGTTCTAACGAATTTTTCTAAAGAAACAACAACAACAACAAAGTTTTTTCAATATGAAAGGAAAAAAACCACTAGCAAATTGATTTTATTGTACAATTTCTGCGTGCTAAACGCGTCATCAGAAATCTTTGTGATTGCCCGTGCAAGCGCGTAGACGCACTGCACCATCGGGGCGATGAGATTTTGAAGCTTCAATTTCTCATTTTTTCCCTTAATTTCATAATGCCACATTTGTTGTTGTATTTCTGTTTTACTTTAGTTTCTATGCCTATATTATATGTAGTCCAACAGCCTGCTGGAATTCTGCACTAACAAAGCATGTTTACTGAAGTTGTTTTTAGAATTTTTGCTGATTTTGTTTTTCAGCTGTTTCCGTTTGGTCGAGCTCTACCATTTGATTAAAGTTTTTTCCTAAATGACCTCTATGTTTATTATGTTGACTTTATATGATTTAAATACAAATTCTAAATGTTTGATAGTTTAAATCATACTTGATTTTAAATACAAATTCTAGTTGTTTGACAGTTTAAAATCGTTTATCGAGCTTAAGGTCAAAGTTAGAAACAATTAATTGTTCTAACGAATTTTTCTAAAGAAACAACAACAACAACAAAGTTTTTTCAATATGAAAGGAAAAAAACCACTAGCAAATTGATTTTATTGTACAATTTCTGCGTGCTAAACGCGTCATCAGAAATCTTTGTGATTGCCCGTGCAAGCGCGTAGACGCGTAGACGCAAGCGCGTACAATAAAATCAATTTGCTAGTGGTTTTTTTCCTTTCATATTGAAAAAACTTTGTTGTTGTTGTTGTTTCTTTAGAAAAATTCGTTAGAACAATTAATTGTTTCTAACTTTGACCTTAAGCTCGATAAACGATTTTAAACTGTCAAACAACTAGAATTTGTATTTAAAATCAAGTATGATTTAAACTATCAAACATTTAGAATTTGTATTTAAATCATATAAAGTCAACATAATAAACATAGAGGTCATTTAGGAAAAAACTTTAATCAAATGGTAGAGCTCGACCAAACGGAAACAGCTGAAAAACAAAATCAGCAAAAATTCTAAAAACAACTTCAGTAAACATGCTTTGTTAGTGCAGAATTCCAGCAGGCTGTTGGACTACATATAATATAGGCATAGAAACTAAAGTAAAACAGAAATACAACAACAAATGTGGCATTATGAAATTAAGGGAAAAAATGAGAAATTGAAGCTTCAAAATCTCATCGCCCCGATGGTGCAGTGCGTCTACGCGCTTGCACGGGCAATCACAAAGATTTCTGATGACGCGTTTAGCACGCAGAAATTGTACAATAAAATCAATTTGCTAGTGGTTTTTTTCCTTTCATATTGAAAAAACTTTGTTGTTGTTGTTGTTTCTTTAGAAAAATTCGTTAGAACAATTAATTGTTTCTAACTTTGACCTTAAGCTCGATAAACGATTTTAAACTGTCAAACAACTAGAATTTGTATTTAAAATCAAGTATGATTTAAACTATCAAACATTTAGAATTTGTATTTAAATCATATAAAGTCAACAGAAATTTAAAATTTTAAAAATTCCCTACATATGAGCATATATTGGAAATCTGTCCTTTTTCCCCTACATCTCAAAACTAAGGATGAATTTCTCTACATGTAGCCTCTTTTCCCTACTAGTGGCATCACTGGTATGCGCACAACTGGCATTATTAAGAGTCCAAATTGCAGAGTGAATTTTTTTGATGCGAATGATGAGTTGCGCTTGATAAAAAATTACATTTAGAATGTTTGACGTTTGCAGTGCTGCAAAATGGGCCTTTTTTGAACATTTTCTTTATGCTAACAAGCAGTTTGCGCATCATGATGCATTCCCGAACAAACTCATTGTGTATTAGCTATCCAAATAACAAAAGTAGCAAGGTTTCATTGAACGGGTTGAAAATTATCACAAGATGCCAATTGTTTTAGGTGAATTGCGAATTCAGACATGAATGTTCACAGGCACTTAAGGCAAGGCCGGTGGTCTAGCGCTCGAATATTTAAGGTATTTTTAGGATTTTTTTAAGAAGTTAAAATAATTAATAATGATGTTTAAACTTTTAAGGTATATTATAACATTCATTCATCATAAAAAATTATTGCTTTAATGTAAAAAATTGTTGATTATGTTGAAAATGGCGCTCAATGAGACGCTCTCAAAGAAAAGGGGCATGGGCGTGTTGTAGATTTTTACGTTTCTGTTTATCTGAAAAAGTAATCACTATGAGTGCAGCTATGGCTGGAGCTAAAAAGGGTACAAATATTAAAAATTGACAGAATGCTGCGCTTTTGAAATTTAAGTTCTTAAAACAGCTTGTTTTCTACCAGTTATTAAGTGTAAAATATACTTAGGGTATTCACAAGGTGTGCTATCATGTCATATTGTCGTATTGTTCTAAAATTGTAGAACTAAAATTTTCAAGATAAATTAATGCAAATAAGAAACAGCTGTTTGATAACGACACTTCAATAAACATAGCTTTCAGAGTTGTTATATATTGCTACTTTTTTATATGGAAGGCAACAATAAAATGTTTAAACTAGTGTAAAATCTTAGAACAATATGACATTATGACATGATGGCACACCTTGTGAATACTCTAACTATGTTTTAGAAATTAGACTACGATTCTAGTTCCAGCGATAGCAACTGATGTTGGGAATAGCATATTTAAACTTCAGATGAATAGTTTTTGTTTTTTCTAAAACACCATGCCCAAAAAAGTAGTTTCGAGATAAATCAGTATAAAGAGAAATAATGTAGACGAAGCACTGTGGCTCGATACATACTAAAGGAGCTGTAGAATTGAAAATAATGTCAGAAAGACAATACTTTTGAAATATCAAAAAAAAAAAAATAATTTTAATAAAATTCTAGGCCTTCAGCAATGACTTTTTATAAATATAATTTACGAATGATAAGCGATCCAAATATTCGTACAACATGATTAGGGACAACTATTTTTTTTTTCTAAGCGAGTTTCTAGAAATGTCAATTATATTACATCTATATAATATACGTTTGCTCTTTTAGATATTTAAAACCAATTATTTAATTAATAAATTTCCATAATAATAATTGAAAATATTTACAAAAATAATTGAATATTAATGTCACTTGTACACCCAAAAAATATTTAGGATAAAATTTCGAATAAAATCTTTGTAGAAATACAAACAGAGATCGTAGAATGTATAAATGTTTTGTACATAGTACGAACGTTTGTAGTGTTGGCCGCATGAAAAAAAATTTTTGAATTCGTAACTTTGTACATTCTACAAACGCTAGTTTATAAAAATCTATAGTGTATAAATTTGTGAACTGAACGAACATTGTTTGAAAATATACAAAGCGGTGGCAGAAGCATTCGTATATTTGTTCGTATCTTTGTAGATGAAACGAATGCGTTTGTAAAATATACAAATATTTCTTTGTACAATGTACAAACGGTCATTTGTATTATTTACAAAGTCGTTCGTAGGCCGAAAAAAACAAACAGGTTTGTGGAATATAATAATTGTTTTGTACATAGTACGAAGCTTTTTTTTGGGTGTATGTAATCAAATAAAATACCAATGTAATACAATTTACTGTTGCGAATATAAACTTTATGGTATTTAAATTTTTTTTAATTTAAAATTTTTTTACAAAGAAAAACCAAAAATTGTCAGGTTTGTCTGAAAGAAGCCAAGGCACTTCGATATATTTACTTACATATATAATATAAAAGAAACTTAACTTGAAACAAAAACTTGTATATTTTAATATATTAATTTTGAATAAAAAAAATGTACATCAAAACCGCCCCCCAGGGTAAATCCTGGCTACGACCCTGGCTTATGGCACCTTTTTTTACTTGCTTTTTCATTATATCCCTGCATTAAAGGGATGTGTAGACAGGAGAGAGGAAGTCTAGCGAATCTTGCAAAACGCTCGATTTCCTTGTTAAAAGTTAAAAGGCACAAAGTTCATATCCGAAACGCAAAAATATCAGTTTTGAAGAAATCATAGCATGCGGGCATGAGTTGCTCTGGCTGCAAAATGATGATGTCTCCGTGAAATCATCGTTTGGAAAGCAAAGAATGCATAAGAAGCTGAAGGTTACGCCGATCTGTTGGATGCAATAACAAAACTGAGCAAGTTGTCAATAAAACGTTAATAGCTGGACAATTATAAGGGAAAATTTATCGCTTTAAATTTTGTGATGATTTCCGAAACGTAATTTCGCATAAAACTAACACAACAAATGAAAATTTTGGCTCACGAAGAATATACAGTTGACAGAATACAGAATACAAAGTTGACAATATTAGAATAGATAAAAGTTTTATAGTTAATACTTACTATCACACCAAAAACAGCCCAATGTACAAATGGGATAGACATGACACGATCGGAACTAAATAAATGATTTCTGACAAAAAGTGTTATCAGTATTGCAATATGTTTTTATTATTTAAATTTCGTATTATCAGTCAAATTTCTTAATTCTATAAATTTTTATGTAAAAACTTAACAGAATCTAATTTGAGTTTTTTTTTAATTTTTTAAGCAGTTGGTGGAACGCATACTTTATAAGACCAGTTGCTCGCACACACGCATCCTTTAGCATCGATTGAATATAATTGTCCAATTGGACATGTTAGGCTTACTGCAGGCTGGCCGTCAGTTATGCATTGAAAATAGTTTGTAGGAATAAGGGCATTACAAAAAAATTTTGTAGCCACCTTTGCAGCAGTGCATGGTGATGGATTTCCATCGATTGCACCATTTGCAGCAAACATGCCCAAGTAGCAAACAACAAGTGTAATGACGAAAACTGCATGAATAGGAATTAAATAAATTTTTTTAAATAGTATTAAGGAATTAGAAGGAAGCAGTAATGCTATCCTTACTAATTTTTTAGCTTTTTCTTACCAGCCTTCATATTAGTATTATTAGTTGAACTGTGATTGTATTCTGAATGTTTCAACTTTCCCAAATGCTGCTTATTTATAGTCTACGCAGGTTGCTAGAATGCGAAATTTTTAGAACTTTTTTCTTCTTATCAATCAGGAAGTGTTGCTTATAGTTAAGTGTACGCACTAAACAAATTGGTAAGCAAATATAGTGCGAAGTTATTAACGCACATCGTTGTACCGATATCAGACTACGTTAAATCTTGAAAAGTTATGCTAGCAAAAAATTTACTTTTATTGCTTTATGCTTATGACTCCTATAAAATATAAAAAATTGCAGAAAGTTTTACAAAATAAAAATTATCTTATTATCAAAATTATTTAGGTGAAGGTCAAAGAAAATACATACTGCTTACCTAATTAGTTTTACAGCGCTATCTGCAAAGATCTCGCAGATAACTCAAGTAAATAAGGCGTCTTACATAAACTATGTGCGTTCGCAATTCAAGGGGTGGTCTTTGAAATGTGGCGGAGGGGAGTTAGACATTTTAACGTTAAAAATATTTTACAATGCCTCCAAGGATATCGTGTTTAATGATTGTATATCTTACATAAATAACTTGTAAATCTCAAATTAATATTAATAACAATCTTCTAAAATAATATTCACTAGATTTCACTTAAAGAAAGAAATTAAGATAGCATAATAATAATAGATCCATGTTACAACTTTCCACAAAAATTAAATAGCAACAAATTGCTAATCGGATTAATTTTTTTCCTATTCCATTGATAACACAGTGAAACAAATTTTTTAAAAGTCAAAATTCTTATATACCACTATATAGAGGTGAAAGTACTACGCCATAAGAGCAAAGCCCTACCGGGGTTATATAAATACTAAACTTTTTCTTATTTTATACAAAACTTTCTATCTTTATACACTGTCTGTTTTGCATATATTAGGGTTGGCCAATTTGATTCAAATATGTTTATACAATTTTTCAATGTTAGAGGGAACAAAATGGTATATTTTTTCAAAAATATGCTGGAGATCCAAAATGGTTCGGTTGTTTGGAAATCTGATGCCTAAAAAACATTTCTCGGCACATAAAATCTTATTTCGTAAAATTTGAACGACATCGCTCGATTGGAAACGCAGTTACAGCACTCTGAATATTAGCACAATGAAGTAGTGAATATTAGGGGGTACGTTTTATTTCACGGAGAAACCACCAGAATTTCTTGTAACAGAAAAGAATTGTACAAACATAATTTCATGAAATAGGCCTACCCTAATATATACACTAGAGCAAGTGTATAAAAATAGAAAGTTTTTTTTAAAAACAGGAAAAAGTTTATTATTTTTTTAAGTTTTGTGTCCTTTAACCCAGAACTTGTGTAAAATTTTGGTAGGAAATGCTTGAAAAATTATTATTTAACCTCTTAACATCAACGTCTCTGAAGACAGTAACACGCTTACCCCAATACTGAACAAGTCAGAGACCAAAAACTGATGCGTTGAATTGCACTGTTCACCCAAATTTAATGTGTCAATAAAAAGGTGTTCCGCGCCTAGCTTTGCAAAATCCCGCTAGGGTTTTGCTCTTATGGCGTAGAACTTTCACCACTATATAGTCGTATATAAGAATTATATTCAGTGTTTCACTGTATAACAATGTATTTTTAAATATTTTCATCTCTAGTGTAATCATTATATATTTTTACGTCTTTAGTTATACTTTATATATATATAAAAGTACTTTATTCTAATAGCATCAAATGAAATTGTTCTTAAGCTTTGAAGCTAAGAAAATATCTGCATATCAAAATCTATATGTCTTAAAGAAAATTTTAAAAGACAAGGAGACCTATCACGAATAACTTTTCAAGCGGAATCATTTGCATTAAAAATTTCCAAAATGTTCTTGAGCTTTATCTTAAAAATGAAAAATCCCTTTTCCGATTCCGCGTGAAAAATTATTCATGATAGGGCTGAATATCAAACTTAAAACAAGTGTTAACTGGTATATTTTTAAAATACTTTTCGAAACTTATTTCTTTTATTTTATATTTTTTGTGGTGCAACTACTGAATTTTTAATAATCAATACAGAACGAGATAATTTTATTTAAAAAAATTATCAAAATTAAATATATCAATTTATTCCCCATAGTTTTGGTAAAACTCACTTTCTTGGTGGAAGAGGGGAGTGAGCTAAGAAAACTACTGTTCTCTACCAGTGTTGGGAAGGATAATTCAAAACAAAAATAAAAAATAATAAATGATGATGAATAGACATTTTTTTTCGTTATTTTTATTCATTATTCAAAAATTTTGAATAAATTTGTAAATAAATTTTATTTGTAACAGAAAACAAGTAGTTTCTTTTTAGAGTTTAAATTTTTAACATTATGGGTTAAGTCTGATTTTGGAATTACTCTTTTTTCATACGATATTGTATGAGAACGTGGAAGATTGAGAATAGTTTCATAAAAGAAAATACGTTACACTGATGCCGGTGATAGTTATGTTGTAAATAATTTCATAAAACTTTTTCTAAAAGCGGAATATTTAGATAGACAACCTTGCGTTGTGTCAGCGTTCGCAAAATATTTTAGTAACTTTAATAACCAACTTTGAATTTAAGAAATTGTGTATAAAGAAAGTACACGGAGAAAACTAATTTGCTTGAATCAAGCAAATCTTTGGCTTAAAAGCAAAGCAGCAAAACTTTGCTCAATCACGGTGTAATTTTAGAAAAAGATTGCTAAATTTAAATCACTCCTCTCGTATTTAGAAAAAAGCAAAATTTGATTAAATTCAAGCAAAATTCTGCTAATTTATTATAAAATGCAAAAGCAAATTTCTGCTTAATTCAATCAAATATTTGGTTAGTTATTATAAGTTGGAATAGCAAATTTTTACTTAATTCAAGCAAATATTTGCTAAGTTATTATAAGCTCAAATAGCAAACTTTTACTCAATTCAAGCAAATTTCTTCTAAACACACGAACACACGTTTATTCTTAATGAAGAAAATTAGGCGACGATTGGTTAACAACTGAGACGGTCGAATGGATAAGCCCATGCACTTACACTCACGCGGCCGATGTTCAAATCTCCAGATGGTGGTAATTTTTCAATTTAATTTAATGTTATTAAGTATTTCACTTCAAAAATATGCTATATTTCAGCAAAAACTAATCAAAATTTTATATTCGAATTTACAATAATTTAGCAAATATTTTCTTGAACTAAGCAGAAATTTGCTTTTGCAATTTGGAATAACTTAACAAAATTTTGCTTGAATTTAATCAAAAATTTGTTTAGTTATTATTAACTAGAATAGCAAATTTTTATTATTTTTTGCTAAAATCTAGCATAATTTTGAAGTGGCTGAGAATCAAGCGCAAGTTTTGCTTAACCACAATGCAAATTTAGCAAACAGTTTTCTTCGTGTAGTACTTGTTACCTCGAATTCGAGTACGTTAATGGATTAGCAATTGAAAAAACATCGTTGCTAAGACTTTCTAAGCTTAAATATATGGATAACCGCTTGTTAACAGCTTTTTTTTCAAATGGGAAACGAAGTTTTATTAAAAATTCACGTTCCTTTAATTTTAACAAAATGAGGCTCACACTTAACACTATAAGCACTCACGTTGTGGCCATCATTTTCTTTATTTGAAATTATTACCCTACAACATTCTCATTGTGGTAGAAGAAAAACTTGATAGATGCCACTCACTTAACGAAAAACTTAATAGATGACCAATGGTGCCGGGACAAAGCCCCAAGGGACATAATCCCAAAATTTAAATTTTTTTTAAAAAAAAAGAGGACATAATCCCAAAAAAAAAGAAGACATATTCCCAAAATGCAATTGGGATTATAACCGCATACAAGCCCGTGCGCACGCGGCTAAAAGTTTGCACAAATGCATGAAAGAAAAAAATTGTTTTTTTTTCAATATTTTCAATATTTGCAATTCCATTTGGAATAAGGGAACAGTGAATATTTTTTGTTTTATCCAAAAAATTTTCAGTTTAATAAGGGTATTCACCTCAAATTACTTGAATATCTCAGGGGTCAAAATTTTTATTTTTGGATTTTCCCAGCAATATTTGTATTTTTTCAACTAATTTTGGTGCGCTGATTTCAAAGCTATTATAACTTTTTTCTAGCATCACCAGTTTTTGAGTTAAACGTTGAACGTTTTCACTGACGTTTATCTCAAGAAATAGGAATGTAGTGGGCTACCAGGATACGAAATTTGTAGACTAGTATTATTTATCCAAATATGTCTGAATATAAGAGTACTGCTATTATTTTTTCGCAACTGCATTTAAATAAAGTAAATATACCTGAATTACAACTCTCCGTACAAAGGCAAATTATTTCATTATAAACAAATTTATTTGCCCTTGTACGGAATAGTGATAACAACTTGAATTTTTCAAATAACTATTTACTAATTTACCTAAATGATGAAAGAAGAATGCGTCGGCGCTATGAAAAAGCGCCTAATGAAAAATTGCCCAAAAAAAAAAATGAAAAATCGACCAAATTAAAAATGGTTCAAAATATTAAATTAAAAATCGCAAGAAAAATGAAAAATCACCTAAAACTTTTTTAAAGAAAATGAAAAATCCCCAAAATGAAATATGACCCAAAAAGTTAAATGAAAAAATACCCGTAAAAATAAGAAATGACCCAATTTTAAAATTATGTCTCAATGTTTAATTATTAACAAAAATAATCTAACAAAAATTAATATGATTATTAATTTCATAAATTAGGAAGCACTGCTTTATCAACACAATGTACTTAATGATCATTAAGATGATGGCATGATGGCATTTAGATCAATTTGCACACAGCTTGAAAACTTAAATTAAATGTATTTAGTTTTATCTTTTTAATATATTACAACCCTCAGTAAGTCCACCACCGGCCTCGCTGTCCACAAAAGCAAAGTATTTATCGTTGATGTTTTTATCGTCATTTCGTACAAGGGCAAATCATTTTCTCGTATATCTGTATTAAGAAAAAATAGCTTAAGTCAACTTAAGACAGATCTGAGTTATTAATGCAGCTGTGTTTCACGCATATAGCATGACCTTAGCCAAAGTTATGACACAAAATTAAAAGACCCTTTCATATAACTTATATGGCGATTGAAAACTTTGAAGCAAGATTTCTCGAAACTTTGAAATCAGACTTAAGCTGTTATTGCTTATCGACACAGATATCAGTATTTGTTGAAACCACTTGGGATTATGACCTCTTAAAAGCGGACATAATCCCAAGGGGTCAGAACCCCCGCTTATTAAGCGGTCATTATCCCAAATCCAATTTTTGGGACTATGTCTTCTTTCAAAGCGGTCATAATCCCAAATTTCAAATTTGGGATTATTATTATAGTCCCTTGGGGCTATGTCCCGGCATTTGACCAATATTTGATTTTCACAATACTCCTTATCAATTCGCTAAATTCTTTTACTAGAAATCGCCAGTAATCAAAATTTGACCTTTTTACTGTGACCTTCGACCTACACTGTGCTACGAAATCGGTTTCGTTCTCAGAAGAGCGTAAAAAAGGGTTGAAAAACGAATCTATTTTTATTTTCAGTTTGCCACTCAATGCTAATTAATGACTTTTCCTACAAATATACGTTGTGCTGTTTTGTGCACAGTTTTTTAGAAATCGCAATAATTTTGATGTCATAATAACGGGAAATTTTTTAATATACTATTCGTGAAAAATATTATCAAAAAAGCTTTCGTATACTGTTCTTTTTCCCAACCAATGACTTTTCATACAAAAATACGTTGTACTGAGAAAAACTAACATTTATTGATATCAAAATAACTTTCCTTCTTAGTAAAAAAGTCAAAGCTATATTTGAGTTGTTTTGAGATATTTAGCTTTTACGTTTCTTATCTTTCTAATAAACACACTAGAAGTTACCACTTTACTCAAATTTTTCAGTCATTTGGAGTTGAAAATGGGTTATATTAGCTTAACACAAAAATCAGAAAATCATTCATGGTTCCGAATCTGCCTTTTTCTATATTTTGGAATCATGGTGTTTGTGACTTTCTTTCTTAGGACGGCAGTATATATTCGCACATGTTACTTAAAAAAATACTTATTATAGGGTATCCGTAAGAGATAGTGAGAAATGTCTGGCATAATTTTTGTACATCTCAGCAATGTCTAAAATTTTCTCTTACACCGTGTTCTTCCATCTCTTATAGCTTAGCTTTTCTTTAGGAAATTCTGTTTTGAACGCTGATATTTCAGGCCAAAGATTCCAAAATGGTATTCAGTCCACTACTTCTCTCTACACTTATTCATTTGAAAGAAAAATTATCCAAATCGGTTGAGAAACACGGGAGCAAATGGTACCGAACTGTTTTTGCTACGCGTATTTATATATATGTAGATTTTTATTCAAACACAAATTTAAATAATGAATAACGAATAAAAGTTTTGAATAATTTATTGAAATTCAAACAAAGAATAAAATAAAAAATATTTAATACTGAGTTCGGATTACAAAATAATTATTACTTGTTATTCGTTATTAGAATAATTTGTTAATGCCCTACACTGCTCTGCACGAATAGGGGAGGAAGGGAATAAAACATAGCCGAAAATCGTCAACATAGTTAACGGTAGACAAAATTTTGGGGTTTATTTCTTTATGAAATAGCACCCAACGAAAACAATTAAATAAGTCGCCATGAAATTTCCCCACTAAAATTAAATAAGCCCCAAAAAAGGTTTAAGCTCAAAATGGAATTATCCCCAAAATAATTGAAATAACTCCCAATGAATAGTCAGTCAATAATGTAATTGGTACGGGACATAATCCAAACTTTAAACTTGTATTTGGGATTATGGTTAGTTTCAAAAAGGTTATAAGCCCAAAAAAGCAGAACAACTTGATAAAAATATGCCTGAAGCAACACCTTTCCGTACAAGGGCTAATCATTTTATAGTTAAAAACACCATAAAAAATTTGATTTGTAATTAATTTTTTAATATGCGCCTTTTACACAAAAAAATAATGTCAAAAATGATTAAATTTGCAAAATTTTAAAACAAAAGAAATACGACAGAAACTAAAATTGATAGCTTAACTATAACAAAAATTCATTTTACTAATTTTTATTGTGTAATTGGTTTTATAAAAGCCTTTGAAATAAGAAACATAAGAAATAATTTGTAAAAGGCGCAGCTATTCGGAAAATATATTTATTTCATTATAATATTATATTTAATTTTTTTGTTAACAACACTTCAATAACCTTAATTAAACAAAGTGAAATTAGCCCCAAATAAAATTAAAAAACCTCCAAATTTAAGAAATTAAATAACCCCCAAATTGAATAACACAAAGCCCAAACAAAGTCAAAATGAAATATGCACCAAATAATATTTGATTTAAATAAATAAATTCTTGCTGAAACTCTGCTATTATAGGAGTGAAGAAAAGTATGGTTGTGTATGCTTTTTTATAAAATGTTTTGACTCATTTCAAAATTTATTTGAGCAAAACAGTTTCAACAGTTTCCAAGAGTCTTGCTTACGACACTAAAGCTGAATTTGTTTCCAAAATCAAACATATAGTGCGTCCCTTACACACTGCAACCAAAACATTAGTGGAACTACAACCAGATTTCGACTTTTTTAATACATTTGACACACACGCTGCGATGTTTGTTTATTAATTTTAAAAAACAAAATATTAAACGATTTTAATTTTGCTGTTGAATTGCGTAACTTCGACACACACACTGCGACTTCATTGTGATAACTGTCAAAAACTTCCAAGTTACACTTCCAGCTATGCTTTGGTTGCAGCATGTATGGGGCTCATAACAGTTTGTTGCTTGCAGTTCCGCTTAAGTTCTTTTCAGCTAAGAAATTAAAATCCTATTGATTTCTTCTCGTCCGCCATGTATCCTTATTTTCCTGCTCAGTTTATCTAACTTTGAAGAGCTTCTAGCTAACACTCTTGCAACTCCTTTACTATTTATTTGCATTTAACACACACACACACTACCATTCACACTCAAAAGTCAGCAACGCCCTCATAATATTTTTATAGTTTTTAATTTTTATCGTTAAAATAGCATATAGCATAAAAACTTCCATAACATAACAACTAAGAAATTAAGTTATAACTTATGCACTAGAGTACCTTAATACATGCTTAAAAAACAAAACGTAAGAATAGCTTAAGTACAGATTTTGTCTGCATAAAACCGTACTTAAATTATAGACAAAAAACGAAAAATTAAAACAATCGCAAGCAACATGATATATAAACTTTTATTTTTAAACAATTGGAACAAGCCTTCAGGATGGTAATAAAAGCAAATCTGCAGGATATTTTGTACTGCATACAGTCGCATGCAAAAAGGAGGAGATGGCGGCAGCAACGAGCACATCTACATAAATACATATGTAGGTGCGGATGTTAAGCAAGCCGATGCGTTGCCCCATCATTAAGCAACATTTATTCGACAACAAGCAGCAGCTACAACACATATTGGCCTCTTGTACTGACGACGCATCTATTATGCGGCTAGCTACCAACTCAAACTACGCATATGCAGCACAGTGCTTAGAAATGCAAAACTTGGGATGGATGCCAGCTAGCTTGCATTGCAAAAACGCAGTTAAAAAGTGCTCATTTGAAAATATGCTAAATTCTAGACTATAAAATAAGTTGGCAACAATCAGGGCTGACTGGTTGGCTGGCCGGCTGGCAACATCCTTTGCTTGCAGTCTTTTAGCCTGCCAAGCTTGTTGGTTTTCTTGCATTTAACGTCGTCACCGTGAGGCATTCACGCATGCGTGAGTTAAAAATCTGATATCGCATAATTGAGCATGGCGTGGCGGCGCGTATTTCGAGCCTAACAAGTTAAAAGTCAAAAAAGTTTACAGAAGAGGGTAGCGTTTGAGCCTGAGCATAAAATTTATTTGGTATAAGCTGCTAATGTATGCCTAAGTAGAGGAGGCCCTTCCGTTGATGCAACCAAAATATATTTATTTTTAGTTGTGCAAAGTACACGACTTGATGTTTTACATGCTCAAAGCTCTTAGTACTCTTTTTGATGTTATTGTTGTTGTTGTTGTTGTTGTTGTTGTGCAGCTTCAGCTTGCATTTGCTGCTAGCTAGCTGTTGCTAGTTAAACAATGAAAACGTGCATCGTACATGCGCATGCGCAGCTTTACACACTTGTTTAGCCCGTGCGCAGCCGTTTAGCATGCGGCGAATAGCTCGTTTCAGCGCCTAGCCAAGGTTTGGAAGTCTTCTTCATCTGCTGCCTTTCTTCTTCTTGTTCTTCTACTGATTTCTTTAACAACTCTGCTGGTTGAAATACAAGGAGTTGCAAAAATCTGCATAATAGATGACTTGGCCAATGGTAATGGGGTAGGGCAACCGTCAAACCGACTGATGGACAGATGCAGGAGTTGGATGGGGCTGCCTTGGAAAACAATGATCCAGCACTAGTCGAACAGATCACCGCGCCAGACACTCTCACTCACGCTTTGATACTCATTCAACATGTATATAATGGACATGTGAGATGACAGTGGAGCAAATTCATTTGACAGATCTATATTAAAAAAAAATAATTTTTTGTTTTTTTTTACCGTTATACAAATCTAAACGGCTCGACGGATTTCACTCAAACTTGGTACACATATTGTAAGCGCTCTAGATAAGGTTGTAACATACTTTGTTTTGACCACGCCCCTACCGCCCTTTTTCAACTAACGTAAATTTTGTTATTAAAATACTTTTTAGTGTCGAAATTTTCCACTAATTTAATTTTAAAAATTTCTGTTATTTTAAGAATTGTAGAAATTTTCCATACAACGACTTTTTCAATTAACAACATTACCAAATAATGAGCACAAAACGTTGTAAGGATCAAAGTTTTTATTTACGATACACTGTTTTAAATAACATTTCATTCAAATTTTTTTTTAAAGTTCAATAAAAGTACTTAATAAAAATAGTTTTAAAATTATCGTTACTTCTGTGTATATACTTTGTAAAATTTAAAAAAAAAACTCAAAACAATCCCTTTTAAGTCCAAAAATTATACAAAATTCTTTTTGGTTGTAATAATAAAAACAAGCAAATATTTCCCAATTGACTACTTTTCATAAGACATAGCGTTCATTTGCAATAATTCTTCCAGGTTTGCGCAAAAATTATAAATCTTTATAATTAAAATTAAAAATTATTAAAATAAAATTATAAATTTAAAATTTAAATTAAAATTATAAATTATAAAGAAGCTAGGTCAAAGTCCTTCCAAGGGCTGAAATGGCCAGTTTATTTTTTTTATGGGCCCTACCCTACGATTACTGAACACAAAAAACTGATTTTTTGGCAAATTACTCCGTATCATGCGTACGAATAAAGTGACGTAATTACATTGATTAGACAGTTTCTAGTTAAGACAAGAGATAAGAGCAGACAAACAATACGAGATAAGTTATTGAAATTTTTCACACTTTATTTTTTCCATGCATTGTCTTTGATTTGGCTCTCTGACTTGAAATCACCATGTTATAAATAATAAATGTCAAATATACACGATTTTGAGGAGCAAATCTTATATGTTGATCCAAAACATAGGCTTACAATAGGCATTTAATGGACTATAAGGTCAGCGAGAAAGTAATGTTCGTGGATCTTAAAATACCTTGTCACATTCAAAATACCGAAAGAAACGCAAAAGAAATGACAAAAGCTATATTATAGTTGAATTACCATATAACTACTACATTAAAAAAATGGTTGCGATCGAATGACTAATACGCCCGCTTTCCATATAAGCGAAATCGGTATTTCGGTATATTTCCTATACTAATCTGTTCAACAAAAAAATGAATTTATAAATGTTTACATTTTGTTCATGTATAGAAATTTATGAACATAAAACCTAAACAAACTTTTTTCTAAAACAATAACAACTAATTATTTTTAGGAATTTAGGAATCGGTTCAGTCGTTCTTTATAAAAAAACTAATATATAAATAAATAATTGAATAACATATATTAAAAACTTGCGGAGATATTTTTTTTACTTAAGTAGACGATTAAGGTGAATAAAAAAGTATGTCCGCAAGTACATTCCTCTTAATCGAAAAGGATTAGAAGGGTCGTGGTTAAAACTAGTTATACATCAACCTCATCAAGGATGCACGTAATATACCTGCCAAATTTGAACGAAACCCGTTACGACGTTTAAATTCAAATTGAGCTCAAACAATCAGAAATTGACTTTTATTAATATAGATATATTTTTCTACGTAAAAATGTTAAAAATCAATTATTACAGAAATTAATATATTACTTTTTACTTAACGTTTTTAATATAAAAATTTCCAACACAAAACTTTTAAAAACCGAAGAGATACTTTATTTTACTATTTACTGAAATATAAGAGAATTAAAAATTTTAATAATTTTTGTAATTAATTTCAATATAAAAGAATCAAAAATTGAAATAAATGCCACACTGAAGCAACATAAATTCTGATAAATGGGCGCAAACCTGTATTTTGGATATAATATATAATATTATATACAAATAAATATATAATATTTTCTCCTGAAAACCGTGTAAAGTTGACATTTATTATTTTTAACTTGGTCATTTTAAGTAATAGAGCCAAATGGTAGCTATCAAAGGACGCGTGGCCAATGGACGCCAAATGCATGGAAGAAATATAGTGTAGAATATTTGAACAACTTATCTTGTAAGGCTGTCCGGAAAAAATTGGAAAATTACTTATATTATAGAAAATTTAATATATCACCGATTTCTTTCTTCAGTAACCAGGTATCTCAGACAATCAAACAATATATCAAAATGTTTGTATTTAAATTATCTAGAAACTGTCTATACATTGCAATGACGTCACTTCATTCGTACGTATGATACGGAGAAATAAGCTAAAAAAATCAGTTTTTTGCGTTCAGAAACTGTAAGGTGTCATAGCAAAACTTTTAATCACTAACCACCATTGATCAAGATTAAAAGTTCACATCTTATGAGCAAGAAACACTTTTGAGCAATGTTTCTTAAACACATTCATATCAAAAGCTATTTTTAAAGATTTGTCAGTTCGAAATTCATCGGAAAGCAGAATCCTTTGGCCAAGTTGCTTAAAATTGTGTAAGTTTTCAGTTTTTCAATCCCACTTTATAGAAAAAAATTTCACTACACCTTAATGTATATATTTATTCACTTTACTCATATTTTATTGATAAAAATTGTATTTTAATTATTTTTAATTTTTTTATTTTTTTTAATTTTAATTTTTGGTTAGATTATTTTTGTTAATAATTAAATATTGAGACATTATTTTAAAATTGAATCATTTTTAATTTTTTTTGGGTGGTTTTTCATTTAATTTTTTGGGTCATATTTCATTTTGGGGATTTTTCATTTTCCACCAAAAAGTTTTAAGTGATTTTTCAATTTTTTTTCATGCGATTTTTAATTTTATTTTTGGACCATTTTTAATTTGGTCGATTTTTCATTTTTTTTTGGGCAATTTTTCATTGGGCGCTTTTTCATAGCGCTGGCGCCTTATTCTTCCATCATTAAGGTAAATTAGTAAATAGTTATTTAAAAAATTCATGTTGTTATCACTATTCCGTACAAGGGCAAATAAATTTGTTTATAATGAAATAATTTGCCTTTGTACGGAAAGTTGTTAATTCGGGTATATATACCTTACTTAAATACATACAGTTGCGAACAAAATAATAGCAGTACTCTTATATTCAGACATGTTTGGATAAATAATACTAATCTGCAAATTTCGTATCTGGTAAACCCATTATCATTCCTATATATACGTTTAACATTGGTTTCAAATCTGTACTCAGTTTCCTCCTTACTTACCCACCACAAAATAAAAAATATTATTTTGTATTTCAGAAAAAAAATCACCTTTTCAATCAATATATCAACACTATCGTGTCATGTGCGGTAGCGGAGCAAAAATTTTGAGATTATCCAACGAAATATCAACAAATTTAATATCTTTTGTTTTAGCGGAGTTGTAATCGTCCAAAGTTAGAATTTTGGAAAAAATATTTGATTATATGTATTTTTACATGAAAAATAGACATTTTAAATTTGGACGATTACAGCTCCGCTAGAACAAAAGATACTAAATTTGTTAATATTTTGTTGGATAATATCAAAATTTTTGCTCTGCTACCGCACATGACAGGATAGTTAGTTTAGAAAGTCTTAGCAACGATGTTTTTTCAATTTCTAATCCATTAACGTACTCGCTAAATTTTGCATTGTTTGCTAAATTTGCATTGTGGTTAAGCAAAACTTGCGCTTGATTCTCAGCCACTTCAAAATTATGCTAGATTTTAGCAAAAAATAATCAAAATTTGCTAAATTTTCCAGTTAATAATAACTAAGCAAATTTTTGATTAAATTCAAGCAAAATTTTGTTGAGTTATTACAAACTGCAAAAGCAAATTTCTGCTTAATTCAAGCAAATATTTGCTAAGTTATTGTAAATTGGAATATCAAATTTTGATTAGTTTTTGCTGAAATCTAGCATATTTTTAAAGTGAAATAATTATTAACATTAAATTAAATTGAAAAATTACTACCATCTGGAGATTTGAACATCGGCCGCGTGAGTGTAAGTGCATGGGCTATTCCATTCGACCGTCTCAGTTGTTAACCAATCGTCGCCTAATTTTCTTCATTAAGAATAAACGTGTGTTCGTGTGTTTAGAAGAAATTTGCTTGAATTGAGTAAAAATTTGCTATTTGAGCTTATAATAACTTAGCAAATATTTGCTTGAATTAAGTAAAAATTTGCTATTCCAACTTATAATAACTAACCAAATATTTGATTGAATTAAGCAGAAATTTGCTTTTGCATTTTATAATAAATTAGCAGAATTTTGCTTGAATTTAATCAAATTTTGCATTTTTCCTAAATACGAGAGGAGTGATTTAAATTTAGCAATCTTTTTCTAAAATTACACCGTGATTGAGCAAAGTTTTGCTGCTTTGCTTTTAAGCCAAACATTTGCTTGATTCAAGCAAATTAGTTTTCTCCGTGTACTTTCTTTATACACAATTTCTTAAATTCCAAGTTGGTTATTAAAGTTACTAAAATATTTTGCGAACGCTGACACAACGCAAGGTTGTCTATCTAAATATTCCGCTATTAGAAAAAGTTTTATGAAATTCTTTACAACATAACTATGATCGGCATCAGTGTAACGTATTTTCTTTTATGAAACTATTCTCAATCTTCCACGTTCTATACAATATCGGACGAAACAGTTGAAAAAAAGAGTAATTCTAAAATCAGACTTAGCCCATAATGTTAAAAATTTAAACTCTAAAAAAAACCTACTTGTTTTCTGTTACAAATAAAATTAATTTATAAATTTATTCAAAATTTTTGAATAATGAATAAAAATAACGAAAAAAAAAATGTTTATTCATCATCATTTATTATTTTTATTTTTGTTTTGAATTATCCATTGGCGTCGGAAGCGGGGGGTTAGGTGGGCAGTTGCCCCCCACTTTTTAGCTAGATAAACAATTTAAAAGGAAAAGTTATTCAAAATATCAGTTTTTTTACAACGATAATATTTTTGTATTATATATTTTCCTCTTCTTTCTCTCTTCTTCATGTTTCATGTGAAGAAATTTTGGTGAACTTTTTCTGCACCACCATTTGTACTGCCCCCCCATTTGTACTGCCCCACCAGATGAAATTCGCTTCCGACGCGCTTGGAATTCTCCTTCCCAATACTGGTAGAGAACAGTAGTTTTTCTTAGCTCACTCCCCTCTCCCTCCCCTCTTCCTGCAAGAAAGTGAAGTTTACCAAAACTACGGGGAATAAATTGATATATTTAATTTTGATATTTTTTTTCTAAACAAAATTACCTTATTCTGTATTGATTATAAAAAACTCAGTAGTTGCACCACAAAAAATATAAAACAAAAGAAATAAGTTTCGAAAGTATTTTAAAAATGTGCCAGTTAACACTTGTGTTAAGTTTGATATTCAGCCCTATCATGAATAATTTTTCACGCGGAATCGGAAAAGGGATTTTTCATTTTTAAGATAAAGCTCAAGAACATTTTGGAAATTTTTAATGCAAATGATTCCGCGTGAAAAGTTATTCGTGATAGGTCTCATTGTCTTTTAAATTTTTCTTTCAGACATATAGATTTTGATATGCAGATATATTCTTAGCTTCAAAGCTTAAGAACAATTTAATTTGATGCTATTAGAAGAAAGTACTTTTATATATATATAAAGTATAACTAAAGAGGCAAAAATATATAATGATAACACTAAAATCCTAGCGGAATTTTGCAAAGCTAGGCGCGGAACACCTTTTTTTTTGACACATTAAATTTGGGTGAACAGTGCAATTCAACGCATCAGTTTTTGGTCTCTGACTTGTCCAGTATTGGAGTAAGCGTGTTACTGTCTTTAAAAACGTTGATATTAAGAGCTTAAATAATAATTTTCCAAACATTTCCTACCAAAAATTCACACAAGTTCTGGGTTAAAGAACAAAAACTTCAAAAAATAATAAACTTTTTCCTTTTTTAAAAAAAATTTTCTATATTTATATACTTGTTCTTGTGTATTTATTAGTGTAGGCCTATTTCATGAAATTATGTTTGTACAATTCTTCTCTGTTACAGGAAATTCTAGGGGTATATTTGTTTCTCCGTGAAATAAAACGTACCCCCTAATTTTCACTTTTTTTTATTTTTCCACCATTTGTTTTTTTAAAACTGATGCCAGCGAAAGTTTTTAACTCATAAAACCCTACTTTAATAAATTTGAACGAAATCGATTGATTGAAAACGCAGTTACAGCACTCTGCCTATTAACAGTGAAGAAGTTCTGTTAAGTTAATGTTTCTTTTTTCGAACTACTTGACTGTGCTAATATTCAGAGTGCTGTAACTTCGTATTCAATCGAGCGATGTCCTTCAAATTTTGCGAAGTAAGATTTTATGTGCCGAGAAATTTTTTTTGGCATCAGATTTCCAAATAACCGTACCATTTTGGAACTCCAGTACAAAAATGGTGGAAAATTACAAAAAAAGTAATTTTTGAAAAAATATTCCATTTTTTCCCCTCTAATAAGAGAGTACGATTAGCAATTTGTTGGTATTAAATTTTTGTGGAAAGTTATAATATGGAATTATTATTATTATGCTATCTTAATTTCTTTCTTTAAGTGAAATTTTTTAATGAATATTTTTTTAGAAGATTGTTATTAATATTAATTAGAGATTTACAAGTTATTTATGCAAGATATACAATCATTAAACAGGATATCCTTGGAGGCATTGTAAAATATTTTTAACGTTAAAATGTCTAACTCCCCTCCGCCACATTTCAAAGACCACCCCTTGAATTGCGAACGTATATAGTTTATGTAAGACGCCTTATTTACTTGAGTTATCTGCGAGATCTTTGCAGACAGCGCTGTAAAACTAATTAGATAAGCAGTATGTATTTTCTTTGACCTTCATCTGAATAATTTTGATTATAAGATAATTTTATTTTGTAAAACTTTCTGCAATTTTTTATATTTTATAGCAGTCATAAGTATAAAGCAATAAAAGTAATTTTTTTGCTAGTATAACTTTTCAAGATTTAACGTAGTCTGATATCGGTACAACGATGTGCGTTAATAACTTCGCACTATATTTGCTTACCAATTTGTTTAGTGCGTATACTAAACTATAAGCAACACTTCCTGATTGATAAGAAGATAAAAAGTTCAAATTTCGCATTCTAGCAACCTGCGTAGACTATAAATAAGTAGCATTTGGGAAAGTTGAAACATTCTGAATACAATCACAGTTCAACTAATAATACTAATATGAAGGCTGGTAAGAAAAAGCTAAAAAAAAAATAATAAAGATAGCATTACTGCTTCCTTCTAATTCCTTAATACTATTTAAAAATATTTATTTAATTCTTATTCATGCAGTTTTCATCATTACAATAGTTGTTTGCTACTTGGGCATGTTTGCTGCGAATGGTGCAATCGATGGAAATCCATCACCATGCACTGCTGCAAAGGTGGCAACAAAATTTTTTTGTAATGCCATAAATTTTACAAACTATTTTCAATGCTTAACTGTAGGCCAGCCTGCAGTAAGTTTAACATGTCCAATTGGACAATTATATTCAATCGATGCTAAAGGATGCGTGTGTGCGAGTAACTGGTCTTATAAAGCATGCGTTCCACCAACTGCATAAAAAATTAAAAAAAACTCAAATTAGATTCTGTTTTGTTGAAGTTTTTACATAAAAATTTGTAGAATTAGGAAATTTGACTGACAATATGAAATTCAAATAATAAAAACATATTGCAATACTGATTACACTTTTCGTCAGAAATCATTTATTTAGTTCCGATCGTGTCATGTCTATCCCAGTTGTACATTGGGCTGTTTTTGGTGTGATAGTAAGTATTAACTATAAAACTTTTATCTATTCTAATATTGTCAACTTTGTATTCTGTATTCTGTCAACTGTATATTCTTCGTGAGCCAAAATATTCATTTGTTGTGTTAGTTTTATGCGAAATTACGTTTCGGAAATCATCACAAAATTTAAAGCAATAAATTTTCCCTTATAATTGTCCAGCTATTAACGTTTTATTGACAACTTGCTTAGTTTTGTTATTGCATCCAACTGATCGGCGTAACGTTCAGCTTCTTATGCATTCTTTGCTTTCCAAACGATGATTTCACGGAGACATCATCATTTTGCAGCCAGAGCAACTCATGCCCGCATGCTATGATTTCTTCAAATCTGTTGTGTTTGCGTTTCGGACATGAAAATAACAAGGAAGTCGTGCGTTTTGCAAGATTCGCTAGACTTCGTCTCTCCTGTCTACACATCCCTTTAATGCAGGGATATAATGAAAAAGCAAGTAAAAAAAGGTGCCATAAGCCAGGGTCGTAGCCAGGATTTACCCTGGGGGCGGTTTTGATGTACATTTTTTTAGGGGTATTTGCCTGTCCAAAGCCAGGAATAGAAGGGTGATGGTTTGTTATTAGATGGGCAGTTCATGGGGCAGTTCATATCATAATGAGTTCATTCTTGAGGCACGGCTCTTAAATGTTCATCTGATAACTGTAAAAGAAAAAGGTTTACCTTTAGCCTTGGTTGTTGGCGCCAAATCTTGGAGAAAGCATGGTCATTGTAATATGCTTTCAATGGACGATCAATCCAACATAACTTGAAGAGCGGGGGCAGTCATCCGTCAATGATGAGGAGACCTGATCTATCGTTGTTCTGCAGACCTTATCTTAAAATGAAGGTTTTATGTACGAAACATTTAATCTTTCGACCGTAGCATAAGTCAATTGGTATACAACGGCTCACGCTTCCTAATTTTCCGAAAGAGGTTTTTAATTAAGCCTTAACTAGGCTAACGAAGTTGCGTAAGTATGATTGTGGTTTACTCGGTATTTTACTGGGAAACCAATGGTTATTTTTAACCTAGATGTACAATTCTAGTGGCTGAAGGTGTCACAGTCAAATATAAATGTTCTAAGAACTTTTGGTCTGTAAGACGGGATGTTGAAGAGCCTTGTCTGGTGGAGCCTTGAGCCCAGGTATTGACTGTCGTTGGGCATAGTCCTTCGGGGTTTAAATTCGCTCTGGCTGTGGTTAGGCCAGGAAGGTCGGTGTGAGTTACACTTAAGTTGAACTCGGGTGGGTGATTCCCTTGAATTACTAAGAGAATGACGGTAGATTGAATCTCGCTATTTCAAACAGTAAATGTTAGGAAGGTAAGCAATCCGAATTCTGTCGGATACTCATTGCAGTTCTCTGATACCCCAAATAGAAAAGTCCGGGGGGTTAAGGTCAGGGGATGACGGAGGCTATTCGTCAACAGAAAGAAAACATGGCAAAGCTGCTCTGCAATAGCTTTGAACGATTTTTGCCTTGTTTGCTGAAAAAGAATCTTGCTGAACACAAAAGTGACCCTCTCCGTAAATTTGTTTGGCATGCGGCATAAGATAGTTCTTTAAAACATGTTCTAAGTAATATTCCGAATTATTTTAACGCCTTTTTCGATAAGAAGGGGCAATTTGCCTTTTTCGGAGAAAGCGCCCCAAACCATGATTGACGAAGCTTTTGAAATCTTTCAATGGTTTCTTTTTTCTTTAGAAATATCTGCCATTCAACCTGCGTACAC
The DNA here is from genome assembly GCA_963920525.1 of Dichetophora obliterata. Classification (NCBI taxonomy): domain Eukaryota; kingdom Metazoa; phylum Arthropoda; class Insecta; order Diptera; family Sciomyzidae; genus Dichetophora; species Dichetophora obliterata. Next base: position 43,385,044 of record OY986438.1, on the reverse strand, counting down.
TCTATCATTTTGCGAGTTGTGGCTTGCTTGCAAAAACAAGAGTTTTTCGTCGGAAAATATGATACTGCAACCTGCGTGCTGACGAAGGATCTCTGCACTCATTTCCTTTCGCAATATTATTATAATTATTGACAAAACTTTTGAAACGGTTCATGCAATAAGTGAACAATGAATGCCAGAGTCGTAAAAAAACAACATATGTTTCCCAGTGTTTCTACTTTTTGTGTAATTGGTATTCATATAGGTGCGACAGTTACTTTGATTCACGCTGTATATGTGCAACACTTCAAATGCAATTCTAAGCAAATATAACTTCATTTGTTTTTATATTATATTTTTAGTGAAATAGTATTAAGGACTTATATGTAAAACAAGATACAGCTTATTTAAAAAATTTTTGTTATTAAAAAAATTATTGTATAATGTATTTAAAAAGTTTTTAGAAAATATTTATATGTGCAAAACATATTTTTATTGATTTTATGGAATACAATAGAAATATATATAGATTTTATAAAAGAATATGTCTTCCTTTCTTATATATGACTTGGTTAAGCGTGAAAGGCATGAAGTACATCAACGATCTGAGGATAGAGCCATCGATTTTCTGCCATTCATCTTTGTTTAATTTATAGGAGATTGATGCGTCCAGAAGCTGGCTAACTCCTTTCTCTGAGCTAGGAAGGATGTAAAAAGATAATGAGCCAAACTGAGCCAATACAGTAGTTAATAATCGAAGATTCTGGTATTATTGAGAATGCCCAGTTGGAACACAAACAAAACTATAGTAGCATTTTTGATTTTTGAGAATATTTAATGGGATAAAATATTTCTTTATAATTCATTACGATGATTTTCGAGATTATTTAATTTACAAAAGAACATTATCTTAGAATTCCATATTTGATTTTAGAGAATCTTTAACTTAAGAAGATTTCGTATAATTAATTAACAATTAGATGATTTAGATGATTTCGTTTAAAAATATTTCTGATAATTTCCTTAAGATTTTAGAGATAATCTTTGCTTGGAGAATACGAATACAACCTTACCAATCTGCGGTTTTTAATAATAAGAAGGATTTAAATTAAGGGAAGTGCAGCCATAGCTTAAGGCGATGTTCAGTCTACACTCCCATACAACTTCGAAAAATCTATACAAGCATAAGGTTTAATACAAAAGGTAGGATTTGATAACAACTTTCATCTTTCAACTTTCATGTACTTTCATAAGGTAATTTATTTCAATCGGTAAATTAACGTGACTTTTAGTACATAAGAAAAAATGAAAATCAGCAAGAATGGAGTACGAACGATCGTGACGTCGACATAGCACCCGCCTTGAACTTGTGCAAATTTTAGAGCATATTCTCTAGCTATTCCCGTGGATTGTTGCTGCTGCTGCGATCACGTTTACCGCGTTCTAGGGGGATGCGGTCAGTGCGAGCCTGATTAGCCACCCGAGAAAGACGATGTGCTGATCCAGAGCCTGGTGGAGGTTTGGTTCACTGGTCGTTCGGCGGAGTGTTGAAACTGATGCGATGATATTTGTGTTGATGAAGAAGCGTATGATGGACGTCTCCACACGTTTTGCAAACTACCTTAGAAATGTGGGATTTGAAAAGGCAGTTAGAGCAGTACTCATGTTTCCTTATAGTTTGCCTTCGCTGTAGGACTTCCATCTTCAAGAAGAGTTTGCAAAACCGTATCGCGTGGTATCGCTTACGCAGCCGGCATTGATACAACTGTCTAGAAACAAAAAAAATTGTATAAGTATATTGTACAGAGTGAAAGTAGGCTTGTGCTTAACAGTTCCATAGACGGAACGGACATGGAACGATTCTTTTGAAGAAAGGAACTAGTTCACGGAAACATGTCCGCGGAACTATCCAGTTCCTTTGCTTATTTGAACTGTATAGACTATTTGGAATGTACAGATGGAATGATTGGAACTATGTCCGAGAGTGAACATAGTTCCATGAACTATGCAGGACCGGAACGACCCAACTCTAGTGAATAGTGGTGCATAAACTAATAAGAGTGTAAAATAGCTGATAGGATGTAATGCAGTATGAGGGTTCATGGAGTAACAAAATCCGTACTGGAGGAGGGAAAGCTTTGAAATTGAATATTTTAATTAGAAGGTAAAATACAGAGTATGACCATGGAACGGGTAACGACACAATTCTGCGTTTTAATGTCGGCTACTCGTGCCCGTTTATCGGGTCCTAGATAGATTTGATCAATGCGGCCGAGCCGCCATTCAGTGGGGGGAGCAATTCGTCTTTGAGAACAACCAAATCTCCCACGCAGATATCTCGTTCAGGGTGTCTCCATTTATAGCGTTTATGGAGGTCGCACAAATATTCGTCTCTCCATCGTCCGCTGAACTGATGGTGAAGAACCTTTAATTTTTCCCATCGGTTAGTTAAGGACAAATTTTCTTTGCTGAGTTCCGGAATGGAAATCAGAGGGGTACCACGAAGGAAATTTCCAGGGGTTAGTGGCAATAGTTGAGTTGGGTTATAAATATACTAGAAATGTGGCATATGTGACTTAGAAGCGTGAGTATACTGTATAAAAGAGTGATTATGTGAGGTGAGAGAACTATTGCGAGAGATGAGTGATTACATAAGTAAGATGAAAAGAGAATCGGAGAGTTTTCGAGAAGAGAAGGAAGTATTCATATTTCATGGCAACTCTGAAATAGAGTGAAAGTTTAAAGAAGTAAAGAAATTATTCGGAATTTGCATGGTGTTGGCAGCTCTGAAGTATTGGGAAATGCATTGAGAAGTGAAGAGAGAATTTATATTTCATAAGTATTGCGTGATATGGCAACTCTGAAATAGAGTGAAAGTTTAATGGAGTAAAGAAAGTCTTCATATTTCATAAGTATTGCGCGGGGTTGGCAACTCTGAAATATAAAAAAGGGGTTTAATAAATGAAGAGTTAAATTGACGATTCGAAAAGTGTGGCTTTAAAGTAGTTGTTTGTATGTTTAAAAATTGCTAATATTACGTTTAAAGCATATGAATATAGTGCAATCTGACAAAATATCCAGCTGAATAACAATTTAATTCATAAAAAATTTCAAACTTATCTATGCTTTCGTGTTTTAGCATATATTTGACTGATTTGGTCTACACAATCCCTCAAATGTTGGAATGAATATTCAATAATGCAACCTCTTTAGTTAATTTAATCGACAGTTTTGCAAGTGTAGTTGCCGTCGCAACGTTATCGTGTACGATCCTCTGAGCGTTGCTTAAAGATTAGAAAGTTTTTAGTTGCAGTTGTTAATGTGAAAAGCACAATTTTTTAGTTTTGCTAACGGAATATCATTAACATATAACTATTTCGTTCGTGAAAATAAAGATGCAGTTACAGCATTATTCTGTATCACGAAGCAGCACACCAACGATAAGCAAGACACGAGAAGCAATACTTTTTTCTATACGAAATTATATTGCTTCTCGTGTCTTCCTTGGCGTTGGTGTACATTTTCGTTATACAGAATAAAGCAGTAAAGCTCATTCCTACAAATTCTATAAAATTTCTTTCATTGTCTTTTCTATAAATCAGCTAGTTTTTGTGATTTTCATCCAAGCAAATTAGCCGAAATTGTAAGAAGCAAAATGAAATAATGCAATAAAAACTTTATTGATATTAGAGAAAAAATTCTATTTAAAAGAAATAATTGCTAGAATCAAGCAAAGGAATATCTTGTAAGTTGAATAATTATTAAGCAATGAATTTTTTACGTCAAATCGACAATATTTATGACAACGTCGCCGGAACTTGTTTAGCAATAGACTGTACCTGACAAGCTAAGATAAGTAAACAAGTTTAGAAAAGCACGTTGCGCTACGTTTCGCATGCGTTAGTTGCGATTGAAAAATTCATTGGTGCGTAGATATTAATTTCTTCACTCTCAAATTCTACCAGTATTAATAAAAATGTTTTGGCTTTTATTTTTAACAAAAAAAAGCACAGGTCCAAATTTAAAAAATCCCATGTGTTGGAAATCTCTATTTTTCGCAATCTTGATTTTGAAATTTTTTGATATTATTATAGTGCTTTTACAACATATAGTGTCCTTAAAAATGTTCACCCTGAAAGTATGCACAGAAAATTATAAAAATAAAATAAACTGGCCATTTCAGCCCTTGGAAAGGCTTTGACCTAGCTTCTATTGATCAATTGTGTTGTGCGTGTTATTAAATGTTTGATCACAAATGACCGAGAACTGGACCTACGTGTTTTATGCCGACTCCGAACGGCTTATGTTCTCAAGAAACTTTGCATGGCAATTTTTACTCTCTGCGGTTTGCCATTGTCTGCAGAGAGGTGACGACCGAACAGAAAAATTAATTCAATTGAAAAAACTTTCTGTCTGAGCTGGAATTGAACCCGGGCTACCGCGGTTTTTTAGCTTAGGGGCCACGCACTCTACCCACTAGGCTACGGCCGCACAGAAAATGAATTTTATATTAATCAGTGATAGTGTTTTTACAATAGTACGTTTTTTATATCACTGCATTTTTTTTTTCATCCTTTTATAAGTAACCCAGTACCGGATGGAATATATTCCGAATATATGAAGCATCAATTGCCTTGTAATGACCACTACTTCCAACTATATTACCTTACTATGCATAAAAGGCCTTACATTTAACATTGAATGAGATAGGAGGTAAGTGATCGCCTTCCTTCAGCATTACCTAGAAGTTATGGAGTAACATACTACTTGTATTAAGTTATAAAAATCACTGCATTACTTTTCCTTGTATGCTACATTACAGGTAATGAGGTATGAGTTAATTACTTCTTCTATATGCAGACTCATTACTTTTTGAAAAAAGTAATGCTTCCTTACCTGGTAATTTATTCTGTATTAGTTCTATGGTAGCCACTGGCAAATCCGCTGCTGGGAAGTTATGACGAAATGTTTTTGATGAATTTTACCAAAAAATAAAATTGTATCAGCCGCGAAACGACACCTGAGTTGCTACGTATATGATGGTTGCAAAGCCAGTTTGTACAGTCGTGTATAAATATGATTGTTACCAAACTCAATTTTTTGCATTTTTACACTTGAATTAATTTTTCAACACTGTTTCAATACTTAAAGTGTTATTTAAAGTAGTATATTTATATTTTGAAAAAATCAAGTGAATAAAAAAATTAAGTTTTAAAAAGCAGGGACCGCCAATAACGATTATCGCTATCAATCAACCACTTAATAACAGTTATTTCTTGGTCATTATTTTTTTCAATCAGAAATAAAAGTTACTTCGTGGTCGTTATTTTTTTAATAAAAGTTACTTCGTGGTCGTTATCTAAAATTTAAAAAATAATCGTTATTTTCGGTTCCTGTTAAAAAGAGAAAACTTTCGGCAAATGGCTCTAAAAAGGAAGCGTAAGGTGGACCCGACGTCGGACGATCTTTTGTACTGGTAAAAAAAATAATATAATTAAGTTTTAGTGAATATCATTTAAAAGCTAAGAAAAAGGCGCACATTTCTTGTTTGGGTAAAATTTTTCTATCTTCGTCAGTTATTACAGTAAAAGCGATTGAAAAAAGGTCCTTTTTTTTTAAAAAACGTTATAAAAAAAATTTTTCAAAAAAATTCTTTCTTTTATGGTGACATTAACCATAAAAAGATTTTTATGGAAAATAGAAATGCTGGTGGCAAATATTATATGGAATGCCCCATACATAATTTTTGTTAAGTGAAATCAAAAACTTTTATTTGTATCTACAAAAAATTTTTAATTTCATAAATGATTTATCCGAATTTATTTGCTACTGTTGAGCGGATGAGTTTTAGCCGATTCTTACAAACGATATATACATTTGAAATAAATTCAGATTCACTAATCTTTATTTGGAACATATCCCAATTTGGAAATTTAAAAAATGTATTTTGCAACTTTGTCATTTTTTAAAATACACTAAAAAAAATAAGGAATATTAATATTATTCACTGCCGTGCATAAATTCAATTTAAATATTTACCTGGATAAAAAAAAATTTTTTTCCACAACACTTTGTTTTTGCGTATTTGAGTTTAAGTTAAGTTTGTTTTTCTGATCTCGTTTCTTTGTTTTATTTTGAGCCCATTCAAAAAATTAAGTTGTTGTTAGTCCCTCCCGAAGATATTAAAATTTTGTGTTGTATGTCTGTTGAAGAATTTAGTTAACAAGGTTTTGAGAAAATATATAAGTAATCAAATTGAATAAAATGATCAAATAAATATCTAGGTATTCATTGGAAAATTATAATTTTTATAAAAATAATTATAAATAATTCTTTAAATTTTTATTTTAAATATGTGGAAGATAATTTAAATATTTTTTAATTATGTTGATTTTATACGATTTAAATACAAATTCTAAGTGTTTGATAGTTCAAATCATGCTTGATTTTAAATACAAATTCTAGTTTTTTGATAATCGTTTATTGAAATTTATATTAACATCTTAAGCTCTTATAAATTTTATTTTTATAAAAAACTTTCAAATTAAATATGTTGTTTTTTAAAAAATTCTTAATTAGTTTTTCGTAATATTAATATAAATAACGATAATATTTTATTCAAATATTTATTATATAAAATAAAATTCATGCATAATTTTAATAGGTTTTTTATTAATTTTTTTTTTTAAATATTTATTAAAAAAATTTTAACCCTCGGGTGGGTAATGATCCGATAGACAGTAAATGGACTTTGTCGTCTGGCCAGACGAAATGGTTTTTCTTTTTGGATACATTTTTTCCTAGCTGTTCGATTGACAAACGCTCTCTTTGGATGTCGAGTATGTTTTCCTTCTTTATGAAAAGTATAAAATCGAAAAGTTCTGTAAATGCTGAAAGTGATAACTGTTGTCTCAATGTCTTCATAAGTCTCAAACTTTTGTCTCTTATAAAGATTTTGACTTTTTGACAAAAGTTATCACATTTACAGAACTTTTCTATTTTATACTTGTCATAAAAAATGAAAATATACTCGAAAAATCACGTGAGCGTTTGCCAATCAAGCCATTACCTAAGTTATTCAAAATAGAAAACCCATTTCGTCCGGCCAGACGAGGGTTAATATGTTTTTATTAAATTTTGGAAAATATTTTCGTCACAAATTATCTTCAAAGTTTTTTTTTAAAACTAAATAAAAAACTTATCGAAATTAATTTTAAAAATGTAGATGTTTTTTTATACAAATGCGTTATTGATTAAAATACAACCACGTTTATTGAAAAATTGAATCCTTTTTGCATAAATCTAATACTTTTCGGTTAGTGTGGAAATGCAAATGTTTTGCAAATACAAAGATTACCTATTTTTGGGGTTTCAATAATCGAGTTTTTTATTTTTAATTAGATTTGAGACAATACCATAAAAGTTTTCCCATAATCCTCCCTTTTTTTGTTTTTGCCCATAATTTGCGCTTTTGGGTGTGTGTTTTTCACACATAGTATAAATTTGTATTGAATTTTAACCGAGCTACTACGCAATTATGTTTCGGAAATTCTTATTTTATATTTTGCAATGTCATGTAATACAAAAACACAAAAAATGGTTTAAAAAAAATCACGAGAACAATTTCTTATTTATTTTTACAAATAACATATCGTTATATCTTCTATGTACTTTCATTATTTAAAAAAGTGCTGTATTCCAAAGTCACATTAAAAGTTCGTTTAGGCAACGAGTAAGAGAAAACTTATTTAAAATAAATTCAAAACAACAGAACACTAAAATGTAGCAATAATAAAATTTTACGAAGTAGGTACTTTAAGTAAGGTTTGTTTTTAATATCTTGACCCACGTTGATTAAATTAGAGATAAAATTTTATATTTTTTCATTTATTTCAGCACATTGTAATTAAAATCTTCATCAATAAAATGCCTTATCGAAATTGAAGAAAACAATGACTGTGACGAATGTGTCACAGCTCTTAATAACTTTTAAAACAACCTCATCAAATGTTTTTTACAATTAGTAATTTTACGATAATTAAAAACAAAATAAACACAACTCATAATAGTTTCAGAGCTTTTGTTTACTCTACAACAATCTCTTATCATTTTTAGCTTTTCCAATTTTAATTAAAATTTTATCAAAACTCTTAAGCAAATGCTTTAAAATAACGCAACTTTTATTAAGACATAAAATAAATCTTCCTGACAGCCATCATCGCTATCGTTCCAGCAATATGTAGCATCAATATGTTGCTCAATAAATCCTAACTCCTATGATGAGCTCGTTATGTTCGTACATTGTAATAAAAAACTTTTATCATCTAATAAATGTGTTTATTAGCCATTACCAAAATTCAAGCAAAAGCCATAGCAACTTTTATAATCAACTTCCTGCTTAATTTTTTTTTAATTTGGTTTTTAAAAAAAACTCAAAACAAAATCAAACGACTCCAACTCTTAGCTAACTAATTGATTCATCTGAAAAACAATTTAAGTTATAAAACGAATTAAAAGATGGCAACCCTTCCAGCTAACAACGATTCTCATCCACAACAACGCTTACAACAAAAACAGCGACAATTCATCAATGTCACTGCTCCAGCCAGCAACAACGTCAATGAGTCGACATAAAAACCTGAATTAACAACAATGAATAAAAAATAAGCACTGAAAAAGATTGTTAAGAAAACTGAAAATTCACCTAATTTATGTAAAGTGCGCTTCCGCTAGGCGTATGGTGAGTGTGTTTGTGGGTTGGTTGATGTTTTTTCTTTTATTTTCATCCGTTTTTGAATAGGATTTTAATTTCTAAGCTGAAAAGAACGTAAGCAAAACTACAAGCAAAGAACTGTTATAAGTTTCATTTTGGAACAAGACTCGTAAGCAAGACTCTTGGAAACTGTTGAAACTGTTGTGCTCAAATAAATTTTGAAATGAGTCAAAACATTTAAAAAAAAAAAAGCATACACAACCATAATTTTTTTCACTCCTATAATAGTAGAGTTTCAGCAAGAATTTATTAATTTAAACAAAATTTTATTTGGTGCTTATTTATTTCATTTTGAGTTTGTTTGCGCTTTTAAAGCTACCAGTTTTAATTCTGTTCGTATTTCTTTTGTTTTAAAATTTTGCAAATTTTATAATTTTTGGCATTATTTTTTTGTGTAAAAGGCGCTTTTAAAAAAATTATTTACAAGTCAAGTTTTTTATGGTGTTTTTAACGATAAAATGATTACCCCTTGTATGGAAAGTTGTTACTTCAGGCATATTTTTATCAAATTGTTCTGCTGTTTTTGGCTTGTAACCTTTTTGAAACTAACCAAATACAATTTTAAATTTTGGATTACGTCCCGTCACCAATTGCATTAGTGACTAATCATTGGGAGTTATTTAATTTATTTTGGGGATAATTCCATTTTGAGCTTAAACCTTTTTTGGGGCTTATTTAATTTTTGTGGGGATATTTCATGGGAACTTATTTAATTGTTTTCGTTGGGTGCTATTTCATACAGAAATAAGCCCCAAAATTTTGTGCACCGTTAACTAAGTTGAGGATTTTCGTAAATTCCCTCGAGTTTTATTCCCTCCCTCCCCTTTTCGTAGAGAACAGACGTTTTTCTTAGCTCACTCCCCTCTCCCTCCCCTCCCAGGAAGTGAGGTTTACCAAAAATATGGGGAATAAATAGAAATATTTTTTTGTAATTTTATTAAATAAAATTATCTTATTCAGTTATAAGACAAAAAAATATATAAAATAAAAGAAACACATTTCGAAAAGTATTTTAAAAATTTACCTGTTAACACTTGTCTTAAGTTTGATATTGTCTTTCAAAATTTTCTTTAAAACTTAAAGATTTATACACAGATATTTTCTTAGCTTCGAAGCTTAGGGGTCGTCCATAAACTACGTTACCAATTTAGGGGGGGGGGAGGGGTTTTGAAATGCACTACGATAAGTAACGGTAGGGGGGGGAGGTGTTTAGATATTGTAACGTTACCAAAAATTAAAAAAATCGACGAAAAACCTCTAATTAATAACACAATCATTTAAAAAATTTTTAACCTTACATGTTTATGTTTGATCGTCTAAATTGATGGTTAACTTTTGTTTCAACGATTTCTTCCACCACCTTTTCCCTCGACACAGGAACCTTTTGGTATTCCTTCACCATCTCAGCACACGTCTGAAAAATTTGGGTCTTTGCTTTTGCGACAGGCTTTGACGTTAAGGCCTGAATGTTCTTGATCAAAGGAGATATCGTATGACATGTACTGTCCTTCTCAGAAAGAAGAAATCGGTTCAAGGTCGTGTCCTACCTGCGGCTTGTATTTCGTTTTTAAAACTTCTATGAATTGCCATAAGTTTGTATTATATCGTTTACAATAAATCGGAATAAAAAATACTATTTAAATAAATCAATTCTCAGAAAGCATTTATCCAAAAACACAGAACTTGGTGCAGCTCGGGTGCAGCCTTTAAGGGTACTCTGTCAAAGACCAGGTGAATTTCTTTGCGTTAGAAATGAGGATTCACCTGAATGGGTCGACATAGAATCCGATGAAAAATTCTATTTTGAAGAATCCTCAACAAAGCTACCAGCTTCTTCTATTCCAGTGATTGAGAGCATCGAATCTTGGATCGCAGATGGAATAGCTTTTACAGATGATATTAATTATTGATTTTTTTCCAATTGTTCCTTTAATGTCATACTAGTCACTAGTACTAGTGAAAATTGTCAGAGCGAGTCAAAATATATAATCATTCGAATGAATTAATTTCATATGTCACGTTACTTTATGGAGGGGGGGAGGGGTTTTGAAAAGCACTACGAAAAGTAACGCAGGGGGAGGGGGGGGGGCTAAAAAAACCGGAAAATCAGTAACGTAGTTTATGGACGACCCCTTAAGAACAATTTAATTTGATGCTCTTAGAGGAAAGTAATTTTATAAATATACCTCAATAAAATATTTATATGTGAACAAATATACAATTACAAATATTTTGTATTTTTTCTCCCTGGTTTATAACAATACAATTTTTTTGAGTTTGCCAAAATTTTTTTAAAGGATGGAGTTTATAAGTCGAACAGAGAATTTTTCTCTTCCTCGTGTTCATAGTACCGTAAACCGAAAATAGTGTGAAATCTCGCGTGTGCGAATAGAAAATATTTATATGTGCACAATTACTTTTTTGTGTTTTATCTGCTATAACGTAAAAATGACGAAATTTTGTTGTAAGAAATACCATAAACATAACAGTAACACATTTTTGGAACAAAATATGAGCACATTTTAGAGTTATTTCAACTAAACATTCCACGTGGAACCACTTTATCTGAAGAAGATGGTTGAAATATAAAAGGCTTAAATGAAGCCGGTATAAAGTAGGTTCTATAGCTGCTAGGACAAATCGTCACCGAAACACCATAACAAATTTTTTAAAAGACCCTGGCAACTATGCTATAATCAAGCGTAGTGAAAGAAAATCCGTGATTGACCAACGGCAAAAAGACGAATTCGACGTCTTGCTGTGCAGAGAGGGATGAGTTGTGGTGAAATTGCTGCGAATTTGGATCTAAGGGTTACCAGAAGCAGAATCCAAAAAAATACAAATTTTGTGAGACAGAATTTGGGAATTTCATATTAAGTGATCAGAAAAGGTTTAACCTTGGCGGGCCCTGTGGATGCCAGAAATACCGGCACAATTTGCGTAGCCACGACAAAAAAGATATGCGCTTAACCATGGACGGGGAACATTAATGATTTTAGCCGGTTTCAGATACATTCAAAGTCTCCCCTGTATTTTATTTCGTGCTAATCGAATGCAAAAATATACACTCACGGTAAAAAAAGCCGACTTAATAATTTGATAACTAATACTATTTCTCTTGAATTATAACACAGTGTGCCAAAACCATAAAGCACATCCAAACTTTATAGAAATTCCTAAAGAAAAACATGTTGGGAGTCGCACTTGATTTGACCTCTCAAGGTTATCATCATTTTTTTTCAATTTATTTTTAAAGTTGAAGTGTTCGAATTTTTGTGCCAACATTAATTGCATTTTTACAGCCATTTGCTTTGTTGGAAATAAAAAATAAAATCTATTTTTCTCTATCTGCCTCTGCACGCAGAGAAAAAACATAATTGCAACAACCATGTTTTAAGAGGATCATAGTATGATTCGGATTATGATTGTTGTTAACATGTTCTTAAATATATAATATTTTCTTTGATCATGATAAAATGATTACAAAAACCATATTTATAAAAGGAACTTTTTTGTAGGAAACAAAATATTATTGAAACCATCATTATTCTCTTATTTGGTCAAAAATAGAATGATTGCAACATCTATATTATGAATTTATTTTTAGGATCCAGAATATTATTGAAAAAATAATTTAATTTCTTTTTATTTTCATGCACTCCAATTTCAACAGATATTAATTAAGATATCTCCAAAGGTTTGCCATTGACTAGGCCTGAACAGAAATATTAATTCAATTGAAAAATCTTTTTGATAAAATTTTCTGTCTGAGCTGGGGTTTGAACCGCTGCTTTTTCGCTTACGAGCCACGCACACTACCAGTAAGCCACAGCCACTACTATCGCTCGCCTGACTAATGCCATTCATAAGCAAGGTACATTAAGTGCATTGTCACAAAAATAGCAATATGTGTGATAAACAAAATATGCTCTGAATTGCGAAATATATTTACTGTAAATAGAAGTATGTTTGCTACAATTAAAGTCGAAAATGTCACTTTTCTGCGTGTTGTTTTTAGGATAAGGTGATTTAAAACAAAACACAATAATTGAACAGTTGACAAACAAAACGGCACATAGCCAGGAATCGATAAACTTATTGTGTCTGAATGAAGTGAAAGGTTTTCCTGCAAACTGTTCAGACACAATAAATTCTTTCGATTTTTGGTTATGTTCTGCTTCGTTTGCCAACAAGCAAAGAATAGTTCAGACAAACATTCAAAATTCTAATATGTTTGTCTCTATAATAATATTCACATTTATCATGATTGACAGAACTACAACATTTTTGTTGCAACTAATTTTTGAGGCAATCATAGTATGTTAACGATTTCAATGATGTTATGATTTCAACTATAATGTTATTTTTGGTACTACCATTAGTAAATAATGACTTTATTAAGGCAAAAATTTATGTTTGCAGAAATAATACAATAATTTTAGTAAAAAAATTATTATTGCAGTAATCATGTCTCAACCATGTCTTTTCTTTGCGTGCACTTTTCTTTGCTGTAGATAATAGTTGAATATGTTAAATAATTGTATTGTTAAAAATATGTTATTTAGTTAAAGCTCGTTTATCATTGTTTAATTTTATACCTTAATGAATGTACCTAGCTTGCTTGTTACCAGTTATAACATTTTAAGTTTTTTGTATTATAACTAGACAGCGGAAAATATGCAATTGCATATTTGTATTCAATTATCACAAAACAATTTCGATGACACAGATATGCGTCCCGAGAAATTTTATCTCGGAAGAATAATACAATTTATGCATATTTGCATATTGCATACAAAATGCATACGCATGTATTAAGTGCATATGCAAATTAAGAAATTGCATATTTGCATATTAAATGCATATGCAAAATATATGCAAGTCCATTTAATCGCAAATGTATGTTCGTAACTTCTATCATAGACATGAACGTTTTCAGAGGGTACAGGATTGGGATGCGAGATGCACTTTTTTAAACAGTACAGTACTGTTTTTTTGACAATGTACTGTTTTATGACATGCACCCAAGACAGTACGCAAAAGTACTGTTTTTATATAATGTACTGTTTTTTTGTATAAATTTTATGTGTTGAAAATAGTTTTGATTTTCTGAGTGTGAAAAAATCAGCCCGAACTGTTAATAAAAACTTTTTAGAGTTTACTAGTTATCTTAGATATGTTTTAAATGATGAAAAAACTTCGCGAGAAATTTGAACATCAAAACGATGCAGGGTTTTATGGCTACTTAGCTGAAACCACCATTAAGAGAATATTTAGTTTTATGTTTTTTTATTGGAGAAAAGAAAAAATAGCTGGCGTGCATGTTTCTAAATTTAAGTTTGCATCTTCGCCTACAAAATGATATTTTCTGAAAACGTCAAAATTTTACCGTCGACTACTTAGAAGAAGTTTTAATAATGCTATATTGTTATATGAATTATAGAACATATTTTTGAATATATAATCTATACATAAATGGGCGAAGGAAAAACAGTTCGGTACCATTTTCTCCCGTGTTTCTAAACCGATTTTAATAATTTTTCTTTTAAATAAATAAGAGTATGGAGAAGGAGTGCACAAAATACTTTTTGTGACCTTTGACCTGAAATATGAGCGTTCAAAATAGAATTTCTTAAATAAAAGCTTAACTATAAGAGATGGAAGAAAACGGTGTAAGAGAAAATTTTAGACATTGCTGATATGTACATTTCTTGCTATCTCTTACGGATACCCTACAATAAGCATTTTTCATGTAACATATGCGAATGTATATTGAGATTGTAAAATTTCTTACAAACAGTAAATTTTGAAAAATTTCCGTTATTTTGACATTAAAACTATGACGATATCTCGAAAACTACATTTTTTCTCAGTACAACGAATTTTGTATGAAAAGCCATTTTTTTACTCTTATACGGTATATGAAAGCTTTTTTTTTTTGTAATATTTTTCAATGATACTGTATTAAAAAATTTCCCGTTATTATGACATCAAACTTATTGAGATATCTCGAAAACTGTAGATTTTCTCTGTAGATTTTTAACCTTTTTCTACGCTCATCTGAGAAGGAAAGCAATTTCATATCACAATGTAGGTCGAATGTCACAGTGAAAATATCGAATTTTGACCACTGGCGATTTCAAGTTAACATAATTATCTGTTGAAGGTAATAAAATAATTTTTACATTTTTAACACTTTTTTTATAAAGTTTATATAAATTTCCATCCGTCGCACATAGCTTAATCGACTTAAGAGGTGATGCTGATCATATATATATATACTTTTCTATACCTACCACGTCTCCTTATTAGCGATACAAACGAAGAGACAGAGTTAATATATCCCTTTCGCAACACGCGTGGGGGCATAAAAAGTTACGTTAAAGCCAATGTTAGTCGCTTCGACGTACACTACATTTATAGAAAGATTCACTACATCCAATTAAAAAGCCAAACACATCCGAACGCAACGAGGGTAGCTTAACAACTAATGTGGTTACTACAATATGGATAGAGAACACGATCAGATGAGAGAAAAAAAGGTTGTAAGCAAAAAAGTGAGCAGTGTTAGTCGAAACGACTAACATACACTCTAACAAAAATTCACGAGAATTAACTACAATAATTGCTGGCAACTGATTGCCTACTTTTATTGTCGTTAAGTCCCATAGAGCTAAATTATAAATATTTATCGTTAAAAACGGTTAGAAATCTTGTACTAAAATTGAAACTTTTCTTTACTACATATAAGTCTACACCAGCATTGGTTTCAAATCTAGTATTTACAAAATACTAAAAAATGGTTTTAATACAGCTTTGGTTACAAATTTAGTACAAGCTTGGATTCAAATATTTAAAAAAAAAATAACAAAAAACGCGAGATTCGATCACACGACATTGAGTTTGTAAACTCGCAACTCTAACCACAGAGCTATTGACTTATACATAAAAAGCGCGATAAGCAAACATATGAACCGAGTCGCCTAATATTGAGTCGCAACATTGCCAGGCCAACTTTTTACGGGTCTTAATCCAAATTTAGTATCTACATGTACTAGAATTTAGTATTATTTGTATTAAAAACAAAAAGTAATACAGAGTTGTGCTTAAATTGAAACCAAAAAGACTAAAATTGAAACCAAAAAGCTAAAATTTAAACCAGAAAGCTAAAATTGATGCTGTAATATTGCTTTTGGTTTCAATTCTAGAACAGAAAAGTTTTAAATATGAGTTAGTATTTGAAAAGTTTCAATTTGAAACCGCAAGGTTTAAAAGCATGCAGTAATATTTTAATAAAATTTAGTCCAAGATTTCTAACAGTGTATGAGTATCTGAGCGAGAACGCGCTGAAATAGTGTGAAAAGTAGGGAAATATACATATTTTAAGACTCTCTGAGCGAAAACACGCTGAAATAGCGTGAAATGTAGAGAATATATATTTTACGGCTCTCTGAGCAAAAACACGCTAAAATAGCGTAAAAATTAGATAGGTAAACATATTTTGAGACTCTCTGAGCGAAAACACGCTCAAATAGCGTGAATAGTAGAGTAAATATGAATATTTTGGAAAAAGACGCTGATTTTCAGACAAAATTTAAAAAACTCTCTGCATAGCGTGGTTTTTTTACAAAATCTCCAATAAATGTCGTAAAATTTCACAACATTTATTGTAGTGATTTTTCAATCAGTTTTTAGAGTGTAGATTATCCAGGGTTAAATACCCAATTAAACTGCAATGGAAATTTTAGTAACGTAACGTCAGATCAAAAAACCTAATAAAAAAAAAACAGCAAAGATTTTTAAATTTGATCACTTGGAAAATAAACTTATGTTATTTTAAAACTTTCTAAAAAAAGTTTTATACAAAAAGTCTTGTCCAATTCAGAGAATTAAGCACATTTTGTAATCCAAGTCAGAAATCACTTCCATTTCTTGTAACGTAACGCCAGCATATATTTTTGCTTATAGGGTAAAATTTTGTCATTGCTTTTACTAAATATAGTACTACTTAATTACTACGCAAATATAAAAAAAAACTTTTAAAAATTTAGATTTTTTCATTCTATTTTTTAAATATATATTCGTACAAATTGGCTTACGGCAACTTTTATATTTGCTTTTTCATGATATCCCTGTATTATGGGGATTGTGTAGACAGGAGAGACAAAGTTTAGCGAATCTTCTGAAACGCTCGATTTCTTTGTTAAAAGTTAAAAGGCATCAAAGTTCATGTCCGAAACGCAAGCATATAAGTTTTGAAGAAATCATAGTATGCGGTCATGAGTTGCTCTGACTGCAAAGTGTTGATAACTCCGTGAAATCATAGTTTGGAAAAAAAAGGATACATGTGAAGCTAAAGGTTACGCCGATCTGTTTGAATGCAATGACAAAACTGAGCAAGTTGTCAATAAAACGTTAATAGCTGGACCATTTTAAGGGAAAATTTATTGCTGAAAATTTTGTGATGATTTCCATTTTGATGAAAATTTCGCGCGAAACTAACACAACAAATGAAAATGTTGGCTCACGAAGAATATACAGTCTTTTTTCAAACTCTCTTGTTTTTGCGCCAGCTTTTTAATCATAATATTGTTCTCAAAGTTGACAATATTAGAATAGAAAAATGTTTTAAAGTAAATGCTTACTATCACACCAAAAACATTCTAATGTACAACTGGGACAGACATGACACGATTGGAACTAAACAAATGATTTCTGACAAAAAGTGTTATCAGCATTGCAATTCGTTTTTTTATTTGAATTTCATATTGTCAGTCAAATTTCTTAATTCTACAAATTTTTATTTTTTTTTTTTGAGATATTAAAAAAAGGTTGGCCAGGAAGAAAGTCCTATAATGCCAGGGTATCACAAAATTAGAATATATGTAGAAATCTTAACGTTTATTGTTAAATCTTTTGATTTTATTTAGAACTGTACTTTAACTGTCAGTCACATCAGCGGATGGACCACAAACACAATTACCGTTGGCTAGTCGCACTTCACGATCTCGGTGATGAAACGAGGCGAGTAGGATGCAAATTTTTATTAAAAAAAACTTATCACAATTTAATTTAAGTTTTTTTTAAATTTTTTAAGCAGTTGGTGGAACGCATGCTTTATAAGACCAGTTCTGTGCAGGTACGCATCCTTTAGCATCGATTGAATATAATTGTGTAGATGGACATGTGCGCATTACTGCAGGCTGGCATTCAACTTCGCATTCAAAATAAAACGAAGGGCTCAAGGTACTACAAAAAAATTTTATAGCCACCCGTTCAGCAGTGCATGGTGATGGATCTCCATCGGTTATAGCATTTGCAGCAAACATTCCCAAGTAGCAAACAACAAGTGTAATGATGAAAACTATGTGAATTCAATAAATATTTTTAATTATTATAAAGGAATTAGAAGGAAGCAGTTATGTTATCCTTATTATTTTTTTAGCTTTTTCTTACCAGCCTTCATATTAGTATTATAAGTTGAACTGTTATTGTATTCAGAATGTTTCAACTTTCCCAAATGCTGCTTATTTATAGTCTACAAAGGTTGCTACAATGCGAAATTTCAAGAACTTTTTTCTTTTTATCAATCACGAAGTGTTGCTTATAGGTTAGTGTATGCACTAAACAAATTAATAAGCAAATATAATGCCAACTTATTAGCGTTCATCGTTGTACCGATATCAGGCTGCGATAAATCTTAAAAAGTTATACTAGCAAAAAATGAACTTTTATCGCTTTATGCTTATGACTGCTCTAAAATATAAAGCATTTCAGAAAGTTTTGCAAAATAGAAATGACATTATTATCAAAATTATTTAGGTAAAGGTCAAAGAAAATAAATGCTGCTTATCTAATTAGTTTTACACTAGAGTAAATAAGGGGTCTTACATAAGCTACGTTCTCAATTCAAGGGAAGGTCTTTGAAATGTGGCGGTTGGGAGTTAGACATTTTTATGTTAAAAATATTTTACAATGCCTCCAAGGATAACTCAAACTAATATTAATAACAATCTATTACAAAATCTTCACTAGATATCACTTAAAGAAAGAAATTAAAATAGCATAATAATAATTCCGCGTTGTAAATTTCCACAGAAATTTAATAGCAACAAATTGCTAATCGTATTTTCTTTCCCCATTCCATTGATAACAATGTATTTGCAAATATTTTCATCTTTAGTGTAATCATTAAATATTTTTGATTCTTTAGTTGTACTATACACTAGTTAGTATCGGCACAACAAAATTCGAACACTTTAACTTTAAAAATATGTTAAAAAAATTGTTATGACCTTGAGATGCCAAATCACGTGTGATAGACTCCCAACATGTCCTTCTTGAAGAATTTATAAAAAGTTTGGATGCGCTTTATGGCACACTGTGTTATAATTCAAGAAAAATAATATTAGTTGTCAAATTATTAAGTCGGTTTTTTTACCGTGAGTGTATATTGAGCTATTAGATGATGTGTTTATTGAGTTCACATGCTATAAATACCAGGATAGCTGATTTTTTCAGCAGGACACCGCACCAACAAATTCTTCCCGAGCTACAATAAATCTGAAATATACCCGTACTCTAGTGACCTGCTGTTAGTCATGACTTGAATCCTATCGAAAACTTGTGGGGCATTCTTTCGGCCCAAATTTAAAAAACGTGCGCCAGTTCGAGTCGATGAAGCATCTGAAAGCAGTTCTTTAAGATGAATGGCAGAAAATCGATGGCTCTATCCTCAAATCGTTGATGTCAAGCGCGTCGGAAGCTAATTTCATCTGGGGGGCAGTACAAATGAGGGGGGGGGCAGTATAAATGGTGGTGCAAAAAAAAATTTACCAAAATTTCTTCAAAGAAACATGAATGTGAATAAACAAATTTTTTATTTTAGTTTAAAATAAAAAAAATATAAAAATATATAAAAAATATTAAAATTTCATTATTTTTAAAAGTTCTTCCAATTTCAATATTAGAGATAATTCTTTAAAGGATCTTTCATTTGGTAATATGAAAATATAAGAAATAATGGTTGCTTTTATAAAACAAGACTAGGTATATCTTTACATGGTTTAAATGCAATAATGTACAAAAAGTTATATCAATTTAAATTATTCCAAAATATTTCTTTCTGTCCTTGCGAGAAACAAACTCTTTCACCACCTCCATCGAATTCAATTCTTCGGTTTTATCTTTGTGAATGTGTATAAGTGCCGCATGAGTGAGTCGTTTATGTGTCATAGTTGCTCGAAGGTACGTTTTAAGTCGTCTTAGTGCACTAAAAGAACGCTCAGATGAAGCTGCTGATGCAGGCACAGTCAAAAGCACAGCAATAAGTTTTTCAACTTCATTTATTAGATTTTTAAACAGTAACCGAATTTTTCGCAAATTGGGATACAATGCCACTACAATTTCAAGGTGTTTGGTCAGGCAATTGCTTCAGCAATTTCATCTGCAAGAAAGTCATCTGCATAAAGATCTAGTTTTGTTTTTAGATTTTGTTCAGAAGGCACTTTTCCGTTGAAGGCTTCGATTACAATATTTTCCAACGATTCCAGAGTGTCAAGATCTGTTTAAATTTACAATAAGATTTACAAAGTGCCAGTTTACGCTAGCTTCACTCAACCGACTCACCGAATGTTAAATCAAAGTGAGTCGGTTGAGTGAAGCTGGTGTAAGCATGAAAAAATAAAAAAAAAGTAAAATATCAACCTGTTTGATCGAATCTAGCCGCTATCTCATTTGAGAGAAGATCTAAAATTTCGAAATAATCTTTTCGTAGCCGATCATATAATGGCAACTGTACTGAAGGAACCGGATTTGATGTTTCTTCAAAACGTCGAGGTGGATTTTCATCAGCTAATTCACATTAGGGGCTTTCGCATGGTCCAAAACATTGGACCAACATGGCAGATTGTACAACATGTAGTACCATGCGTAAACTAAAACGATAGTCGAAATTTTTGGTTTTTTTCTGCCGATTGTACAATATTGTATTTACAACTATGTAAAATTACTGCTCAATTGTGAGGGCATCTAAAAGTTGCTTAGCTATTAGCCGGATGTGTTCTGCTTGAGAGCTTGCAATTATGATGTTGCTTTACAAGTTGGATCGTTCGAACGCTCAATCAAATAGTCCCATTAGTTTTGCATCTAACTTATCGTACAACATGTCGTCCAATATGGAAAGCCCCTAAGAACATGTCAAATTTTTACTTACCAGAGTTGCAAAATTAACAAGCATTAATCTACATACTTAAGGGTGCTTTTAAACTGAAGTGGTGGGCTTGCAGTAGAATTTCTACATTTTGTTCTATCTTTTTGCAAACACAGAGAAAGAAAATGGTTATTCGCAAGCATGCTTATGAAGAAGAGAAAAAGAAGAGGAAAATATATAATACAAAAATATTATCGTTGTAAAAAAAACTGATAACTTTTTAAGTTTTCCTTTTAAATTGTTTATCTAGCTAAAAAAGTGGGGGCAACTGCCCCCCTTTCCCCCGCTTCCAACGCCAATGGTTGATGTACTTCATGCCTTTCACGCTTAACCAATTCACATATAAGAAAGGAAGTTGAGTTAAGTTCTTCACAACCTCGAATGAGGTATTGTCAACGGTAACGTGGGTTCCAAGACGCTGGGACTGGGATTGTTTGTTGACACTAAGTATTTCGTCTTATCTGCATTCACTGCCAGACCCATTCGACTTGACTCTTTTTCTAATCTGGAAAATGCTGCACTGACTTCGCGCGTATTATGGCCAATGATATCGATAATGATATTGTGCCATTACGTCTCAGATCAGCAGCTCGGATGATCTTTTCCATCATTAGGCACGATAAGGAATCACCTTGTCTGAAACCTCGTTTGGTAATAAATGGTGGGGAGAGGTCCTTCCCGATCTTAACTGCGCTGCTGGTGTTGCTCAGTGTTATCCTGCAAAGTCGTATTAGTTTTGCAGGAATACCAAATTCAGACATGGTGGAGTACAGATGCTTCCTTATTGGGCTGTCAAAGGCGGCTTTGTAGTCGACAAAAAGATGGTGGGTGTCGACTTGTTTGTCTTTAGTCTTCTCCAAGATTTGTCGTAGCGTGAAAATCTGGTCGATGGTGGACTTTCCAGGTCTGAAGCCACACTGATAAGGTCCGATCAGTTCGTTTGCAATGGGCTTCAATCTTTCACATAAAACGCTCGACAGGACCTTATATGCGATATTAAGAAAGCTTATCCCACGGTAATTGGCACAGATAGTGGGACCGCCTTTCTTGTGGATTGGGCAGAGCACACTGAGATTCCAATCGTTCGGAAGCATTCTTCCGACCAAATTCTGCATAAAAGCTCGTGAAAGCATTTAAGTTGAGCTTCGCTTCCGTTCTTAAACAGCTCAACAGGTAAGCCATCAGCTCAGCTATAGCTGTCAGAACTTCATCATAGTTGGGCAGCGGAACCTCGACGCTGTCATCCGAAATTAGGGTTTCCGGAATATCATCTCTATTGGCGGGATTTTTGTCAGCGTCGCCATTTAGAAGCTTAGAGAAGTGTTCCCTCCATAACGTCAGTGTACTCTGGACATCTGTCACTAGATTCCCGTTTTTATCCTTGCAGGAAGAGGCCCCGGTTTTAAGACCATCGGCAAGGCGTCTTATTTTTTCGAAAAATTTTCGAGCCTCATTCCTGTAACCATACATCTCAATCTTCTCCTGTTTGCGCTTTTCTGCCTCTCTTTTTTTCCGCCTGAAAATACGTCTCTCTTCCCTCCTCTTTTTTTGTATCGCTCCTTAGCAGCGCGAATTATAACCGAGTGCTGGCTGGCTTTGTAGGCGGCGTCTTTCTTTGCAGTGGCGTCACGACACTCCTGGTCGTACCACTGGTTTGGGCTAGGGCGTTGGTAGCCAATCACCTCTTCAGCAGCCGCACACATGGAGTTGGAAATGTGTGTCCACTGCGCGCATATATCATCGATTGGAGGATTGCTTTGAAGCAGGAGTGAGAGTCGAGTGGCGAAAGCATCGGCTGTCTGTTTCGATTGCAGCTTGTCGACGTCTAGCTTTCTCTGTGTAGGGTTGCGTGTATTCTTAGCTGCGCACAGACGTGTACGGATCTTGGCTGCAACAAGATAGTGATCCGAGTCAATGTTTGCGCCACGGATCGTGCGTACATCCAATACACTGGAAGAGTGCCTTCCGTCGATCAAAACGTGATCAATTTGATTCTTGATTTTTTGATCAGGGGACATCCAGGTGGCTTTATGAATATTGAGATGCTTGAATCTGGTGCTACTTACGACCATGTTTCGTGCTGCGGCGAAGTCAATCAGCATCATTCCGTTATCGGAGGTGTTGTCGTTGAGGCTGAACTTTCCGACTGTTGGACCAAAACTATTTTCCTTGCCCACCTTAGCGTTGAAGTCACCAAGCACGATTTTTACGTCATGACGGGGGCAGCGCTCATAAGCATTTTCAAGGCGCTCCGCTCGTAGAAAATTTCCTTAATCACATCGTCCTTGTCTTCTGTCGGAGCGTGCGCACATATTAGGCTTATATTAAAAAATTTAACCTTGTTGCGGATTATGGCAAGCCGTTCGTTCACAGGTGTGAATCGCAGGACGTGGGGCCGTAGTCTCGTGCCAAATACAAATCCGCATCCAAACTTGTGCTTCTCCGCATGGCCGCTGTAGTAGATATCGCAGGGTGCATGCCGAATGCAACCCTGTTCCTTCCATCGCATTTCTTGGATAGCAGTGATATCAGCTTTGTATCTTTCCAAGACATCAGTCAGTTGGATAGAGGCACCTTCCCAAACAAGGGTTCGGACATTCCAGGTGCATATCCGTAAATCATTATCAGTTTTTCGTTTGCGGAAGTCGTCATCAGATTTGGGGATCAGTTTTCTTCTATTTTTACTTGTTTTCATTGAAATGATTTCTTACGGGTGGGCTTGAAACCCGACGCCCAACCTATTTTAAGCCTAGGGGGGCCCGCCGCTCAGATTAGCCGCCAAACTAATGGTTGTCAGTTTTGACGTTGCCCAGGAAACACCACGTGGCGGTTTGAGTCGACTTGAGGCGATTTCACAAAGATTATGCTGGCCTCGCCAGGTTGAGACAGTAAGAAATGCTACATTGTAAAGGTTCGCCCCCATATTCCAGATTATAAAATATATATATTTCTATTTTATTCCATAAAATCAATAAAAATAAGTTTTGCACATATAAATATTTTCTATGAACTTTTTAAATACATTTTAATATTTTTAATAACAATAAGTTTTTTAAATAAGCTATATCTTGTTTTACATATAAATCCTTAATACTATTTCACTAAAAATATAATATAAAAACAAATGAAGTTATGTTTGCTTAGAATTGCATTAGAATGTTGCACATATAATTATTTTACTGAGATATAGTACAACTAAAGAATTAAAAATATTTAATGATTACACTAAAGATGAAAATATTTGCAAATACATTGTTATCAATGGAATGGGGAAAGAAAATACGATTAGCAATTTGTTGCTATTAAATTTCTGTGGAAATTTACAACGCGGAATTATTATTATGCTATTTTAATTTCTTTCTTTAAGTGATATCTAGTGAAGATTTTTTAATAGATTGTTATTAATATTAATTTGAGTTATCCTTGGAGGCATTGTAAAATATTTTTAACATTAAAATGTCTAACTCCCAACCGCTACATTTCAAATACCACCCCTTGAATTGAGAACGTAGCTTATGTAAGACCCCTTATTTACTCTAGTTCAAAACTAATTAGATAAGCAGCATTTATTTTCTTTGACCTTTACCTGAATAATTTTGATAATAATGTCATTTCTATTTTGCAAAACTTTCTGAAATGCTTTATATTTTAGAGCAGTCATAAGCATAAAGCGATAAAAGTTCATTTTTTGCTAGTATAACTTTTTAAGATTTATCGCAGCCTGATATCGGTACAACGATGAACGCTAATAAGTTGGCATTATATTTGCTTATTAATTTGTTTAGTGCATACACTAACCTATAAGCAACACTTCGTGATTGATAAAAAGAAAAAAGTTCTTAAAATTTCGCATTGTAGCAACCTTTGTAGAGTATAAATAAGCAGCATTTGGGAAAGTTGAAACATTCTGAATACAATCACAGTTCAACTTATAATACTAATATGAAGGCTGGTAAGAAAAAGCTAAAAAAATAATAAGGATAACATAACTGCTTCCTTCTAATTCCCTTATAATAATTAAAAATATTTATTGAATTCACATAGTTTTCATCATTACACTTGTTGTTTGCTACTTGGGAATGTTTGCTGCAAATGCTATAACCGATGGAGATCCATCACCATGCACTGCTGAACGGGTGGCTATAAAATTTTTTTGTAGTACCTGGAGCCCTTCGTATTATTTTGAATGTGAAGTTGAATGCCAGCCTGCAGTAATGCGCATATGTCCATCTACACAATTATATTTAATCGATGCTAAAGGATGCGTGCCTGCACAGAACTGGTCTTATGAAGAATGCGTTCCACCAACTGCTTAAAAAATTAAAATAAAAAAATAATATTAAATTGTATTAGGTTTTTAAATAAAAATTTGCATTCGACTCGCGTCGTTTCATCACCGAGGTCTTGAAGTGCGACTAGCCCAAGAATGATAGAATAAGAGATTACGCTTTGCGCAGGACCGTTACATCTGCTAATCGAGTTTGACAACCAGCTCTTCAGTTGACTACGTCACAATATTTTATTTCTTTGAGAAACGTATTGCAATCGGTTGCCTTTTATTTATTTGTGTATTTATCAAAGTATATTTCCAAGTTTTTAACTTGAAATTTAAAAAATTAAGTGTGCAGCTGCTAATTGCGGTAACAGTAACAAAAAATATTTTTCAGTTTGCAATAAATACAAAAATTAAACCCGGAAATTGTAGAAAACGCACACAAACGAAAACGAAAATACAAAAATATATTAACTTAACAAAATTTGTTTCATTGTTTAACAACTATAATTTATTTGTCTTTTCACAGGTAAATTTATGGAAATAAAATATCAGGGAATGTTGAAACTACACCAATTAAACTAATAATAAACATTTTAATAAAATCCAACTCGAAAAATAATATTCACTGAAGTTGGTTTCTCAGATTATTTTTTTTTTACTAAGCTGCTTACTGGCTGTAATAAAATAATAGTAAAAATAATGTTTGCAAAGGAGTACTAAATAAATTTACCTTCTTCTCGTTCCAATAAATTTCTTCTTACTTCTTTTATTTTAATTCTACAAACTAAAATGTATGTAATTTTCATTTCTGGGTAGAAATCGTATGCAAAGTGAACGCTCGCCAAAACAGCATTGATATTATTACGTACATGCGCAGAACGACAATTCTGTTGTACTCTTTTTCTTGTCTTCGGCGCAATCTTTGTATTCTATCATTCTTGCGACTAGCCAACGGTAATTGTGTTTGTGGTCCATCCGCTGATGCGACTGACAGTTAAAGTACAGTTCTAAATAAAATCAAAAGATTTAATAATAAACGTTAGATTTTTTTCCTGGCCAACCTTGTTTAAATAAAAATAAAAATTTGTAGAATTAAGAAATTTGACTGATAATATGAAATTTAAATAATAAAAACATATTGTAATACTGATTACACTTTTGGTCAGAAATCATTTGTTTAGTTCCAATCGTGTCATGTCTGTCCCAGTTGTACATTAGAATGTTTTTGGTGTGATAGTAAGCATTTACTATAAAACTTTTATCTATTCTAATATTGTCAACTTTGAGAACAATATTATGATTAAAAAGCTGGTGCAAAAACTAGAGAGTTTAAAAAAAAGACTGTATATTCTTCGTGAGCCAACATTTTCATTTGTTGTGTTAGTTTCGCGCGAAATTTTCATCGAAATGGAAATCATCACAAAATTTCCAGCAATAAATTTTTCCTTAAAATGGTCCAGCTATTAACGTTTTATTGACAACTTGCTCAGTTTTGTTATTGCATTCAAACAGATCGGCGTAACCTTCAGCTTCACATGCATCCTTTGTTTTTCCAAACGATGATTTCACGGAGTCATCATCACTTTGCAGCCAGAGCAACTCATGACCGCATGCTATGATTTCTTCAAAACTGATATGTTTGCGTTTCGGACATGAACTTTGATGCCTTTTAACTTTTAACAAGGAAATCGAGCGTTTCGCAAGATTCGCTAGACTTCCTCTCTCCTGTCTACACATCCCCATAATGCAGGGATATCATGAAAAAGCAAGTAAAAAAAGGTGCCATAAGCCAAGGCCGTAGCAAGAATTTACCCTGGGGGGTTTGATGTACATTTTTTTATTCAAAATGAAACAAATTAAAATATGGGCATTTCCAAACTGGCGTTACGGACGATTTGTACGAATAAATATTAAAAAGTGGAATGAAAAAGTCTCAATTTTTAAAAGTTTTTTATATTTGCGTGGTAAGTAGAAAGCACTATATTAAATAAAAACAATGACAACAATTAACCCGAAGGATCTAAAAATATAAGCAAAAATATGTGCTGGTGTTATGTACAAAAAACGGAAGTGATTTCTGACTTGGATTTCAAAATGTGCAAAACTCTCTGAATTGGGCAGGACTTTTTGCATAAAACTTTTTTTAGAAAGCTTTAAAATAACATCAGTTTATTTTCCAAGTGATCAAATTTAAAAATCTTTTCTGGTTTTTTTTTTGTTAGGATTTTCGATCTGGCATTACGTTACTGACGTAAAGTTTCTAAAATTTTCTTTGCAGTTTAATTGGGTATTTTAGTAATTAGGCAGTTAAGTTATTATGTAACTAAGTAATAAAAAAACACATGTTATATATTGTCCTTTCCTTGCCTCAACCATTTTTTTATTATCTTTAGCCAATGACTTCCAATTTAATTTAAATAAAAAAGCTTACGAAACATTTACGAAAGATTTACGAAAAAGAAAAACCAAATATGTGAAACAGTGGAGACGATTTGATAATCATGGTTAATGAATTTATGTAGAAATTGCTGAAATGTTAAAATTTTTCTCTTAAATGATATAATAAAATAATAAGTTTTTAATAAGTTTCAATTTTTGGTCGAAGTAGTTTTTTTTCTGGAAATGCACATATACAAGTTTTTGTTTCATTTTGTTTTCAAGTTAAGTGTCTTATGTATTATATATGTAAGTAAATATATTAAGGTGACTCGATTTCCATTAGAAAAAATTTCCATTTGTACCTTTCTAAAAAAAAACCTCGGTCTATTTTATAACGATTCCCAAAATATTTTGGCTGTTACGATAGCCGCCAGTGAGCAGTTGCAAAACCTCTAAAAATCATGTTTTTCCTACATATATTGGCTGATAGAAAAGTTGCAAAAAAGAAAAAACACAGATGCGTAGTTGGACATACGAGAGAAGCAAAGCTTTTGAGCAGATTCATAAATTTGACAATTGAATGGGTTTTTTTGTAAGAAATTTTAAAATTAAAAAATTCGAAATACCGTAAAACTTACTAAAAAGTTCACGTTTACATTCGCACCAGTGAATTTTATTACATTATTATTTTATTTGATTAAAAGTTACATTAATTTTGAATTATTTTTGTAAATATTTTCAATTGTTATTATGGAAACTTATTAATGAAATTATTGGTTTTTAATATCTAAAGCAGCAAACGTATATTATATAGATGTAATATTATCGATATATCTGGCAACTCGCTTAGGAAAAAAAATAGTTGTCCCTAATCGTGTTGTACAAATATTTAGATCGCTTATCATTAGTAAATTATATTTATCAAAAAGGCATTGTTTAAGTCCTAGAATTTTTATGAAATTGATTTTTTTATATTTAAGAAATATTGTCTTTCTGGCATTATTTTCAATTCTAAAGCTGTTTTAGTACTGATTTATCTCGAAATTACTTTTTTTGGCATGGTGTTTTAGAAAAAGCAAAACACCAGTGGCTATCGCTAAAACTAGAATAAAAGTCTTATTTCAAAAACATAGTATATTTTACACTAATATCCGGTAGAAAATAAGCTGTTTAAAGAACTTAAATTTCAAAAGCGCTTTATTATTTTCGTTTATAAGTTTCAGCCAAAGCTGCACTCATAGTAATTACTTTTTCAGATAAATAGAAAAGTAAAAATCTACAACACCGCCCATACCCCTTTTCTTTGAGAGCGTCTCATTAATTGCCATTTTGAACATGATCAACAATTTTTTACATTAAAGCTTAGCTTTTAAAGGTAGCTTTTATGGCATTTATTAGTGTATATTTCAAGAACATTATGCAATTTTTTCAATGAAAAATAATTCAAAATGGCGTCTGAAGGTCCCGCTGATCAAGGCCGTGCGCTGCGATAGCCGATGTGCACTGTACACTCTACAGCCCTTCCAAGTGATCTGAAACGAAAAAACAAAAAAAATGATTAACTAAGATAAAATTTGGGGGGCCTTGTAAATTTCCGATTTTAATAAAACCCTTTTTAAAAAAATGGCGCCCCTCTGAAAAATCCCTGTTTTTCTTCATTTTTCTTTT
The DNA here is from genome assembly GCA_963920525.1 of Dichetophora obliterata. Classification (NCBI taxonomy): domain Eukaryota; kingdom Metazoa; phylum Arthropoda; class Insecta; order Diptera; family Sciomyzidae; genus Dichetophora; species Dichetophora obliterata. The sequence continues at coordinate 43,355,758 of OY986438.1, read as the reverse complement.
GCTTTAACGTTAAAAAATATATATAATACATTTTTTGGAAAAAAGGTTCCTAAAGGCCCCCATATTTGAATAAGCTTTAATCTGAGCTGCCAAACGTTGAAATCGGTCAAGTCGTTGAAGCGGAATAGTGTACAGCGCGGAAAAAAGGTGTTTCGAGAAAAGCATTTATACCTGTTTTTCGGCTGACGTACTCTCTCGTCTAATACGCTATGATTCGTTATATAGGGAAATATCCTTTTGACTACATATTTTCAAGATCCTAAGGATGAAAATAAAGTAAATAACAAAAAAAAAATTCCGTGGATTTTTACTCCCATTTCACTCCCCTTAAGTGCCTGAAAACGTTCATATCTGAATTCACGATTAAAATCTACAACTAAAATAATTGGCACCTTGTGATAATTTCCACCCAGTTCAAAGTAACCTTGCTACTTTTCTTGTTTGGAGAGTCAAAAGTTCTAAATCTGGGTTTTTATATAAATTCTTCTATGTCGTGTTCTGGTCATATTAATGGCCTTATTTTGTATGCCTAACGAAGCATTCAACAATCGAATGCTATGCGAACGATGCTGTAAGCAAATGGAAATTTGTATCCATAACGAAGCTACTCGGTAACTCTTACGACATGCTTACGTTTCTTATGTAATTCAAACTGTTATACAGAAGCAGTTGTCAAATGCGGCAATGCCAGATCAAACATTTCAGAAGTTTTCTGTTTTTGTCTACTTAATTTAAAGATTTTTTAAGAATTTTGCTTGGTTTATTGCTTACTGGCAACGCCGTTGTTTGGTTTATTTATGTGTACAGCTGTTTTGTTTTTATTCAGTCAATTTATTTTGAACAATAAAGTAATTTGCTTTTTTGTTTTCATTGTGATTATGTTTTAAATAAACTATAACTATTGAGCAAGTGTTCAATAATAAAGTGACATTGAAGTGTTAAGTGTTTAAGAAAAATGTATGCAGCTTTAGCATTTTTTGATTTTGAGCAGGCTGGTGAACGCGAATTGAGGGTGCACAGGCGCAGGTTGCGAGATTTTTTGCGACTTTTTCTTGCAGAACTATCCATTTTTTGAACAATCTAATTCAACGAACACAACACAACGATAGCATTTGAGTAATCGTGTGATTTTGACGTTTGAATTCGCCATTTCATTGATCGTTAGGGATGCAAACTGCACAAATGTTACTCTGTTACGGCGTCGTTCGCCAGTTCAACAGCTGTTATCTGTTCGAATTGCAAATTTCAAAACCACTAACGAACAGTGTTTTGCACGAAACGAGTGTTCGGATAGGCATACAAAATAAGGGCATAATAGTGTAGTTAGAAAAGTTTATTATGTCCTGCGTAATTTAAGTATGTCTGCTAGTGTCACTTCTGTCAATATTAGACGTAAGTTGGTAATACAGTTGGTACTACCTGTGATAACATACGCTGAGTTGGTTTATAGTAGGCTCGACTCATCCTCTCAGTTAAAATTACAAATTGCTTTTAATTATGATACGCGCTATGTTTATGGGTTACGTAGGTTTGACCACTTATCTAGTTTCAGAAACGCCACACTTGGGTGTGATTTACCTTCCTACCTTGATGCCAGAAACTGTATTTATCTGCATAAGCTGATCAATACAAAAACACCTTCCTACTTATATGATAAACTTCAATTTAGCTTTTCCAGACGAAGTAATGTTCTCATAGATCCAAGATATACTTCATTAACCTCCTCGCGCTTGTTTTTCGTTAACACCATCAGACTGTGGAATGCACTGCCACGTGGACTGAGGGAGGTCTCAGGGAGAGGTGTTTTTAGGCAAGCTATTCTTACTTATTTTTCATCCAACTAATTCATTTTTTCTTTTTCTGTCCAAACATCAAAAATTATTTTTAAATTCAGAATCTCTTATTAAATATTCAGTTTTTAATTTAATGAACTGTTATTTGCTATTTAAAAATTGATATTAATCATATATTGTGTCTTTAGTCTAGTAAAATCACTAAACAATTGTTATTATACTTATATTGAATGTATTTATATTGTGCTATAAAAGAACTTAGTTCTTACTGCACTAATGCTTTTGTTAATAATAATAGCTGCGTTCCATTCGCTTCAAAATAATTCAGATTATTTTTTTTTTACATGCAAAGCAAAAACAAAAATAATAATCCTATAACAAATTTTATTATTTTTGCTATCCATATAAAATTGTGATATAGCCGTTATAAAATTTGAAACACAGGTGTCGCACCTGTATATTTCTCTGAGCTGTCATTTATTTTTTTGAATATTCTGTTTGTGTGATACAATGACTTTAAGGTAGCTATGACAGCTACCTATTTTCTCACGAGCTGCGACCATCGAATGTTAAACAAAAGAAAACAAATCAAACCGCGTGTAACACACACATTGGACGCATTCAGCGAAGCCAACAATTGCACTTAAACTTTTTATATAGTTGCATAATATTAATAATTAAATTAAATAATTTACACTTTTTCTGACGTTTAGAGCAAAACACATTCAGAAAAAAACATCGTTCACTAAGGTATCGCTACCATAACAGTTCACAACAGTTTTGAACGACACACGTTCTCATGACACCTAATAGCTATTGTATCATGATTGCTTGGTTGAACTTAATTTTGACTGCAACGCTAATGCCCTCTACGAGTCGTTTTTCTTGCCGTTCCTTTGAGAAAATTTGTTATCGCGATTATATTAAGGCGAAAGGAATGCAGCTAATAATAGTCAATACACAGAAATTTTAAATTCTTCTTTATTATGATCTGCGGCAACAAAGCTTTACGCATTCACATGTAGGATAGCTAACGAACAAACCTTTTAATACATTCTTGTAACCTTCACGCTTTCACATGTAAGTAAGCTTCACGCTTTCACATGTAGGATAGCTAATGCACAATAATTTTAATAAATTCTTGTCATCTTCTGCAACATAGCTTCAGTTAATATGCACTTAATATTGAATGAATCACATGGTATAACAGAGGATTTTGGACTACTTGTTTGTGTGTAGAACTGTCGACCGAAATGATGCGAGTACGATTCTCACTGCATACAAAGAAATATTTTTAATTTTATATCCTCTTGTTGTAATAGAAGCAAGTAAAAAAAAACAACGATTCTAAGAAATATTTGTATGGAAAAAGTGTCGTTTTTGAGAATTCACTTAATCAATTCACAAAACGAGATGATGTCAAAGGCCGAAAAAGGATCTTCCAAGCTTTATAAAAAAATGTTAAAGTTTTGCAATAATAGAATAGAAATAACTTCATTATTTCTAATGCGATTATCACTTTCAAAATATCGTTGGAAAGGTTTAAGAGCTTGCATTCATGGACAGAATTTCTTTAATTTATACATATTAATGCTAAAATATTAATTATAAAATAAACACCTTGAAAAAAGGTAAGAAATTAAAACAAATTAAAATTAATTGTGATTTCTTTGAATTTTTATATGATTTACTTGTAAGCTATTATTCAAGCTATTAGATCAAGTAAGTTTAAAGAAGGCAACAACAACTCTGTATTGAATCAATCACACAGCAGACTAGACTGCCTGTTTCGGAAAGCATTACATTTCCTCTTCAGCAGTCTTGAGTGATTCAGATGTGACCAGCGGGTTTGTGTGTTGTGTGATTGATTCTATAGAGTTATTGTTGTTGCCTTCTTCAAAATTACTTTATCCAAATAGCTCACAATCAATTCATATAAAAATTAAGTTATTTGAATTTGGAACATTTTTGATTAGAAATAAAATAAAAAATATAAAATATTAAGTCTTTAGCGGCTTTTCCTTTGCACACATTTATTTTAGATGAATTTTTTATTTTTTATTTGCGTAAAATTATCTTGTTATTTTCAAAATAAACTTATATAAATAACTGCTATACCTTTGCTAAAAGAAGCAAGAAGTATGTGCCACAACTGTAAGAAAATTAAGACTCACTCACGTCATTGCATTATACTATAGTGGCGACACTTGTATTAATTACTTTTTGACTTGAACTGATCAAATTAATTACATGAATTGCATAAATTATGATTTTTATTATTTTGTTATTACCACATAAATAAGTTTCGTTTATGTCAACATAAATTATTGTTATACCATTAAATGCACTCATTTTATTTTATAAATACTAAAAGAAATTAGTTTTGCCACTACTGTGAGCCAGTTAAGAATAAACTAAGAATCACTCATTTTTTCTTATTGCACTTAATTTAGTACATGAACATAAAATGTAATCTCTCCTATTCTTGTTTTCGCTTGTTAATGCAGATGAAGGATATTTTTTCTATATTGTTAAAACTAAGCACTTGAAGACATTTTTGGCTCTTGTGACTTGTTAAAAAATAACATAACAAATTTACGCACAGATGACAGATATAGACGCACATGCTGTCTTTTACTTGGACCGTAATCTTTAAACTCAAATAAAGCAATGTTGTAACCAAAATATCCTCCTTACAAGTCTTATTTTTTTGCAAATTCTACCAACATTTCCTGCTCTGCTGTTGTGCGATCACTGTATATGCTAAGAGATGCACATCGGTTAAAACGGATCTCGCCCATTGAATTACTGAGGTAATTAGAAATTTAAGAGATGAGAACGATATCTAATTTATCTCAAATTTATAATATTTTAGAGACAGAAAAACTTTAACATAAACTTCATAAATCTTAAAATCTAAAAATTCACCAAATTACTTAAACGATTGACTTGAAACTTTTCCTCGGGTCAGAGTTCTGAAAATATAAATGAACTTTTTATTACTCATGAGTAACTTCAAACATTCCTTAATAAATAAACCAGGTTTGGACTCATGTCTTTAATTCGAAAGTTAATTGTTTAAAAACTCTTGACTATAAAAGAGTCACAATGAAAGGGACAGAAAAATGTATTAATAAAATCTTTTTTGTGCCGTAAATTACGAAGAAGCTGTGATGCAATGCTAAAGAAAGCGCAGAACTTACAATAAGCTCCATTTCCATATTTGGAGTTAGCCAACCACCTCCAGCGACAAGGCCATGGATATTGAAATTTAAAATTTCCAGAACCACTCGATGGAAACTTAAAATCAGTTGTTGGCTGAAGTATACTTTAAAATTTGTCTAGGCTAAAAGTTTTTTTAGTACACATGTGTATGTCATTATTGTTGGCTTCACTGTTATCACCACTACTATCATCTACTAATTATTTAAATGCTTTCATTTTTATTTAAGTCTCGACCCTCTGAAGGGGCTTAAGCCCCGAAACGTTCACCCCTTGGCTACTGCCCTGCCATCAACTACTTTGTGCCAACCAAAGACGCGGCTACCACCACCAACTAGGAATGTGCAATAAACATAGTTTGTACTCGAGCTCCAGCTCTGCTTATTAAACTGATCATCATCTCTTGCTATGTGCATTTTTTTTCGCTATACTTTTTTTGTAAAAATAGCTGACGACGACGGACAGTTGGACAGACAGAAGGGCTTCGATTTATGCTGTGCCCGATACGAGTTGTTAAAGTTATGGATAGGCTTGTGAATGTTGGTGTTGCTGATGTATTCCATCACCGGCGTCATCATCAACATCATCAGCTGCAACAGGCCACAAAAACACTATCAACGCCAGCACCATCATCGTGAGGTCGTGAGGAAACATTTTTTTTCTGTTAGCAGTTGTTTTGTGGCTGTTTTCTCCGGTATTTTTTTCTTCACTCTAAGTTTGAGGAATTTCTTTGCTATGGTTAGCATTTTCATAAAAATCATAGACTTAATTTTGTGTTTGCGAAAGAACCGTGATTTGGTGCCAGTTTTTTTTTTGCAAATAATAAAACAAGCGCGTAATGATAACAATATATGTAAACAAAATTCAAGCAGCGCTCGCCAAATAAAGCTCTTTTGTATGTAGATGGAACTTTTTTTGAAATACTAAATTTTTTCTGAAATTACTCTTCGATATCCTGTGCTGCCGCCGCCACCCATTTGTGTGCCACTGTCATTATGATCTTCGGTAATCGCTTAAAACATCGTCAGCTTCAAGGAAAATGTAATTTTTTTCCTTACAACAAGCCAACAAAAACACCAACAATGGTGTATCAAAACATGATATACACTCCACGCTTGTTCCTCCCCGTTGTAGAAGTTGTAGTTGTTCTGCCGCTGAACATGAACATATAATTGTGCGAGATGAAAAACAACAGGGGAAAAACAGCTACGAAAAACATCAGCAAAAAACAACAACATCATCACGTTAAACATGCTGATGATGAAATAGACTCCAGCCGGGTTTTGATACAATGATCAGCATTGGTATTGCTTTTGTTGTTGTTGGTGTTGCTGTTTTTTTATAAGCAAAAATAGTTTTTGATCAAGACGAGGTACTCGCCTTCTTCTGTTAACAAGATTTAAATTGTTAGTTCAACGTTTGCTTGCTGACCATTGCCGCCAAGCATTGCACCGTTCTTCATTTTGTGATGGAAAAGCAGTTGCATAGCAGCGCAGGATTAATTCCATTTCCGATAAAGATATTTGATATTAAGACACAAAGAATGGCTTTTTCTAATTTTAGAACTTCGAGTCTGAGAAAATGTGCAGGATCAGAAAATTTTTTTTGTGTAAAATTATATTTGAAATTATTGTTTAAATGATATCTTTTTAATCAAAAGCATAAGAATTTAACTTTCAATACTTGAGAGAAATACTCAGGTCACTTGAGTAATAGAGCGGGATAGTTTCTTTTTATAAATTGTTTTTCAATGTAGTTGTATTGATTAATACCCCAAAAATACTTACATTCAAATAGTTTTGATGCAATTTTTTTTTAATTTTTTAATTTAATTTCAACCAATTCCAAGTTATAGTTAAATTTTGAAACTTAGTTGCAAAATTTAAAGGATTGTATTATTTTTTATAGGAAACTGGGGGCGATGCAACAATGTAACATGTCTGACTGTCTCAACCTGGAGAGGCCAGCATAATCTTTGTGAAATCGCCTCAAGTCCACTCAAACCTCCACGTGGTGTTTCCTGGGCAACGTCAAAACTGACAACCGTTAGTTGGGCGGCTAATCTGAGCGGCGGGCCTCCCTAGGCTTAAAATAGGTTGTGCGTCGGGTTTGAAGTCCACCCGTAAAAACCCATTTCAATGAAAACAAATAAGAAAAGAAGAAAAATGATCCCCAAATCTGATGACGACTACACGTCCTGCGATTCACACCTGTGAACGAACGACTTGCCATAATCCGCATCAAGGTTAGATTTTTCAATATAAGCCTAATATGTGCGCACGCTCCGACAGAAGACAAGGACGATGAGATCAAGGAAATTTTCTACGAGCGGAGCGCCTTGAAAATGCTTAAGAGCGCTGCCCCCGTCACGACGTAAAAATCGTGCTTGGTGACTTCAACGCTAAGGTGGGCAAGGAAAATAGTTTTGGTCCAACAGTCGGAAAGTTCAGCCTCAACGACAACACCTCCGATAGCGGAATGAGGCTGATTGACTTCGCCGCAGCACGAAACATGGTCGTAAGTAGCACTAGATTCAAGCATCTCAATATTCATAAAGCCACCTGGATGTCCCCTGATCAAAAAACCAAGAATCAAATTGATCATGTTTTGATCGACGGAAGACACTCTTCCAGTGTATTGGATGTACGCACGATCTGTGGTGCAAACATTGACTCGGATCACTATATTGTTGCAGCCAAGATCCGTACACGTCTCTGCGCAGCTAAGAATACACGCAACCCTACACAGAGAAAGCTAGACGTCGACAAGCTGCAATCGAAACAGACAGCCGATGCTTTCGCCACTCGACTCTCACTCCTGCTTCAAATCACTCCTCCAATCGATGATATATGCGCGCAGTGGACACACATTTCCAACTCCATGTGTGCGGCTGCTGAAGAGGTGATTGGCTACCAACGCCCTAGCCGAAACCAGTGGTACGACCAGGAGTGTCGCGACGCCACTGCAGAGAAAGACGCCGCCTACAAAGCCACCCTGCAGTCGGTTGTAACGCGCGCTGCTAAGGAGCGATACAAAGAATAGAGGAGGGAAGAGAGACATATTTTCAGGCGAAAAAAAAGAGAGGCAGAAAAGCGCGAGCAAGAGAAGATTGAGGTGTATGGTGACAGGAATGAGGCCCGAAAATTTTTCAAAAAAATAAGACGTCTTGCCTATGGTTCTAAAACCGGGGCCTCTTCCTGCAAGGATAAAAACGGGAATCTAGTGACAGATGTCCAGAGTACACTGACGTTATGGAGGGAACACTTCTCTAAGCTTCTAAATGGCGACGCTGACAACAATCCCGCCAATAGAGATGATATACCGGAAACCCCAATTTCGGATGACAGCGTTGAGGTTCCGCTGCCCGACTATAATGAAGTTCTGACAGCTATAGCTCGGCTTAAAAATAACAAAGCCGCGGGAGCTGATGGCTTACCTGCTGAGCTGTTTAAGAACGGAGGCGAAGCTCTACTTAAATGCATTCACGAGCTTCTATGCAGAATATGGTCGGAAGAATGCATTCCGAACGATTGGAATCTCAGTGTGCTCTGCCCAATCCACAAGAAAGGCGATCCCACTATCTGTGCCAATTACCGTGGGATAAGCCTTCTTAATATCGCATATAAGGTCCTGTCGAGCGTTTTATGTGAAAGATTGAAGCCCATTGTAAACGAACTGATCGGACCTTATCAGTGTGGCTTCAGACCTGCAAAGTCCACCATCGACCAGATTTTCATGCTACGACAAATCTTGGAGAAGACTCAAGAAAAACAAGTCGACATCCACCATCTTTTTGTCGACTACAAAGCCGCCTTCGACAGTCCAATAAGGAAGCACCTGTACTCCACCATGTCTGAATTTGGTATTCCTGCAAAACTAATACGACTTTGCAGGATGACACTGAGCAACACCAGCAGCGCAGTTAAAATCGGGAAGGACCTCTCCCCACCATTTATTACCAAACGAGGTTTCAGACAAGGTGATTCGTTATCGTGCGACTTTTTCAACCTAATGATGGAAAAGATCATCCGAGCTGCTGATCTGAGATGTAATGGCACAATATTCTACAAGAGTGTTATGCTGCTTGCGTATGCTGATGACATCGATATCATTGGCCATAATACGCGCGAAGTCAGTGCAGCATTTTCCAGATTAGAAAGAGAGTCAAGTCGAATGGGTCTGGCAGTGAATGCAGATAAGACAAAATACTTGGTGTCAACAAACAAACAGTCCCAGCGTCTTGGAACCCACTTTACCGTTGACAATACCTCATTCGAGGTTGTGAAGAACTTCGTTTATCTGGAATCCAGCATTAACTCAACCAACGACATCAGCATTGAGATCAAGCGAAGAATAACTCTTGCCAACAGCTGTTACTTTGGGCTCAGTAGGCAATTGAGAAGCAGAGCCCTCTCTCGACGAACGAAAATCACGCTCTATAAATCGCTCATCATGCCCGTCCTACTTTACGCATCACAAACCTGGACGCTGAGCAGTTTAGATGAAAAGACTTTAGGAGCATTCGAGAGAAAGATTCTTCGTAAGATCTACGGACCAATCTGCGTCAATGGCGAGTACCGAATACGGTGGAATGATGAACTGTATGAGCTGTACGCTGACATCGACATAGTCAAGCGCATTTAAATCGAGCGACTTCGCTGGCTTGGTCATGTTCAGCGCATGAAAGACGATGCTCCTGTGAAGAAAACATTCGATTCGGTACCCAGCGGCTGTCAACGCAGAAGAGGACGACCGCATCTTCGTTGGAAAGACCAAGTAGAGGACAACCTGACGATGCTTGGAATTTCCAACTGGCGCCAGCAAGCGAAAGACAGAAATGGCTGGCGCAAATTCTTAGATGAGGCCAAGACCGACATACGGTTGTAGCGCCAACTAAGTAAGTAAGTATTATTTTTTTTATGATGTTTAAAAAAAATTTCCCTATTAATAAAATCAATTTGGCTTATTTTCTAATGTAGTCTTAATTTCTTAAAAAGAAACATTTATACGAGGGCTGTTCGATAATTCCTTGAAAAATGAAACCAGGTATGATTTTTACCGCAAAAAACCTCTTATTTCTCAATATAGTCTCCTTTTAAACAATTCCTACTTGAATTCATGGAATTTTTCCATGGGAGCTGGGCATGTGTGAATGCGCGCATTGTATTGATGGAAGAACACTTTTTTCCTCGCCAAATGGGGGCGTTTCTCTTTCAAAGCGTCATTGAAACGGTCCAATTCGGCTGCATAGTATTCGAAATTGATCATTCCTTTCGATGGATGGTAATCGATTTAGATTATACCGCGTTTAACCCAAAATACTGTCGCCATTAGGTTTTTTTTTTTAAAAAAATCGGGATTTTACAAAAAAAAAAAATTGGGACATAACAGAGTTTACTGGACGATTGAGTCCAGTACTCTTAGAATAACAAAAAAAAAAATTTAAATACGTTTACTGAAAATCGATTTTTTCGAGTTGTATGTAACTTTAAAAAAGAAATTTTATATTTAAAACAAAAGTCAGTGACAGAGAACTCTAATAAATGAATATAGAACAAAATAAACTTATATTTTTACTAACCCATATTATTATCTGAAAATTTAATATTTGTATTTTATAATTTATTTTACATAATGCACTTATTGTTTTTCGTTTTGTTTTCTTTCGTTCATGTTTTGTTTGATTGCTAGAAAAGGATGCAATATATTGAACTTAATGAACATCGTGGATGAAAATGAGCAAACCAAAATAAACAATATCCACAAAGAATGATGTTATTGTTTTATTCGCTCCCTTTTTTTTATTTCACGCACTGTTCGGTTGCTTGAAAAGTATGCGATTCGGTGCAGTTAATAAGTGGCGTACAAAAAAATCTGTACAAATTTAATCATGAAGAAGTAAAAACGTAGGAAGTATTTTTAAAAAATAGTGAAAATATTACAAAATAAAATTGTTTTTCAAGAAATTGGGGTATTTGGCGCGAGAGGTCTTCGCGGGACGCACATTTTAAGGCTAAAAATCGGGACAACCTTCGTGGAGATCGGAACCTGGAAGCCCTAGTCGCCATACCCTTTCCGACCGATAGCACCGTCTTCGCCTTCTTCGGAGCACGTTCGGTCGGTGAAGTCCACTGTTTCGACTGTTCCTTTGTCTCTGGTGTGTAGTGATGGATCCATGTTTCGTGCACGGTTACTAATCGACGGAAAAAAATCCTTCTTATCTTTGTTCAACATCGCCAAACACGCCTTTGAATCAGTCACACGATTGCGTTTATGGTCGAGAGTGAGCAAACGCGGCACCCAACTTGCGGGTAATCTTGTCATATGCAAATGATTTCGTGAAATGTTCCACACCCGTTCGTTTGAGAAGCCTACGGCCTCAACAATCTCACGCACTTTAACTCTGCGTTCGTCCAACACGATATTGTGAATTTTGGAGACGTGCAGAATGTTCAGCGTCACATTTGCTTGTACGACCGGAATTCAGTAAATTTTTCCAATCGATGGTGCTGAGTCCCTATAGTATTTATCAAGCCTTTCCTTGGTTTGGCTGATTGTTTTTTGCGCAAAAAATAATGCTTGATGAGCACACGAAATTTGCTTTTTTCATTTTAGCCAAAATTCACAAGATCGTCTGCTGTCAATGGCTGCCAAACAAAAACTAAGCGTCGCAGCGTGCTGAGATTTTGACAGCAGTCTATTAGCAGGTGTTAGTTGACAGAATCAATGTTGCATTTAAAGTAAAAAATTCACTAACTTCTCAAATTGCCCTCGCATTGAATTTCCTCACGATAGCTCCAAAATTACGAATTTCATCGCAATCGTGATTACAGGCTAAATTGACTAATTTGAATTGAATTGAATATACTTTTCTATACCTGCCACGCTTCCTTACGGGTTTTGTAGACGGGTTGACAAAGTTAATATACACCTTACATAATATGAGTGGGGGAATAAAGATATGTGTTGCTGCTACGCTCGGTAGCTGTAAAACTTATACCCAATTAAGTGAATATCTTCGAATAGGTAAATGTTAATACTTATATGTAGTTTATCAAAATTTCCATTTAATTAAATGACTTACCTTGGCATGTAAGGCAAGAGTTGGTATTCCTCTTACCACGTGCAAACTACTTAACCATGAGCTATACTGTAATAAAACCAACAATAGATAGTTAAAGGAAACGAGTGTAGCATAACGCGGCAAATCTGACCCAAACTTAACCTCAAGCTTTCAAATAACTCACTCATTTAACTTAGTAGAGACCACATCAGTACCATAGAAGGGGGTCTTTACAGGGCACTGCCTGATCGGCAGACACTCTCAGAGGTTTAGCATCCCCACAACGACTTCTGCAGAAGATGTATAGATGATGAGAGGAAGAATCTACATGTAGATTTCCTCTACACTTGCCTAGCACTGGCTCAAAAACGATTTCTTCACTTAAACAGTTGGTTTTTCAAGGACCTTGACGAACTCTCGGAATCGTAGGTAAACCGAATCCTAAGCTTTGTGAACAGCTAGAATTGGTTAAAATTGAGAAAGGAAACCACCCTTTGGTACCACACCCAAGTAGAATTTTGCGACCACAGGTTACTTAAGACACATTTTTTACAGGACGACGTTGCAGCAATACTGATTTGGAAAATATTTTGTGGGAAAAGTTTGTAAAAATTCCTAGGATACTACTTTACCACTAGGTCACAGAATGTTGTAACGATTTATCAAGTGTTACCTTTAAAAAATGCATCACTCATCATTCATCAAGATGTACATTTTATAACAATTAGCTAATTGCGACCCAAGTTATTTAAAATGGTGGACGCAAATTATTATTATATTTAAACATTTTTTATTAATGTATGAAATTGTTGCAATATTTTTTGAATTCAGCTTGCGCATACATTCTTAAGAAGTTTTGGCTGTTATTTTACCGAAAATCTTCTTTCCCATCTACATTTAGCTCCAAATAATATCAAAAAACACTTAAGATTATGTTGTACTCCTATATATTATATAATTTTTAATTATAAAATAATTATATTTATGGCTGCAAAATGTAAACAAAACATGTAAACAAAATTAATTTTTTTTCAATTGGCAACTCTGTAATGCATTTATATATAAATGTGTATATTAAAATGTGATAAGTCACTTCAAAGTAATTTTCACTAACACAATGTTGGCATTGTGTTGCACCACTTTCGAATCATAGTGGTCTCTGTAACGTAGCCAATACGTAACATCATGTCAATTTTGACACAAAAATAAACGCTACGACGTCGCTGCAACCCAAATGTGGACCATCAGTTCTAGTTGGGCAATAGGTCTAATTGGTAAAGTGTGTCTCAATTGAGGCAGCCACTTTAGCCTAAACTAGCCTAACCTAAATAACTTATGTTGATTAAATATGTTAAAATGGACCAATGGCATATTATGATATCATACCATATCATTGTAACTTGCCATCTAATAAAACCACCATAGTATACCATAAGTCCATATGTATTAGAATAGAGAAGTAGAAATTGTGGTCAGAAGTAGTGAAATAATTAATATTGGAAAAGATGTACAAATAAATAATATAAATTGAAGAAAATATGGTAGCATAAATTGTGTTAGAAAAAAATTTGTAGAAATTGAAGTCCAAAAAGTAGTAGAAATAGCAGCACAAAAGTTTTCAAAAAAGTAGTAAAAACTGTAGTTGAAAAAGTAGTAGATATATGCATATCATACTAAACTACAACACTAAACCTTATATCTCATATCATACCTTCATACCATACCCATATATATCACCATCATACCATTCCTTGATACCATATGTATTATAAATAATTTACTAGCCGTAGCAATAGTAACTAGTCAAAAAAAGTATAATAAAAAAGTATCAAAATTAGAATAAGAAAATGGAAAGAATCAGAAAGAATCCGAATAATAGAAAAAGTAGTAGAAATATAAGTACAAAAAGTAGTAGAATTAGTAGTTCAAAAGGTAGTACAAATTGGCATATTATACTAAGCCCATCATCTTATACCTTAATACCATACTTGCATACCATAGCATCATATCACAATATCATACCATATTTAGAAAATTTTAGTAGAAAATTGTAGTATAGATAGTATTTTTTATGTACGTAGAAAATAGTATAGTAAAAGAAAAAAGTAGTATACATACAAGTAGAAAAGATAGTAAAGAATAGAAAGATAGATAGTAAAATATAAATATACATATACCATACCATACTTTTATTCCATACTTAGGCTGTGTGCGAATTGATCTAAATACGACCTTAACTAAATTGGGTAGATAAAGCAGTACTTCCTAAATACTTTAGGAAATTCTCGAGCTACTTAAATGCTCTAAGGTAGTCGGGAATAGTGGTATAAATAGTACTGTATTAGAAATATACAAACATACATACATATCATAATATATCATCATTACATAAATAAATTTAATTTTATATACATGTATATAAGGTATCCCGCAATAGAGTGCAAGTATTTAAAGAGGTGATAGGTGATGCCAAGTTGAGCAAACTTTCGCATGGGAAAGAGGTTATATCCTTTTACAGGGGTTTATTATTTTGTAGTCATTGAAAAGACATTGTGATGTTTCATCACAAATTTTATGCTAAAAATTTTTGATTTATTACGCAGAATTTACAGAAAACTTGAAATTTAGTTGTTTCAAAGGAGTGATTTCATCTTCACACGAGCAGAGTTCGGCAATGGATGGATCGGGTAGGTTCTTTAATAAACCGTTAGAAAGGGCAATTCATTGCCTTTCAAATGATTCCATCAAATAAGTTTTACGTGAGATAGTTTTTCTACTTAAAAGCAATAATGTGCATCAAAGTCATGAACGACCAATTAACCCTGTAACCTCCCATGCCATTTTTTGCTCAGCTCGACATCACCTTTCACCTCTTTAAATAATTGCAAAATTGATGTCAAAATTTAATGTCACTACTTTACTCCAAAGTACTTTGCCGCTTTTTAAGAAAAAACTTTTAAAATATCATATTTGTGCTACAGTTTTATTTAAAGATATTTTTTTTCTTCGAAATTTTATTAATAAGTACCTACAATGTAGGTCCTACATATATTTAATTTAAGTGAAAAGTTTTTGAAAAAATCATCCTAGCTTCACGCATTGCTTTAACGTTTACTTTTTACGCTTAGAGAGAGTTTTAATAAACTCAATGTTGCTCTCTTCTCTTTTCCTCTGATGCTCAGCTTGCACAGCGCAACAAAAAAAAAACAGATGAGCCTCGAGCAAGGCGAAAAGTGAGTTACATATAAATGCAGAGCGGCACTCTAAAACAATTCAAAATAAAGCAAAATAAAAGAATACATTATTTATTTCTTTGATATGTATTGTCTTAAGGAGATTGTTAAAAAACAGCAGAGGGCTAGTGTATATATAAGTACCATACATCACATGATAACTATGATACCATTGCATCATACCTTCATACCATACCATCATGCCATAAGATCCTACTTTGTTACAATATCATACTATAACACCATGCATTGGATGATACCCATCACACCAATTATATTATACCATTACATCATACCATATCTTTCATGAAATGATACCGATCAAATCAAATCATAATACAATACGTATGTTCATTGATAACTAACTTATCATGCCGAACTAAATCTAACCTACCATAGATTTAGTATTAATTTAGTATAAATTAAGTATTATTAATGTATAAAATGTAAAATCGTTACATATCCGAAACACATTGATTGTTAAAATGTTATTCTACGTTGCAAGGCAGATGCCTCTTAAAACTTTATTCGCGCAATTAAAGCATACCCATATAAGAAGACTTATTTGATTGGAACCTTTTCGTTAAATAAAATGTTAATGATAGAGTTTAAAAATTTATTTATGAAAAAACCTTTAATAACATAAACATAAATTTATTTGAAGAACTTATAAGAAAATATCTTAAACCTTCAACAAAATTTATTTGATTGCCTCCGAACACATACTTATGTATGTCGTAATTTGACTGCAGATTGATTTATATAACCCCACGTACTTTTCAGGTAAATATGAAGTCATTGCAAGGATATCCTTTTACACTTTTCATCACTTGAATGGGTTCTTTTCGAAACTGGCATCGTTTAATTTGCCAAGTTTTGAGTTCTTATGGAGTTGCCTTGCACAATTCGATTAAAGATGTTAAAAAACTGTTTGTTCATTTTTGTTATTTTTATAGAATCTTAAATAATGTTGTTTTATTGCACTTATGATGAATTTTAAGTGAAATCATAGACAATCACAAATGTATATAATTACAATTCAATTACCTAAAAACGTAATGTGAACTTACAACGTCATTCCATTTTACATGTTAAGGCAATGTAAGAGAGTCATGTTAACTGTAATCTGCAATAAAATTGGTTTTGCAAAAAGTGGCTTTTGCAACGCTATTCGCGGCTGTGCTTCAATTGTTAACCAACGATATACGACTACCAATTCCTTTATTTGCTTGTCGTGTTGCTCATTCATCCATATTCTTGGTCGTCTTTGATGAGGTCAGGCCTGTAGCCAGGGTGGGGCAAGGGGAGCAATGCCCCCTACTACAACCGTTTTCCCCCTGGCCAAATCAGACAATGAAAAACTTCAAAT
The DNA here is from genome assembly GCA_963920525.1 of Dichetophora obliterata. NCBI lineage: Eukaryota > Metazoa > Arthropoda > Insecta > Diptera > Sciomyzidae > Dichetophora > Dichetophora obliterata. The sequence continues at coordinate 43,339,078 of OY986438.1, read as the reverse complement.
GAATAATTAATATAAATTTTGTTGATATATTTGCTTATTGCTTTAAAATTAGTTTAGTTTAAAATAACAAAAAATATACACATTCACCTAATGTATGACTTGAATATGTATATGAAATTTGTAAAACAAAACATTTCAGACAAATTGTTACAATTTTTCAACCTTTGCTACCAAAAAATAAGATTTGAATTTAAATAATTTTTTAACCCGCATCCATACACGCTGAGAAAAAACATAATTGCAACAACCATGTTTTAAGAGGATCATAGTATGATTCTGGTTATGATTGTTGCTAACATGTTTTTAAACATATAATATTTTCTTTGATCATGATAAAATGATTTAGAAAAGGAACTTTTTTGTAGGAAACAAAATATTATTGAAACAATCATTATTCTCTTATTGGGTCGAAAATATAATGATTGCAACAACTATATTGTGAATTTATTTTTAGGACCCAGAATATTATTGAAACAATAATTTTATTTTTTATTTGCATTCACTCCAATTTCCATTGTCTGGGCTGAACAGAAATATTAATTCAATTGAAAAATCATTTGATAAAATTTTCTGTCCGAGCTGGGGTTTGAACCGCGGCTTTTTAGCTTACGAGCCACGCACACTACCAGTACCACAGCCGCTACTATCGCTCGCCTGACTAATGCCATTCATAAGCAAGGTACATTAAGTGCATTGTCACAAAAATAGCAATATGTGTGATAAACAAAATATGCTCTGAATTGCGAAATATATTTACTGTAAATAGAAGTATGTTTGCTACAATTAAAGTCGAAAATGTCACTTTTCTGCGTGTTGTTTTTAGGATAAGGCGATTTAAAACAAAACACAATAATTAAACAGTTGACTAACAAAACGGCACATAGCCAGGAATCGATAAAACTTATTGTGTCTGAATGAAGTGAAAGTTTTTCCTGCAAACTGTTCAGACACAATAAATTCTTTCGATTTTTGGCTATGTTCTGCTTCGTTTGCCAACAATCAAAGAATAGTTCAGAAAAACATTCAAAATTCCAATATGTTTGTCTCTATAATAATATGCACATTTATCATGATTGACAGAACTACAACATTTTTGTTGCAACTAATATTGTAGTTGAGGCAATCATAGTATGTTAACGATTTCAATGATGTTATGATTTCAACTATTATGTTTTTTTTGGTACCATTTAGTAAATAATCACTTTATAAAGAAAAATTTGTGTTTGCAGAAACAATACAATAATTTTAGTAAAAAAATTATTATTGCAGTAATCATGTCTCAACCATGTCTTTTCTCTCCGTGTAGAAACTATCTAGAAACGAAAAGCACGTTGTGCACCAAATTGATGCAGATACAAAAAGAATATATAATTCATTGAAATGCTTTCAATTTTTAAATTTTTTTATGCATGATGAATGTTTATTAATTTTAAAATAAGAAAAAAACTGTAAATCTTAATTCTAGCAAAAATTTAAAGAGGCAAAAGATTTAAATCAAAACATGCATGATTGTTCTTAATATAGAAATCAGAATAAAAAATTTCCATCACTTTGATGCAAACGACGGATATGGGTTAATTCAATTTTTTATTTGTTTTACTTAAAAAATGTCTTATGCATATGTTAGCCCATTTCGCTACTCTTTCTTATATTTCTAGCCACTTTAAATAAATCTTGTATTTTTACCTTCATTTTATTACAAAGTCCTGAATTAATTTTTATATTATTTTTTGTGTATTAATCTTATGTATAAAAAGATCTACATATCCATGTATATGTATTAAAAAATTAACTGTTTTTAATAAATATGTGTAATGTATTCATTTCACACGTTAAAAAATTGGTTTTTTTTTATTTAAATGAAAAAACAAAAAATAGCCCCTCCCCAATATTCATGCCTGCCCCCTCTGTCTTCTTGGTCTGGCCACAGGCCTGGATGAGGTTCATCTTATACGCTACCTCGTCCTGCTTTGAACATTTTGTATCACTGAAACAATCTTGCCTGGATAGAGCTTGGTCACTAAAGGCTTTCCGCAACATTATTTGCTGCATGAATTTAATTTTGAAAGCAAAATCAAATGCATTTTCCTTCATGAAATATATTACATATTGCAATAATCAAAACACTTTTCTTTGTTGTTCAAAGTGTAAAAAGAGCATTACTTATTGTGATTTCAGTCCGCTTCCGTTTAATTTTTGCACATTTAATTCAATTTTAAAAAACATTCTCAAAAAACAGCTCAATTCAATAATTTAGCTATTTTAAATTTTCAAATTTTAATGTGCCACTTTGTCACTTTTAATTTGTTTAACTAGTTATAGTAAAACTGACCATTGAAAATGGCATAGTGAAAACAAAGTATTAGCTCAAAAAAATTTTCTTTTGAAATCTCAATTTATTGTTTAAGTTTGAAAAAACTAAAATGTTTACTCAAAAAGAGATAATTCCCTATTTTCTTTTAAAGAATTTTTCATTCTCTTGCAGGAGTTTCAACCTCTGACCATGCTTAGCAAAATTGATTATTGTAATTTTGCGCTCTTTATTTTTAAATTCATTTCACCTTAATTGATAGGGTCAAGTCTTTGCTAAAAAAAGGCGGAAATGTTGGAAATTTAACTTGGCTAAACTTTCTTTGCTTATTTCAGAGCAAACAAAGTCGCTCAAAGAACACATTGTGATCATTTCGAAGATCGTGACACATTGAATATTAGTCGTGTTCAATACGCAACACTTTAACAAGAAGAACTGAGCATGCGCACCGTCATGCTGCAGTTGAAGATGTGCCGCTAGAGCACTTAAAAAAAAAAAAAAAAAAAATAAATTACAACAAAATAAATAATTTAAAAACTCGCATTGTTGTTGACTTTTGGTGCACAATAATGATGAGCTTTGCTGACTTGGCACATGATCCATCATGCCATTCAAACGTCCTGCCATTCAACTGGACGCTGTCGCAAAGCTCAAGCTGGTGATGCTAGTTGATTATGATGACGCTGATGATGCTGTCTTAATCGATGCTCTGCGCACACAATTGATCAATGTTTGTTGCGCGATCTCATTTATTTCATATTAAAAACTTGTTTATCCGGTGATTTTTATTGTTTCTTTTTTAACAGTTCCTGGTTCAAGAGGTCTCACTCAAGAGTGGCATGATTGAACGCAGTAACCTGCTGAAAAATTGCTAAACATGACTGGGTGAAAACTTAAATTTGGCATTTTTGGCATGCAACCGACAACTATAATCATTTTAAAGCGTTTATTTAGAGGCAAATATTTTAACGTTGTTTGGTTTGGTTCGGTTCGGTTGGTTAGCTTGTTGGCGTGTCGATCGGTTTGGACTGGCTGGGCTGTCTGCTAGTGATTTTGACTTAATTGCATTTTAACTCAAATTTTATTGACATTGAAGGCAATCGTACAAAATGAGCAAGAAGAAATGCGCTCACCAAAAGATTGAATTGTTATTTTATTGGGCTCTGAATTGTATTAAGTTGTCGTTAATAGGATTATGATTTGTTATTGTTGTTGTTATTATTGACATTGTTGGCTTATTTATGTTTGCTTTAGCTTGGTTTGTTTTTGTGGCGGAAGTTTTTTTTAAACCAATCATCAAGCAATTTGAGGTTTTGGCACTTCAACAAGCTGCAGATGAAATGTATTGTTATTTTTTGTGAAATTTCAGATTTTCACAAAAATCAGACTAAATGTTGTTATGATAGTGAATAATGCGGGGATTAAAAATTTTGGAGCTACGTTTTTCGAGAGGATTTCGTAAAATATAATGGTAATAATGATGATTTTTCACTAGCAGCTGTTGTGAGGCTTCGTCCGTTACAGCCTTGCGAAATGTTTTGCGAAACACGTTATTTTTTTTTATAAAATTCCCTAACGAGCCTTGCATGTCTGCACTTCATTTAATTGAAGCTTGAGGCGACATTAATCAAGCGCAGTTTTTGGCAGATAATTATTTTAAAAATATTCCTGGAGTGTCTTTCGAAATTCAGTTCGAAAACCGAAAAGCAAACAACAGAAATTTCAAGTTGTACGTTTAGTCTTTTTCTTCACTCATTCGCATTGTCTATTTAAATTTTTATCTACCTAGCAACTGCTTTGTTCGTTTTTTCATTTTCTCCAAGATGCCGCTTGTTAGTCTAATTTCACGACCTTCACGTCATTCCTTCAAGATTGAAACAATTGAAACAATTTTCTCAAATTAAATTAAAAACGAAAATTCAAATTAAAACTTTGCATTGCTTTTGGTTTTTAATAAAACGTTGTTATATTGGCTTTCGTGTCAAGCTGTTGCTACCGAAATCCACGCCACCTGTCGTCATGCTAACACTGCTTTCCATCCATTCAGTCCGTTTGCCATGAAAAATAATAAAAAACAATTAAAGAATTTCACCAAATCTCAAGCAACCGTCACCCTTTGCTACTGTCTTACTTCCCTTTTTTCCTCTAGTTTTTCCTGGACCATTCCATTTTGTCCAAGTCCGTTTTGTGTCACATCAATTGTTTTAATTTGCATGTACTTTTGCAGCAATTTCGTTAAAATGCAAAATTGAAACTAACTATTTTTGTTTTTTGCTTACTTCGTGTGACATTTTTATTGTTGGTAGCAATATTTTTGCGAGTTAAGTTTTTTAGTTTTTGTAAATTAACTTAAAAAAAATGCAAAAAGTCCACTCAAATTTCAAAAAGTGATACTAGGCAGCGAATTGATGCAACTGCTCATATTATTTGACCTGAGCATGGTTAATGGAGCAAAATTGAATTGATACAAACATTTTTTTTTCAAAGCCAGATTTTCAAAGAAGAAAAATCGTCAAAACTTATAAGAAATATTTAAACAAAAATCTTGTAAAAACTAAAATACCGCGACAAAATAAAAAATTTAAAAGATTAATTCGAAAATAGTGCTTATCACACCGTACCAAAATTAACGGAAGAAATTTTCACACATGAAGTAATCAATATACACGTGAAACTAGAGGCAAAAGTAAAACGGCGTTCTCACTTTTTCTTTAGAGCGTCAGGACTTTATTTTAAAGAAATTTTACGTTACAGAATGTTTTAGCTTAAAAAAATATATTTACTGGTCACTTTGTATGGGAGGTTGTCGTGATTTTTCTTTAGTTTTGATGAACATTTTATACTCAAATTTCATATTTGCAGCTCAGATTTGTGTGCAAAATTTGAAGTCTTTAGATTAATTTTTTGCAAATTTATGTAGGTTTTACTAATACGATTGCGTTACTTTATATGGGAGGTAGGTGAAACTTTAATTTTATTATGCGAATTTTCAATCATAGAGTACAAAGCAAATATTCTTCACTTATTTAATCTAAATCTTATTTAAAAAGATTTAACCGAAGGCTAATTTGTATAACTTCTTATAAAGTTTTTCATTTAAATTTATAAATTTTAAAAGTTGCAAGTTTTACAAAAAAACATTGTAGTATTTCTTGGAATTTGTCTTGGATACAATTGTTTTGTACTCCATTTGTTTCAATCTTCATTTAAGAAAGTAATGAAGTATGACGACTATACCTCTTTACTTTAAAAAATAACTTTCTACTATTTAAAAAAAATATTTTTGTCTAGACGCAGCTTTTAATCGATTTTCTCTAATTTGTTAGCCAGATCAAACCTTCTGCTGTTTTCTGTGAGTTTTTTTTTATGAAGAGCTTAAATTTATTTTACTTCGCATCATAAAAAATATGAATATATGAAAGATATGAAAAAAATCAAGTTTTATTTAGAACAATAGTATAATTTTATCAACATTTTTAAAGAAATAAATTTTCTACAACTACAAGAATCGGGGATCAGGGCTAAAGAGTTATATGTCTCGATTTTTTAACTCAATTTTAAGATGTTATGGCGAAAAATTTCAAGAGAGAAAAAAATCTTTGCCCTATGCCTTATTGCATTCAGTTACTCTCAAAACCATTGTTCATACTGCTAACTCCATAAAATGTATTTCTTAAAAGTGTGTTTTAATGGATTTTAAGGTCGGTGTATATAGATGAGGCTTAATTTGCGGAAAAAATGTAGTTGGTACCAGACATTGTTTTTAACAAAAGAGTACAAGAGTAAGACAAACAAAAATTATTCATTAAACATCATTTTGGAAATTTTACCATGCTCAAAATTCCCCACAAATTCTCTTTTACATTTACATTTCAATGATAGATAGACACATTTCATGAAATTGTGTTTAAACTCTATTGAAGATCTTAAATCTTAGACCTGTTTTATATTGGGCAAGACTTGCAAGCAAGTTTTTTTTAGTACAAAACTTGCCAGTACAGAGCAAGGGTACTCTTTCTCCTTCGTTACCAAAAGTCACGTAAACTCACCAGAGTTTGTCCTACGAATTCAAATTCTTGCTTTCAAGTCTTGAACAATGTAAAAGGGGTCTTAGCAATGGCGTCCGTAGGATTTGTTCTAGGGGGGTGCAAAGGCATAATTGAATCTAGAATGAACATAAACAAAATGTAGCCTATATAATGCTATTTACTACGATTATTGGTACTATTTTTGTGAATATGATATGCACACTACACCTGTTGACACACGATTTTACACATTAGATAGCTTTTAAGATGGTGTAAAAATCATTCTCGTATCCGAAATATTTAAAAATTTTATTTAATTGATTTTTTTTCATGCAATACATTTCAGTCATTTTTGCTAAAGAAAATATTCTTTATAGTTTAATAAATTAAATACTGTAAGGCCTATATTTCAACTTTTAAAATTAGAATACGAACATTTCCTAATATTAAACAATATTTTTTTTGTTGCAAAACTGAAAAAAAAAACCAAATTTTTAGGCCATTTTTTAACTTTGGAAGCCTTTAACTCCTAAACCAATTTCGAGTGGAATATTCCCGAAATATTCCCGCATGCTCAGGGAGATATATTCCATCGGATCTCACACCGCATTGATTCAATCATGAATCAGTTCTAGCAGCTTGCGAGTTCTTACAATTGAGTAAGAAAATACACCTTTTATCTGAATAATTAAAAAAATTTATTTTTTTTTTAATTCAAAACGTATGAATAAATAAAGGGGTTTATGTATATGAGATGTGTTTTGGGTTCCTTACATTTTATTAACATATTCCAGAACCTCCTGCAGTGCTTGGTTCTAAATCCAGGTATAATATAAGCACGTGACGCAAAAAAGAATTCTCAAACTGGGTGGGCGCTGCTAAATAACGTGAATTTTAAGATTTAAAAATGATTGTTTGAAATCGAGTCTCCTATTACGTTTCTGTCATAATAAACTTTTGATTATAACATATTCTAGTGTAAAATCGTTTGCTTAATATGATATAAGGTTTCTTAAAACATTAGTCTTTGATCCAAAATTGGCCTGTTTTATTAAATTTTCTAATTTTTTTCATTCGCTTTTGAATAAGAAGCTTTGGTCTCACCTAATTTCTTTAATTTAAATGCTGCAGAATTGTTTGTCATTTTATTAAGTTTAGGAAAAATTAAAAAAAAAATTCCAAATTATCTCATCTTTATAATAGAAAAACGAGCCGACTTTTGGGAAAACATTACTTTTTTTATAAAATTATAAAATTTTATAATTTTTTATAAACATTACTTTTTTTATAATAAAAAATTGTCTTCTACTTGCTTACAATGACTTTCAAAAATAAATTTGCTTATGGTCAAAGATTATATCCGTTATTGAATTAAATGCACCTTGCTTTCTGTTGCTACGAAGAATGATCTTCGACTGATAAGGGATATAATTCCTTAACATTCGTCAATTTCTCGTAGGAATAACTTCGTAATTTGTTTAATTACATTCGTAGTATTCACTAAAAAATTCATTCGCAGGTTGACCTTATGCATTATTCGTAAGAATTTTTGGACTGATTTGTCGAACATTTACCGAATATAAGGGCATGTGTGTTTGAAAGGTGGCCGTAGACTACTGGAAGAGTGCGTGCCCCATACGCTAAAGAACCGCGCTTCAAACCCTAGCTGAACAGAAGGTATTTTTCGTGACTAGGTATTACAAAGTTCTCAAAGCCCTAAGCTTAAGCGCAACTTACAATGTAAAAAGTTTTATGATTTTCTCTTAAAATTTTTTAATATAATCTTACGGCTTTTTTGATTTAATATGGGGGGCAAGCGCCCCCTTTTCCCCTTGCGGACGCACATGGGTCTTAGCAATGAACATTTTTTTGAATTAATATAAAAATGGGAAGCTGTAATTTTGCTAACTTTTGAGAGAATAGATCTTATAGCTAGCGTAAGATCCCACATGTGTTTGAATTATTGGTTTGGCAGTAAAAATATCAGTGTTATGAAGTTAAAGACATAATTATCAAACCAAAATGTCAAACACACAGGTCAACAAACAGACATTAAAAAAGGGTTTAAAATCACAAGTTAAAAAATGCAAGAAGCCGAGAAAATATTATTTGAAAAAATGGGGGCAGAAAATAATCAGAGAGTCTTTATTTTGATAAGGTACCCGAGTGGAAGTCAGTTCTAGAAAGCCTTATTTAAGAACGGAAATGATACGAATTTGATACGGATAGCCCATTTAAGGAAGTATTATTAAGATCTGATAAGATGACAATCAAGTTTTATGAAGGTTACCCTTTCACGACGAGTTTTTACCAAAATCTGATCAGTTTCTTATCAGTATGAGGTCACTCGATCAGGGATAGTACATAAAAGCGTGTCACGTTTAAAATTAATACTTTATAAAAACAAGGACTTCTTGAATATTTCAATCTTAAGGTAAATTTGCACTAATGCTTTCAAAAGTCTTAATCAAGTCACCTGATGCTAATAACAAAAAGGGATCTCTAGGTAATGATACTCTTAAAAGTATTTAATATCCATCTGCTAAGAAATTGGACTATCCACCATATCCGGATCATGTCCATATTGAAATATTGTAGTTAAAAAACGTTGGTTGTATGAACTATCATTTGGTCAGATTATTTAACTTCTTACAACAAGATATAAGCGTGATAGAATTTAATGCAGCCTTAAGCAAAATGAAAGGTAAAACAGCAGGTAACGATAGAATATCCTATCCAATGATCCGGAACTCGCCACTCATTTTTAAAACTCGCTTACTTAATCTTTATAATTCCATCTTTAAAAACAAAATCCCTCAATCGTTTAAATTTAGTAAGGTTATTCCAATTCTTAGACCTAAAAGGGACAAAAGCTATATTTCATCATACAAACCAATATCTTTGAATCTCTGTTTTGCAAAAGTTTTAGACAAAATAATTGCCAATAGGCTATGGTGGTTTGTGAATACTAACAAACTCCTTGCTAGTCGTCAATTGGGATTTAAGACAGGCAAATCCCCAGCAGATTCTCTATTGTATATAGACTACCTGACTGCTAATTGCCTCTCATCAAAAAATCACTTAACAATCATATCGTTCGACTTTGAAAAGGCTTATGACAAAATACGAGTGCATACAATAATAGACCAGCTAGTTTCCTGGAAAGTAGGACCAAAAATAGTGAACTACGTCAATAGCTTTATGACTACCCGACTTATAACTGTCAGGGTAGGTGGTACACTTTCCAAAGTAGGACATCTTCAGAACGGTATACCCCAAGGATCCCCTCTTTCGGTGATTCTCTTCCTGATAGCTTATAACAAACTATGCTCAACGATATCTTTGCACAGGAATATCAACTTCTGTGCATACGCTGATGATTTTAATATCATTATAAAATCAAATAAAGTCGAAAACCCTATTATTAACCTGAACGACCTCTTCCAAGACATTCAGAACTGGTGCAACTACTCAGGAGCTACTCTCTCTTCCTCTAAATGGAAATACATCCACATTTGCCGAAAACACAATTGCCAATGTACAGTACTTTCTAATAATACTCATCTAGACTTTACTGAAAATTTAAAAATTCTGGGAGTCATATTAACCAAGAAATATAAATGGAACTCACATATTGAATTCCTAAGCTCTTCCCTAACTAAACAACTTGCTATTGTCAAATGCTTATCGTCCCCAAAATTTAACTGCAACACGATTTCCCTAATCACACCTGTCAATTCTTTGATTATATCTAAACTAAGCTATGGACTGTTTTTATTTGTATACGCACCTAAATCACAGTTGAATAAACTGAAAACTATTCTCAATGCATCCCTCAGAGCTGCACTTGGTGCACTACGGTCAACCCCGATAAATAATATGTTATTTGAAGCAAATATTCCAACCCTAGAAAACTTAGCAGACCTAACAACATCAGGACTTATAAGCTCACTTCTAAGCAGCCAAGCCAATCCGTTCAGCAACATTATAAAGAGCCTTAGCAGAAGAGTCAGACCTCTGAAAACAATGCCAGCTATTGCGAGAATTATACGTTTTTCCAACGAATTGAACCTACCAGTCAAGCCGCTGACTAAAATAAAATCTGCAAACCCCCCGTGGAATCTAAAGTCTAGCTCAATTAATACGTCTCTTAGCGATTTACAAAAGTTGATTACAAATCATAATCAATACAGAGTAATGTTTCTAGACCTAAAACTAAAAATGAATGATTATACATTAATATACTCGGATGGATCCTACATAGATGGCAAGCCCACATATAGCATCACCAACGAAAATGAAGTCCTTAGAATCTCCAACCTCCCTTTCTATAGTACTATTTCCTCAGCAGAAATGATTGCTATACTAGAGGCTATAAAACTGCTCGAAAACAAAATAGGTAAATTTGCAATTTGCTTAGATTCTCTATCAACCCTTGAGGCCATTTTGAACATCAACAACAAAGATTATTATGTGCTGCTGATAAGAAATCTTCTGATCAGTAAATACCCAAAGTTTGTTTTAATATGGGTTCCTGGGCATGTACAAATTGCAGGCAACGAATTTGCAGACCAAGCTGCAAAACAGGCTCACATAGCTCCCCTTATAACCACCCACAATTTTAATGTTAATGATATTAAAAAACACATCAAGAAAGAATTCCAAAAAAGACAATCAGTCATCTGGAATATTACTAACAACTGGTACCAAAATGTAAACTTAAAAAACTTTCTGCCATACAATTTCTGCCTTCAGATCCATCCGAAATAAACAGGCTGGACATTATTAAATTCGAACGCCTCAGAATGGGCCATACTAAACTAACTCACGGACACTTAATGACCAATAATCCCCCCCAACCTGCTCCTGCAATCAAGGTTCTAACGTTACACTTCACCACTTCCTCTCAGATTGTTTACTTTTTGATCGCCATAGAAATCAAACCCTCAGTAATATGAACCCACTCTCACTTCTTTCCGTTCCCTCATCCAAATCAATATACTTAATCACGAAATTCCTAAAAAAACTAACCTTTACAAAGACATATAAATTTAAATTTCTCTAACTGTAAAAGAAAAGATACTTCAAATACGTTACTAAGCTTAAGGCTCTAGGCTATAGCTTCATATATATATATAAATTTATATATATAATTAGTTTGTAAACAGAATTTATAAGCTAATTTGTTAAATAAATAAATAAGTAAATATTTAACTTCTTGTCTATAGTTGTTATAATAAAAAAGGATTGTGTTAAACATTATTTTAAATATTGTAAAGGACGCCACGTCACAATATGAACAATATTTTCAATTAATAAAAAAAAAAACTAACCAATCGCTTGTCTTCAATGGATTTTCTTGTTGTTTTAACACAATATTTTTTCTCAAAATATTTTCAGTATCAAATCAGTATCAAATCAGTTTTTCAGTATTTAAAAGAAAGCCAAATCGGATGAAAACCACGCTTGAGGTAGGCGTGGAAGTAACGTTTGATGAAGTAGCTTTATCAAAACAATAAAATGTCTGAAATTGCAAACAAAATTTATGTAGTAACTTGGAACTTTGCACATAAGCTTTGAAGTAAAATATTCACCACGTATTTGAAATTTGTTAAAACCGAATAAAACCACGCCTACATTCCATACAACGTGATTGTATCAAACCGGTAAATTCTTAGCAAATGCCACAAAAATTAATGTAAATTTGCTTTGGTTGCAAAAATTTACTATATAATTGAAATTGGTCAATATAGACTGAAAACCGAGCCTACCCACCACACAAAGTGACTTTAAAAAAATGGTAAAATCTCTTTAAATACCACAATAACAAATAGAATAGTCTTAAATATTCACCATATATTTCAAATATGTCATTGCAATATAAAAACCACGCCTTCCTCTCATACAAAGTAACTATATGAAAATGGTTAATTCTCTAAAAATACCACGAAAATTATTTTAATAAATAAAAACTATGGACGCATGTTAAGAATATTAAAGTTAACCTTGTGTTTGAAAATTAGCAAAATCGTATTAAAACTCGTCCAATCTCCCATATAAAGTAACTTCATCAAAGTAACATAACTTTTAGAAATTCCACAACATAAATATGTGTATTAACAGCATACATAAACATTGCGTATTAAATGTATTCTGCATACGTATGAGTTTTGGCACAATTGAATGATCACCACGCCCATCCTCTATACGAAGTGACGTCATCAAACTTTGAAAACATGCATAACTTAGGATAAAGTGTGGGGATATTTTAACTTCGACCCTGTCGAAGATAATTACTTACTATTTATTTATTACAGCAATATTTTCCAGTAAAACTTTCTTGTATTGTTAATAAATTTCTTTTATATCATTCTTAAACATTTTGTTACATTATATTTTTTAATAACATTTTTTATGAGTGTAACATGGCTTGGGTTGCTCTTTCATTTTTGACTTCTCACCTGACTGCAATTGTGCTTTTGCTGTTGTATAAACCAACTTGAAATATGCAGCACACTCTGTTCTCACCGACCTTCATCTAATTCAATTATTATATTTTTGCATTTACATTTTCAAAATCAGCTCTCCTTCTTGAGAATAGCACTTTTTACCGCAATTGTAAGTCGCGGTCGTATTTGTCATGCGAATGAGTGTTGCCACAACCAACAGCTGTTGATGGTGTTTCATTTTCTTTACTTGACTTTTGGCAATTTGCGGCAATATGTTGCTGGTTTTTTGGGTTGCTAAAATGTTTAAATTCGGCAAGTTGGCTTATTTTATTGTTTACGTTGTTAGCTTTAATGAATTGTTTGGTGTTTTGGTTTTTTTTTTCTTATTTTTGGTCTTAATACTTGTGTCCCTTTTTAATTCAGCCAAAAGGGCAACTTTATACCAAGTAATTGAAAATTACACCAATTATATTTTGAGTTGAAAGCCCGTGTGCTGGGCTAAGACTTGGTTGGCCTTACTTAGCTTATGCTTGGTCTTGTTTTGAGGAAAGAAACCATGTTGCTCACACGCAATATCAAATTTATTTCGGCCTTATTTGTAGCATATTTGAGTGTTGCATGTATTGTTTGGCTGTTTTTTGTTGGAATTGTTACGAGTTATCAGCCAATGTCTTCGGCGTGCATCATGCTCGTTCAGCTTGTAACATACTGTCAGACAAAATTGACATGCAAATTGCAGGTTTCGCTGCTCTCTGCGGTTTTTCGGTGATTGATTGTTCAAGATGAGCTGGTTCAGTTTGCTCCCCACATGCAGGAAGGCTAAACAGCTTAGCTTGTTTTAGCGTTTGTGTTTTTTTTTTAACAAACGTAACGCTATATGTCAATTATTTGCAGCATGTGTGCCATTTTTTCATAATTGCAAAATAATGGTTTGAAGAAAAAAACGGTACAATTCAATTGATTTTTTTTTTGCCTTGGCTGACGTGTTGCTTACCTTTATTTGCATAGAGAACATTATGTTGCTTGGTGTAACTAGAATTGAGTTGAGTTTTGATTTTTTTATTATGTGTTTGATGTATTTATTTGTGATAAAGTTTAGCAGCTGCTATACGAATTGATTAAATCAACAGCATCCTTTTGTAAGGTATAATTATGAGCAAGGAGCATTTTTTGAGGACATGCATATCTCTTATTTTTGTTGGCAAATGTAAGTGGTAGGGGGACATATTTGTATGCATATTTCTGATCAGTTATTTGTAAAGTCTTCTGAAAACTTAAAAATTTATGTTTGGAAAAAATTAGTATAACGAGCTTAACATTCGATAGAAGCAAAGCTTATCTACATTTTCATAGTAAATCTTTGTTTGAATAAAATCGAAATAGTTTGATTTAAAGTATTTAGAAAAATCCTTTAATTAATTAAACAACTCATGTAAGCTTCTCACCACTTTTTTCGTAAATCGTTTTAATACTATACAGGTGATGTGCAAAGAAATAGGGACATCTGTATTTTTATATTAAAAGCTGCATGAGTTATATACAAGATACGTCAGATATAGCATTAATTCCCTCGGGTGGTGATTTTCCTTGATTAGGCGAGTATAAATCTTTATGGATGAGGTTTACCCTTCCCCTTCTTCGTGTCATTACGTCTTACTCTATATTTTATTTATATCTTAACCCATCTCCAAAGTCAACAGCATCTTGCATAAGAGACTACATGACCTTCAAACTAATGATACAAAAACCGTTTTCTAATCGTAACACACTAAAAGCTAACTGTTTCACGTGTGGTAATTTAAAATGAAAAAGTACTTATGTTTGCATTGAGTACTCAAGTACTATGGCAAGATCAAAAACCAAGTCAATAGAAAACTTTATCATTAAAAAAATTACATCATAAAAATATTCAAAAAATTTATTTAACATTCGAAATATTTATTAGCAAAGTTGATTCAATTTTTTTTAATTGCTCATAACTTTCTTAAATGTGACTTTATGCAAAATGTTTTCAAAACAACTAAATGATTAACTTCTCAACATGTTATAAACTTTGGAAATCGGATATAATATACATTATATATGGAGTAAAAGGTAATGGCACATATTTTCCAGTTTTTCCTTTCTAACTTTTCCAAAGGGGGAAGGTTGTGACCACCATCCTTGCGTTTTTTTGCTCAAATAATCATGGGAAATCACGAACTGAGGGAATTACTGTTAAGTTCGGGGCACGTTGCTTATGCAGCTTTTTTTTGCACATCACTGTAAATCGTCACCTAAAATTTGAGAAGGCATAAAACACTTTTAATGATTTAACAGGAAGAGAAAAATGTCTAAATTTCTCAAGTGCCTGCACTGAGGGCTTTCAGAATTTTGTTCATAAAAACGTTGTTTTTAGTTGTAAGGGAATATAATTTTGCAGGAACATATATTTTAATACGGTGCATCATAATCAATCAAAAAGACGATTTAGAATTTTTTGTTGTTTCTCCTTCTTACATTTCAGGTGACAATATGTATTTGTAGATTCCACAAAGGTAGGCTTAAAATCTTGATAAAAAATTGTAAACTTATAGAAAACTTAAATAACAAACGTATATAAAAGATGTAATATCATCAAGAAATCTAGCTCAATTGTTGTTCCTAATCGTATTGTAGAAATTCTTGGGCCGTAAAATTATTCGTAAATCAAGTTGTGCTTTTTAGCAGCTATTTTAGGGAACTACTTTTAGTAGATCCCACGAAATTCTGTTCTTTTTTCGTATCACCTAATTTTTTTCCGAACAAACCCACCTTCTATCTGATATCCTTCTGGGATTCCTCCAATAAAAAACACAAACAATTAATAAAAATGCTGTAAATAGTTCATATCTATCCAGAATTGATCCCAAGAGGAGTGACAAGTATGATTTGGTCCTATTTTTCCACGCTCAACTTTTCTTTTGGACATATCTAAGCATTAAATTTCATCCTTTTCGGAGTCCCCATACAAAATATACATAAAATGGCAAATAAATAAAGAAAAATGGCAAAAGTTGTTTATATCTCCACCGAATCGACTCCAAAAGTTATAAAATTTATGAGCTGGTTCTACTATTTTTTCACTCCATTATTTCTCTTGCACATATTCATACCCTATCTGACCCCTTTCTGGGAATCCCCATACGAAAGACGCAAAAATGAAGAAAAATGGCGAAAGTAGTTCATATGTCAACTGAACCTAGAGTGATCAAATGCAAGAGCTTGTCCTACTACTTTTTATTTTAAGCATTTTGTTCTGATGTAGCTACCCTCTATATGCCACCCTCCCTATACACAAATCTATAGGGCCCTATGCAAAAAAACGATGCGGATCTATTTCGAACCCGCTACGAGTCCGTAAGTGGGCACCGTTATGAATCCGTCAAAAAAATTTTAAGCCTTAAATTTTTTATAAAATCTTTATTTTTATTAGGGATACGAAATACAATTAAGTACTAATTTTTACTTTAAATAATTTTTTTATATTATTAGGCACGAGCCTATATCGTTATTGAACTAAATTTCCATTTCCTGATTTATTTAAAATGTAAAAAGACGAATCATTTGCGAAATCGCATTAATTAAAAATAAGAGTCCGAAACGGATTCGTATATGAAGTCCGTTCTAAGTCCATAACGAATCCGAAAAAGTAAAAAAGCGATTCGTATTTTTGAGAGGAATTTCATACGAAAAAGTATCAGTCCCGGATGCGTTATACAATTCGATTCGGATAAAAAATACGAAGAAGTAAGTCCATCACGAATTCGAAAAGGAACCATTTGGTACACTGGGATATTTCCACCCACATGTATGAGCAAGTCAGATTATTTTTCAATCCCAAAGTCTTTTCTTGAACAGACCCATACCCTCTCTACCACCGTTCTGGGGTCCCTATACGATAAAAACATTAAATGAAGAAAAATGGCATAAGTAATTCACATCTTCACCGAATTTACTCGTATAATAATCAAAGGTGTAAGGTTGTACTATTATTTTTTTAGAAAATATTTTTTCTGAACATACCTACTTAATATCTGCCAACCTTCTTGAGCCGGCATTCAAACAAACACAAAAACCTAAATAAATATCGACAGCATTTCATATTTCCACTGAATTTATCCCTAGAGTGATCAAACGTATGAGCTGCCTCTATTTTTTTCTATCTTGACATTTCTCCACAACATACTAACCCCTATATGTGACCTTTCTGGGTCAAAAAAAATCAAAAAAAAAGAAAAATGTTTGTAAGATTATATCTCCTCCTAAGATTATATCTGACTCCTATAGTGATTAATTAAATGAGCTGGTTTTTTTATCACTAAAATTTTTTTTGATCATACCTCCCTCCCCTCTAAATTTCACCCTTCCAATAAAAAACACAAAAAATTAAGAAAAATGTCGACAGTATTTCTGATCTTCAAACCTAGTTGACTCCTAGAGTGATTAAAGGTTTGCTGATCCTAATCCTTACATATTTTATCCCCAAAATATCTTTTGAACATACCCATACAATATCTGCTACTCTTTGGCGGGTCCCCATACAAAAAAAAATAAACAAACTTTTGAAAGTAATTCGTATCTTCACCGAATCTACTTCTAGAGAGGTCAGAATTAAGATTTGGTCGTTTTTGTAATCCCTAACATTTTTTAATTTTTTTTCTTTTGAATTACATTATGGGGCCCTCCCACAAAAATTTTTGATGTGGTTTTTGCGATTTTCATGCAAGAAAATCAGCAAGAGATTAACGCTGCTTCGCTTCAAAAATGTTGAATACATTACGATGGCCTTCAGCTCAGCTGCTCAAACAACTTCAAACTAATTTATAATCAGTTACAACTTCATCGTTCATACTGTACTGATGTCTTGAGACTCTGAAGCAAAAACAATCACATGGTTGTCAAAAAATTATCTAGTTATTAAAAATGATATCTCATAGTTAAGATCTTGGTTTTGTTTAACCTTTAATAATCGTCCAAAAGAGCAGGAAAATAATTTGAACCACCAACAACTGCCATTCCCAGTCTTTCAAACAATAGTGGTGGCAATCAAAAACTTCATGCAGATAATTGGAGTGACTAAAAAAATAAAATTCTTTCAAATAACTGATTTTATCCGTTAATTGTTACATTAAAAAAAATCATATCCAAAATCTAGCCAACTTTGCTCATTATTGGCACGCATATTTGAACAAAAGTTGATTTAAAGTGAATCTCGTGACGTTAATTACTACGAAATTATGACCAAAAATTTATCTAATAACTCATATTTTGCTCTTTAGACGATTTTTATAAAATTTTTCGAAAATTATAATAAATTATAATAAAGGAAGTACAAAAAAAAAGTTTAAAAATAAATAATTAGAATTATTCCAAAACCTTAACACAAAAGCAACATTACAAAATTCAAAAGAGAATTTAAAAAAAAAATTACCCCACTTAATGGTAAGTAGCGCTGGCTGACTGGCTGGCTAGCTTATCTAAGCAGCAAGATCAGCCACGATGAACATGCAAAATTTTTTTTATCTCGCTTCTCTGAGCGTTTACAA
Source organism: Dichetophora obliterata (assembly GCA_963920525.1). Lineage (NCBI taxonomy): Eukaryota > Metazoa > Arthropoda > Insecta > Diptera > Sciomyzidae > Dichetophora > Dichetophora obliterata. The sequence continues at coordinate 43,320,723 of OY986438.1, read as the reverse complement.
TGTAAAAAGGTGCAAAGTTGCAGCTACAACATGAACTTAGCTCATATGTGTGCAGAGCTGCCAGGTGGCGGGGTTTTCCCCGTTGTACGGAATTTTTCGCCCAAAACGGAGAGGCGGGGAAGGCATCTATAAAAACGGGCACATTAATAAAAAAAAAAATGTAAAACACCTTCTTTTAAATTTTTCGAGCCACTCTGCCGAGTCAAAATATATCATCTATAAATGTGTATTGTGGTAGTACTGCTTTTGTGAAAATCTATTATCCAATAAATCTAAAAAATATTATGGTTATTAGGGAAGCCAACTTATATTCTATATTTTGATTTTATTAATTTTTTGCCTTTTTAACGAAACTGAATGTGCAAATGCAATCAGAAGACGTAAAAATTCATATAATATATGCAAATATAGAACTAACCTTGAAGACATTTGTAGATTGTTTCATGCAAAAGGAGTTTAATGATACTCTCATCGAACCACTGTGGACTGCTAGTATTATTATTATAATTTCGTAAGGAAAATACCATTATAAAGTGTTGTAGCATAAATAAAATATTTAATTAATAAAATATTTATTTAATAAATAAAACTTTTTTCATTAAAATCGGCTCAGTACTTTTGTAGTTAAATGGTTACATTGAATTTGTACTTAAAATTTAGATAAAAGTTGTTGTTATATTGATAAACTTTCTATAACTTTTCAATGCTTTTTGTTAAATAAATTAAAAAAGGGGAAACACTTTTTTCTATGCAAAAATGGGGAATTTTTTCGCTAACACCTGGCAGCACTATATGTGTGGTTGCTGCCACAGCACAGAAACGGCATAACAACAACTACAGCAAAAACTACACCAACTGCTTGCTTGCAACCATCGACCGTTTGTGCCCGTTTTTTCAATCTTTAGTTCATTCCCTCTGTTCATTAGGGAAATATTCTTTCGATGCAACCGAAGATCGGGATACTAACCAGAGGCGGCAGCGCTTAACTAATCGCTGTGATCGCATCTCTCATATCGAATGCAGCTAGCTCATTGAGTGCGTGGCAGCAGCGAAGGGTTTTACGTCATTGTGTGCGTGTTTGTGTGTAGGTGCGTGCATCTTAGGGTACTTTTTGACCTCTTCAATGGCGGCATAGTTTGCAGATCTTTGAATTTTAATTTAATTTTCGTTTTTGGATGATTATCTTTTTGAGTTTTTTGGAGTGTATTTTTTTTTCTTTTTGACTTTTTTCTTTTATTAATTGTCATGTTTTTTTAATTCATTTCAATGCAGCCAAGTCATTGAATATGTCATGTGTTGTTGTGTTTCGTAGAAACAGTGTGGTTGGATATTTTCTTTTTTTTAACAATAATATTTGGTAATCGAGTGCCACTCTGTTAGATTAGAACTTTTAAATGAGGGTATTATTGCAGTACGAGTGTGAATTGTTGTTTAATGCTATTTTTAGTTAGAATGGATAATTTTTAGTTACTGTAAAGCAAGTAAGAAACATAATATTTAAATTTTTGGCTCGAATCTCTGAAGTAAGTGAAATAATCAAGGCTTCGAAATTATTAACTAAATTAAACCCTATATTTTGCAATGTTTAAAATCGCTCGTTTTCTTTAGTAACATCCTGACTAAAAAAAATGATTTTTTAGGAAATGAATTTAAGGTTTTTAACAGACATAGGAAAGTGCTCTACCTTATTCAAAATAGCACTTTAACACAAAATATGTCACTACAGAGCAAAATTTTTGATACAAATGTTACATGCATTCTTAGGGACACTCCTTCCAGAATACATTCTATAGATCCAATTGTGCTTCTTATTAGTCTTATCAAGAAGTACTTTCAAGAGGCATTCTCAAAAAATACTACTGGAAGACATTCAAATAGCATTTAAATTCTATAAAGTAAAAAATTCCATATATAATTATTATAAATGTTTTACAAATTTTCCGTGGGTTTTTTTTAAACCCCAAGAAAACCCAACCACTTCCTACTTCCAACATCAAAATGCCGTGAAAATTGGGAAAAGGGATATTTAAAGTGGTATTTTTTTTAAACCCCAACAAAACCCAAACACTTCTCATTTCCAACACCAAAATCGCGAGAAAATTGGGGAAAAAAGGTATTTCCGTGGGATTTTTTAAACCCCAACCTAACCATAAAAACCATTTCATTCCATGGAATGCCTTCTTAAAGTTATCCTGGAAAACACCAACTAGAATCCTTTCATTGAAGGGCTCAAAGAAATCTTTCGTTCAAAAAATTTTTGAAGCACTTCTAAAGAAGACTAAGGAAAGCATTCCTCTCAATGACATGCATATGTTAAGAGAATGCCTTCTGGGTATGAAAAAAACACTTCTTTTGCTGGATAGTTTTTAATAAGTTGAATTTTTACGTTATGAAATCTCAAAAATAGTTTTAGATAAATATGTAGGGGAAGTCGGGGTATTCTTGGACACATCTTTATTTTGTCCAAATACTCGCAAAAAAATACTTTTTATTTAAATTTCAAAGCTTAGACTTGTAGTACGAGAAAGATATCATTCTTTTGGTATCAGAAGTTTAATCAAATTGTTTCAAATTGCACACTTTACATCAGTTGGGGCAAAAAATCTGTTTTTGGAATTTTAAAAATCACGGGGAATTATTTGGCAGTTTGCAAATCGATAAAAAGATATAATTATTGATGGAAAACGTACATTTGTGAAAGAAAATTAAATAAAATACAATAATGTTAAAAGTTGTTATAAAAACTATTTCGAATTACAGTGAAAGTATTTTGGTTTACTTCGGCGAAACTCAAGTCAACACCTCAGTCACAAACGATGAAATGTGTCCAAAAATACCCAAAACGATTATTTTTTAAAAATGGCGGCGTATAAGTGATACAGTGAAAGCTTCATACAAAATTCTTCTGTGCGTCAGAAACTTAAGGTTCCACGGATATTATAAACAAATTTACCTGAGTTGGGTTATCAAAAATTTATTCAAAATAAACTAAATACTACCCAGCAGCGGATTTGCCAGTGGCTACCATAGAACTAATACAGAATAAATTATCAGGTAAGGAAGCATTACTTTTTTCAAAAAGTAATGCATCTGCATATAGCAGAAGTAATTAAATCATACCTCATTACCTGTAATGTAGCATACAAGGAAAAGTAATGCAGTGATTTTTATAACTTAATACAAGTAGTATGTTACTCCATAACTTCTAGGTAATGCTGAAGGGAAGCGATCACTTACCTCCTGTCTCATTCAATGTTAAATGTAAGGCCTTTTATGCATAGTAAGGTAATATAGTCGGAAGTAGTGGTCATTACAAGGTAATTGATGTTTCATATATTCGGAATATATTCCATCCGCTACTGGGTAAGAGAAAAAGAAACTTTCGAAGCGAGGTAACAGTTTGTCTACACAGGTCGAGTGCTCAATGTAAATTGAGCTTAGCATGAGACGAGTCGATGAAAGTTGGTTAAAACTGTCAAGCATTACTAGGGGAAAAAATTCGCTGCCCAACAATACGTGGTGTCCACGAATACCCCGACATAAGAAGTAGACATAAGAAACATGTTTATTATGTCCGTTTGAAGCAGCTTCTTGGACATCAGCCTCATGGACATTAGATCGGTTATTTGAAAAAAATTTTTGCGATCGATCTGTCCCGGGCATAAAATGTTTCCATTTGACTTAGAAGTTTCTGATATGAAATTTCGTGACGATCGGATTATGTTTGGTGGACCCAATGGGGTTTAAAAAATCTCAATACGTATTACATAAAAAAATATGTGGTTTTATTCAAATTAATTAAAAATAAGCAATATTTTACTTATTTTTCTTACTCCTTTAGCACCAAATTGTTTTTTTTTAATTGAAATAACTTTTTAAGAAGTTATCATTGATCAAAATCTGTTGAAGAATGAGAGAGATATAACACTTTTAATCTTTCATCAACCTTGCTTTTTTTTATTGTAGCATTCTGGTTTTTAATTGTTTTAAATTTTGAGCCATGGCATAATTACCCAGGTAGCATTGACAGTTGGTTGGGAAACTATCTCCTGTCAAAAAATATACTCACAAAGAGAGCTCTCACAATTCGTAATGGCGGCATTCAGCGGAGTCAACTGATGTGAACAGTGCTGCCAGAAGAATTTTGAGCCTGTAGCTACAATTGCTAACAAAAGTAGCTTAAAAGAGCTAACCAAGTTGTAAGTTATTGAATTTAATTACAAAATTCATTGCAAAGGTTTTACACTCAAATTTGCTGCGTTTTTTCTGTGTTAAATAATTTAACAGCACAACTGTTGTCAACTTTTGACTCCGCTGAATGCGACCATTGAATTTTTGTAATGTTAGTTTTTGCCACTTTCTTCAATTGCCGCTTCGTTTCACTAACAGATGTTTTTATGGTTTCCTTTTGAAGAGAAAAAAGGCTGTTGTCAATGCTACCTTAGTAATTATGCCATGATTTCGAGCGTTTGTTTTAATATATATGTGAGACTGAATTCTTTGTGCGAAATAGTTATTGATATTAAGTATTGATATTTAGTGTTTTTGAAATGTCGAATCAAAATCAACCAACAGGAGAGTCTTCGGCACAAAAGTCGAATATTCGTTTAACCAAAATAAAAAGTAAAGTGGAATTAATTGGCTACGTTTCTCATCAAATCACTGGCGCCAAATTGCCATCGACGCTCAGAGTTCTTGCAATTTGACCACTCTACGTAGGACTACAACGACGATGGTGGAATCGTACCGAAACACGTATCCATCATTTTCCAAATCTGCTTTATCGTAATCAATATATTCTTGTTACTTTCATATTTTTCAACCGATATTGTTCAATGATAACTTTTTGGAAAGGTATTTTAATTTAAAAAACAACTTTGTGCTGAATAGGTAAGAAACATAAGTAAAAATATTGCTTTTTTAATTTATTTGAATAAAACCACATATTTTTCTATGTAATACGTATTCACATTTTTTGAAGCCTTAGGCCCACCAAACATAATCCGATTGTCACCAAATTTTATATCAGAAACTTCTAAGCCAAAAAGAAACATTTTATGCCCGGGACAAAAAGATCGCACATATTTAAAAAATTTCAGTATAGCATAAAACCGGTCTAATGTCATTCCACTATTAGTTTTATCGAAAAGTTGTGGTCAAAAATTGATTGAAGTCTTTAAAACAACAGGATTTCAAAACATAGTGAGTTAAAGAATGCGATAAATAATATTTGGTCAAAAATGTCATTCAATGAATGCAATTTAATCCATTCTGTTTCAAACCGCACAAAAGGCATTCTTAAAGTTCGTAGTAGAAATTTTGCCTTAAACGTTTTTAACGAGTGCAGAAAAATATGCAGGAAGACTTTTCGTTAAAACTTTGGACTCAACTAATTATATTTTTCAAAATTATAAAATTTTTTTAATTTTTAAAAAAATAATAATTTGAATTTATTAACTCGTATTAAATATAATGATTTTAATGAATATTACGGAATTTTTAAAGTATCTTATTGCATTTTTGTGATATTTTATTTCTAAATTATGATTTTTTATTTTTTTGGCTTATTTCATCAGTGTATCGGCTTAAAAATTTGCAATAAAGTCGTCGAATTTTCTGATTTATACACACAAACTTTATGCCAATAGTCCCGGGATTGGGCAAATCTCTTTTGAAATGGAGTTTTCTGCTATCAATGTAAGTAATATCCAATAAGTGCTCTAGAATTTTAAATTTTGACTAGGAACAAAAGCAAAAATTTTTACTATTTTCAAGATAAAGCATTATAGCAGATTTTGTTTTCTCGTATGAATTTATCTAAAACATTTGATTTTGCCTAAAAAACATTATAGTTCCTTATTGTTGTAACAATAATATAATATAAAAATTTTTTAATAAAATAATGCAATACTATTTAAATTTGAGTTTCTCACGCTCTTAAAAGAGGCAGTATTTTGTAAGATTTGGCAAAACTAAAATTTTCCGGAGGACATATATTCTTAATGTTACTCTTAAGATTTCAAAGAAAAATTTTTTTTTTAAAAAATTACGACTACAGCTGTATTAAATGTTAAATCGATTTCAGTAGCAAGCTATTGATACAGTGTAAAACAAGTAATACGCACGTTGCATTCCACTTAAAATTAAATGAAGATATTATAACGGAACAATTTCATTCTCATGAAATAAATAAAAATCCGTTAAAGCTGGCCTTTTGCAAGGATCTCAGGGTTCTGGCTGGCAAAACTCTGAACTCATTATTGCTTAAATTATTTTATAATTTAAAAATTGTTCAGCAACTATACATGCAATATATCTTGACGCGCTCTTGCTGCTTAAAGAGCAAATTTGCAAAAATTAAGCTCAACAAGCTGCGCATGCGCAACCTGGTAACGATGTGACGAAGTGCTTAATAAGCAAGTGAAGATTGTTTTTGCACAAATTCTACACAAAAACTGGTATACTAAAATAATCACTGTTGTTTTGAGCTACACGATAAAAGCGAGCATGCTTGGTTTAAACGAAAGCTGGGGAAAATATGTTAAAAGTTGCTTAAGATTTGAGTCGCTTTGATTTAAGAGCAACATTTTATGCAGCGGCAGCTATAGTTTGTTGTGATGTTCAACTGAAATCTTCACTGTACCGCATGAATTGGTAACTGTTGTGCCCGATGGTTGCATGTGGAATTTTTGCACGCGGCAAAATGCTGCAAAATTATGACAGCATGTCAGATGATGGCACGTCACAACGTTGCGTCGTTGTTGATGAAACATGTAACTGCATAAAGTGGTACCTAAGTGGTTGTGCATCTTGCTAACCAGATATAGTTTATTGTTGTTGCTGCTACAAAGCTTAACCAGTTTCCGCTCTACCAATGCCTTGGCTTGTTGACTTCGTCGACTCGGCAAAATCTCTGCTAATTGATCAGGTTGTTGTGAGTGGCGGCAATGAGACAAAGTTTAGTGATCCGCAAGGGTCTCACTCCGCAACAAATGCACCTGTTTTGACCTAAAATTGGCAATTTAAGACTTGGCCATTTTGTTCCGTTCAAACGGAATCTCAGCAGCATCTCGCATACCTTCGACTATGAGAGGAGATATTCAACAACGATCACCCGAAAGAATTTCGATAAAATCTTAATTTAATTTTTATTATCACGAAAGCTTTGCGAATTCCTTTGTGCTGCGCGCTGCACGACCGCTCAAAATTCTCCAAATTTGTATGAGCAAAGCGCACAAATGCAACTCAATTCGTTGCCGCGCGTTTTGCTGATGCTGCACGCGATCACGCATCGATCGCTGCAGCAAAATCAATTAAATATCGCGCACATCTCGACGTTCGTGCGTGGTCCACTTCTTATTCTGAGTGGATTTTCTTTTTCTTGCGTATTTTTCGCCTTTTGCGTTCCCAGTCAGTTACAATAAAAAATATAAAAATCAACCAATTAAAACTGCCTTTTAAAGTTTTGCCATTAGAGCTTTAAATTATTATGTTGGAACGTTCCTAGCTGCCATGTTGGCTTCAAACATCATCGTCTTGGTGGAAATTAATTTCCTTCTTGTTTCCAGATTTGTTTTTTTGTTGTTCCAGTTTAATATTTAGAAATATTCCGCAGTTCATAACGAGTCCTTTTAATTATGGCTTTTGAAACTGATCACATTCTTATGCAGATGTGTGAAATTAATTTTGTAGAGGTTTTTTATTGGTTTTGCAAATTAACATTTTAAATAAAAATTAACTTTTATATAGATTTTAGAGAGCTTTTTCTTGTTTTTGAATTTCATATATTTTTATGAAGAACCAGCGAATTTAAATCAGTCATATTTATCAGTTCTTCAGCAGCTCGTTATAATATTATGAAAAACTTGATCTCACTGCAAATTTAAGAAATTAAATAGATGTTGTACGAAAAATTTGCACATCAAATCCGTAAATACAAAAGAAGACATAAAACCTAAGCACATCTCATTTATAATTTTTTTTTTCTTTCAATCTCATTAATCATCTGAGAAAAGTTTTAATATTCTAAAAGGAACATGGCCATTTATAAAATCTAAAATTAGTTAAATTGCTCGAAGCTCATATTTCATCTCTTAGCCAATCAAGGCTTTGAAAGGTTTTGCAAGTAAACAAAATTAAGTTATGCCAAAATTTCAGTAACTTAAGCTTTTTGATTGTTTATCTCTTGCCAAACGGTAATAATTTATTTCGGCATTGCGCGAAAAAAAAACTATCACAAATCGTATATTTTCCATATTGTCCAAAAAGCAAAGCGAGTCAAAGCAACAGCGCAGCGAGTCTATAAATTAACAAGCCGTTGTCCTTGTGCCAATTCATGACGACTGGAAGACAATCAGCGCGCAGAGCCGTTGAGGTGGTGCACAACCCACAACTCAGAAACCCAAGAGAATAAAACCTTAAATAAATATGAAGTGAAAAATAAATAAAAACATAATACCTAAGCGAAATACTTGCAATCATAAATAAATATCTGCTCGAGAATGGCTGGCATCAGTATTGCAATCGCTGCTGTTGATGTGCATGTTGCTGCTGCTGCTGTATTGCTGGCAGCATTAGACTTGAGATAATGCAAGCTGTACGAACATTTTTTGATTGTTGTCGATTTCGGTTGAAGGCTGCCGCTGCTGCGGTTTTGATTCTAGTTGCTCAAGTAAAGTCAGGGAATTGTTGCAATCACATTCAGCTGCAGAAGCTGCAGTTGCAGTTGCAGATGCAGCAATAGCAGAGTAACTGGCAGCAGAAGATAGTTATCAATGACGAACTGACTGTCTGAATGTCTGAGCCGAGAATTGAATTGTTTCTCAATTTGTTGCCAACTTGCGCTCTAGTTGCTGCTGCTGCTGTTGTTGTTGTTGTTGTTGTTACTGCTAGTGATGATTTAACAAATATTCAATGGACGAGTATTGCAGAAACTGGTCAATATTTAAATCAGCTACCTCAAGCCTAAGCCAAGAATTGACTTTAGCTGCTGTTGTTGTTGCTCTTGTGCATTGGCAATATATTTCATTGCAACCACTTTGCATATCCGATGAGTTCATGTCGACAACAATGTCGTTCATCCAGCCAACCTTGGCAGCGGATCCGCGCAACAGTTGCGGGCTTCGAAGACGTTAGTGTTGTTAACGTTGTTCTTGAAGTTGTTAAACTTATTATTATGTTTGTTGTTGTGTTGTAGTTGAGATGCTTTGTTTGCTTTTGCAGTATTTGACATTTACTTAAATTGTTTTTGTTGTTGTTATTGTTGTTTTTTCGTTGTAGTTCTTGGAGCTGTAATTATTGTTAAGTTATTGTTTTTTCTTGACAATTTGCTTGCAAGAATGTCGCTTTTATGGTTCTAATTTGTTTCCTCTGCAGTGATGATGATTTTTTTCTTGTTGCACAGTGTAAAGTTTACATGAAAGAAATGGCTCTAATTTGGTTTTAAAAGTAATAAAGTTTTTACAAAAATTATATTGCTTTATATCAAAATAATTTATTTTAAAATAAATGATTTTTGTGTTTGAAACGATTTTTGAGCTTAAGTGTAGAAATATCGCTTTAAAGTATAACATTTTTGGAAGTAATTCCTTGTGACTTAAAAATCTAACGAACATGATGATGATAGTCAAAACGATAAAATCTGATAAATGTTTTTTTCGATTTTTGAAGATTTTTCTAAAACGGACGAAATTGGAATATCCTGGTATGGCTCGAAAAAAATGTTATTTTCTCTTGAAATTTAATAGAGCCAATAAACAATAATACACCATGCAAAATATGGAAAAATTTTATTTAAACTGTCATTCCATTCATTCCATTCTGCTGATTTCTTCGAAAATGTAGGTTTTCATTTTTCCATTTTTCCCATTTTTTTTCGTTCTAATAACAATCTAGTCTTATGATTAAAATTCTAATAAATTACTGACTATTTTGAACTATTTTAAAGCAAAACAAATATTTTTTAGAAAATTTGAACTCAAAACTAAATCAAGAAAAAAAGGAAGCAAACAATATAATAAATTGAAATATTTTCAAAGTGCTTTTTAATGTAAGCATTCGAGTTGTCCTTTTTTCGAGATTAACAAATTACGGACCGGGATTTTGTGCATTCACTAAACAGACGTAAAAAATGTTGATATATAAACGTGCCGCAAGCGACTTTAAAGTTGAAAATCTGATTTGTATGTAAAAAATAAGAGACTAACTTAATTTTTTTAAGTGTTTTTTCATTTTTCAATTTATTTTTCTTTAACCCTTTCAGAAATGACTCTAAGCTACTGTGAATTTTTTATATTTGTATTTGTATTTATTTAAGGATAAATTAGTACTGTAAGATACAAAAACATCATTAAGAAGTACAACGGTGAAACATAAATAATCAACTTATAGCATATAATAATTATAGACGTAAACAATAAAGAATTTATAGTTTAGAACAAAAGTAAAAATAAAAATAGAAAGTATATGATCAACAGATGACACTTGTAAAATTAAAAAGGTAAATAATTGATTACAAATTTATAATTATTTTTTTTCAGAGTATTTTTAACATATATATTGCAATGTTTAAATGATAAAAAGGAAAACAGTTAAATATTGAAAACTTTAATAAGATTGTTTCAGTTGTTTGAGAAATATAACAAAACAGATAGCTGGAATTTGTTCGTACTAGCGATTGATTTAATATTAACTGGTAGTGAATTCCATAGTTTAATGGCATTGACGAAGAAAAGACGCTTAGATTGCAAACAATTAAATTTAGGTATGATAAGATTCCCAGTTCGGTTGGAAACAGAGAAGCGCAATTTTTGAAAAAGGTATGATGGAGTCCTGTAGATAATGAGCTTACGCAGAAAAATACAATTTCTTGCTTTCAGATAGGTTATTATGCTGCAACCTAAAATACTCTTACTAAAAGTTGAGATATGGTCAAACCGGCTCAATCCGTAAACATATCTGGTCGCATCATTGAAGGCAACAAGTATTTTGTGCGCTGAGTGTGAATCTAAATTACTATATACTACTTCTGAGTATGTGATATAAGGCACAATTAGTTGTATAACGAGTCTCTTTTTAGTTTCAAGTGGTGTAAAACTAGCAGAAAGTTGTAGGCAACGCAGCGGGATATATATTCTTTTGATATATTATTGATGTGATCGGAACATGACAGTTTTGAATTGATAAAAAACCCTAGCGTTTTAACTTTATTTACCATTTGCAAACTGTTGGTATTTAAAAATATAGGCGGTATCTCTAGGTCTTCAAGTTTTTCCTTAAAGATAGGCAGAACATATGACTTATTTGCATTAAGGCAGAGACTATTGTCAGATGCCCACCTACAAACTGCACTCAGATCATCATTCAACCTGCAGCACAAATCGTCGAGTAGTCCGACACGGTTTGACAAATACAACTGAATGTCGTCAGCATTAGCGTGCATAATCACATCATTGCACACAGTGAAAATGTCATTTATGAAGAGACTGAATAGTAAGGGCCCAAGAATTAATCCTTGTGGCACACCAGTTGCAATATGTTTCAATTCGGAGAATCTTTTTTTTAATATGAACTCTTTGTTTTCTTCCATCAAGATAGTTGGCTATTAGATCAACAGCAGCATTGTTGAAGCTAAAACGCAGCCTAAGCTTCTGACAAAGAATGGAGTGGTTGGCACATCCAAAGGCTTTGGAAAAATCTAATAAACAAAGCAGTGTTATATGTCCTGCATCAAATGAAGTATGCCCAGCTCTGAAACCAGATTGGCATGGAGATAGAAGGTGATGAGCATCTAAATGATTATTTATTTGTTTAGCCATGAGGGAGATACATATTTTTGAAAATGCAGACAGAATGCTTATAGGTCTAAGCTCATTCATAGTAGAAGCATTAGTGACTTTTGCAATTGGAATAACAGTCGCAATTTTCCACGATTCAGGAAAACACGAAGTAGTGAAGCAATGATGAACAATATGTGTCAAAGGTTCAATTATGTAGGGTAAGATTAACTTTCCAAAACGTAAGGAAATACCATCATCGCTTTAGTGACGTCATTTATGTCAACATTAGAAAATGAAAATTTATCACATTCCTCGAATACACGTTCATTGCATTGAAATGTATTATTTCGTAAAGAATTATTAGATGGAAAGAAATCATTAGGATTATTAGGGTCAATGTCACACTGATAATTATCCTTGTTGCTGATGCCGAGCTTACGTATATTTTTCCAAAGAACTTTGGAAGAAAGTGAACTGTCAAGTTTTCTGTTAAAGTATAATTTCTTGGAGTGTCTTATTACAGAGACAGCTTCCATGCGAGAAGGCTTATGCAAATTCCAATTCACATAATGCGATGTTTTTTCCATTTATTATAAAGTTTATTTCTTTTCTTAATCGCTGCTTTAACGTGTGAGTTAAACTATGGACAGGACTTATTCTCAACAGTCACGGCACGAAAAGGCACAAAATTCTCGAAAGCGTATCTAACATGCGATGCAAAAACATTCAACTTATCATCAGCAGTAACACAAAACCAACATTCGTCCCATCAAATTTGAAAAAGAAATCCATACAATAGTGGAAAATCGATGGACTTGTAATCGCGAAAAGATAATGACAAAGAAGACGAATCAATTCTTCTGATCTTTTCTGATATAAAAGAGATTTGGTCAAAGAGTAAAATTAAGGAAACATCAGAAACAAAAAATACATCAAATAGACTAGGAGTCACATTAGGTGCATATAGAGTTCGGTTCGAAGAATTTACAACTGCCATTCCAGCAGCCATAACTTTATCAAAAAAACTGTCAGATAAATTGTCCTTGATAAGCAGGTTAACATTGAAGTCACCACATATAACATAGGAATCAAAATCAATTACACTGCAGCATCTGCTAGGATTATAAATGCAGGAAACAAGTAATTTAGCATTGTTATTATTAGAAATTTCAACATTTAAAAACTCAACATCCGAACCACAGGAAGAATTCACAAGCCTTGACTTAAAGTGGGATTTGCAGGATTTCCACCTCCCTTTTTACCTATCCTGCCATTTCTATAGAGAGTGTAATTGGTAATGCTTAAATAACGTGAAAACCATAAAATGAAGCTGTATCGTGTTTGAGATCATTTGATATCATTACTATACTCCCGTGTCTTATTTTATTTTCATCTCTGCAGTAAAATACTGACGTTAAAAGTGTAGCTTGTTCATTGTTCCAATGGTAAGACTGTGCTGCATCTTTTATTACGAAACTGTAATTTTCCGCAAAATCGCAAAAAATTGCAGCACCGATTTGATTTGGCAGTGACTATTCCAGGCACTAAAAAGTATCATTCTTTTATACCAATAACTGATGGCATTTGTGTTAAAAGAACAAGTTACAGTGAGCATTGCAAAGTTGTAAAAATTTTAAAATAAAATCGTTTCTTTTCGACTGCTATTTAATTTTTTGTTTATTTTTATACTGTTCGCTAAGTGCGGCACCCTTGCACTATAGTTGATGTATCTCCTAAACGTATGCAGATCCCGTTCCAAAACTTTCCACGTATTATTTATGGACTACTAGCTATATTTTGAGATAAAAATAAATAAAAAATCAAAAATACCGAAGTTAAGTGAAACCCGATTTGAAATGTTACTTCCGGTTTCCTACACTGAAAAAAAATTAAATTTAAAATTTTTCATAACTGTCAAAAAGAACATATAATTTCCTCAAAAAAACACTACTTGCCTTATTTTTATGTTTTTGGATAAAAGCAGTAATAGCTTTTAACAAATCCGTTCCTTAAATTTCTTTAATTCTTTAAATTTCCCGCTTCACGTGAAATGCCCGACATGTAAAATTAATAAACACTCATGAAATAGAAATGAAGATATTTAGACTAAAAGTTACCCGCACTATCGATGCATCACGGTCTGAAAGGGTTAAAGTGAATTATCAAGCATAAAAAGAGTTATGATTATTAAAGTTATCAAGAGCTATGATTTTTTAATGTTCGAAAAAATATCTCTTTTTTTTGTTGTTTTATTGAAAGTTTTATTTAATTTTATATAAGAAATATGCTTTCTGATTTTTTTTTATTCGTTTTGTTTTTTGTCCGTAATTAAAAATCAGAAGAAAAAATTTTACCCTAACAAAAAAGGGCCACTCCATGAGCATATATGCACTTCAAACTTGTTCAAATAAATTCGATTATTTTAAGCTGAAAAATAGAATAACTGAGAGTTTGAGATCGCTTTACATGGAATAAATTTTTTTTTAAATTTATGAACACATCTGTGCATTTCATTACTTAACATTTCCCTCTCTTTGCCACTGGAAATTCCACTTTATTTTGCATTGCAGCAACTAACTCAATTGTTTCTTTTGTGGTCCAAAGCATCACAGCTCGTTCGGCTTAAGTTCATCCTTATCGGTTGTTTTTTTGCAATTTTGTTAACGGAATCTTGCTTTTCAAATTTGTTTCGGGTGTCGGATTGTGTTTAATCAGAACTCAAAACTTTTGCACTTTAAAACAAAATGCACTGTTTGCATCACTCCAGACATGGTCGACCACTGTCTGGTTGTGGTAACTACATGCCGTTGTACATCACTGCACAGTCGCACTCAGTTAGTCGTCCAGACAGTAAAGCAACAAGACAAACAGACAGATAAACAAAAATATAAAGCACAAAAATATGCAATTTCTTTGACAGATCGCAACACACACCCTCGCCACTCTCACCAACAGCAACAGGACCATCATCAGCTACACCAAAAAAGCATTTTCTGTGCTGATTTTAATCAAGTCTGCTTGAAATGTTGCAGTTACTTCTGCCACACAACCAGCCACCCAACTTGCGTCCGTTTCGAAATAAAATCCTAAAATATAACCACCTGGTTGGTGGGGACTCTATTTATTTTGCAGTCTGATAATAATTTAAACTGACCTGCCGGAATATTGTTCACTCTAAGTTTGTGTGTCAGTGTGTGTGTGTGTGTGTGTGTGTGTGTACTCAATGATATACATTTTACGGTGCAGTCCAAGTCCGTTTGGTTTTTGTGAATTGTGTTTATCAAATGATGAGCTCCTGTTTGTCAGAAGCCTTGATTGGTTGAAATAGCATATTCGTTTAAAGCCATTATGTAGCATTTCCAGCTGTCTCAAAATAGATCAATTAGAATGATGATTTGTCAATCAGTTGGTTTGATTTTAATGCAAATAGCCAAAAATGGATTTGTCTCAGTCATGAAGTTGATGTTAAAACAAATAAAAATGTCATTTTCTGAGAAAACTATGTGGATAGATACGAATATTTGTGTTTTAATTATTAAGCTCTATTAACGTTATGAAAGCATCATAAATTGTTTTTAAGAGTTAAAAGTTTCTTAGAACTTGTTACTTTGCAACACAAGCAATAAAACTTAATTACACACAGGTGATGGTTATGCTGTTAGAATGTTAGAAATATTGAATAAACATGAGAAAACATAAAAAAATTTATTTGAAAGTGTTATTTCTAGAACTGCTCGTAACAATAATTACAATAAATTTAACTAACATAAACGCATAACAGTAATTATTTCAAAATTTCAAGTCTCAGCTTTAAGTGGAATAACTTAAGCTATTTTGAAACTTTTATCTTGCTTAAAAAATACACCTACTCTCTGAAAAAATTATCGCCGCACTTTTAGACCAAAAAAAGTGGGAGAGGTTCCTAAGAAGTTCTCGAATTCATGCACTTTAACTTCTTCAATCCCGCACCAAGAAATACAGTGTAACAATATATTTTATGGTATTATTCTTACTGCCTTACCTTACCTTACCTTACCTAACCTAACCTTACCTTACCTTACCTTACCTTACCTTACCTTACCTTACCTTACCTTACCTTACCTAACCTAACCTAACCTAACCTACCTTACCTTACCTTACCTTACTTTACTTTACCTTACCTTACCTTACCTTACCTTACCTTACCTTACCTTACCTTACCTTACCTTACCTTACCTTACCTTACCTTACCTTACGTTACGTTACCTTACCTTACCTTACCTTACCTTACCTTACCTTACCTTACCTTACCTTACCTTACCTTACCTTACCTTACCTTACCTTACCTTACCTTACCTTACCTTACCTTACCTTACCTTACCTTACCTTACCTTACCTTACCTTACCTTACCTTACCTTACCTTACCTTACCTTACCTTACCTTACCTTACCTTACCTTACCTTACCTTACCTTGCCTTACCTTACCTTACCATGTACATTAAATTTTTTCCAATTTTAACTCTTACATCAGTTAGACAGATGTGGCCTAATTTTACTAAAAACCAACGATGAAGCTCACTCAAATGGCGAGGAAATATCTCTCTATTCTGATAGGCGTTATAACACTGTATTATATGTAGGCAAGCCCTTAGAATGGGGGTAAGGTTAGGTTAGGTAAAGGTGGCTGAGCCGATAGACGACTCGTACACTTAAGCCAGTGGAGGCTCGTTGTGATACCACATAATCTCTTTAAAACCTAGTAGAGATTTCCCTCATCAAACTAGTTCGAGCGGATAGTGAATTTAAGGATATGCTTGATTTCCAGATATGAAACTTCGGCAAGTCCATTTAAAAAGGGATCGCCCAGAGTTTCCATTCTCCTTTTAGCTACAGCCGGAAATTCGCACAGGAGGCCCTGAACATTTTCTACTTCTTTCTCACATCTGCAGCTTCTGCAGAAATTGTTTGATGCAAGTCCCAATCGAAGAGCATGCGCTCCGATCAGGCAGTGACCTGTAATGATTCGTACTATTTTTGACAGGTTTACCCTACTTAACTCAAGCAGTGAGTTGGTGCGTTTTAAGTCGTAGGCAGGCCATATTAGCTTAGTTATCCTACATGTATCAAGGTGTTCCCAGCGTTCTTGTGCAAGACCTAAGGATCTGTTCTTAGATAAATAAATAAAGTCCTCATTTAAGAGGGTGTTAGAGGTCATCCTAGAGGTCTTCCCTGCCAAATTGTTGCCCTCGATATCCCTGTGTCCGGGTACCCATATGAGGTGAATCCTGAGTAGCCTTGCCATCTCGTTAATAGATCTGCGGCACTCAGTGAGAGATTTAGAGTTGTCAATATTTGAGTTCAGTGCGTTCAGTGCGTTCAGTGCTTTCAGTGCAGCTTGGCCATCTGAAAAGATGGAAATACTCTTTCCTTCAAGGTCTTTTTGATCTAGAATCTTAGTGGTTTCTTGAATAGCCATCATTTCCGCTTGATAGACACTACAATAGTTACGAAGTCTAAAGGACGCTTCGATTTCGAGATCCTGGGGTTAAATACCTCCCCCTACTTGTTCTCGAAGTTTGGATCCATCTTTGAAGATTTTTATGCTGGAGGTTTTAAGGGGGATTTTGTTTGCCCAGTCTAGCCGTGAAGGGATGAGAACTACGTAGTTCTTTTCAAGATTTAAGCATGGCACACAGTAGTCTGTTTTGTCGGGTGCAGACGAATTCACAATAATTGTGTGGCCGCAGTTGTTACCTATCCAATTACCAGATTCTCTCAGTCTGAGGGCTGCTGTGTTGGCACAGATATCGAGAGAAGGAAGGTGAAGCATGACATTGAGTGCGCTGGTTGGTGTTGAGGACAGTGCGGCTGTAATACATCGACCTGCGCTTCTTTGCACCTTTGCAAACTGCTGAAGTGCAGTTGTCTTATAAAGGTTGTCTTATATATCATACCATATATAAGTATGGGGTGGACAATTGCTGTATAAATCCAGCGAACTATTTTGGGGAAAAATCCCATTTTTTACCTATAGCTTTTTTACAGGCAAATAGTGCTATGTTTGCCTATGTTATGAGTTGATAGAGAGTCTGGGGAAACTTTCCGCTAAAAATGATTGCAATACCGTCTGCATAAGCAACAACCTTGTAGCCCTCTCCCTCCATGATACGCAACAGCTGGTCAACCGTCACGGACCACAGAAGTAGAGACAAAACTCCTCCCTGTGGAGTACCTCTGCTTACAAACCTGCGAGTGGAGGATCGCCCCAGTTCTGAGTTCACCCACCCTGCCCAAGAACATCTGGTGTATGAAACTCACGAGAAAATCCTCCACTCCCAGTTCCGACAAGGCCGAGGTGACTGCACACCTCGCCATATCTAAAGAACCAGTAATGCTACAAAAACAAAAACTAAGGCAATCATCAAGTACATCATTTGAAGAATACGTGCTAAATTTAGTTGTCAAAATATTGCGAAAAATGTGATCCATTTGTATGGGAGGTACCATGCCCACTTGCCCAATCATGCCTTTATTTACTACATATCTTTTAAATGACGTATTTGATGATTGCCTACGTTTTTGTTGTGATGGCATTACTCGTTCTACAGATATTGCTAAAAATGTGATATATTTGTATGGCAGGTGCCACTCCCACTTGTCCAATCACGCCTACTTTTGACACATTTCCTTTAAATTGTGCACTTGATGACTGACTAAGTTTCTGTTGTCATGACTTCACTGGTTTTTCAGATATTGCAAAAAATAAGATACATTTGTATGGAAGGTGCCAGGCCCACTTGTCCAAATATTTAAAAACCTTTTTTGTACTTTTCTGTGCCTAAAGCACTAAAAAAGTCATTAAAATAATTAATTCCCTCTAGTTTGTACCAATCACTCCATTGTGCAGTGCTCTGTATGGCTCGCACAAGACAGTTAGTGCAGATTTATTAAAAACATTTCATAAAAGACTTGTTTATGGAGAATATATCATTTTTCTTTTTTTTTAATATATCTTAATTTGTATCTAAAATACGTAATATTTTTCAAAAATTTTCTATGTGGTCCGGAACGTTTTTTTTTTTTAATTTTATTAAAAACTTATTAATATTAAGGAAAATAATTTTTTTTTTAAAAAAATCATTTTTGTAATTTAACGTGTATTAAGAGTACTTGGCCCAAAAATCAAGAAATTCTAATAAGCCGTTACTTAGCAAAATTAATTTTACTGAAACAGTGGCCTAAAACTAAATTCTTTTTAACTCATTGAAAAAAAAAAACTTAGAAAAAAAACATTGCAATTAATGTTTTTTTCATATACACTTCAATAATATCCATAGTAGATATAAAAATTATGACTTCTTGTTTTTGGTGGCTACTTTCAGCCATTTTCACGCAATACAGATTCTACAGCGCTTCAAACCCTGTGCGCCAAAGTAACTTAAAACGCGTTTTTCTCGAAACAAATTTTTTCAAAACGGGCCACAGCCCTGAAAAAAACTAATCGACCAATTTTATAATTTTTTTTATAATGTAATTCTACACCCCATTAACCAAAATTACTATACATATTTCCATTCCATTTTGGTAAATGAAATACATATATTCAAAGATCTACTTTCGAATTAATTTTATTTTTTTTCAGACGATCTGGAGCCAAGCTATGATGTGGCCCGATTTTCACATTTTTTAAGCATACTTCAGCGTCATCTATATATATAAAAACTATATTTTACAAAAAAAATTTTTTATGTACACTGGTCATGCAAATTAAATTTTTTTGTCTATATAATTTACTAACTTTTTTAGAAAACCTCTTCTAAAATATTCCTTAATTTCAATCGCTTTTGCCTAAAACCCCCCTTAAGTGCAGAATTTTACAAAATAATACTTCGCGTTTGTCCATCGTATATAGTACCCTTTAAAATATTCTTCTTTTCGAATTCGGTGTCCTCTGTAGTTTGTTTCATTTTGGATTAAGGAAAAGCTTGTGTTAAAAATGTATCCATTTGAACCTATGACAGTATTTTAAAATGTGTGATATATTCAATGAGAGCAAAATATTTCAGGACCTATTAAAATTAATTATCAAGTAGAATTGGTTTATTTTGGATCAAAGAGGTGATAAAAAATTGTGCAAATATGTTTAAGTCGAATAGATTTGTAAGCAATTTGGTAAATATCTAAAAAAAGGGGCAAAAAATTAACTTGAACTGTTATATTTTTCTAAGTTCCTCAATTTATCACCTTATATAAAACTACTACTGAAAGATGAATCAGCCTGCATCATCTCTGTTCTTAAACTACATTTCTTTCACATTAAAGAAAGTCTAAAGATTTTACAGATAAACCTATTTCTCTCTTTTACTTCCGGTGGACTCTAAATCTAGTTTCTTCTTACTTTTTGTTAATAACTTTAACACCCATTCAAAGCATAGCATTAACTGTAACTTTTATTTTATTCTTTCTAAATATTATCAAGTCATGTAAAATAATGCAACATATGCAAATTTCGACAAGAAAATAGGTTTTAACTCAAACATTCCAGGCTAAGAATGCTTTTTTTCATGGTTATCTCCCACGCTTCCGGTCGTCATATGCTAAGTGTTGAAACCTTTTCATGTAGTTTGTGGATCTAATGTTAGCATAACAAATGCTAGAGTCAGCTGTTGAATAAACTCTGTCGTAGAATTATTTTCACATTAGAGTCAGCCGCAGTGGGCGTGTCCTTGATTATTACTAACAAAGATTTTAGTTTTTCCACCTGATAAACATAAAAACAAGAACAAAAACAACAACAGTTGTGGAGTTAGTAAAAGGAATGCATTGTTTGTTTTTCAGTGTTGTTGTTTTTGAGATAAGCGTATCTCACTCAAGGTATTGTATTAATTTTAGAACATATACGATACAGCTATAAAATGTTTGAAAAAACAAATATTTTAATTGCATTTTAATGGCAAGACTGGCACATGTGAGTGCCAATGGCTCTGGCTGATCCTGCGTACAATAGACTAATTAGCTAGTGACAGCAAAATTATACGCTTGTGGGCGTTACTCGAACTGAATGCAGGCCCGGCCGTCATCCGACAACCGATAGTCCCGCATGTCATGCATCACGGCGTATCCTTTGTAATAGCTGCCTAGCTAGCTGTTGTATTGTAATTATTGTTATTGTAGTTTTTCGTATTGCTGCAGCTATGCGAACATTTTTACGCATCATGTGACTGATACTAATAACATCGTCTAAGGTGTTGCCGTGGCAATTAAAATCAAAAACATTAATGAGCAAATAAAATCCAGCAAGATATTTTATATTTTCTGGCCATAAAATGTATCGCTTTTGAGCTCAAAAAATTATTAGGCGCCTTGATTAGAAAGTGAGCTAGAAACGAAATTAATGGCTGTGCGATTGCGCGCACTTGCAGTGAGTATAGATCGGAATGGTTCAAGCCATGTATTTGCAGCTCATTATCAATGTTTGCTTTTCCTATTTTCAGCTTTAACCGAATCAGCTGCTGGTCATTGTTTGTTCTAGTTTTACTGGCCATAATTATGGGTCGTTAGGTCATGTTTTGGTAGGCAATGACGTGGCTTGAAGTGATTAGAGTGATGTTGTTGTTTTCTATTTTATTCTAAAGCACATTGCTTAAACAAATGCGGCTTATTGTGTTTGTCTTTGTTGTTTGTTTGAACAAACTTGATCTTGTTTCTTTAACTGCTTCTGAGTTGCTGCAAAATTTAGACCTGTTGCTGCAGCTCTACTCAAGCTACACTCTGCACAGAATTATGCACACCCACCAACAACAGTTCGTTAAAAATAATCAGCTAAATATTTATTACTATAATTATTCGTGAAGCAGCAGTTGCAGCAGCGGTTGTGGAGTAGCGTTTGCACCGGTTCCAGCAGCAGTGCTTCAGTAGGAAATTGTTCAGCACTTGGTAATGAGTTGCTTTAATTGAAGACGCTGGTATTTATAATTATTTCAATTATGACCACACAGTAGAATCATACAGCCAGTCAACCAGCCAGCCAGTCAGTCACTCATTCAGGCAGAGAAGATAGTCAGCTTTGCAACCGCTAATTTGCCATAACAGATCTTTTCATAATGTCTGAATTATGCACTGAAAGAAAATAAATAATTAATATGCAGCTATTAACAGAGCTGGAGTTATTATATAAGAGGGTATTCAGGCCGAGCTTGCACAGAATTCATTCTACACAAAAGTTGATAGTTATTTTTTATCTTTATGCTCGTAGGTATATAATAAAACTGTAACGGAAATGTGCATTTTGAATCATATGGAAATTAATAGTGCAATTTAAGGGCTTATTGCAGGAACCTTAAATCCATATAACAAGAAAATCGAAATAGTCTACTTTGAAATTAAGATAATCTCCATGAAAGCTTCAATTCATTAAAAATTTAAGATAAGCAATAACCCAGCAAAAAAAGTGATTCCGAAAGAAGGCAAAGTGGAAGGTAAGGTCTTTAATTTCATACCCAGAAGGCATTATTTTAACATATGGGCTTTTCCGGTGGCGGATAATTATATCCATGGACATTATGTCTCCCCACCGGCATTTCCACCATTGAACATTTTTTTAAGCCTCCTATTGGAGAAAAATTATTTGAATTTATATTGTGAGAGTACTGAGAGCTGATCTGAATTTGAGTTTTAAAAAAATAACAACACACATGTTGAATGGCAAAAAAAGTTGAAAAATGGTGACAAAATTTGAAAAATTTTAACTGAAGTACAATAAATACTAGTATAATATAAAGATTATTTAAATTTTTTTCATTTTTCGATTTTCTTGATCCTGAATTACATTTTACATATTTTCCTAGTTCAATTAAATAAAAATAAACTAAAAGAAGTATTTACTTCTATGAAGAAAAAAATCTTTATACAGGGTCCGCCAAATAACTTTTTTTTTTGAAAATTCTATAAAAAAAAGCTACTGGATATTTTCTCAAACTTCTTTTTTATTTGAAAGTACAATTCTTCTGGTTAATAATGGAAAATAATTTCATTCAAATGGCTGCCTCGGCTGGCCATGCAGTAGCCTACACGATCGGTCCAATTTTTAAGCACATTATCGATTGTGTGCAGCTGTATTTCACCAATGGCTTCACGAATATTGTCCTTTAAAGCGTCGTTTGGCTCTGGCTTGTCAGCGTAACACTTATCTTTGAGGGCATCCCACAAATAATAGTCCAACAGTGTCAAATCGCAGCTCCGAGGTGGCCAAACGACCGCGATCAGCTCTGCGGATGATAATGCGATCTTCAAAAACAGGGCGCAAAACATCGAGTGTAGCTTCGGCTGTGTGGCACGTAGCGCCGTCCTGTTGAAACCAAATGTTGCCAATATCCTCCTCTTCAATTTTTGTGAACAAAAATTCGTTCAACATGGCCCGATAACGATCGCCATTGACTGTAACGGCCACTCCTTGCTCATTTTCGAAGAAAAATGGCCCAATTATGCTTCTGGACCAAAATCCGCACCAAACAGTGACTCGTTTTGGGTGCAGCGGCTTTTCAATGTATGCATGCCGGTTTTCTGTGCCCCAAATGCCACAATTTTGCTTGTTTACATACCCGCCAAGATCAAAATGAGCTTCATCTGAAAAGATGATTTTTTTGGCCAAATCGGCATCTTCTGTAAGTCGATCGCAGGCCCACTTAGCGAAGCGAAAACGCATTGGATGGTCAGTTGGCTTCAACTCCTGAACCAATTGGACTTTGTATGGCGTCATACCAAGGTCTTTATGCAAATTCGTCTCAATGATGTCTCAATTGTTGAGAACGACGGTGAATTGATGTTGATGGCGCTTCACGCACACTTTCTGCCACAGCAGCAATATTCTCGGGTGTACGCACTGCTTTTGGCTTTTCACGCTTTGGTTTATCGATGAGGATGCCAGTTTCTTTCCCTTTTTTCACAAGATAACGAACATACGGAGCTGACGGTGCTTCTCTTCTTCCAAAATCCATACGAAATTTTCGCACAAATTCTGCAACATTACCATGATTTTCAAAGTAATGTCGCAATATTTCCCAGCATTGTTCAAGCGTATACACAACCATATTCGTTCAGCGGAAGGATAAAACTAATTATCTGTCAAATCAGACATGAGCTAAGTGTTACCATTCACGAAATAAGCACCAGTTTAAAAAAAAACGTTTATGGCGGATCCTGTACAAATAATTGTAAATGATTTTTCAACGAAACAATTATAAATATGTATGTAACATTATTCCAGATTATACTAAAACTTATATTGATGCAAACTAAAACCACTAATATTGTTTGTATCGTAACGCGTCCTTTTATTTTTGTTTATATCTTTGGACAAAACTTTCGATCTCTAACCTTTTACACTAAATATAGTACTACTTGAGTGCTATCCAAAAATCAAAATTGGACAATAAACAGTTTAAATTTTTAACCACGGAAATACCGATACGCATGTTATTGGGATGAACGCTTTTCTTAATCTTCTCTAGAAGTGGTTCCAGATTTTTTCAATGGAAGATTTCTTTGAGCCCTTCAATGAAAAGAGTCTAGTTAGTAGGTGTTTTTCTGGAGAACTTTAAGAAGGCATTCCATGGATTTTCATGACATTTTGGTGTTGAAAGTAGAACGTGGTGTGGATTTGTTGGGGGCTTAAAAATCCCATGGAAAATATCGAAAATATGGCTCATTCTACGTAAAGCGGACAACAATAAATATGATGGGTGTCGGATTTTTTAAAAATTTCACCATGTTTACTTAGAAACACTTCATTAGCTGAAATTTTTTTATCTGCCCTAGTATTTGAGCTAAAGGCTTCTAAAAGTTGGAGGTTTTAAATATAAATATATATAAAATTTTTTTTATATATATTTATTTATTTGCAATCTGTCGAAATTAGCAATAAGCAAATGTATTCAGTTATATTAGTAATTAAAATAACAGTATAGTTACTATCCAATGAGTGTAGCTACATAAAAGCAAGATAATATTGCATCTTAAATTAGTTACTCAAAGAAATTTACATATGTAATAATTACAGATTCGTATTGAAACATATTTTATCTAACGATGAGGCAAATCAAAAATATGAAAGCGTTTTAGTCTTCTTGTTGTTGAGGTATTGTTTAAAAGGGCTATAGCTAAAGTGTTGCTATGACTTTCAAGTCGGTCTATGTATCCTTCGCTGAACCTTTTGCTTTCTGACTTTACAAAGGGCATGTTTAAATCGTTATTAATTTGCTTATTTCGAACAAACTATGGTGCATTAACAATTTTTTCAATGTTTTGGACTGATACCGTTGTAGAATCTCGATATTTGAGTTGCTTGATGTACCCCACAGCTAAATTCCGTAGTTCCAAACTGGTTTTAATATAACTTTGTACAGCAAAACTTTATTTTCCAAACCTAACTTCTAGTTTTTCCCAAGGATCCAATGCATTATTTTTGTTTTAATATTTAATTGTTTTAGCTTAGTCTTGATACGGTTCTTCCAGGTAAGTCTGCAGTCAAGATGAAGTCCAAGATATTTCACATTATCGCTGTGACGTATTTGCAAGCTATTGAGTGTTACAGGTAGGCAGTTTCCTTTTCTTAAAACAAAAGTGACTTGCTTACTTTTATCTGAGTTTACCATAATTTTCCATTTCTTCAACCACTCTTCAATTTTATTAATTTCGGCTTGCATTGGGGAATTTGCCCTACCAGGCATTTCACTGATTGCTATTCTGGCCGTGTCATCTGCATAAGTTGCTATGTGAATATCATTGTTTACTGGTAAGTCAGCTGTGAAAATAGTGTAGAGAACTGGCGCCAAAACGCTTCCTTGCGGGGCACCAGCATTAATTTTACATATATTTAAATTTACTTCTTTTATTTTTACGTAGAAATTACGGTTACTTAAGTAAGATTTAATTAGCAGAAAGTAAGGGGCAGGAGGTAGTTTTTTATTTTATGTAATAGTCCTGGATACCAGACTTTGTCAAAAGCTTGTTAAACGTCTAAAACACACATTACAATATTTCTTGTTTTCAAGGGCATACTGGGCATAAGGGAGTACTGTGTGCACTGCTCAACCCAAACTGATGTTCAGGGATAATATCATGTTCCTCTAAGAGCGGTAAGATTCTACGCAACAATATTTTTTCAAAAATCTTCGAGAAGACCACCAGTAAGCTAATCGGACGGTAGGATGAATTCATATTTTCAGGTTTGTTCGGTTTTTGAATCATGATAACCTCGGCGCATTTCCATTGAGTTGGGAAGTAATCAAGTCTTAAAACTAAATTAAATATAAGTGTTAAAAGCATAATAGCTTTTCGTGGTAAACAGCTAAGTACACAAGCATCAATACAGTCATATTCTGGAGTCTTTTTCTTATTTAATTGCATAATTTCATTATGAACTTCAGTTGGGGATGTATGTCGTATACGCAAGCACATTTGACAGGGCGATTCAAGGAATTGAAATACATGATCATCGTTCGACACACTAGCAGACGTATGGGGTTGAAATATAAAAGATAAAAGTTCTGCAAAAACTTTAGCTTTTGATTCATTTGATCTTAACCAGTCTCCATTTCCGGATTGAATAGAAAATTTTCGTGTGTTGGATGTTTCAAGTATTATCCAGCTTTCCATAGGTTATCATCATTATTTTTTGCCAATGGATCAACTTTAAGAAGAAATTGAGCAGATGCAGCTTGTTTCAGATCATAAGGAGCCTTTTGTCATTTAGGCTCCTGCTATTATGCCAAGCCCTTCTCAACGTACGTTTATTTCTGATGAGTAACCTTATTTCAACAGATATTATGACCTTATTTATTTTTGTTTCTCTTGCAGGTGGCGTAGATAGAATGCTGCTTCGTGTATTAAGGTTGTTAGCGATTCTACTGCTTCATCAATATTTTGGGCAGACTTTAGTGATATGTTTAAGCTAGCATTGTTATCAATCGAATTTTTGAAGGAAGTTAAGTCAGTTTTTGGTGATAATATTCGACAGTTACTACACACACTATGGATTGCCGTACTATAGATAACTAGAATAGGCAAATGATCTAAACTAAGATCAAAGCTGTCAATAAAATCTAAATGTTGAGTAGAAATGCCTGAATAAACTACAAAATCGTAAAGATCCCATATTCTTCTAGGATCACTGGGCCAATAGGTGGGAATTCCAGTGGATAATTTGCTTAGATTGTTGATAACTATACATTTGTGAAGTTCTCTTCCTTCGGATTGTTTAACCGAAATCCCTACCATGGATGCTTGGCATTATAATCTCCTCCAGCAATTAATTTTGGACCCAATCTATTAAAAAAGCTTTGGTGGTCATCAGCTTTGACGGAATAACGAGGTGGAAAATAAACAGCGCATAACCATTTGTGACCTTCTCCGAGAAAAGGGACCTAGTGTATCAAAAAACGGGTTTAGACTTAATAGTGGATTTTGGTACCTAAAAGGGTGTAGAATAAGATGAAATGAAAACGGACTCCAAAAAAAGTACAAACGTGTGTCCACAGTGATAATGCGAAATGAAACTTCAAATGCGTTTTTCTCAAAACTTCATTTTGACACACTAGGTCCCTTTTCTCGGAGAATGTCACATATATCAAATTGCGTACATTTAACTTTAATGCATGATGCTTGTACTTACAGCTCTGTTATATTATTAATGGAATCATATTTGAGGTTGTTTTTGATTAAAATTTCCGAGCCACCATGGGCTCTATTATTAGGATGGTTAGCTTTGACGATGTATGTAAAAAATTAAAAAGAAAATATTTGTTTATGGATTTATATAGAAAATTTATATTATTTTCAAATAAATGAAATGCTAGGTCCACATTTCCAAAACTATCGAAATTGTGTCTTTCTGTTTTTAAGCTTATACTCAAATGATTTAAGAGGAAGAGTAAACCTTATCATCTTTATAATTCGAAGAAGTTTTGTTCGCAGAATGTAATGTCATACAATTAAATGCTCAATCAGGTGTTTTTAATCGCATTTTTATCATGTCTTGAAAAGACAAGCATTAAATAGCATAATGGAGTTGACCCACACAACAACCATGGGTTTTTTTGCTGCGAAAACCGATAAAGAACACTTTATTCTAAGCATAAATGAAGTAAAATCGTGGATAATGACAAACATCTTTAGATAAAAACGCCGGAGTTACACAAGGTATATCTTATATGCTAGTAGTTAGTATAAAGTTATTGTAGAAAACTAGACAAGCTTCACTTTAACTTTATGGGTTTTTTATATTCAATTATTAACATAATCTAAAATCCATTAGAGTCACTCAGTTTCTATATTTTTGTTTGTATTCTTAACTGAGATTCTTTAATCACGGCCACTCCAAGTCCTCAAAGCATATAATATAATGTTTGTTTTTTGCGCCAGCAAAAACAAAAAAAGTTTAAATAAAAACCATGCTTTTAGCCAATTTTTTAACCAAAGCAATAATTAATTTAAGTCAACTGAAGCCGCTTTCAACGTTTCCATTTTTTTTCCTCAGAAATTTTTAAGCACATTGCCAAAATAAGCCAGCCCAAACGTTGTTTATACAAGCTCAGCTTTGCACCTTCACTATATAATAAAACTTGAATGTTTTCAGGGAATGAAAAATTCATTAAAATTAATTAAAATTGGCCAAAAACACAGAGCAGCGCCGTAAAACCGCTTAATTTAAAATTTGCAAAAAGGCGTTGATAACTAAAGCAAAACAGAGATACACAAAAAATTATAACAACCAGACAGAAAAATAAGCAATAAACAGCGAAGATGTAGAGTATAAAACAACATAAAAATAATGAAACATCATTAGCAAAATTATTTATGCAAATTAAATATTTGCAAGAATGCTTCGAAATAAAAACTGAAAAAACACACAACCATAACAACATATAAGTCTAAGTTGCAAAAAAATTTTTTTTTGGCTGATTGATATCTTGTGGAATGGCTAAACGAAAAAGCGTTCTGTGGATACTACGCGAATAATTAATGAGAAATCCAGGCATGACAAATGTTTTTGGCCAAATGTTGACATGGAAAATGTAGTGGTTAAATGATTTAGAGCCTTTTTTTAGCTTAATCAATTTTCAAATAAGATCAGTTTTAATGTTTTTTGTAACTTTCAATGCGCAAAGCAAAACCTTCAGAAAAGGCTCTAATATCACGCTTTACCTGCACCATTTATGATTTTGAAGCTTTCCACAAAAGTTCGCAGAACCTATATACACACATACAAATTATTCTGCGTTAAGATCAGATATCTGTTGCATTTTTTAAAAACGATTAAATACTCCAACAACATTCCACACACAGAAGACAGAAAAAACAAAAAAAAAAACAAGGCTCCACCATAATGATGGACACACGATCTGCCGACACCGTCTTGTCTGCAAGTCTGAGAGAATAAATGAAAGCAACTTTTTGAACTGACACCTGCCCATAATTCAAACAAATCGTAAGAAAAAGTCCGGCTGGACTTGACCCGCCTAAGCAGACCACGTTCACGTTCACGTTCACAATTCTAAGCGCACATTGTGGGAAAATTAATTACCAATATATGCGAGCACAAACATGTGCACCCAAGAGCCCTTCTGCGCTGCGCCTGCACCTTCTTCTCAGCCACTGATCGTAGGCGAGATCTTCACTTGACCCAAACCAACAAGCGCAGCCCAGCTAAGCCAATGACAAAAGATTTGAGGCTTTCTTGTGGTGAAACTTGATATTTTGATGATGGTTAAAGTATTTTGTTATATCTTTTTTTAGCTTTTCAGTTACTCCTCTATAAAGACATTGCCACCACCACTGCAGCTTTAGATTTCGCTCACAGGCCGGTATCGCTTACATGTAATCGTTAGCTAACCACAGATTAAAGTTATCTTATATTTTTTATTTTTTCCTTTAAAAATCAATATTCACTCAATTAGCTTCAGCTATATTGAGTTCGGCATATTTTAGCACCATATCGTATTAACATAAATGCCGCTCAAGTGCACACCAGCTACACTTCATGCTGCTATACAGCCTATCTATCAGCTGTTTAACTCTGTGCGTATCTACAGCGAGATGAACTTTTATACGCAGTGTCTTGATCAGTATCGGAATGTGCGTTCCATAAGTGATGCACTCATAATTTTTATTTTTATTTTTAGATTATGCATGCCTCAATGCTCATGGCCTTTTTTTACACCTGAAAACTGAGTGACCAACAGTTTTTGCATTGATAAGCTGAGGTCCTGACCGATACATTATAAGGCCGCGTTCATATTATTTTTGCATGTATTCAAATACATTTATTTATTTAATGCGACAAAAACGCGTAATATGAACACGGCCTTAAAGGTTGTTAGACCACACCGAATGACAGAGATTAAATCAATCTACTGATCGAAAATCCAAACACCAAATCGAGAGCTTATATTCAATATAACCTATCTACAAAAAAAAAAAACTTTTTTCAGTAGAGCCAAAAAACCATTTAAATTTTTCAGTGTGCAAATGTTTACCAATCAAATTACCAGAAAACTGTATTTAAAGGTTAACAAGCTGCCATTAACAAAAGAAATGCAATAAAATCGCATACTTTTAGTGTAAATGTAGATAGGTTATTTTGTATTTTAAATATTTTTCCTTTCTTTGTTGAAATCAGTAGATAAGTCTTTTTATACAAAAGGAAAAGTAACTTCTTTGAGAAATAATTGACAATTTTTTTAAAACTTTAAGAAAAGTTTGTTGGTAACAATATCACGAAAAACAACAGAAAATTATCAAAATAGCAGTAAATAATGATATTGGTTTATTAATTTAATCGCTTACATTTTTCCAATATTATCATAAAAATAGTGGTATTCTGATGGAATCACAGACTTCAATTCTTGCAAATGGTTCAATTTGTTATGCTTGATTGGAAGCGGAGCAGTATGCAAAGGCTTTGGCTCTGTAAATCCTGCATATCTTTTGATAAGAGCTGGCAAATCCACATAATCATCATCAAAATTCAACTTGAATTTAACTTTGCCGTTTGGTACATATTTAAGTGATCGAAGCTGGGAAACCGTTGGATCATTTTTGATTGGACTAATTCAAATACTAAACTGAAGCGTTTTGGTTGCATACATTAATTATGTTTTTTAAAAGAAGACTTGTTTTACATATTACTTACACATTTTTATAAATTAATTATAAAATAATTATAAAAAAATACAAAATAAATAAATATATTCCTATTCCACTCCTTCCATCCGCAGAATGCAGCCATTGTTTATTTTCGGCTTTATTCCACAAACTTCATATTTTCCACTGAATTTTAAAACTTTCGCGAGTTTTATCTCCTAAGCGAATCAATTCATATTTAAATAGTTTAAGTAGAATTTTGGATTTAATTTTTCTTTTCAATAATATAAATTACTAGTTATCAGAGTGTTTCTTTCCGATCTGTCCTTCCTATATGCATCATGTGCCTCTAATCCTAAAAATAGAGTTCTATGACTTTATAAGCTCTCGCCAATCAAACTGTGTTTTCAACTTCAAATTGTGCAATTTTGAAAGCTTATCAAATATTTTCTGCGGTGTCAATTGGCTTTCATTATTTGATGAAAAAAATGTCGCAACTTATTTAGGTGTGTTTAAAACTTAAGCAGCTCAAATTTTTTATGATAATATTCCACAGTTTTTCATAAAATCGCATAAGCTACCGTGGTATACTAATGGCCTCAAAAATTTCAAAAATCTTCGTAATAAGCATCTGAAATTATTTAAATCCACTAACTATGCAGATCATAAAACAAAATTTATGCATTATATGAGAGAGTTCAATTTTTTAAATAAATTCTAATATAAACAATATATTTTGGGGTTCGAGGTTAATATCAAATCGAATCCTAAATCTTTTTGGAATTTTATTTAATCTAAAAAGTGTGGCTCAACTATTCCAACTAAAATGCATTTAAATGGTGTCTCTTCTTTTACAATCAATGACACAGTGAACCTATTTGCTGACTTTTTTAATTCCAACAAACACTCTCCAACTAACTGACACTCCAAATTTCAACAGCAAAGTTCTGTCAAACGTAGATTCCTTTTTGGATTTGGGTTCTTTGACGCTTAACGAATTGGACGTTTTTGTTTCGCTTAGACAAGCAAAAAACTCTGGTAAAGCTGGCATTGATGGGCTTTCCCCAATTGTCTTACTTAACTGTGCTCGCGCCTTGCCAGCTCCTTTATGTAAAATCTTTAATATGTCCTTAGCCTCTGGAATATTTTGAGAGAGCTAAAAAATGGCTTATATAACCCCTATTTTCAAATCTCGATCCAAAAATGATATGAGTAATTATCGACCCATTTCTAAACTTTCTTCCATCTCTATACAAATAAACAATTTTTCCTCGTCAAACGCAGTTTCTGCCCAAAACAGCATGGTTTCATAGCTGGACGTTCCACTGTAACTGACATAAAGCTATTTACCAATTACTGTATATCATCATTTGAACTCGGTTTTCATATCGATGCAATTTATACAGATTTTGCAAAGGAGTTCGACAAAGTTTTTCATAAAATTTTAATTGCTAAACTGTGTAAAATGTAATTTTATTCATCCTTTTTAGACTGGATCAAATCTTATTTAAGTGGAAGATCTTGCTTTGTTTCAATTAATAATGTAAATTCTTACAAGTTTCTTGCTTCTTCGGGTGTACAGCAAGGTAGTATCCTTGGTCCCTTATTTTTTATATTATTTATTAATGATATAAATAAAATTTTATGCAATTCAAAATTTTACCTTATGCTGATGAGCTTAAACTTTTTCATAGGGTTAGTTGCTTATCAGATGTAATTTCCTTACAAGCTGACTTAGCTAACTTGTACCAGTGAAGTAGTTTGAATGCTCTCCCTTTAAATATTTCTAAATGCTTTCATATTACTTTTTCTAAAAGCAGTAATTTCCTTAGATACCCCTACTCTATTTCTGGCGTACCTCTTAAATATGTTAAATCGATCAAAGATCTTGGTGTCAACTTTGATATTAAGTTTTCTTTAAATCAACACGTTAACTATATAGCCTCTAAAGCCTACTCTTTACTTGAGTTTATCCGTAGAAATAGTTCAAAATTTTCTGACCCTCATACCTTAAAGTCATTGTTTAATTCCTTTGTAAGATCTATACTAGAATATGCATCTTTCATTTGGAGTCCACACTATGCCATTCATACGTTGAGATTGGAACAAATTAAAAAAGATTCACAAAATTTGCACTTCGGTCATTATATTGTCGTGAAGAATTTCCCTCGTATAATGTAAGATGCTTGCTTTTAAGCATTAAGACTTTGAATTCGCGGAGAAAAGTTCAGTATCTTATTGTTATCTATGACATAATCTCGAATAATATTGACTGTCCTTCACTTTTGGCACTCATAAATTTCGATATATCTTCAAGACAGTTGCGACGTTTTAAGTTTTTTCAATTCAATTTCATAGGTCTAATTATGCTCGTAATGAGCCATTTCAAAGAGTTCTGTCTTTATATAATGATCTATCGTCTCGAGTTTTGTTTGACTTTTCAATGTCTAAAGATTGTTTTAAAGAATCGTTTATTTGTATCGTAGTTCTACTGTTTACTTGTACCGTTATTTTATTTTTAAATTGTTAATCTTTGTCTGTAAGGATATTTCCAAAGACTCAATAAAGAAATCTAAATTTCCAGCTCAACTCCAAGATGTTGGAGTTCACTTGGAGAAATGAGTTGGAGATCAAGTGGAGGTTGAAGACTTTTTCGCCAAGCTTGGAGAAAAATATTTTTCTTGCTTGTTGGGATTGTTTCATTACATATCTAAATGCAATAGTAAATTAACAAAAAAATTTTCATATTCAAGAAAATTAAATAAAATGTGAAACAAGTCATACGTGAGTAGGGACAAAATTATTCACACAAAGCATGTTTTTCAAAATTTAAACTGATTTTACCTTGTAAAAAAGCAACTTATACTTTAGAAAAAGTGCTGTTATGAATGCGAGCATTCAAAATTCCACTTATATAGTAATTTCACGTTTTTGGCTTTGGATATCGAGTTAAAAATGGGTCGGAAACAAAAAGAAGCAAGTAAAGCTAAGTTTATCTTTGATGAGTAAAAATAATAAGAAAAATTTAACATAGGTTGCAGCAGAAGTTCAAGAAGAAATTTATAAAGTAATTCACCCGAAAAGTGTTCAGAGGGTAAAAAACTTGCCGGTTATAGTTCGTGAGTGGCGGGAAAAACCTCTTATCAGCAAAGCCAATTTAGCGAAGAGGCTAAATTTCGCAAAGGTATATAAAGATAAGCAATTTCATTTCTGGAGAAACGTCCTCTTCAGCGACGAGAGTAAGTTTAACATCTTTCAATCGGATGGAAGGATTCGAGCCTGGTGAAAACCCAACACTCACTTAAAAAAAAAATAATACAATTGGTACAGTGAAACATGGTAGTGGGGAGTCATTGGTTGAGGTTTGGGGAGTCTTGTATTTATTGACGGTATTATGGACAAATTGGTTTACCTCAATATTTAAAAGAAAATTTTGTAAAATGTGCGCGGAACATGAGCCTTTGTTAACACCTTTTATTTTCAACAAGATAATAAGCTCAAGCATACTGATCATTATGTGCGTATGTGGATTATCCGTTAAGCGGCTCGCATTCTCCCTACACCACCACAATTTCGAGACGTAAACCCATCGGAAATTTGTGGAATGAAGTCGAGAGGCGTGTCGCTAAAATTAACATAACCAGCAAAGCCCAACTAAAACAAGTACTCCAATAGGAACGAAAGAGTTTGGATGAAGGTGTGACTAAAAAATTGGTTCACTGCATTCAAAATAGATTAAACGAAGCTATAAAGCAAAAAGCCATACCAACTGTATATTAATATTTTACTGAACTAATTTTTTTTTTGTGAAAATGGAATGTGTGAATAATTTTAACCCTTTAAAATCTGAAGATGCTTATGTTTAATGTTATTTTTTATTCAAAGGAAAACAATTCTGTTTACTTTTTGCTATTTTTATAAACAATAAAGACATACGTTTTTCCTAGAATAAGGTTTTTGAAAACAATAGTCTATTTTTAATATATACCTAATTAAATGAGAAAAAATGGGTGCTGTGTGAATAATTTTGTCCGCCTCTGTATATTGACTGATTTTTTAATTATAATTCGATCTTAGCATGTGCACTATCACACTCCATTTGTGTATATCCTTTCTCTAAAAATTTCTGCTCAATTATTTTACTTTTTTTCGAATGTTAAAAGGACAGCGCATTTGATAACATGGTATAATTGTTGCATGGTATAATATTAAAGTTAAAAATAATATAAGGATTATAAAAGGCTTTAAGAAACGCGTTACTTAAATTATATTATAACTGTAAAAGGAATTATGAGATTGAGCTGAATCAAAAAATTCAAATTGTTTTAGAACAAAACTACACACTTTTTGTTATTGCCAATATTTAAAATATAAAATCTTATGTCCATCGGTCGGCTTAAAAGTTCAATAATCGTTTTTATACGCATTTTCCGTTTATTGCCTGATTTAATAGTCGTTATCTTAATCAGGCTCTAATCGTGTTCTAAGGATTTAATTGTGGCCATTCGAGTCGTTTAAATCTGCAGCCATCATCGTCACTTTGCGTGTAATTCTGCTTCATTAGAGACTAAAACTCGCACCGCGGACGACGACGATGATGACGAAGGCTTACCTAACAACAATCAACAGGCTCATCTGCCGCTTGTGACACGATTGTGGCAGCTTTTGGCTGTGGTTCAATTTCAATTTGACTGCAATGGTCAGTCATTGCCCACTTATCCATTGGATGCTGTCATTTTAACGTCTATCAAAAGCCGCGACGACGCACGTTAGACCAAGTGTCAGTTTCGAAGTCATTCAGATTTTTTTTTTGCCAAAGGCCTCAAACAACGTTCCATGCGTTTTGGTATCTATCTGTGGTGGCACATCAGCCAAAGCCACAGTTGATGTTTTGATACTTTAAGCGGAGCTTTTAATTTCTGGATAAAAAGTAGACCGGTTACAAGTTGCATGTTTTTACCAGCTGCACATATGATGCGGCAAGAATGAGTTGGCATGGCATGCACTGGGACGTTGCATCAGTGGACTTTGCAAATATTTGTAATTGCATTAAGCCGTCAAACTGTCAAATGCTTCACACAGATGATTTTTCTATGTGACTGAAGTGTGACGCATGATAAATCGGAATCAAAGCGTGAATAATAAGATCATTATTTTTGGTAAGATAGAAAGTACGGCATCGATATAAAGTGGCCAAAAGATTTTCCTATATTGTTGTTAAAATTTTTTTGTGATTTAAGAAAAACCAAAATGAAAATTTTCGCTCTCGGCGTTTTTTTCCATATGAAACATTTTTATTATACTCTTTCGAAGCAATGGTAAAATTTTTATGATAGCGTAGCTCATCTTTTCATTCATTCTTTTTTCTCAAACCAAATTTAATTCAATATTCAATTCAAACATTTCACTCTGTTTGATTTGCAGGAAGTCTTTCTCATGTCAATATCTATTAAAAAACGAACTATTTTCTATCAAAAATGTTGATGGTGGAATTTTATAATTGGTTTTTTATGTTATTTCTTTGCCAAAGAATAATAATGCTCAGTTTTGTGTATATGTTTTATTGGTGCTCTTTTTGTTGCCACTCAAATTTAGTGCGTGAAGAGATTTTCGGGTCAAACAACTCAACTTCCACTTGTTTTAATAGCGCGTTCTTTTATATAAGCCCAATTAAAAAATTTCTTGTTTTGATAAGCATGCGCCACAAATTCTATTGCCAAGCTTTTAAGATAAAAGCAACAAAAACCTAGAACGAAAAGCTATGATTTATGATTGTGTTTATAGTAAGCAGCGCGCTATAATCAGTTGTGAATAACAAAAAAGAAAAAAAAGCAACTTATTAACTTGTCTTGATCTTCTTGCCAATGCAGATGGATGGTTTGTTGTTATTGCCGCTGCTGCTGTTTGTGTGAAGTCTTGAATGGTTTCTGCACGCGATCGCTAATTGCTGCTGTGTTTAACTCTTTTTATCTTTATTTTATGTTTTGCTGATATCTAATATAAACCTTTTTTTTAATAATTCAATATCAATAAAACCACAAAATATTTTGTTACTCCTTCAGTCTGCTCTTGATGTTGCCAACCCATAGTCAATCATCTGCTGACGTTGGATGCACCAGAACTGTATTTACAGCATCATAAAGCATTCAATTATGACAAGAGTTGACAACTTGTTGGCATTCAATTGAAATTGTTGAATTAATTTCCAACCAACTTGCAACCAGTAATCATTCAAAAATTTATGACTCACGAAAAGTTACTGATGCAGATGCTGATGCTGAGCTCAGCAACAACGCCAAAAACATTGCCAACAACCATAATAACCATAACATGAGTTCAACTCTTGGCTCTTTGTTACATATCCATGACGTTTTTCTAGCATTTGTCATCTTGCGACTCAGCTCTTAAGCTTGCAATAGAGATAAAGCTCTGAGCATGCGCAAAGGCAATGTCTTCATTACTACATAGATATTATGGCAGTGTGCAGCTGCTGAGACATTGCTTGCAGTTGTTGTAGCAACTCTTTTAAGCCATTCTTCATTTCAAACATTTTTCCCAGATTTTCTACTTGTCAAATTGCTACCAACACTTTAAGCTGTTGAACTATGGGCTGGCTCATAATTAAAAGTGGTGAAAACAAGGAGCAAAAAGTTGTAATTTTGTAGTTATTAAAATTTTGAAGAGAAAATAATGATAACACTAGGAGTTTGAAGTGTTCACTCGTTCATGTATTTCAACTAATGTTATACAAATTATAAATAAAGGTTATGTTTTAGTTTAATTCGCTTGTTATTTTTATCCAATGTTACATACATTAGCCATTGGTAGCTGCTCGTGTTTTATTATTTGTTTTTCTAAAAGAGACTACTGCTATCCTTCCAACTCTTATATTGTTTTCTTTTTTACAATTTAAAAATTAAAAATTAAAAATTAAAAATTAAAAATTAAAAATTAAAAATTAAAAATTAAAAATTAAAAATTAAAAATTAAAAATTAAAAATTAAAAATTAAAAATTAAAAATTAAAAATTAAAAATTAAAAATTAAAAATTAAAAATTAAAAATTAAAAATTAAAAATTAAAAATTAAAAATTAAAAATTAAAAATTAAAAATTAAAAATTAAAAATTAAAAATTAAAAATTAAAAATTAAAAATTAAAAATTAAAAATTAAAAATTAAAAATTAAAAATTAAAAATTAAAAATTAAAAATTAAAAATTAAAAATTAAAAATTAAAAATTAAAAATTAAAAATTAAAAATTAAAAATTAAAAATTAAAAATTAAAAATTAAAAATTAAAAATTAAAAATTAAAAATTAAAAATTAAAAATTAAAAATTAAAAATTAAAAATTAAAAATTAAAAATTAAAAATTAAAAATTAAAAATTAAAAATTAAAAATTAAAAATTAAAAATTAAAAATTAAAAATTAAAAATTAAAAATTAAAAATTAAAAATTAAAAATTAAAAATTAAAAATTAAAAATTAAAAATTAAAAATTAAAAATTAAAAATTAAAAATTAAAAATTAAAAATTAAAAATTAAAAATTAAAAATTAAAAATTAAAAATTAAAAATTAAAAATTAAAAATTAAAAATTAAAAATTAAAAATTAAAAATTAAAAATTAAAAATTAAAAATTAAAAATTAAAAATTAAAAATTAAAAATTAAAAATTAAAAATTAAAAATTAAAAATTAAAAATTAAAAATTAAAAATTAAAAATTAAAAATTAAAAATTAAAAATTAAAAATTAAAAATTAAAAATTAAAAATTAAAAATTAAAAATTAAAAATTAAAAATTAAAAATTAAAAATTAAAAATTAAAAATTAAAAATTAAAAATTAAAAATTAAAAATTAAAAATTAAAAATTAAAAATTAAAAATAAAAATTAAAAATTAAAAATTAAAAATTAAAAATTAAAAATTAAAAATTAAAAATTAAAAATTAAAAATTAAAAATTAAAAATTAAAAATTAAAAATTAAAAATTAAAAATTAAAAATTAAAAATTAAAAATTAAAAATTAAAAATTAAAAATTAAAAATTAAAAATTAAAAATTAAAAATTAAAAATTAAAAATTAAAAATTAAAAATTAAAAATTAAAAATTAAAAATTAAAAATTAAAAATTAAAAATTAAAAATTAAAAATTAAAAATTAAAAATTAAAAATTAAAAATTAAAAATTAAAAATTAAAAATTAAAAATTAAAAATTAAAAATTAAAAATTAAAAATTAAAAATTAAAAATTAAAAATTAAAAATTAAAAATTAAAAATTAAAAATTAAAAATTAAAATTAAAAATTAAAAATTAAAAATTAAAAATTAAAAATTAAAAATTAAAAATTAAAAATTAAAAATTAAAAATTAAAAATTAAAAATTAAAAATTAAAAATTAAAAATTAAAAATTAAAAATTAAAAATTAAAAATTAAAAATTAAAAATTAAAAATTAAAAATTAAAAATTAAAAATTAAAAATTAAAAATTAAAAATTAAAAATTAAAAATTAAAAATTAAAAATTAAAAATTAAAAATTAAAAATTAAAAATTAAAAATTAAAAATTAAAAATTAAAAATTAAAAATTAAAAATTAAAAATTAAAAATTAAAAATTAAAAATTAAAAATTAAAAATTAAAAATTAAAAATTAAAAATTAAAAATTAAAAATTAAAAATTAAAAATTAAAAATTAAAAATTAAAAATTAAAAATTAAAAATTAAAAATTAAAAATTAAAAATTAAAAATTAAAAATTAAAAATTAAAAATTAAAAATTAAAAATTAAAAATTAAAAATTAAAAATTAAAAATTAAAAATTAAAAATTAAAAATTAAAAATTAAAAATTAAAAATTAAAAATTAAAAATTAAAAATTAAAAATTAAAAATTAAAAATTAAAAATTAAAAATTAAAAATTAAAAATTAAAAATTAAAAATTAAAAATTAAAAATTAAAAATTAAAAATTAAAAATTAAAAATTAAAAATTAAAAATTAAAAATTAAAAATTAAAAATTAAAAATTAAAAATTAAAAATTAAAAATTAAAAATTAAAAATTAAAAATTAAAAATTAAAAATTAAAAATTAAAAATTAAAAATTAAAAATTAAA
The DNA here is from genome assembly GCA_963920525.1 of Dichetophora obliterata. Taxonomy (NCBI): domain Eukaryota; kingdom Metazoa; phylum Arthropoda; class Insecta; order Diptera; family Sciomyzidae; genus Dichetophora; species Dichetophora obliterata. The sequence continues at coordinate 43,280,723 of OY986438.1, read as the reverse complement.
AATTAAAAATTAAAAATTAAAAATTAAAAATTAAAAATTAAAAATTAAAAATTATAATATAAGAATTAAAAATTATAAATTAAAAATAAAAAATAAAAATTAAGAACAAAGAACTAAAAATAAAGACAAGGTTTTAGTAAATAAAACTACAACGCAATTATAATTCGTACTTTAGTTATCCCTGCTTAATTTGACAAGCAAAAATGCTTACACTTTTGTTCAATTAACCGGAAAACTCAATTAATGAAATCTCGTTCAATCAGATTGACCAGTTTGATTTTTGATGGGTCGGTGATCAGAACAATGTAAATTTTTTCATTTTGCGGTTTTTCCAGATTTCGATAAAAGAGCTTGTTTTAGGTAGTGGATCAATTACATCCAAAATATCTCGTTATTGGTAAATTCTAGAGAAATACTCTTGAAAAGGCAAGGAAATTACGCATTAAGTGACATTTTCTTTCGTTTTCCAGAAAGCCGTCAGTCACATTTTTGGGGATCAATTAAACGGGATTTTCTTTGTATTGATTTTACTAAATGGCTCAAACTTTTATGAGCAAATAATCGAGGAATCCAATAATCGGGAATCAATTAAACGGGAATAACAACGAACATTTCTTATGGGAGCGTAATATTGACACAAATTTTTGTTCATTAAAGCGGGGAAATCAATTAAGTGTGTTGCAAATAAGCGGGGACTACTGTCAAGCGATTTAAAGACTCTTTATTATTTGTTTAATGTAAGATTTATAGTTTTTTGGATAATTCCCTATTAAAAATAAAAACTTTTTTAGCTAAGGCCAAACAGCGGCTAAACAATATTTTAAATATTTGTCTCGGCCGTTAAAGGGTTCTTTGCAGGACTTTTTTGCTATACAGCTGCCGTACAGAGGCCACTTTTAAATAATCTCGGCTGTGCAACGAGCGTTTTGCGGCCGTACATCGGCTGAATAGTGATTATTCTACAATTATTATTGAAAATTAATTAAACAATTAAACTAAGCAATTAAACAATTGTTTAGTTTAGTTTTGAAACAATTAAATTAAATTAAATTTATCAAGTAATTAAATTAATTAATTAAATTAAATTGATTAATTTTATTAATTACAATTAAAATGAAAAGAAATAGATTTTCAATTGGAATATCATGCGGAAATAAATTAAATAAATTTTTAATCTTATATAAATTAATGAAATAATATTTATAATAATGTGAAAATAACAATACAGTGAATAAAATATCATATAAACAAAATTATACTGTTTTAATTAAAACTGCACTGCCCTCTAGGAAAAATTAGAAGGCTTCCATCTAAAAGTGACAAAGAAACGTTCCCCACCGCATCTTTCGGAAGCTTAATGGTAGTTTTGTATTTGTGTTGTTTCCAAACCACTTCTTTAAGAATGCATGTGGAAATTTTTACTAATTGCCAAGCAATGACAACAGAAAATATTAATATCATTGTTTCCTAGCCGCTCATTATAGAATTCGATATTCTAGTGGCAGAGCGCTTGATTGTCGCTCAGGGGTCCCGGATTCGAATCCTGGCCGGGCATTTTCATAACAAGGGAGAGGAATGTTTCCCGATTAAGTTTTAGAACAGCGGAGAGGAATGTTTCCCTTTGATGACATGCTATGTAAAAAAAGAAATGGAGTGTCCAATAGAAGGGAATGCTTCCTACATTAAATGGAACAACGACGAAACGGCAAAGACTGTTGACACCGACGAAAAAGCAGGTGGTAATCGTTGCAAAGAATTCTGACCGGCTTGTCGTTCGCTTTGTTAACAAAAATTACAATAGATTCCAAGAGAATATTGCGCAAATTAAAAAATTCGCCATCGATAGGTCGTTTTAAAAGCATAGGATGAATCGAAAATCTACAATTTTATTAGTTTTCTACATCTTCTTCATCAAATAGCAAAGCTATTAAAGCTAATTGTATATAAGAAAATTATGCGCATATGTTTTTTATTGTTTTGTTTAATTAAAATTTTTGTTGCTGTTCCGTTAAGTGTGCATTGAACATTACGTTGCCTTTTCGAAGCTGTTTTACAGTCGTTTCGTTACGTGGCGTAAGTAGGCAGAGACCTTTAAAGTTTGATTTTGTTGTGTCGCATACGTTCTCTGTTTACTAGCAGCTTTAAAAAATTTGGTGGCATACAACGGGCGTTCAGCGGCCATAGAACTTAATATAGACCTAATACTTCCGTTGTTTCACCCAACTTTCGGCCGCTAGGCTTTTTAGATTAGTTTTAGGCCATCTTCAACCCTTGTTATGCCGTACGGCCCATGCTTGATCGCTGATCGACAGCTGTTCGCCAGCTTATATTTTTACTAGGGTTTTATTATATACTTTTATATAAAAAGTATAGTTTTATAATTTCCACTATTAATCTGTGGTGTTGTTTTGTTTTATATAAAAAAAAAAAACAAATTATGAAACTATGTATATCACACATTTAAATAGTTTATCATAATATCAGAGAAACTCGCTGAAAAGTCACTCTGGGGAAGTGGCTTTCTATCATTCTGAAAATAACACAAGTTTGTGTGAATTATGAACATCTGTTAAAGTCATGTTAGAGAATTGGCATTTTGTAGTGTACTTTTATTTGACCAAGACAAAATCCGATCTCAGCACAATCATATTCGAAAAGGTTAATTGAGATTTAGAAAAGTATCCTTAAAAAAGGTTCCTTAAGATTTAAAGGAATGGAAAATGGTAAAGAATCTAATACTTAACAGCGAATCAAATACTACTAACAACATGTTTACGTGGCATAGAGAATAGAAAATTCGTCTTAGGAGCGCAGGTTTCAATCGCGGTAAGAAGAAGAATACTTTTTAAAATATATGAAAAATTTTGGTTTTTTTTTTTCAAATCAACAAACAGAGGGGAAGGAAGCTGCGCTTCAGTCTTAAAAAATATGGTTCTTCTTTATACCAGTCAAATACCTTATTATAAAAATAAGCCATTCTACCGTGTCAACATTCAATATTCTGCCTTCAAAATCAAGCCGACGAGCACAATACTATAAATGACATCGTTGACATAAAAATTAATTAAGTTATATTGATTGATTTATCCGTAATACTTAAAATTATAGTTTCTCTGGTGAAATGAAGTGGTACACCGAGTACCAAGACTTAAACGCGCTTCTAACGCAAGGCAGCAAAGCTTTACAGCTAGTAATTGTTGCTTGTAGAAAAATGAACAGGCAACAACTTATGAATTATAATTGCTTTGAACGCATTGCAATGCTTTTTCAACTAAACCGCTCTTGAAACAAATCCTGTTTACGCACAACTGTCGTTGTAGTGTGTTGTTGTACTGTGTAGTTGATCGTCAAAGCCATGATGATTATGACGATCGTGAACATCCTTTGATTTATGACAATTGTGTCAAAAGGTAATTTTCGAATAATTTGCTGTACCGACAACAACATTTCTGCCATTTATAATATTTAATTTAATCTGTGATGTGCGAATGTTGCTTGTGCAATAGCTGCATAGCGACTACGACGGCTATTCCACAGAGAGTTTGACTGTTTGTCGCTTGGTCGGGAGGAAAAAGCTCATACTTCCAAAAGACTAGTTTAGATAAATGTCTAGCAGTCTGGCTGTCTGTCCGTCTGCTGATTGTGCGTTCGTTTGTTCATCTGTCAAATCATAAAATTGGAGACTGCCTGGAAATGTAGACAAGTTGGTCAAACTTGTTAGACATGATGACTGACCATGTTGGAATGTGTGTTTGATTTGGATTTGTTTGGTTTGGTTTGGATTGGTTTGGCTTAGATTGGCTGGCCAGTTTGTTGTCCAGCCGTGTTATGCACTTTGTATTGCGTCTTCTAACTATGCGTTAATGTGCAAAAGTGGTAAATGGATTACGTAGATAATGATGGCGATGACGAGGCGGCGTTTGACGACTTCGACTACGATGATGATGACGACGACGATGAAGATGAGTTGTAGTCTGAGGACGATGATGACGCTGTAGATGAGTTAAAGGATATGCTAGCTGTTTGTTTGCTTCAAGTGCTTTGCCCATGAATCTCTCGAAATTTTTTTGTAAATATGTCTGTTTTTGCACATATTCGTCAGTCCGTCCGTCCGTCTTTCTGTCTAATGTGTGATGTGGTGTGGCTTTCATTTATCATTGCCAATTCGGTTAAATCGCATTTTGATGAATGGCAAATGCTGCAGATAATGATGTTGTACATACAGTATGGCGTGGGTAGGAATTCTTAAGCGTGCTGCTGCGCACTAAGTGCGTTTTATTTATGTTTTTTTTTTTCAATATTATCTGTTATATTGAATATTTATGATACAACGCTGTGGACTTGACATTCGGGCTCCATGTTGTGGATCAATTTATATGTCATTATTTTTGATTGAAACTCATCGTTTTTCATTTTTTGGCACTCTGTTTTATTTGCCTCAAAAACTTCCGGCTGACAGTTAGTTGCTTCACTTGGTCTAATGCTCTAACATTTTGTGGTAAATGTTTTGAATGTTGCGTGTCGGATGCTCGTTGTATGTCATCATTCTATGTATGATGGTACCTATGTTTTGGTCTAGGTTGATTTTTATGCTGTTTGTTTATATCTCGTGCCTGTGCCGACATTTATTATGACATTAAGTGCAGTTGAAATTTAATGATATGTTATGTCATGACAAGCTGACTGTATGACTGACTGTACACTCAAACAGACAGCGACATTTAATGTTTATATGTTTATTAGCTGGGACAGTGAGACATGAGTGAGGCGTAGTTTTTGTTGGAAAAACTTAAGTAGGTACATAAAATGAAAATTATGCCAAATGGGACTTTAGTTGCGTGCATTATGGTGTTTACCGCGCATTTTGTTGTAAACTTACAGTTATTTTAGAAAAATTATCCGTTTAAATAATCATAAACATTTAAATAATCATGAACATTTCTAAATTTTTTAAAGTGTGGCATAAAAACCATGGTGTATGTTACAAAATTATGTGAAAATGAATAAAAATGTATTTGAGAAGTCAGTAACTTTTTGAATTGATCGTAACTTTAAATACAACACTGGTACTGTAAACTTTAATCAGCTAATAGACAACCGTCAAATTTTGAGAAAGCTGCGTCATGAAGTTTTTGTTAGTGAATTTCGACGAAAGTGGAAAAAAGTCAATTTCCTGTACCTACTCATCAAGCATCAACCAAGGAAAGGCTTGATAAATACTATGGGGACTATGCACTATCATTTTCAATAGCTCAGAAGTAGTTTTCTGAATTCTGTTGTGATCGTACATACACAAATCACGCTGAATGTTCAGGTCCACCGAAAGAGGTCGTCACGCCAGAAATAGTCTATAAAATCCATGGAATGGTTTTGAACGATCGGATAATAAAAGTGCGTGAAAGGCTGCGTGAAAAGCTGCGTGAAAAGCTGCATGAAAGGTTCGTGAAAGGCTGTAAGCATTTCAATTTAGCGAGTACATCACATTTTACATGAATATTTAGACATGAAAAAGCTGTGAGAAGCTAGATTCTGCGATTGCACTTAAAAAATGTGACCGCAACCGTGTGACAACTTCAAAGATGTTTAATCGAAATCCGAAGGAGTTTTTGCGCAGTAGACGCTACATGCATATGTAAAAACACATCATAGTCCAAGAAATGATGAAAGCAGTGAACTTCTTCTGGTGGACGTGGATCAAAAAAGGCCATGATAGGTCTTTCGGACAACAAGCTCAGGCGACAGTTTTTTGAGGATGCATTCGGAGTTATTCACAACGATTTCCTTAAAAAAAGTAAAAATATCACCAGCGAGTATTATTCACAGCTCTTGACCAGATTTGACATTGATTTGAAACAAAAACGACCGCATTTGGCGGAGAAAAAGTGCTCGTTCAACATCTAAACACATCGACGCACACGTCTGTAGTCGCCATGGCAAAAATCTATAAATTGGGCTACGAACTACTGCCCCTCCACCATACTCTTCTCCATATTTAGCCCCCTGCGCCTATTTCCAATTTCGAAACCTGAAAAAATAACTCGACGGTAAGGGATTTGGGTCGAACGAAGAGGTAGGTCATCACTGGAACAAAAGCCTATTTTGAGGACTTTGATTAAACCTATTATTTGAAAGGAACATTTGAAAAAACGCTGGACTAAATGTACTGATCTAAGAAGAGACTTTGTTGAGAACAAAAAACGCTTTTAAGCCAAAAAAAAATTACTTTTATTCATAAAGACACTGACTTATCAAACTACCCGTAAACACCGTATGCAATATAAAATATACATTAAACTACATACAATATACAGTATACAATACATAGTTTACAATAAACAATATAGAGGATACAATATATAGTACATTATACAATAAAAAATTTAAGGGACTTTTTCATTCGAACAGCTAAAAACTAAATATTTGGCAAGGTGTCGGCCTTTGTTGTCTAGCGGAGAGTGCGCTAGACTATCAACCCAAAGGTCTCTAGTTCGAATCCGGGTTCGGGTATGGTTATTTTCACTTTCTTTATGGTTTCCTCCATTTAAGAATTATGGAATACTAAAAATCCACAGCTAAATTGTGGAAAATGTGGAATTAAAGGACAGGAACAACTGAGGGCTGGAAATGCTTGCCTCGGTCAAAATCAAATAAAATTTTCTTTCACGGTTGTGCCACCTACTCAATAATTCACGTATGGTTCTAATCAATTCTTCTAAATAATCTATCCCTTTCCTTTCAGGTCAAAGACGAAACCTTGTTTGTACAAACCTTGTTGTATTGGTTCTTTGATCTTTAAAAAAATGTATTATTAATTATATATTGAATTTTTGTTTTGTTTTTTAGCCTTTCTATGTGCCCTTGTAAGCCTTTCGCAGTTTGGATTTCTTAGATTTTGGTATTGGGAATGAGAATGGTATTAGTTTAGGGTTTTGTTGGGGTGCAGAAAAATCCCACGTTAAATATCCCTTTTCTCGATTTTTACGTCATTTTGGTGTTGGAAGAAGGAAGTGGTTGGGTTTTGTTGGAGGTGAAAAAATCCCAGGGAAAATATCTTAAGCATTAATTACATTATATATAAGTTTTTTACTTTGATTGAATTTAAATGCTATTTGAATGTCTTCTAGAATTAGTTTATGAATGTCACATGAATGTCTCTTGAAAGGGCTTCTTGATAAGGCTAAGAAGAATCACAATTGGACTATGGGATGTCTTCTGGAAGCAGTGTTTCTAAGAATGCATGTCACATTTGTATCAAAAATTTTGCTGGGAACGGTGCCAACGATTTCTCAGCTTCTAAAAAAGATAAATGGAAAATCTGTGTTTACATGAAAGATAACTCTAAAAACTATAAGATTATTTATTTATTATCAGCTAATCAGACTACATTTTTCTTTTTTGCTGCCAATTTGAACAAAAAAATTTAAAAATTACCCTGTTTTTAGCTTTCAAACGTTCTAAAAAACCGATTTTTTAATTTTTGGAATGATTATATGTAATGTTATAGTTTTTGCCATAATAAACATAATAAAAAAGAATTTTAGCTTAATTGGACCTGTAGTTTCCAATTTTTTCAATAGTATACATATGTTTTTATATTGTTATATATATGTCCACTACTATTTAGGATACCAATCTGAAATTTTAAACACGTATTCTACAAACATAAAGCAATCATTTAATGAAAATAAATAAATTCGATAAAACTTCCAAATGAAAAATACACCTTAACAATTAAAAATATACAATTTAAATTGCAATATACTATACAAAATACACAACCTAGCATAGATTTTTTTTCCTTAGAAGTCTTTTTATTTTCTCGACCAAATAATTTTGAATACTTATAAGCTTCGCTTTAATTTCTTAAAAATGCTCTGCGTTTCTTTTCTCTCATGTGTAAATTTTGCCCATCTATTTGCAATCAAATTAATCTCCAAATTGAAATTCATATTTTTCTGCTCCATCCGCATCAACCGCATTCGCTGTCGCTGAAATACACAAAATTCGTGCTAAAAATATGGTAAAGCTTCTCATTAAGCATACCATAATTTGTGAAAATTAATACTGTTATTTGCAGCCTCCTTTCCAGGGTCAGACCTTCTTCTATTCTACTAGCTCAACTAGTATCACCTCCGCCTTTTCCTCCTTCTCCTCATCAACTGACAACTTATATGAGCAGCTTTAGGCTCTAAAAAGGTAACCATCATATTATCCAAGCTAACGCATTCAGAATGAAGGAACCCAGGTTAAGGTTCAGAGTATTTATCATTTATTTTTTAAAGCAAAACACAATACAGGACTTACACGCCCATTCAGAGTAGTTCGTCTGCGCTACACATCTTCCTGCATTGTTCTGGCAAACTGTTGCTGCTGCTGATGCTGCTGCCAGAGTTGATGATGCTAATGCCTGCCGCTCATCGTTTGCAGTTGTCGACAATTACTTTGCAGTTAACGCCCAGCTTGTAATTGTGTAGAATTCATATTCTTCATCATTATCATCAACATCAGCAGCAGCTAGACATGTTTTGTTGAAAAATTGCGTTGCCATTATTTGATGTTGCTGTTGCTGCTGCTGATGCGCAATATTGTTTTTGTATGCTGTGCGGCAGTTGTTGCTAGCATTATTATTATTATAATTAACAACATTTATACTATATATATATCGCTATTTCAGTTAAGTGTATTAAGTGGAAGGAAGCTAAGATAGACTCGTTGAGCTCATATTTTATAAAGAACTGCACGCTAAGCTATACAGCGTTTGTGTTTGCGCCTTGACCGTATAGCTTGTTGCCAATAATTAGTACTTGTTCAACGCACTATGTGAGCCTTCTTTAGTTGCCATCTTGTTGCACGGGCCAATCATGGTCGACCTGGCTCTTAAACAAGTGGCTACGTTTGTACGCCGCGCCTGTTGCACATCGCTGAAAAGCGCCTGCGTAGCTTGTTAGCTCCTTAACGCTTATTACCCGACAAGCAGCAGCAAGCAAACTTATTGCCAGCTTGCACGCAGCACCAATTGCTTGCTTGTACTGGCAAAGGGTGCGTTTGCTTTTTGTTGTTATTGAAGTTGTTGATGATTTAGTTTTTTTTTTGTTTTGTTTATGCATCCGCGATGTACTCACATAATTATGTAAGCTCGTAAAGCTATTAATGCACCTTTCGTTTGTAGCCATCATTTCGTAGAATTGACGAATTGAGTGCTGATAGGTATATGTATATAAGTAGCTAAGGGCCAACCCTAACTAGGCTTCAAATGACCCCTGCCAGCATTTTACTGGTTTGTGATAAATTACGAAGTAGAAGACACGCCTTACTCTAGAAAGTCGTGGTTAAGTATTTTTAATCAAATTAAGACATTTTCGCTTAAAGGACACAGCCCTGCAGCGTTTTCTTTAGACACATCATTTTTGGTATGCCAACTCTATGCCTTGGGAATTTTTGATAGTATGCCAAAAGAGAAGATTGCTAAATAATATAAGTCTGGATCAAACACCTATTTTGAAAATTCCAAAACTATTGTTAATTCTTAATCGATAAAGGATATCGAAAAACGAAATCGTCGTTGAGCGTGCAATACCGCGTATCTTACAAAAAGGTCAAAATTAATGTAATTTTCATTTTGATCTTTCATGATTGATCCATTCATTTTGATTTTTTTTTCTTGAATTTGATTTGATTAAATGCTTATTTGAAAACAAAGAAAATATCTAATTTCAATTAATGTTAAGTTCAGTTGAAAACGCATTCATAAGTTTAAAAGAAAATCGGTTTTTCTGCACTCCTGTAAAATTTTACTATCACCGTATGTGTGTGTATGTGTGTATGAGTAAACTTTTTAAAACGATAAAAGTTTTTTGGTTGTAAAAGTGTGTTTTATTCAGAGAACATTTTAAAAGTTTAAATTTTTTATGGAGCTTCAGTTTCAGCTACAGTTTCAGCTACAAATCGATACTATTTTAATATATTTTCCTAATCCTAGGTCAGCTTTGGAAAGATTAGGATAGTTTAGGTAAAATTACATGGTTAGAAATCTTGGAAAAAATTTAAATATTTTTTGGCTTACATATATGACCAAACCAAAATATTAAAAATGATTTTTTATAAAAATATGTATTGAAATTTTATGCTCAGTTAGTTTTAATTCTTAATACTGATTTTGTATTAAATATAAATTATAGTATTAACCATAGTATCAAAAGAATTCAAAGGATATACAATTTAGTTATAATATTTGAATTTTAATAAAATTTAATACAAAATTTTATTGAAATATATTACAAGCATGTCTTAAAAATGAAATACAATATTTACCATAGTATCGAATTGATTCCAAGGGTATAAAATATCATTGTAATATTTGAACTGTAACGTTGTATTAAAATGTAAAACAAAATAAATTTAAAAATTTTGTAATCAATTAGTAAGCATTAAATTTAATCCTTTTTGTATTAAAAATCTCTGTAATACTTTGCTTGTATTAAAGTTTATTCCAAGATTTCTAACCGTGTAGCTAAGATAAAATTTAAGCACGAAATAACAGTTTACATGAGGTAAGCCAGGTTAAATCAGATTCTCTTAAGCACTTTTGTTAAAGGGACTTGACACAACCAAATTTTGACATTTTTTTTGTTTTGAAAATGAAAAACTTAAGCAAAGAGACATTTTAATTAAATGGGTATACATTTCTAGGTTCTCAAAGTATAAAAAAATTTTTTCCCGGTTGGTTTCCCGTTTAAGTTTAATTTAAGTTTAAGTTTGCCATGTTATAGTTTAAGAAAAAAATTCTATGTCAAAAGAAGGCAAATAAAACTTGAGCAAATGTGTTGACAGAATGCAAGCACACAAAAGGGTTGCATCTACATTGATGTATATGTGTCGATAATCAATAAGAGGTAAAGTATAATTTCAAAGTTTCGAGAAATCTAGCATCAAAGTTTTCAATCGCCAAACAAATTATATGAAAAGGTATTATGTTTTTGTGACATAACTTTAACTAAGGTCAGGCAAGAAGCTTCAAATTTTGTGTGTTTATAGTGCTATATGCTATATAGTGGATCACAGCTGTATCATTAACTCAGTTCTATCTTAAGTCGACTTAAGCCTTTATTGCTTATCGACACAGATATTTTTATAAATATGCTATAAAGAATTTGTCATATTGGCAGTCATATTGTAAATAGTTGACAAATATGTCATAAGTATGTTAAAGCTTCGTAAAACAGTGAATTTTCTGTCAACTGTGACAAATTTGTAAAAACGGCTCCTTTTAATTTTAATGTTTATAAAACATATCAAAAATCTTATATATATTAAGCAAACGCAAATTTTGTCCGGCGTAAGGCTTTTTAAGTACAAGTCCAATCTTAATAAGTTTAGTATGGTTTGGTAGGTTTAGACCTATAGATGTGCAAACTGGACTTTTTATTTCTTAAGAAATTATATTTTTTAAGCAATAGCGAGTTAAAGTTTGCATATAATTGTTGCTGTTATGTTGCTTTTCCTTTTCTTAATTTCAGCATATGCCTTAAAATATGTAAGGTATTTATCGCCACCTCTCGGCTGATAGCTATGAAACTGTTATACTGACGAATAATCATTTATAATTTTACAGCTACAACTATGAATTGATATATTTATTCAATATCAAAGTTATACTGGAATGATTTCTTACAATTGAAAAAAGACTTTTAAACTGTTGGAAGAAAAATTTTTTAATTTCTAAAAATTTACACAAAATTTGAATAAGATATTGGAAACTGGTAATGAAACATTTTTGTTCACGCATTTTTCAGTGATCATCTACTTCGGCTGCATTGACTTTGTACTATGTGTCTTTAATTAAAATAACTTAGTCTTTAATTAAAAAAATTCGTTTTGTCTTTTTGTTTTGCATGGAGTCCCTTGAAGAAAAAAATGTTTTTACTCTCCTCCTGAAAGAGTAAAAATTTTGAGTTGTGTCTTTTTAGAAGAGGATATATTGCAAAAAGGAAAAAATTAATTTAATTTCAATTTTGATCAGTTGAAAATCTGTTCAATTGCTTAAATTTAAATCTAGATATGTTTGATTTTGGCATTTTAACGCCACACGGTCTTACTAGTTATTTAAAATTTTTAAAAGACATTTTTTGCAATATTTTTCTTTATTTAGACATTTTAAGCCTGAAACTTCAGATACTAAAGCGCTTTAGAATTATTTATACTTCAGAATAATTATTAACCTTTCCATTATGCCGTACTGAAAAGTTCAGGCTATGAAAATTTGCAATTTTTAAAAATTATCTGAACTTTTGCATGTATATTACACATTTGAGTATTTTAGTAAAATTTATTAGGACAGGCAGTTCACGATTTCATTTGCACTAGATTGCAAAGTTACGCAATTGCAAACATTTGCTATTAATTTTAAACAACTTGTTTTGGTCTAACCTACAAAATTTTTAGCAAAACAAAACTGAAAAAAGCCAATTTGTAAAAGAAAACTGATTGGTTTTCAGTTTGTGAGGTATAAATTTTTTGTATTATCTTTAAATGTGCCATATTACTAATTTATTTTGTTTTTATTTATTTATTTGATATTCAATATTAGTTTTTTAAGAAGATGTTCTCTTGAAATACAAAGGTAGTAGCTTAAGAATTATATTATATATAGATTTAACGATTTTAATAATGGATTTAATAACTAAAAAGAATTTAAAGAATAATTGAGCATAAGTTATAGGAGGATAAAAATATTAATAGAAAGATAAATAGCTGGAAAAGAGAGAAAAAGAGCATAGAGACAGACAAAGAATATAGAGACAGAAGAGAAATATGATTTCTATCAACTTTTACACAAAGCTTTTAAGTAAAGTGGTCAAATACGGCCGAAGATTTGATAGTATTTGGTAAACTATTCCATAATCTAATGGCATTAATGAAAAAGAACCTTATAGAATTTAAATTGTCTATCATTTCCAAATAGATTGTAGTTATTAAAAGCATAAGCTGTATCATTTACTTCCGGAGCAAACCACGTTTCCAAAACACAAATTATATCAACCACTGAGTCCTTAAAAACAAATATTAAATAGTCTAGCTTATCAAAATTAAGACTCCGAGCATTGAAATGCACTATTTTAAGACCAGAAAGTCGCCCAGTAAGAGTATTTATCAGAGATTTGTTATGATCATTTTCACTAATATCACTAAAATTATTGTTAAAACCCACCATTAGAAAGGAAACCGAAAAAAGTGAAAAAAGTGACAAAAATAGACTTATAGAAGAAGGCACTCAATCGCAATTATCGCACAAAATTGATTGATCTTTGTAAATTGTTGACTCTTTTTGTATTCAGTTGAAATCAGTTGATCAGCCGATTGAGCTGATCCAGTGTTGCGTATACCACATGTTTTAAGTGGTGCATTTTTGCAATATCGTAGCAAATTTTTCCTCTGTTTCTGGAAAATCTACAGTAACAAATCTAGCCGTTTTTTCTGAGTTCTGCGTTTCTTCTGTTGCCTTTGACAAGGTACCACATAATTTATTAGTTGCCAAGCTAGCTAAAATCGGTTGCCACTCATATTTTCTTGAATGGATTAACTCGTCTTTGAGCTCTCGTTCTAGTTTCGTCTCGTTAAATAATGTTAATTCTGCCAAATTTTTAGCAACGTCTGGGGTTCCACAAGGAAGTATTTTAGGACCCTTGTTTTTTATTTTATACATAAATGATATTTGTAAATGCTTTAAATTTTCAAAATTTTAAATGTATGCTGATATTAAAATTTTTAAGGAAGTCTGCAGCCTTGGCGATGTTGCAGCGTTGCAAACTGATCTGAATAATATTTTCTACTGGTGCAGAATTGATGGCTTACCATTAAATATAAATAAATGTTTTCATTTGTCCTTTTTTAAAGCTTCGAATATTGTTAATTCAAATTATTCTCTCAGTGAGTCTCCCGTACAGTCTGTAAATACTGTTCGTGATCTGGGGGTTATATTTGACTCAATGCTTACATTCATTGATCATCTTAATTTTATAATTCCTAAAGCGTACTCTCTGCTAGCGTTTATTCGAAGAAATAGTTCTGAGTTTGAGGATTCTCAAACTTTCAAATGTCTTTACAATGCGTTTGTAAGATCTAGACTAGAATATGCAGCAATAATTTAAAAATATTTTTCAAGGTTTGCATTGCGACCTTTATTTGCTGATTTTATGCCTTCATATAATGCAAGATGCATGCTTTTGGGTCTGAAGACTGTTGGAACGAGAAGAAAGATCAACTCCCCAGTTTTCATATACGATATTGTATCTGCAATCGATTGTCCGTCTCTTCCTGAACTAATTATGTTTAATGTTCCTTCAAGGCAGCTGCGACGTTTTAAGTTATTTTTATTTACACAATTTAGAACAAATTATCCTAAAAATGAGCCAATAACAAGGGCTTTGTCTTTATATAATGTTTTATCTTAAAATAATTTCTATGAAAGTTCTGCTTCTAAAGAAGTTTTTAAAAATTATGTTAATAGCCTATTTTTACTTTAGCCTTAATGTTATAGTATATAGATTCTAGTATGTAAGGAATGTATCCAAAGACTTAATAAATAATAGTAATAATAAAAAATTTGTTTATTTTGTTAGTGTAGCGGAAATATATGCAATAATTTCAATAATATTGAGTGAAAATTCGTGAAACTAGCCACCTAAAAGACGAATATATAACATGCAATAACAATAGAGTTCAGCTACTACAGCTTTTTCGCACTTTCTCCGCATTAGATCATCTTAAGAACCAGCCCAAATATCATTAAAACATCTCAATAAGGCCATTCACAGTTCGAATACGCTGGTCTGCCATTTGTTCGATCTGCTATTTGTTCGCCAATTTACGAAAACGTATTTTGCTTCGTTGTTGTTTTGCATACAAATGCAAATACGCAGGCACGCGTAAATAAAAGCAGCCCTTGGACGTGCTCTTTGTACCTCGTATTTTTATGCTCTGTCTACAGCCGCATAATCACATACATCACAGGGTTGCACAATCTTTTTATACGACAGTCACATGGCGAGGTGCTCACAGTTTGAACAATAACAAATGCTATAAATATGATTTGTTAAAAGTACGCTCAAACCGTGAATAGCCTTAATGATACTGATAAGAGTGGTCCAAAACAATCCAAAGTGAGAAAAATTTACCCACCATAATATGGGTTGGGCTCAGGGACAACACAAGACATAACAACTAACCATGCGTTTACATAGATCTAATCATACATTAGTTTTCAATCTACTTTTGAGTTGACCTTTCGATAAGTTAACATCAAAAAAGCTACAGTTGTTAACAAAGGTACTCATGCGATGTAAAGGAGCAGTAGCCATATAATTTGTTCTACTAAAAGGTAAGTAAATTAAATTGTTAGCATTTCTACTGCTTCTACGGTTAGTGTTAAAATTTATAAGAGTTAGGAGTTCTGGTGAATCGAATACACCAGTTATGAGTTGGTGTAAATAGACGATATCTGCAGACTTCCTTCTCTCATTCAAAGATTGCATTTTTAATAGTTTTAAACGATCCTCATAAGGAGGAAGGTTTAAAGTGTCAGTTGCACTTAAGCCCCTTAGAGCAAACCGAACAAAACGTTTTTGGATTCTCTCTATACGTTCAACATGTACATTGTAACTTGGGGACCAAATTTGACTTGCATACTCTAAGTGAGGTCGCACAATTGCATAATACAGTGTTGTAGTTGTGATCATACTATTAAATTCTTTTGCCCAGCGTTTCATAAGCCCGAGCATAGAAGATGCTTTTTTACAAATATAATCAATATGAACGTTAAACGATAGCTTAGAATCCATGCATATACCCAGATCTTTGACAGCATCTACACGACTTAATGCAGTATCTTTTATCTTGTACTCAAAAATTAAATTATTCCTTTTTCGCGAGAAGGTCATAGTTTGGCATTTATCTGGATTTAGAAACATATTGTTTTTAGAACACCAAATTTCAAAGGATTTCAAATCAGACTGGAGCAGATCTGAATTGTCTTTAGCATCTATTGTTCTGTATATTTTCATGTCATCTGCATAGATAAGTAGATGAGAGTGTTTGATGATGTGGGTTACATCATTAATGGCTAAAATAAACAGAAGTGGACCAAGGTGGCTACCTTGAGGAACACCTGATTCAGCAATAAATTCAGCTGACAATACGCCTCGAAATCGTATTTGATAAGATCGCTCTGTCAGATACGATTGAATCCAGCTTACAAAAAATTGTGGAAAACCCATTAACTTAAGTTTAAATAGAATTAAGTTGTGTGGCAGTTTATCAAATGCTTTACTAAAATCAGTGTAAATACAGTCGACCTGGTTACCTGAATAAAATGAATTTAAGCAAAACGTTGTAAAATCGAGGAGATTAGACACAGTGGATCTGCCAGTAACAAATCCATGCTGACGAGTTGTCATGACCTTCCCACAGTGAATTTTCACACGATCATACACGAGGCGCTCAAAAAGTTTTGGAATCGACGAGAGTTTCGCGATAGGCCTGTAGTTGTTTATATCGTTCTTACAACCTTTTTTATAGATAGGACCTATAAAAGATTTTTTTCCAAAAAAGTGGAAAAATACTTTCGCTAATTGATTTATTGAATAACATGGACAGTGGTTGACTTAGAACGGAACCACATCGTGTTAACACTGCGGCAGGAATTCCGTCAGGTCCAGCATTAAAATCCTCATCGATCAATCCAATATACTTTAAAATATCCTCTGAAGTAAAGGATATAGAATCCAACGAAACCCTGGGTGTAGAGTTCATATATTCAAAGTACTCTTCATCAGGATTAAAAGAGTCTGAACAAAATGACTCTTTAAAGAGATTGGCAAATAGACCACAAATTACGACAGGATCGTCAGTAAATCCGTCAGAGGTTTTAAATGATGAAGGGAATCCATCAGAATTTTTTTTGGTGTTTATGAAACCCCAGAATTTCTTCGGATCAGACAATATTCTCAGCTTAGTACTGTCTAAATAATTTTGATATAAGGTAGCTGAGCAATTTTCAAAGTCCAGAAACAAACGCTTGTAGATTTCTAGGTCATTCAAGTCCAAGCTACAGACATATTTTTTCCATGCCCTATTCCTGCTGTTGCGAAGAATCTTTAACTCCTTTGTGTACCAAGAAGTCGTACTTTTTATATCTATTATGGATATTATTGAAGTGTATATAAAAAAAATAAATTGAATTTTTTTATTAACTTTTTTATTAGTTTTAGGCCACAGTTTTAGTAAAATGAATTTTGCTAAGTAACGGCTTGTTAAAATTTCTTGATTTTTGGGTCAAGTATTCTTAATACACGTTAAACTACAAAAATAATTTTTTTTTATAAAAAATTTTTTCTTTAAAATTAATAAGTTTTTTATAAAAAAATCTAATAAAAAAGTTAACAGAAAAGTACAAAAAAAAAGGTTTTTTAAATGTTTGGTTAATTGGGCGTGACACCTCCCATACAAATGAACCTTATTTTTCGCAATATCTGAAAAACCAGTTAAGCCATGACAACAGAAACTTAGTCAGTCGTCTAGTTCACCATTTAAAGGAAATGTGTCAAAAGTAGGCGTGATTGGACAAGTGGGATTGACACCTCCCATACAAATGGATCACATTTTTAGCAATATCTGGAGAACAAGTGACGCTACAAAAACAAATATTTGAACAATAATAAAGTCCGCTCTTTGAAGGACACGTGCCAATATAAAAAAAGGACAATTTCTAACTTTTTCCAGATATTGCAAAAAATAAGATCCATTTGTATGGGAGGTGCCACGCCCACTAGTCCAAATTCTTAAAAACACCTTTTTTTAGTTTTCTGTACCTAAAGCACTAAAAACGTCATCAAAATAATTTATTCCTTCTAGTTTTTACCAATCATTCCATTGTGCAGTGCTCTGTATGGCTCGCACAAGACAGGTAGTGCAAATTTAAAACATTTCATAACAGACTTGTTTATAGAGAATACATTATTTTTCTTTTTGTGTATTATTTCATGGGTTTGTCAGTGAATGCAGATAAGACGAAATACTTGGTGTCAACAAACAAACAGTCCCAGCGTCTTGGAACCCACGTTACCCTTGACAATACCTCATTCGAGGTTGTGAAGAACTTCGTTTATCTGGAATCCAGCATTAACTCAACCAACGACATCAGCATTGAGATCAAGCGAAGAATAACTCTTGCCAACAGCTGTTACTTTGGGCTCAGTAGGCAATTGAGAAGCAGAGCCCTCTCTCGACGAACGAAAATCACGCTCTACAAATCGCTCATCATGCCCGTCCTACTTTACGCATCACAAACCTGGACGCTGAGCAGTTTAGATGAAAAGAATTTAGGAGCATTCGAGAGAAAGATTCTTCGTAAGATCTACGGACCAATCTGCGTCAATGGCGAGTACCGAATACGGTGGAATGATGAACTGTATGAGCTGTACGCTGCCATCGACATAGTCAAGCGCATTAAAATCGAGCGGCTTCGCTGGCTTGGTCATGTTCAGCGCATGAAAGACGGTGCTCCAGTGAAGAAAACATTCGATTCGGTACCCAGCGGCGGTCAACGCAGAAGAGGACGACCGCATCTTCGTTGGAAAGACCAAGTAGAGGACAACCTGACGAAGCTTGGAATTTCCAACTGGCGCCAGCAAGCGAAAGACAGAAATGGCTGGCGCAAATTCTTAGATGAGGCCAAGACCGACATACGGTTGTAGCGCCAACTAAGTAAGTAAGTAAGTATTATATCATAATTTTTACAAATATGTAATATTTTTTTAAAAATATTCTATGTAGTCCAGAACCTTTTTGTTAAAAATTTTTTTTATAAAAAACTTATTAATTTTAGAGAAAAAATTTTTTTAACAAATCATTTTTGTAATTTAACGTGTATTAAGAGTACTTGACCCAAAAATAAAGAAATTTTAACAAGCCGTTACTTAGCAAAATTAATTTTACTAAAACAGTGGCCTAAAACTAAATTGTTTGTAGCTCATTGAAAAAAAAAAACTCAAGAAAAGAAAAAAAATTGCAATTTATTTTGTTTTCATATGCACTTCAATAATACCCATTATATATATCAAAATTACGACTTCCTGTTTTAGGTGGCTAGTTTCACGAATTTTCACTCAGTGTAAATTCACTCCTGCAAGACCATTTGCACATGATCGTGAACTGCACTATTATATATTGCATTACAGTATATGAAAAGCTTATTGCAAAAGTATGAATTTGAAGCCACAGGAAATCTGAAACTGATTTTTTATGACTGTTCTATAACTTGATGCCGCACCAATGTTCGCTAAAGAGATTTCAGCTATACTCTGATAAATTCCAGATCAAGACGTAAGAAGTTTCTTCAAGCAATTCCTCTGTTTTCTTGCAAATGTATATTTTTTCAACTTTTAAGGCCGATAATTTCTATTTTTTTCAAAAATTTTATATCATGATTTCCCAATTATACTCTTCATATAGCGAATATTGTAGAACTGATCAAATTATTTCCCATGAATAATCAATAATTAAGAAAAACAAAAAATTATTTCCCTGCCAATTTCTCTGCATTAAATACATCCATACCGCATAACAGCTAATAATGAATTTTTACCACCCCATCATTTCTTTAAGGCCAAGCAACAATAACAAAAACAACAATAACACTGTTTATGCTGCTTGTTTTTGCATCATAAAATTTCAAATTGAATATTAATAGAAAATCAATTGAGTGTAAAATAATTATTTTGCATACATTTTAGAGTAGCTGGGGAAAAAATGCACAGCACAGCGTTGCCATCAAGCCATATGCAAAGTGCTGCCACTTGAAGCACGATTGCAAGCAAGAATGCAGCGTTGTAATGCGTGCAAATGAGATGCAAATGTTTTGTAAAAAATAAAACATACACAGATTTAAGAGGAACAAAATAATTTTATAAAGTGCTAGACAAGAAAAACTAGCATGTCAGAAAATTTAAGCATTTTCATTAAAACAGAATATTTATGGAATACGAGTAGTTATTGCTGAGAGCAGCTAACAACACCAACTTTAAGCTGCTGAAAGTTTCTATATATTTGTTGGTACATTTTCCTTAACATTTTGGCGCTTTCTTCTGTGTGTAAACGCCACACTAAAGTAGCTTTAATATATTCATTAGTTGCCATTTTATTGTGCTGTGGGCGTTCAGTTTTGCCACAACTTTGCTATTTGCATATATTTGTAATGAATTCATAAATATTTGGCTAGCTTTAAACGTTGTTGCCAATGTAGCCAATGTTATATCCCTCCCCTACCCTGGAATGGGCTGACAACACACACACTTTATTTACACAATTTATTATGCACAAAAATATTCACGTAACTAACTCATTGAAATATCATATTTTGTGCACCGAATCGAATATGCTTCACAAATAAACAATCTTTGTTCCGGCATACTTGATTTAATAGCGAAGACATTTATATAATAATAGAGTAGACAACATTGTAATATTGTCCTGCCCAACATCGATGCATTCGCATGCTTCATTATTGACGCAGGTGCTGTCTAAATTCTCAATTTTCTTCAATAATTATCATAAATATATTTAAACAAGCCTCATTTAAAAGCAAACACAAGGACACTACTTGAATTGTTCATGGATGTGTGTAATTTGCATTTGTATTTCAGGAATGGCTTTATGTGTTTGTAGTTGGGTCTGTCTCATCTTGTATAAATAACTCAAGGGCTTAATCTAATTTTGAATTTGAAATCAAGACAAGATGCTGAAAACAAGCTGCTGCGTGAACACAATATTCCAAATTAATAGCGTGTAAGTTACACTGAAAATTGTTTCATAGTTGATTTTGCAAAATTTATTAAAAAACTTAAAAAAGTAAATTCAGAAAACTAAGTCCCGTTTTCTTAAATCTGTGTCGATAAGTAATAACAGCTTAAGTCTAATTTCAAAGTTTCAAGAAATCTAGCTTCAAAGTTTTCAACTGCCATATAAGTTATATAAAAGCGTGTTTAGTTTTCGTGTCATAGTTTTGGCTTAGGTCACACAAGAAGATACAGATTTTGAGTGTTCAAAGTGCTATATGCATGGAACATAGCTTCAACAATAACTCAGTTCTGTCTTAAGTCGACTTAAGCCATTATTGATTATTGACATATAATCTGCATTCAAATCATGTAATTCATATGAACTGATTATGGATAAATTCTAAAATGCATTTTAATCGAACTAAGAAAAAGATAACGATCGCAACATTTTTAGGAGGTAGTTCTTTCTGAATGAATGTCCTTAACCCTACTAACAGTTGAGCTTCCAACAAGCTATGGTGAATAAAAATTCCCCTTCTGTCAAACCTCTTCGAAGCTCGTTTGATGTACTTTTACTGTTTGCTGTCGTATGAAGTAGCGTCGAAACTTCATTTCTTACAAGCAAAATTAGAGCTATTTGAGAGCTTGCTAAACTTCAATAAGTTGTTTCGTTTATGCCTAGAAGCTTCTTCGCTTTTGTCTTGAAGAAGCACCCTAATGATATGCTATCGCTCTCAAATGAATAGACTCTTTCTCAAAAATAAATATTTTTCTGTTTCTTGCAAACATTTTTATCTCTTATTTATGTATCCTCAAGTACGAGTATATGTATGAAAGAATTCTGAAGAAAAACATAATATATGTATACATACTTATATATTGATGACTTAATATAGAAAAGGCGTAACACCATTTTTTGTTTCTTAACAGGAGAAGGAAAAACTGAATAAAATCTGAAAAACTTTGAATATAAAAACTTTTTTAAATTCAGTTTTTATATAAAATAGGCAACAAGTTTGCAATAATAGCGCACTGATTTTTGTTTAGGGAGGTTTATTTGAGAGTGATCTACTAGAATATGTTAAAAACACGATTTCAAAAAAACGAGTTACACCTTGTTAATATAAACAAGCCGTCGATATAAACTTTTTTATATCTAAAAAAACTAGGATTTGAACACAGGACTTGTCACACCCCAATTCTATATGATTCCATATTCTAGAGAAATTTGTTTTATACTTTTTTATCTTTTAATTTAAATGAAAAAAAAATTGTTAACGTGTTCGTACAAGCTTATAGCGAAGCAAGCAACACAAGCTCACTCACTAAAATATGAAATTCTTCACTGGTAAATGTTAATCTGTGATGATATTGTAATGCATAAATGTAAGCGAGAAGTGAAGCAAAGCGACGAGTCCGCAGAAACTGATCACTCAAAAAATGATCCGAGTAGGGAAGGTGTAGTGCGTTTCGAACTCGTATTGAAGCGCATTGAGCACAAACTGTCAAAATATAACAAATTATTTTATTTCACAAACCATCTGAGCAAATGTTTTAATTATTTCTTGCCATTGCAACATTGCACTCAAATAATAACTTTAATTCGATTTACATGTCATTTCATTGGTTTTATGTGCTCTGTTCTGCGCTCCATTTACTCCATCACATGAGTAGGTGCATGTAGAGTAGGGCTTAAGCGCGCTCAAAATGAAAAAGAAACACCAATTTGCTTCTCTGAGCGCTCAAAACAAAAAATTAAACACGGTCAGTTATTTTGAGAGTTTTTTTTTTAAAGAGATCAAAGAACCAAGGCATGCGCCTTATACAAACAAGGTTTGGTCTTTGACCTGAAAGGAAAGAGATAGATGTATTTAGAAGAATTAATTGGAACCATACGTGAATTATTGATTAAGCGAAACAACCGTAAAAGACAATTTGAATTGCTTTTAACCGAGGCTAGGTTATGCCTTAACATCGGCAAGCATTTCCAGTCTTTAGTTGTTCCTTTCCTTTTATTCCACATTTTCCACAATTTTAGTTGTGGATTTTTAGTTTTCCATAATTCTTAAATGTAGGAAAGAACAAAGAAAGTGAAAAGAATCATGACCGAGCCCGCATTCGAACCAGGGACCTCTGGGTTGATAGTCTAGTGCACTCTCCACTAGACTACAAAGGCCGACAGTAGTGCTAGTCAGCGCCCTACTCTGTTTGGATAAAGAAAATAGCCTATTATGTTATGGATCGATGCTTTCTTTTCATTTCTAATGCAACAATTTGATTTTATTTGTCAGTACAACTTCATTGGGTCTTCTTAGAGACGGTTCTGCAGTGGAATATATGTATTAGAGAAATAATGTATTTAAAAAATAAATAAAGTTAAATAAAGCATTCATTCAGAAATGCTAGCGAAATTTTTTTTTTTTTTTTCAATGTGAAAACTTCAAAGTTTTGCTTTTTGTAATGTAAGAAATTAATTTTACTTCATAATTTGAAAAAAACACAGTTTAGCATGATTATTATAATAAAGTCGTCATTGATAAATTCAAATAAGAAAAACAAAGCTTTTAAAGAAAAAACCAAAAACGATGTCGAAATATCCACCGTTAAAAAATCATAGCTATATGCTTTCGAGTGCTCTCGCATAAGAATAATAGAAACAAAAACGAAATTTGATGCAAGCTCTTAAGTAAGATTGTACTGTAGAAGTGTATGCGGAATGTGACAAAATCTGATTTGTGTTAAGATCAAAATTTTCTTTTCGTTGTTAAGGCAACAGTTCGAATTCATTTGTCTATGCAGCTACATCGTATATAGCCAAAGAAAAACGAACAGATCGAGAGAACAAACATTTGTCTTGTATTTAAAATGAATTACTTGGACTTCAATAACAATTTGTATATGCATATCTAAATATATTTATGAATAAAAAAACCTTTATTTAAAAAAAAAAACCTTGTTGTCTTAAAAATTCATTCAGAATTTGCAGATATTCACATTAAGAAAATAATTTTTTATATCTAGACTTTCAAAAACTATTTTTATTAAAATTTATTAAAAATAATTATTATTTATTTTGCGATTGTAACAAAAATTATATTTTAGTGCTTGAAATCATATTTTTGTTGGGTTTTGCTGCATATAATAGCTTTTTATTAGACAATGCGTATAAAACTCAGAACACGTTGAAAACTCAGAACATGTATACTAAAAATTATGTGCAATTTTAATTTCCACCACCAAAATTCTCATAAAAAAAAACAAAACAAGGCTTACACGTTCAAAATTGTATGCAAACATCAGAAAAATTTATTGTGGAAACGCGGTTTAAGATTCTGATTAAAACATGTGATTGTCGAATCATTTTATTATGTCACCTAATCAATTTTTTTCTTCAACTCTTAAATCATCATCGGAGATTAAACCAGAAAACAAAAATAAAGAAAACTCTTACTGTTTTATATTTATTTTATTTGAAATTTTTAATATATAATGTCATAACTTTTTTGAAATCGTGAATTAAGAAAGTAATTAAAATTGTTTTTACGTAAATAACACAATTTTTAAAACCAGTTAGAGGAAAAATAAAACACATATTTAAATAGATTATTCATCCTTTGCAACATTTTCAACCAAGTCAGGGTGTACATTTCGCTCATCCTCGCTTGAACGTAAATTATCGTAAAGCGTGTGGTAGTCTTGATTATATGAACTGTTTGAGGTAAAGCAGCTCTTTTTTTCAATGGATATACATGAAAGCGCCCTTATAGTTTTTAAGATGTTCGCAGGAAATGATGATATGCCTGTTGTATATCAAGCAAGTTAATTTTTCTGCTCATACAAAATTTGTTCTCGAAATTTTTTCCTGCATTCATCGAATCTTTGTCAAACTCTGGCTTTGTTTTCGTTGCCAGAAAGTGTTTCAAATAACTGACCACTATTGCGTTTGAAAGTGCGAATTTTTTTATTACTGATCGAACGCGACCGTGTATTAAAAACACATTTTCCTCGTCTTCTGAACTTCCTGAAATTTCCGAATTAGATGTTGAGCGAAAATCCGGATCTTTAAAAGAATCTTTAAATCATAAGAATCAAAATTAAATTCTTCACGATTTTCCATTTGCTGCAGCAATTCTACGTCTAACAAAGAACAATTTTATATTTTTTTCGATTATGTATTTAAAAAAAATAGTAATTAAAATTCTTTTTACCTTTGCTAATCTACGAAACTTCAGTTGATGGCTGGCTTGCAGTTTACAATTCCGACTGTTTTAGGCTAAGCTTGTTTTTTTATGAAAATTTCCTGAACTAACAAAATTAAAATTCGTTCAAATTAAATTGTGAAAGAAGTATATATGTTTTACTTTTCAAGATTTCTCTAAAAATTATGTGCAATTTCAAGATGTTTGCATCTATTTGGTTACTCCTTAAAGTGCACTTGTAATGCTGAAATTTAGCCTTACGCTTAACTCGAGTTGTGACAATGCCTCAACTCATTTTTCGTCCTAAAATAATTTGGAGTAAAAACCTAAATTGACTTTGCCACGGTTTTTATTAACTTTTAGGTACGGAAGGGAAGCTAAATTAAAGATATGCTTTATGATATCGTTCGATGTTCAAAAGTTTCTTTTGGAATAGTGACCTAACTCAAAATAGGAAGACAAAACATACAAACTGTATTTTGCCCTTACCACTTAACTCAACTTTGGAACATTTACTAATGATTTGAGAAGATCTAATCTCAACTTTAGCTGTGTTTCCCAAATTAAAATATTGAGTTGGAAAATTTATTCAAAAAATTTACGAGTTAGGCTGTTCTGGCAAAATAATTATTGCTAAAAATGACTTAAGTTATTTGGTTTTTTTGCTGCAGCACCCGTAAATTTTATGCAACACGCATAAAATTTTTTTGGCATATAGATATGCATGTTGTGATTCCAGTTACGTTAATAACTCCATTTTGTCCTGACTCGACTTTAGCGATTAAGGCTTGTGACCACAGATATATTGACTTAGTGTAGTGCTGCGTTGCGAAACGAATACAATTTTTTTTCAAACTTGGTTTTTGTTCAATTTGCCATATCGCTATCCAATATCTCTTTACACATCTTTAGCAAATTGCTACAATTTCTTTGTTTGTGGCCAAAAATTGTTAATTCTAATGGGAATATCACACGAGCATTATTTTTGCCTCTAGGTGTTTAAAAAACTGACGTCTACGAAACAGCAAGATAATGAAATAATTTATAAGAACTCTTTTTACTTTAATATTTTACTTTAAATATTAACAAAAATTAACAAAACTAATCAATCAAAAGTCAATATGCTTAACTCTCTGCTTAGTATTCGATGTTCTCTTAAAAGACTACAAAAATATTGTCATGATTTTCAGGAAAACAGTTAATTGAATAATTAAACGTGACGGTAGAGGTATGGGATATTTATGTTAATTCTAGCTCATCCGATTCATTTGATGAAGAGAAGTATCTATAATTTTAATTATATTATTTATCTTTTTGTTTCAATTTGCTGAAAGCACATTCTTAAATTTTTATGTTGTGTTAAAATCAAATGCAATCTTAAAATTTAATTTACCAATTCTGGCTTTTTGTCAGCATTTAATATTGGTCCTTTAGTTTTTTTGGCGTTTTTGTAAGTCCCTTTAAGCCCCTCTAATTTTTGCAGCTCCTGGCAAGACTGGTCTCTTTCGTTTTCGTTGTGTTTTGATGTCATATTTATTTTTGGGCATATGATACTAAACCATTAACTATTTCCTTATAATATTAAATATAAATCATAGCTTTATGGTTTATACATTTGCTTATATTTTCGATAAACTAAAAGCAACTCTAAGGATATGCAATATTGGTTATTGCTAGCTGGCTAATGCATATACTATAACTATAGAAAAGACAAAATTTAATAGTTTGATAACTAATAATCACCAAATGTGACTAATGTGATTATGTGGCACAGAGGATAGAAGATCCGGCTTGTAATCTGAAGCTCGCGGGTTTGATCACTGTAAATAAGGTTTATTTTTATAAATTAAACAAAAATCTGTCAATTTTATCTATCAGTTTTTGCTATTTTCATGCAAGTAAATAAAGTAAAGAATACTTTTAATATTCCGTTTAGTAGAGAAAAAGTTTTTCATTAAAAATTTAAAACAAAGCCTAACGTTTGATACAACTTATTTTCTGTGAATTGATTCCTAAGAAATGTTTAAATTTTCCCAGTGTAAAATTTCCTAAACATCATAATATTTCTACTGTAAGCAACAGCTTAAATGGGCCAAAACAAAGGACACTAGAACATCATTAACTAAAACATCAGCAGCAATGACAAAAGCAACAACAACAACAATACCAAGCAGCAGCAATTACAATAACACCCTCTAGAACAATTTGCACAACCAAGCATGGACAAATGTAAATAATCAAATTAATTTTGCTCCAATTGTCTGCAAATTTCATTAAAATGTCTTCGCCTCAGACCCATCTGCAACTTCTCGTGTGCTCGGATTAGACCAAATGACGGTTGGACAACGAGACAAAACCGACAGGACAATTGCCATCCATTATGAAATTCCCAGCCGCCGTCATCATTGATAGGGAGCATACGAATTGGCAGCAGTGGTGCAAATTGTTGCAATTGCTTTCTATGCTTTATGGGCTCCAAATCCACTTCGTGATATTGTTGTAGAGCATCTAGGCAAATGACTGCCTGTATATGTATCTACACACACTCATAACAAGTTCTTCAATTTGCTTGTATAAACAATTATTAATAAAATATCAAATATACGATTATATTAAAGTAAGGCAGATCAACGAAAAATAATTGTTATTCATTCAGCTAGAAACCAGGCGGAAAACTTATACAAAGATTTGCCAAAAGCCGATACAAAGAGAATCTAGATTCTTGGAGCAAGACTATGTGGTGGCGAAAAGGAAGAAACAGTATAAAAGGAAAATTAGCAAGCTATTTAAATAGTTTGCTTTGAAAAAAAAAAGGAATATTTAAAGTTTATGACGTAAACGAATTTGTAAGGAACACGAAATGGGGACAGCAGTTATTTGCTTTTAAGATTGAGCCTTATTAAAAATGAAGAGTAGTTAAATAGTGAAGCAGAATACGTTATAGCAAACAAGAAATAATAAGAGGGAAAAATATGATATAATTGTTCTCATATTCACTAAGCAAGCAAAGATAAGGCTTAAATATTGTCTTTACATGATTTATTAATTGCACAAAGTGCTTGAAAATCTTTTCCCACTTTATTATATTCCTTTTCAATGATATAAAAACGTACATTTTTTTTGCATAGTGTAATCATTTTTTCGCTCCATATGTAACTACTTCTGCATTATTTCGCAATAATTGCATTAATAAATTTCAATTACTTATATAATTGGTTAATTAAAGACATTCAAGCCATTAGTACTCGAATGAAATGCTACACAAACTAAATCATTTGGCAAACAAAAGAAAAATACACGGCAACAAAAACAATAACATGAAATGCTACACAGCCGATGGAGCATGCAACGCGACTTTTCTGGGTGGTCACTTTACGTCAATTTCATGCCAAAGCGACTTACATGCCAACAGCAAAGCAACATTGAAAAAAGCCGTCCAGTTTTTACGCCAAACAGCTGGATTTAGCTAACTGACTGCAGTTGGCTGGCAACAACCCATCAATTTAATGAAAAACGATGAAGTGCATATATCAAAAATCGCGAATGAAATAATAACTCAGCTATTAGGCTGCAAGCAGAGCCGAGTCGAGCTGAGCTGAACTGAACTGTGTAGTAAAGCATTTCATGCTTCAATTATTTCAATGTTCAACAGCGATCTATGGCAAGGTACATATCTGTTAGTTCAAGCTAGCTAACTGCAAGTGTCTGTTAAAGCGTTGTCCAGTGCAACCAGCAGCGATCGCTCATCACTTGTTGTGGACAACGACAACGACAACAACAACACAACCAACGATGACGACGACGACGACACTTCCAATTATGTGCGATAGAAGGAAACATAAATTTGTTGATGATGCACGTATCAGCGAGGATGTTGATGTTGCCAGGGAACCAACCAAACAGCCGCTGCAAAGCTTAACTACGAAAGCGACAGCGAGGACTTCTGCGACTAATAAACGTGCTGCTTATTGCCAAGATTTATAACATGAGCTCATCATAGAATGTGAGCGAGCCCAGTTAGTTATATATAGCAAAAAAAAAAAAAAAAAAAAAGTTGCCTACTCTCGAGGTTACACATGTTTGTGCTTTGCATGGTTTTGCGTTCGCTTGTTTTTGAGCTTATTGCGCAAAGTGTATTATTTTCATGACAAAAACATGGAAATTTATTACTTTTTAAGTTATAGCAAAAATTGTTACAAATTGATTAATAAACCGCCATGGACGCTCTTAAGGAAGTAATGGCTCAAATTGCTGAGAAAACTTTCAGCAACAGTTTTATGAGATTTCTGAATAAGCTTTAGAATTTTATACTGAATGTTGCGCAATATTGTTGAAAATTGCTTTCCTTGTCAAATACGAAAATTATAATATCAAAAAGAAACTACGAGAAATCTAGTTTAACCATGCTGAGAAAGAGTTGGAAACTCAACTTATACATGTTAAAAGAGGTACGACAAAGATATTTACCAACATTTGTTAACAGTCAATAAATGTTGTTAGAGCGGCGCAAACACAATACATGTAGTAAATGAAACTGAACTCTTATCTCAAAACATCCAGTGCAGAGAAAAACAATGGACATCGAGTCCACTAAATATACACAAATATCTTGGGTTATAAAGTACTAGGATATTTGGATGTTATGGCACAATTCGTATTTATTCTTTGCTTTGGCGTTTCCAATCTTTTTTCATAACAATCTTTCAGTAATTTTCTATAGGACTTAGGCCAGGAGATTGGGCAGGTCAGAGTATAACATCAACGTTGTTATTTCAAAACCAACTCCGTGCAAGGATTGAGTTGGGTTAAAGGTCGTTGTCTTGCGTTGTCATTTCAAGGATATAAATATAAAGAAATCTGCCTATGCTTTCTTTTGTTCAGTAGAGAATTCCCACACCATAGCCTGCGAAGCATTCCCTTACCATAATGCTGAGCAAATTGAACTTATTCCCTTCGTAGATGATTCCACAAGAACTGTGTCAGGTACTTGATTGAATCGTGTACTTGACTCATCTTTACTATAATATCTCTCCTGTAATGGAATGAACCTAGATCTACGAGAAACGGACTAACGTTCTACAGATTTCTTAATAAAGGGTCTGTGAACCAAGTTTTTGAGATTTACCTCTCGTTAGAGTAACTTAAATTAGTTCTGAAGAGTTAAAAAATTCCCTATACCTTGGTATATGGCAACTACGAGGGTCGTTCAAAAAGACTCCGGCCTAATATATAACAACAAATTCTGTTGTTGAAAATCTTATTTAGATTCTTGGAACTATGTATTTCTGTGCATTCTCGAAAGTATAAACTATTTTTTCTGTCATTAACAGTTTTGATAATTTTTTATAACACTTAATTTAACTGATTTTTCGCCAAAATGTAACAAAATTAAGTATCGCGTTGTGGCACAGAAGAAAGCTAAGTTTTACTTTACAGCAACTCTGCGCCAAAGTATTCCATCGTAAAACGTGTTTTGTAAGGATTAATGAGTAATCGTACCAGTTTGGTTGCTGAAGATCGTTCGAGATAAGCAAAAACTTCAACCACCTATAAAAAAAGTCCACCAAATATTTTTGGATGATCGTCGAATCAAAGTCAGTGATTTTGCTGAAGCAGTAAGCCTATCACAGGGAGCAGTTTGGAGAATATTTACTCAATATTTGAGCATGTTAAAGCACTACATGGGTTAAGTGTCGCGTTTGCTGAACATCGACCAAAAAAGCATTCGCGTGAACACTTGAAAGGCTCTGTTGAAGCTGTTTAAAGGAAACAATAAGTACTTTTTGAACAGATTCATCACTGTTGGGTCTTCCACTATACTTTAGAGACAAAACAGCAGCTGACAACACAGTAATCGAGTTAAACTTGCTTTCACCGTTATCCTCCTGAGACAAAACTGCAGTCAAAACAGTGAAAAGAAAGCAAAGTCAGTGTAATCGGCCATGAAAAGGTCATGACAACTAATGATACACCAAGGACGTATTGCTGAACGATTACCTGAAAAAGGGTTGAAAGATAACTGGAGATTGCTATTGGAATAATCGTACAAATACTATTTTGGTCAGAACTCATGTTTACTGCTGTTCAAACCCTGTTCAGCCACGAAAAAATTAGTTATACTCTAATCATAATGTAATTTTTATGTGTTGTAAGGGATTAAAACCATAAACAAGATTAATTTAAAGTAGCAATACATTTATTTATTAAAATTAAAAAAGTTTAGGGTATTTTGTACTGTAAAAATTTCTGATGCCTAACTAAAACCTTAGGGTAGGCTTTTGTAAGACAGGCGTAGGATTTTTAGAAAAATGAATGAGGCATCACTGCATTAAGGTGAGCTTTAAAGATAATTCTTATCTCTCTCTAGTTCTAAAATAGTTTTTGAGTACACTGAATTATACATAAAAAGGAACGAAATATATTACTAGCTGAACACTATTCAAAATACAACTAATAACATAAAACTAAGAACTACTTATAAAGTATTTGTGGAATAAAAACATTTTTCTTTGAATAGTAAATAAAAATATTTGTAGCTAGCTTTAAGGTTTCCTTTTTCTTTTACGGATTCCAATCAAATCTGTCAACTTTAGGAACAAAACTTGATTTTTGTTCATCAATTTACAATAGTCTTGATAAAAAAGAAGAAGCTGACTTTTTGCCAACATAACTTGGTCTTTGAATCAATATTTCTTGGGCTTGCATAGAATTTTTCCGAACATTTTTTTATATCTAATATTTTTTTAATTATAAACGATTCGAAATATTTTTTGTTTAAAAAAAAAACTAAAATTGTTATTAATTAAGAGTTGGACCTTATGAAAATATAATAATTTTTACAAATAAATTTTTTTATTTTTTGGTAGTTAAAACAGTAATTATTATAAGTGATACCCAAAAAGTCAAAGACTAATTATTATTTTTAAATTTTTATTTTATTCCTCAACAATAAAAATTATGTTACGATTTCTATTTTTTTGATCAAAAATAAAAGTTATTTTTGATTTTTATTTCTCTGTGCAGGAATAATACTTAGTTTTGAGTTTTATTATTTTGCTCAAGAATAAAAATTGTTCCTAAATTTTTATTTTTTTCGCTCAGAAATAAAAGTTATTTTTCAATTTTTATTTTATACTCATAAATAAGAATTATTTTTTGAGTTTTATTTTTTCGCTCTAAAATAAAAATCATTTGTCGAGTTTTATTTATTTTTTCTCAAACATAAAACTCAAAACACCACAGAGCTTTGTTGTTGCTGGCGTATGCTCGCATTTCAATTCAGTGGAATTCAATTTCAAACATAGTTTCAATTTCAGTAGATTGGAATGGGATAGTATTAACTAGATTTTACCTTAACACAGATTAATTGGTCCTAACAATACAAATAAATTCTGACCTTAACGATATTTTAAAACCCCCAAAACTCACTTTTTACCAACGCACACAAGGCACATTCAATGCGAACATGCACCAGCAACAACAAAGCTCTGTGGTGTTTTGAGTTTTATGGTTGAATGATAAATGCCCAGTAGTGCAAAATTGGTTCGAAACTTGTTGACGGTTTGGACGCTCATAACGATCAAAATGATGTTGAAGAACTCTATAACATTCTTTAACTGATGACTGATTTTGGTAGTAAGCCTCCACAATTAATAAACGATTTTCAGGAGTAAGCCTATTCATAATTGAGTCGTATTGAATACTGAACATAAACGTCATATGGACAAGCCATAAAAAAGGGACCTCGTATTTGATCACCATTTATAAATGTTTTTACACTGATTTTAGTAAAGCATTTGATAAAATGCCACTCAACTTAATTCTATTTAAGCAAAAGTTAATGGGTTTACCACAATTTTATGTAAACTGGATTCAATCGTATCTGACAGAGCGACCTTATCAAATACGATTTCGAGGCATATTGTCTGCTAAATTTATTGCTGAATCAGGTGTTCCTCAAGGTAGCCACCTTGGTCCACTTCTGTTTATTTTAGCCATTAATGATGTAACCCACTTCATCTAACACTCTCATCTGCTTATCTATGCAGATGATATGAAAATATACAGAACAATAGATGCTACAGACCAGAGAACTGCACAAGCTTGAATTTCAAGCTTTTTCAAGTACTTGAATTCAAGTATGTATCCAATCTTGAAAAAGCAAGCTTTAGCCAGCTTGCAAAAATACCAAACAACTACAAGCCATATTCATGCTTGCTCGTTGGCTTGGCTTGTTTCGGCTTACTTTGTCGGGCAAAAAGTTGAAAAGCTTAAAACGATCGGCAAAAACTTGTAAGCTCGCAAGTATCCAAATTATTGAATTAAAGCAAGCATCCAAAAATTTCAATGATCTTCTTTAGAGAGAGCTTAAGCGTAATATGTATTTTTAAAAGTTTTAAACATCATTTATCAGTGTTAAGGGGTCGCTGATTTCGAGTCTAAGGTCAGAATTTTAAAATTCAAGATGGTGGATAGGGTTGCCACCTTTATTTTTTGTAGTTTTATGAATTCGGGGCTGACCAAAAAAAATGATACACCAAAAATGGGTCGCTGAATACAAATCCGTCGTCAGAATTTCAAAATTATGAAATATTGAAATAATAGGGTTGCCACCTAATAATATGTCTTTTTATGTGTAAAACTCTTAAAAAGACATATTATTAGGTGACATATTTTTATGTTTAAAACTCTTAAAAAGACATATTATTAGGTGGCAGCCCTATTATTTCAAAATTTTATAATTTTGAAATTCTGACCATGGATTCGGATTCAGCGACCCCATTTTGGCATATAATTTTTTTTGCCAGCTCCAAATTCATACAAATGCAAAAAATTAAGGTGGCAACCCTATCCACCATCTTGAATTTTAAAATTCTGACCTTAGATTCGAAATCAGCGATTCCTTAACACTGATAAATGATGTTTAAAACATTTAAAAATACATATTATTAGGTGGCAATACTGTGGTAAAAATTTAGGTGGCAACCCTAACCTCCATCTTAAATTTTAAAACTGTGACAATATATTCGAAATCAAATCCGTTGTCAGAATTTCAAAATTACAAGAATTCGCAAAAATAAAAAAAAATCTAGGTGGCAACTCTATCCGCCATCTTAAATTTTAAAGTTTGACAGCATCTTCGAAATCATTTACCGTAAAACTTAACACCACGGAGTCCACAGAATCCTTAAAAGTCCTATTACGCTTAAGCTCTCTCTAAAGAAGCTCATTGAATTTTTTGGATACTTGCTTTAATTCAATAATTTGGATACTTGCGAGCTTACAAGCTTTTGCCGAAGGCATCAAGCTTTCCTTTACTTGAAACTTTGTGCCGTTCGCTTGTAAGCTAGAATACGTGCAAGC
Organism: Dichetophora obliterata; assembly: GCA_963920525.1. Taxonomy (NCBI): domain Eukaryota; kingdom Metazoa; phylum Arthropoda; class Insecta; order Diptera; family Sciomyzidae; genus Dichetophora; species Dichetophora obliterata. The sequence continues at coordinate 43,246,330 of OY986438.1, read as the reverse complement.
TGTGCGTGGGCTTATTTATATTCAATTACAAGCTATACTTGATTCAAAATTATCAAGCTCAAGCTAGCTTGAACTTGTATTTTAAGCAAGCGCTTGAAATAGACTTCAAGCAGGCTTGTGCAGTTCTCTGCTACAGACAATTCAGATCTACTCCAGTCTGATTTGAAATCCATTGAAGTTTGGTGTTCTAAAAATAATATGTTTCTAAGTCCAGATAAATGGCAAACTATGACCTTTTTGCGAAAAAGAAATAATTTAATTTTTGATTATAAGATAAAATATACTGTTTTGAATCGTGTAGATTCTATCAAAGATCTTGGTATATGTATGGCCTCTAAGCTATCGTTTAACGTTCATATTGATAAAATTTGTAAAAAAGTATCTTCTATGCTCGGGTTTATAAAACTCTGGGCCAAAGAATTTAACAGTATGATTACAACTACAACGCTGTAGTATTCTTTTATGCGACCTCACCTAGAGTATGCAAGTCAAGTTTGGTCCCCAAGTTACAATGTACATGTTGAACGAATAGAAAGAATTCATAAACGTTTTGTTTGGTTTGCTCTAAGGGGCTTTAGTGGAATTGACACTTTAAACCTTCCTCCTTATGAGGATCGCTTAAGACTATTAAAAATGCAATCTTTAAATGAGCGAAGGAAATTTGCTAATATCGTCTTTGTACACCAACTCATAACTGGTGTGTTCGATTAATCAGAACTCCTAACTCTTATAAATTTTAACACCAACCGTAGAAGCAGTAAAAACTCTAAAAATTTAACTTACTTATATTTTAGTAGAACAAATTATATGGCTACTGCTCCTTTAAATCGCATGAGTACCTTTGTTAACAACTGTAGCTTTTTTTATGGTAACTTATCGAAAGGTCAACTCAAAAGTAGTCAAGATTTGAGATATTTTAATATTATTTGGGCTGGTTCTTAAGATGATCTAATGCAGAGAAAGTGCGAAAAAGCTGTAGTAGCTGAACTCTATTGTTATAGCAAAATGAAGATAATTTAGAGAATGAGAAAAATAAAACTAGAAAAATATTTTATAATTAAAAAATCTTAAAATATATCAATGAAGGAACAAACCATTCTAAAAAAAAATAAAAAAATACTTTGACAAAAGGCTTTGGGATATGCAAAATTTTTAAAGTTTATCTTTATATTTATACCCTAATATGGAAAAGCCCCAATCCATTTCCATCTGCATCAGCTACAAATATTTTGTAGACATCCGACCACTGGAGTGATATTTTTATTGAGTTTTTAAAAATCCTATCATCACTTCAAAATGTTTTAAAATGAAAAATTCCCCAGTCCACTTGACATAGAATTAGAGTATACAAAGAAGACAAATATTGTATCATTCTATTTATTGCTTAAATTGTATTCTTCCATATACTTTTTTAATTTATATAATTTTTTTTGTCATTAAACCTTGTTTTTATACTTAGAATAAATGCTTTGTAAATTCTGGAGACGAGAAGCCAATTGCAACAATATTTTAAAGACGCTAACTTTCTCATTTTTTTTTTTGTATTTCCTCATGAATAATTATTCATTATGTAAAAAATTTGAATCATTAAAATTAATAATACAAGGTAAAAGAAATTAATAAAAAAGGTGTTTTTTTATAGCTACACACTGTTATAGTACCTTAATAACAGCCCTAACATCATGTGTTTTTTCGACATCAGTGTGGCAAATGCCCTAACGAACATAAGTTTATTGAAATTTAAATAAAATAATTATTGTTACTGAATTAGGTTTGTCCGTGATATTTTTGCTAACATTGTGTACCAAGAATTATCAAAACTTGTATATTCTTAGTTTTATAACGTTTTTTGTCTCTCCTGTAAAATTTTAAAAATGTGTATTGGGGCCTTTTTATATTAGGGTATCGATATCTTGTATATCCCTCAAATGAGTGAGGTATTTATTTAGTGTTACTTTTTAAAGCAAATCAAAAAAAAAACAGAAAACGTTAATTTCCTTAAATTTTCATAATTTTATTTTTTTACCAAGAAACTAAAGGGTATGCTAAAATCTTCCATAATTGAGACCACATTCCACGAAACCCAATCATTAAATATTCCCTGCACACAAAAATATTATTCAAAGGCCAACCTAAAAATATTCCTGCGACGACCAACAACTTGTTTACCGCATCACTAGTCGTTGTTGAACATATCTATTAACAAAAATACGAGGCATTTTTTTTTTGTTGGTTGTATTTGTTTTGAATGATTTGCAATTTAAAATTGTGGGCAACAGCAGCAGATAAATAGACAGAAATACGCTAGCATATATGTTTGCTGAACGCTGACATACCCAGAAGGAAATTGCCCGAGTACTGTGTAGTCTCTTGCATGGTTTCATACATCATTTCCGTAGCACTACTTTTGTGTACGAAAACAGGAGTACATGCAGCAATCTACTGCTTGATACACGATGTATGGTGAATCTGAGCACAAGGGTTAATTGTACTACTTTCTCGCACACTTTGAGTGTGAAAAAAGAAGAAGCAAAAAAAAAGCGTCATTTCGTTATTTTCTTTGCATTTCTTGTCTTATTTGTGCATACTGCTCTTGAAACTGAATAGTATTGTAGCTCGGATTTATACTTTTCCGAACACAATTGTATCGATAAAGTAGAAAACACTAACTGAATAGTATTGTAGCTTGGATTGATACTTTTCAGCACACAGTTACATCGAGTAAGTAGGAAGTATGCTTACTTCCCCATGCACTGACAGATGCAAGAAGTAGCTAGACTTGATACTTTGCCGCAAACAAGGTATGCTATCATGTCATATTGTCCTAAAATGTTACAACTAAAATTTACAAGATAAATAAATGCAAATAACAAACAGCTGTTTGAATACGACACTTCAATTAACATAGCTTTCAGAGTGGTAATATATTAGTACCTTTTTATATGGAGGGCAACATTAAAATGTTTTAACTAGTGTAAAATCTTAGTTTACACTTAGGACAATGTGACATTATGACATGATAGCACACCTTGTGAATACCCTAAATGTGTGTCGAAAATTCATTGATTCGGAGGTGGCCAAGTGCTGTGCAAAGTAATGGAAAGTTGTATTTGAACTTGAAGCGCTTCGTGCTTCATAGTGTTTAACACAGCATTGAAGTTGTAAGCAGCATATTTCCTTCTGGGTAGCAAAAGAATGAATAAGTACTCTACTTCAGTTGGCATCAACTGAATAACGACTTCTAAGTACAGGTAGTCAGTAGAAGCAGCAGCAGCAACGGCAGCAATAACAACAGCAATAGCAACATCAACATCTAGTCAATTGGCATGCGCGCTTGCGCGTTGCTGTAACAAATTTTAATATGATTTTAAAAGACTTGCTTGCATGTTGACTGGGTACCAATAGAGACACTAACAAAAATAAAAATACTAACAAAAGGGTGGTAACGCAAACAGCAATACTTGGAGTTTCCTTAACACAGCAATGCGTTAAAGTCTTGTCAACAATATGATGTTCTCTTGCAACATTTATGATCGTTTGTGTGGCTCTAACCAGAAACAACGTAGAACTTCAACTTTAAATTGATGAAGAACGTTAGATGATCGCATGCACTTAAGTTAAAACGAATTGGAAATGGCCGATGGTTGCAGTGTTTTCAGAAGAATGAGGCCTTATTACAGAATCTAGTTAGATAATAAACGAATATATGTTTAGTTTCGTGGCTCACGCACGGAAAAACTGCAGCAGTTAGAATTCAAAACTTTATGCAAAAATACGTTTAGGAAAAATCTTTCAAAATTATATTTTTTAGTAACTATAAGCAAACAAATTGAAAGATATACGAGAACCATGCTTAAGCCTCACTCTTACAAAGAAGTTTGAATTAAAAACTGTCAATAATTGAGATTGATTTATATTTCTACTATATAAAACAACCAAGTTGAATTGCAACGACTGTTTTCACTGTGTAACGACCAGCAATTATTTTTAACAACATGCAACATGAGTTATGCTTGTTTTGTTTTTGTTGTCTTGCCTGCTATTCAATTCTTTTGGATTTTGAAACTACAAATATTTGCAAAAAAATCACGTGCACTAACAATACGGCGCAGTTGTCAGTGAAGTGTCACAAAATAATGTGTCACTCCGTCATACATAAAAAGAACCCAATAAAAACGATACAAAATATTTAGTATATACAATACATACAAAGCATATGCATCGTTCATGCCATGCATTCGAACCCGAAGTATTACAGTGCAAATTGGACAACATGCAAAACACTAACAGCAAAATCAAGCAAATGCTAAATGACCAAAACTATAGAGTGAAGACAATAAACAAAAAAATCAATTGTTATTCACAAAGACCTGAGTTGAAAACAAGAAGTATTATTATGAAACAAAAATAAGTTTCGGAAATTCCAGAAAAAATTTTTTAAGTAAAAATAAATTTATCTTTAAATATAAAATACATAATAATTAATGATATAATAAATTCTTTCTTAAGCTCAAACATTTTATGGCATTTAGATTTTTGAAAAATTTGGGGCCGTCTGTCTATAGGCACGACTATTTCGCGACTATATTTTATGAAGAACATCATCTAAGCCGTACTACACATATACAGCCGTATTCAAAAAAAGTTACAAACCTCTTGTAAACCCTTTGTAAGACACATGCCTAAAAACGTTATTCATAAACGTTCAATAACGAAAAAAACCTTTTGTAACAGCTTCACAAATGAGAGAACTTTAAAATAGGAACAAACCTTCTGTAAACCTTCTACAAAGCTATTTTAAATTTGAATGCTCTCAATTGAGAACAATCTTCTCATTTTGTGATAAACTAAAATGTCAACAAACAAATAAAGAAATGAAAATAATTGTGTTTTGTGATCAGTGTTACCATATGGGCAGATAAAATTTTTTTGCCAGTTTTTTGAGAGGGTAGACAGTTTTCCAGTTTTTGCCTAAAAAATACAGTTTTTTTTTATTTTAGCCAGTTTTTAAAGTTCTTATGATTAAAACAATGCTGACTAGTTTAATGAATTAAATATAATAAATAAAATAAGTTGTATGTTACTAAAAAATATAAGTAACATTTGAAGCTGCTACTACTACTTTTCACGCCCTTTCAAAAATTTATTTATGTGGTAGCACTGTTGCTATTATTGTTGCTTTCTTTGTTTCTGTTCTTTTGTTTCGATTTCCACTCGTCAAGTCTTGACGGTCAATATATATGTATGAATATATATGTTTTGAAAACTACAAAGAATTTGATGTAAATGATTCAAAGTGTTTAAATAATCCTAAATACATTTATTTAGGAGCCGAGGTATATTCAGCTTTAAGTTCTACGCATAAATTATTCGAATCAGATGAAATGGATTTTAGAGAAAGAATGGATTTTTGAAAGCAATTTTTTATCAGAAACGCGGAGATAATTCTTGAGTCTTTGCATTACTTAGAAAACTAGTCTATGTTATTTTAACGATACCTGTAGCAACAGCAAACGTATAAAGTATTTTTATTTACAAATTATTATTAATAAAACTAAAATCAGAAATAAATTAGAAATTCCCATGTTGTGTAGGAAGCTTTGAACTAAAGATTTTTTAATGAAAAACGATTGGAACTGCACAACTTTCAAACAATCATCAGAAATAATAAAAAAGGTTCATCAAAATATGTATAAAAAATAATTTAATTTTTCAGATTTCATAATCATTTCATCATTTGTGAATGTGTGATTTTTCTTAAAACGTCTTTCCATTGCAAAATTTTAAAAAAGGTTTGATATAAAATTTATTTCTGTTTTTGGATTTATTACTACAGATTTGAGAAAAAATGCTTTCTGCATTTGCTGTTGCTTCAGGAATCGATAAAACAGCATAAAAAGTTACAACTTTCCTTTGTTATAAAAAGACTTGAATTATCTTCACATTTCTTAAACTAATCCACTAAAATTAATGTCATTTATAAATGTGTAAAGCTATTTTGTATAGGATGTAATTTACTATGATCTCAAAAATTGGTTATGACATTTACATTCATATAAAAATCAAATGTTTATTTATACAAATTTTTAGGTTTTTAATAAATGAACAATTTAAATGATTTTAGTTAATGAATGCGATTGTTTTTGTTTTGTTTAATTATTAATATAATTTAAATTCCTTATTTCGAATACAAAAATAACTATTTAAAAGCACACATTTTTAAAATATATGTTTTAGTTTTGTTTTTTTAGTTCCAGTTCTTTCACAAAAAAATAAGTTTTTTCCGAAAATTAAAGTTTTTAAAAAAATATGGCAACACTGTTTTTGATTTAAAGGTAAACAAAATTTTAAACAAATTCCTGTCAATATATCAAATTCACAAACCTATTTTTTCTCTTTTTTAAATTTTTAAGCAAATGTCATTCTATTTATCAAAGTCACAAACGAAAGTTACAACTATTCCTACTTTAAAGCATCAGTATTCTCACTTCAACTATAAGACTCTTGAAACTCGTTTATGAATATAATTTAAAGTTTAAAAGCTGTTTTAAAATATTTTTATGAATACGGCTGATAGGCTATAAGTTAAAGACTTTCTTTGATAACTTGCCAAATTATAATGAACAATAAATGCCAAAGACAAGTTCTCAGTCTGACAGTTTGTTTGATAGATGTCTCGGCAGAAAATTTGCACCCCTAAAAAAAAACCCGCTAAAATTGAATTGAATTATTACTGTTTAACACTGTATAAAATACATAAAAAATTTTAAGCAACTTCTTGTTAGTCCTGGCGGCGATAGGGAGTGTTTGTAAAAGTCGCTTTAAAAGTTTTATGTCAAAAGTCTCTTTAACACAAAAGTATTCAAAAGCCGATAAAAAAATAAAAATAATAGTCAAACAAAATGCATAAAAAATAAAATCCGGTTGGAAATATAAAGCAATCGACAGCAAAAATCATGACAATTTTCATATTGGTGGACGACTACTTGGAAATGGGCTGTACAATTACTGAAGGTTTCTATTGAACAAGTCAAGCAAATACTTTTGTGGCCACAACCAATGTTTAGTCACTGTTTGTCCTCTGTATAAAATAAATAAAAACAAAGAAAAATAAAGAAAAACAACTTTTGTTTTAAAATTAATACTTTATTTATACAAAAATTTTCAAAAAAATTTTTTACAGCTAAAAGATTTACATATTTTCAGTTAATATAACATTGCTTTTAATATAGTAATTCATGATTAGTGTAGTTTAATAACTCACTTAAAAGCTCTTAAACTTTTATTTTAATTATTAACACTTTTTATAACAGTTTTAGTTATTTACAAATATATTAAAAATATTGCAAAACAGAAACTGCTGCCAAATTCAAAATCACGCTGTGATAAAAAAATTACTGTTGATTGATTTACTCTCTAAATGAAAATCTAGAGTTGTTTCGAATGTTCATGATTTATGTTTATGATTTATGTTTATGATTTCGACATAATTTTTTCTCTTTGAGTTATTTTGCTAGAGCAATTCCTAAATGTTGCAGATCTGCAACACGGCGCGATATAGGGTTAAATATACTTTTAAAAGTTTGAAATTTAATTTTTTACTTTAAAATATCTCTTCTTTAATCAGTGTTCTACCCCTGTTCGCCCACTGTTTGGCAATTAGGAAATGTAAATTTTACTCGAGTTGCGGAAAATATATTACAGAAGCTTTACTTTACTTTTTTTAAAGATTTCTTACAAGAACAACACTGCTTTTATTTATTTGTATGTTAAACATAAAAAAGCTAAAGTTATTTTTTATGCCTAAAATTACTATGTCCTAGGGTAATGTAGGGTTTTTAAGGTCGGCGAATAATTTTTTGGAATAAATGTTAATGTATTATGGTTTTGACTTAATTTTTTCATTTTTCTTTTATATATTTGAATTACAACTGTTTGTCTGACAGGGTGTTAAAAAAGTTTTGTATTTGTTTATTTGCTGTTACAATACGCCCTCTAAAATCGTAAAAACAAACCAGAAATGACTACAAATATTTTGTTTTTTATTCTTCATTTTATGTATAATAATGTTAAACATAAAGGTTTTCAAAAGGTTTTGTAGATTTTTCACACAAAATTCTAGTAAACTGTATTTTCTAAATTGTTTCAAGATTTCTGCTTTCTTGATTTGAAAAAATGTATACTCAAGCTTACAGCTAACAAATATACCTATATCGGTCATTTCATGTCAAATCGGACGCTTTTCGAAACTCACATTTCTGTAAAAATTTGGTACTTTGCACGAGGACAGTACTTTAAAAAAGAAAAATATTTGCATATTTTTTTTTTAAACTTCAATTTTTTTTTTTTTGAGGTTACACGCGGTGAAAAATTATAAAGAAAAACAAAAATTGTCATTTGGCCATGAACTCAAACAACTATATCTTCTAAACCGTTAGTCCTACAAGAAAAAAATTTAGGGCATATTTTAAAGATCTTGAATTGCTCTTTAAAGTGATGTCCTTTTTTACAAACACTTTCGAGAAAAATTTTAAAATTTTTTTTGACCTCTAAAAGTTTCATTCCCATTTTTCAAGGTCAACACCACTATTTTTTGGGACTTTGAAAATATTATCTTATTGAGGCATTCATTCTTAATGCATTCACAAAATTTGATGTTGGAGAATCAATGTTTACTATTTTTAACGAAATTTTCAAAACTAACTACACAATTTTTAAGTACAAATTACTTTAATTTTTAATTAAAAATGGAATTTTTAGTATATTTTTTACTAAACTGGGTACATATCGCTACGCCAACAAAAACAGTTATATGTTTTTCAGTACTTTTTCAGAAGAGCAAAAAACAAATTTTTTCAGAGTATTTCTGGTACAGCAAGCAATAACTGTTTTTGATCACTTCTAAATCATAAGAGGTATAAAAAACTGCAAATGCAGAAATGTGGGTACTAGATAGTGTAAACAAAATATGCTATAAAAAAATTTACAAAACTCACATAACTGGTTTTTCTGGCGCAGCGACGATATGTAAAATCAGTCAAATTGAAAAATTTTATCAACTCGTTAAAATATACCATTCCTCTGAAGACACTCTATTTTTGAAATTTGCAAAAAAATTTGGTGGTTGTAATTCTATGATGTATACCTTTATTAATACTAAATTACATAAAATTGTTTTAACATTTTATGAATAATTTTTTTTTTTGTTCTTGTGAACTTAAACAATAGTTGAAAAAGGTGATTTTGAACATTTCGTTAAAAATAGTAAACATTGATTCTTCAACATCAAATTTTGAGAATGCATTTAGAATGAATGCCTCAATACGATAATATTTTCAAAGTGCCAAAAAAATAGTGGTGCGACCTTGAAAAATGGGAATGAAATTTTTAGTAGTCAAAAAATTTAAAATTTTTCTCAAAAGTGTTTGTAAAAAAGGACAATAAAGAGTAATTTAAGATCTTTAAAATATGTCCTAAATTTTTTTAATGGGACTAATGGTTTAGAAGATATAGTTGTTTGTGTACATGTCTAAATGGCAATTTTTGTTTTTTTTATAATTTTTCACTGTGTATAACTGCAAAAAAAAAACTTAAAAAATTATAAAAAAGTATGCAAATACTTTTTGTTTTTAAAGTTCTATTGACCTGCAAAATTTTAAAAAAATCGGAATCGTCAAAATTAGTTTTTGGACAAAAGCGTCCGATTTGACATGGAATGACCGATATATAAATCTTTATCATGGTAAAAAAATTTTTTTGTATAACACAAAAACTTGTAAAAAGAAAATATCTCTTTAAACAAAAAATAAAATCCCAAACTCCTATACGTATATATAAACAGTTCGAATTTGCAAAGTTTGCACACCGTAAAAATATGTGTCATTTTGTACTTAAGGTTAAAGCTAACGAATATACCTAAACATACATCTTTATTAATGTTAAAAAATAATTTTTTGTATGAAACAAACGACGTATGAAGAAAAATCTGTGAAAGTAAAATAACAAAACATAACAAAAACATTAAAAAAGCCAATGTAATTTTCTATTTTTAAAAGTGTTTATAGCTAAATTGATTTTCAAAAATTTGCACAAAATAAACATATGTGGCATTGTTAAAGATAGAAAAAAAGGCAAAGTGTTGTCATTTTCCATTTGATTAAACCCCTCACCATTAAAAATGGCATATTAAAAACCAAGCATTACACATGTTTTAATTGAAATTTGTTTTAGTACATGACATAATTATACTATAAAATAAAAAATAAAAATTCAGCATAAACATGCCGACATTGCACCTGAAATTTGAACATGTATGTGAAATTTTTTAACGTTTGCCCAGTATTCACTCAATAATTTGAGGTGGGCTTGTCTGCCAACAATATGTTTTATTTATTTTGGTTTTTTCTCCTTAGTTTGCTCATTTTTATTGACCAGCCTTCACTTTTAACTGCTGGTAATATGATCTACTATATGAAAGTTTTTGTTGTTAGTTTTTCATTGAAAAATCCCATTAAAATAAGCTATTCAAAGCTTGAGTTTTTTATAGCCAACAAAATTTATGTTAAATTAATGCTATTTAATTAGCTTGAACTTAAAATAAAACTTTCTTTTTTGATGCTGCATCATTTTTGGGAATATGTCATGGTGTTTTTCCTGATTGGTCACTGAATAACAGCTGATGATAATTCTTCAACTTTTAGTAAAAGTGCTTCGGAGATATCAATATTTGGCCTTAGCTGTCAACGATGTTCGATGTAGTTAATTAGTCTTCAGTGAAAAATTAAATGCTCCACTAAAAATAACAGAATTGGGTCCAGCACGCTGAACTTGTGAAAGGATATAGAACTTCTATTATTCCAATTCACTTAATTTTCACTTTCCCTTCCCCCGTAAAGTTGGTCGCGCATTCAAGCTGTCATCATAAATTCAAATATTCAAATGAGCTGCCAATTATTCAAATGTCACTTTTGACCAAAAACAAAAAAAATACTAACTTAGAATAGAGGAAAAACCGGGCCTATTCACACTTGCGTGCATTTCATTTGTCAAAAATTCTAGCATGTTTATCTGTTGGCCTAACTAGCTGGCGGTTTACTCATTTGTCCGTTTGAGCGCCTGCCTGTCGTTGGGTCAATACATGTGTGTGGCGTTGTTGTTGATGTTGTTGTTGTCCATGCATTACAAAGCAAGTCTTACTAACATGGGTCAATTCGTTGGTCATGTCAAATGTCGTCAAAATGATTAATGTTTGCGAACCGGTTGTGACCTCCACATGTGGTGGCATGTGGTACCACCACATAAAGTCAGTTATGCGCGCTCATTGCTTTAAATGTTAAAAAAAAGAAACAAAATATGTTTATAAAGTTTTCTCTCTATTTCTTTATATAAATTTATGTAGGCTTTTATACAACTTTTGTTCGTTTTTTACAAATTAAATGCTTGTACTTTGTTTTTTTTTTTTCCTTTATTTAACTATTTTTATTTGTTTTTCTGGACATTTACGAGTGTAACGTGAGACAGGTGTTGGTTGGTTGGTTAGAGATTCCGTTGTTTTTCTTCTGCCTTAATTGTGTTGGCCATTTTTATGTCTATTTAATAAGGGTCCAAAGAGTGTCTCATAAAAATGAAATTTTATATAAAACAAGCGAATAACACCGAATAACACATCGGTAGTTAAATTTTCTTATTTTTCTCTCAACTATTTCAATTTGTTTCGAACGTAACGTAACGTGGAACCTGAACGTGCTTAATTTCATTTGTTGCCCTAGAATAGAATCCCTAAATGGTTGATGCTAGCTGGCATCAGTTTCAAAAGGTATGCTCGCTCTGTTTTATGGTTTATTCTAAATAATTCCCAGTTTTATTGCTGTGCTTGTTCTAAATATTATAGCTGTTAAAAGTTCTAAATATTCAGTTAATTACTTTTTCCTAATAGACCGAAAACATTGCTACAAATGTTGCTACAGTTTTTATGGCTTTTATATGCTACGCTGCTGTTAAGTAGAATTTGAATAATGTTTTCAGTTAACATTTTGAATGTTTAAATTTCGTTTTTGTTAATTAAAAATTTTAATTTACCAAAAAGGCGTAAAGATAAGTGTTAATATAAAAAGAGATACAAATATAGGCGAAGGCACAGCTATTTAGATGCTCTTTTATGTTACCAATTAAGATTTCGATCTCATTTGTTTTTGGCATTTCGAATGGTAGATAAACAAATAAATATTGTATGCATTTAATGTAATTAAATTTGTCAGTATTAGTTTATATTGACTTAAAGTGTTTGAGTTATTGAATCTGAAATTGATGTTGCTGAGAAACTTTCCAAAATAGACGCATCTAAGAGTATTTTCACGGTATGGGAAAAACTATTTGAAAGAATATTTTTGACTTAGTGGAAAAATTCGGATTAATAATTTTTTTATATTTTAGCTCATTTGTGTTCCTTTCTGTCATAGTTGCGAACACAAATTGCCTTTTTTTTTTTGCTAAATGTTCATGCGAGTCAATTCGCACTGGTCCGAATTGCTTTAGAAAATTTCTAACAAAAAAATCAAAGTTTTAGTATGCTGCATTGCGTTATTGAGTTGAAGCACTTAACTGCGTAATTGCGTTGATACATTTGTTTAATTTCAAGTATTGTGTGATATTTGTTTATTTAAACGTGTTCAATTTCAATTGCGAATATTGAACTTGAACCCAAATTTATACTTCTAACTTATTCTGCAGATCAGATTCTATTCAGTAGATCAAGATAGTGCTGTATTAATCTCGAAAGAAGTACAGTTTGGAATATAGGTTTCTTATTTTTGCAAGATTAAAAATTTAGGTTTAAATTTTCAACCGAACTATCATTTAGGTTTAAAAATGCGTTTTCAACTAAAAAAGTTTAAGTTTTAAACCATAAATTATACCTTTACAACAAAAAGAGCGCAACTCAAAATGTCTGAATTTTTACTTTTTTATGAAAAACTTTTCGTAGTGATCGTCTGCATCGGCTGTCTAAATTTTGTACATAGTTTTACTCTTTAAATAAAAAAAAAATGGTTTTATTTTTGTATGGAGAAGAATAAGAAATAGCTTTTTGCTCTTCCCGAATATTTAATAATTCTGATTTGTGACCGTTTTTTAGTTAGGGTACGCTATATTTATTAATTTAAACCTAAACAACGAAAATCTACACTTTTAAGATCGAATTGTCAACTATTCGCGAGTTTTTCACCTTCGTTTAGTTGAAAAATGTTCTTAAACTGAGAGTCGAATTTTTCATTTTTGAATTGGCCCTTTCCAACTATTTTTGTCTAAGTTTTTTGACTTCGTTTGGGAAAAAACTTATGTATTTATTTAAAATTTACATTTTTTCTTTTCAGCCTTAAATTATTTTTCACATATGTCCATTCACATATATGTCGACAATATTTTAATTTGTTGAAACTGCTAAAGTTGTCTTTTTTTTTTTGTTTCTCGTGATCGGCTCTGAGCACAGCTACTCAATCTCTTTGTTGCAAAATTTCTTCATGTTTCATTCTTTTTAACGAAAAAAAATTAATTTTGTTTTCGAAAAGTTTCTTAACATCTTTGGTCGAAATATTAAGAAATTTTTAAATGGTTACTGAATTACCGAAGGGACCGAAATTTTTCACATTAAGGTAAATTTTTTTCTATGAAAACAAGTTTTTTCCAAATCCATTTTCAATTTGATAATATCTTATATATCTTAAATCAAAAAAGTTGCTGTTTTAGGGTGGATGCTGATTTCTTTGCTTCACACATGCTTCATATTTAATTCTTATTGATTAAGTTTTTTTTAGTGAATTTATGGCCAATATAATTTCAGTTTACAAATGAGGCTTACATATTGTTTTCTATGTAAGGCTTGCTTCAGTACATAACTCAATGCGTTACCATTCTTATTAAACTTAAAAAATGTATCTCCTTACTCAATGCGCTAACTCTCTCTAAATAATAATTGTCCTGTTGGTACAGGAGTACCAATTTAAACAGTGTCATGGCACAATTGCGTTAACGCATTCTGCGAATACAATAGACTGCGCTTGAATCAGCGCAAAATTTTGCTACTTTAAGTTTAGAGACTTTTGCTACTGAAAAGTAATGAAAGGTCCTTGATATGAATCATTGATTTACGGATGTTTACAAATTATGTTATTTTGCATGTATTATTTGGCATAAAGCTTAAATTCAATTTTAAAAAATAAAAGATTTTAGAATTATAAAATAATATAGAAGTTAATTATCTATTTTACTTAAAATTGTTTTTCAAATTTATAGTATCGTTAATCTGTTTGTATGATGATGATTTAATCTTAAATTTATTTATATCATTTGAAGCTGAAACAAAAGTTATCCAAGGGTTTGATTTTGTGGACCTGTAATTATTTTCAAGTCTAAGTTAGCTCTGTATCGTTTTTCAGAAATTCATAAATTGTGCTGTGTTGTGCTCAAACTGTGCTCAAACAAATAAGTTAGCCCAGATTTTAATATTTATTAAAATTCCCTTAATATGCCTAATGTACTGAAATTGCGGAACATGTTAGCACTCATCGGGCACATTGCAGCACAAATCTTTTTTTATTTAAAAAATGGGCTGGTCTTATTTTATATACAATAACATCATTAATCTGGATACTTTTACCTCAGTAAGTGTTTCAAACTTTCTATTTGCAGCATTTTAATTTTGCAATACTTTAGAGACAATGCTGAATTGTTTCCATTTCTGGCCTGTTTACGAATTTCTACAGCCTTTTGTACATTTACTATATATGTATATGTCACCCAATTTGTTGTGAGTTTGTCAAAAGCTAACATATGGTTAAACACTTTCATGAGACCGTTAATTTTACCATCTTCTCAGAAATCCAAGCTCTGATATCTCCAATGTTTTAAATTTAAAACATGTACCTCACGGAAAACAAATTTTTTAACGCTTTGCTTTGGCGTAAAACAAAATAAACAAAAAACATCACAACAACAACAATGACACAACAACCATAAAAAGTAAACAAAACTCGCACAACTTACGCTGAATGAAACTGAATTTGCATTTATCGCAGATGAACGAACGTGCTTGAAATTTTCAACAATTTGCATGATCACAATTTTAATAACAAACACATTTTTGGCATTAGTTTGAAAAATGTTTGAAAATGCCAACAACCACATGAGACAACAACAAGTACAACAATCATAGTCAAAATAAACAGCATAAGAGTTATAGCAAACCCCTTCCTTCCCGGCAAAACTAATGTAATATAAAATTAATTTCAAAATTCTTAATAATTGTTTGCTCCAAATTTCACAAATAATTATTAAGAATTCTGGCTGACCAATTTCCGGTCACACAGTAAATTTCAGCATAATCGAAATTTTTAATAATTCTTTGCTCCAAATGTCGCAAGTAATTATTGGGAATTCTGGCTAACCAATTTCCGTTCACACAGTGTTTAGAAAAGCTTTGATTGCACTTTTCGCTTGAACTTATTTTGGCAGCGCTGACAAACGCAGCGCAACACACACATACAAAGATACATGCAGGTACGGTAAGCACAGAGTTTTAGTTATAAACAAAAAAATGTAATAATTTTAAGTTAGTTGATTGACAGCTCGAGAACAATAAAGTTAAAAATTAAAACCATTTAAAATTGTGTTTTTTTTTAATCTTCGAACTATTCGAAACATTAATTGGCGACGAGGATGGGATACTCGAATGTATTCCCAAAGTAATACAGTGCATTTTAATGTTTAGTCGGGTATCGCGAACCATAAACGAGTGAAATAAATAGAAACTATTTCTATTAAAACTTGTGAAACAATAAAAGAAACTATTTCTTTTAAACCTGTGAAATAAATAGAAACAATTTCTATTCAACTTTTGAAATAAGAAAAGAAACTATTTCTTTTAAACTTGTGAAATAAATAGAAACTATTTCTATTTAACTTTGAAATCAAAAGAAACTATTTCTTGTGAAATAATAATATAAACTATCCATACGAACTTGTGAAATAATAATTGGAACTATTTAACTTGTGAAATAAATAAATAGACAATATCACTATTAAACTTGTTGAAAATTACACCCTAATGAACAGTTACCTGTTAAAACAAAAACTTAAAACACTACAAAAAAAAAGATATAGATACAAATTTTTTTTTTGTACCAAACCCTGAAAATATATAAGTGAAACTTTAATACAAATCAACAACAAAGAAGAACAACGAAGAATATACTCAAATCTTCAACATCAACTACTTCAACACTTTCTACACCAAATCCTGAAAATATCCAAATATACCAGTTCAACATAAACAACACAAATCAACAGTTCAACTAAAAGCGGAAAAAATAAGGAGAAGAACAACAACGAAGACAACTTTATTATCATCACCAACAAGGAAAATACCATAGTAAGAATCTACATATTTATATATTTTAAGTTATCAAACTGTATGTACAAATTATTTTATGTGATAAAAATATAAGAAATTCATGGACAATTATTATATAACGCAGGCAGAATTATACTCTTATAACACAGAGGCAGACATTAATAGAAAATTAGTAGATTTAATAAGACAAATAAAAAAGGAGGCTAAAACTCAGTATAAATTTAGGAAACTCAAAAACTCAGTTACGATTTTTCCTATGAGATTTTAAGGAAATCCCAATTTAAAAAAAAAAAAAAAAAAAAAAAAAAATTTTTTATTAAATTATATGGACGAAAATTTTGACGCATTAGATAGGGCAATCGAAGGTGTCCAACAAGCAATAGATAATCAAAGAGATATCCTAACAAGAGAAAACTTAGAAAATACAAACATGACGGCATCATTGACAATTGACCCCCTCAAATATCTCGACAGACTCCCTGAGTTTAGCGGAAACACTAGCGAACTTCAAACCTTCATTACACTAATAGACAGAATTTACCCCTTACTGACCCGATATGATACCTTAGCACAAAGTATCTTCTCAGACATAATTAAATCTAAATTAACAAAAAAAGCAAAGGAAGCTATTGAAATAGATAGTAATGCTATGTCTTGGAAGGACATAAAAACGATCCTATTAAATAACTTTTCCGACCGAAAATCGATAGAAGAACTCTTCAATGAGTTGAGAGGAACGACCTTTAGAAATAATAGTGTAGAATTTTACAACGACTTAAAGTTCATACTTAGGAGACTTAATATAAGGACTAAAACAGAACTATCGACCGCTACAACTGAAGAGGAAATTGACCAAACTGTTAACTTAAACATAAAAGCCGCTCTTCAGACATTTAAAACAAAACTGCCCGAACCGATGAGGTCAATTTTATATTGCAGAGATCCTAAAACTTTGGAAGAAGCAATAAACATATTACACGAAGCAAATTATGCTTATTATAGCCCATATAAAACAGAAAACAAACCGAATAGAAGAACTAACGACCAGACCTCTAGACCTACAGAACGATATAACAACAATCGACAAAACAAGGATGAACACAATCACAAAAATAATACGACTACTCGTAACAACTACAACAATAACTATTCAAACAATCCTTACAATACAAACACTAATCGCAATAATTATCAAACACATAATAATTATAACCGCAACAATCGTTACAACAATGAACCAGGTAACTCGTATAACTATAACCGAAATAGTGCAAGCAGTTACCACAATAACAACAATAATTATTATAACAACGAAAGGAATAGAAACCATGCTAGAATTAATATTCCCCATCAACCAACGGTAGAACCGATGGAAATCGGAAAAATTGAAATAAATCCAACAGCCCAAAATTTTCCTTTACCGGCCTCAGAAATAACTTACCACATATAGAAATAAAAGCTAAGTTAGGAGTGTTAAGATTCATAATAGATTCGGGAGCGACCCAATCTATAATAAACCCTGGATTATGCGATCCAAAGTGGAATGTACCCACAGGGCCAATGAATTTACAAACACTAAAACACATAATAGAAGTTAACGAAAGGGTAGCTATCCCTTGCTTCAAAGAATTTGGTAACATAGACAAAAAATTTGAATTTTTTGTAAGTAAATTTCATAACATGTATGATGGTATAATTGGAAACAACATATTGATCCCTTTAAACGGTGTGATCAATTTTAAAGAAAATAAACTACTTATAGGCGAAAAAGAATTAGAACTAAAATTTTTAACAAATATGGAAAACAAATATTGCTTCACAGATAAAGGTACTTACGAAATTGAAGTACCAGTAACAAATAAAGAAGGTTTAGTTTATATTGAAGGAAAGTCTTCCCACGACAAGGAAGTAGAATTAATGCAAGGAATATATGAAGCAAATAATCATAAAATAGAAGCCAAATTACAAATTAAAAACGACGGAGTAAAAGACGTCGTAGTACATAAACAAGAATCCACTCAAGTTACTAACGAAAATTTCTGCATTTATACATTTGATGAAAACAACGAAAATTTTACGAAAAAAAAGGAAAATGACAAGCCTCTACTAGGACAAATTAGAATGGATCACCTCAATATAGAAGAAAAAGAAAAATTAATAAATGTAGTGAAGAAATTTAAAAATATTTTTTATAATGACGATTCGAAAAAGGACCTAACGTTTACAAATGCCCATAAACATGAAATTCGGACTATCGAACATGCTCCTATAGTGGCAAAATCTTATAGGTATCCATACGTTCACAAAAACGAAGTAAGAGATCAAATACGGGAAATGCTTAAAAACAAAATAATACGACCAAGTCACTCTCCTTATTCAGCGCCAGTCTGGGTAGTTCCAAAGAAAATGGATGCGAGTGGAAGAAAAAAATGGCGCCTAGTTATTGACTATCGGAAACTCAATGAAGTAACAATAGATGACCGATATCCAATTCCTAATATTGACGAAATATTAGAGAAGCTAGGACGTTGTCAATACTTCACCACATTGGACCTTGCAAAAGGCTTCCATCAAATTGAAATTTCAAAGAAAGATATTCACAAAACAGCGTTCAGTGTTGAAGGAGGGCATTACGAGTTTCTTCGTATGCCTTTTGGTTTAAAAACAGCACCAGCCACATTTCAACGGCTGATGAACAACGTTTTATCTGAATACATTAATAAGATCTGCTTGGTATATCTCGACGATATTATAATTTTTTCCACTTCCCTTACAGAACACATAGAGTCGATAACTAAGGTATTTCAAAAACTCAGAGATGTAAACCTTAAAATACAACTAGATAAGAGTGAATTTCTCAAACACGAAACCGAGTTCCTTGGTCACATTGTAACAAAAGACGGTATTAAACCTAATCCAAGAAAAATAGAATGTGTCCAGAAATTCCCTCTCCCAAAAAACCAAAAAGCAATTAAAGAATTTTTAGGACTAACAGGTTATTACCGCAAGTTTATTAAAGACTATGCGCGAATAGCTAAGCCCATGACCAAGTATTTGAAGAAAGATATAAAAATGAACATAGAAGACCCTGAATATACAAACGCATTCGAAACATTGAAAAAACATTTAGTTAACGATCCAGTCCTTGTTTACCCTGATTTTAAAAAACAATTTACGTTACAAACCGACGCAAGCAATTATGCTTTAGGGGCCGTGTTATCCCAAGATGGACATCCAACATGCTTTGCAAGCAGAACGCTCAACGACCACGAGCAAAATTATAGCACAATCGAGAAGGAACTACTTGCCATTGTTTGGGGAACACAATATTTTAGACCTTATTTATTCGGAAATAAATTTATAGTGGAAACCGACCATCGTCCTTTGACATGGCTTTTTTCAATGAAGGAGCCCAATTCCAAGCTTATTCGGTGGAGACTTCGTCTAAGCGAATATGATTTCGAAATAAAATACAAAAAAGGCATACAAAACGGAAACGCCGATGCGCTATCTCGCGCCATGATTAATTTCAACGAATTCGAGACACCAATAATAAATGAGAGTAAATGCCCATTAAATATGTACAAAAACCAAATCATTTTTAAGAAAACCGACTCAGGATCTTTAAAAATTAAAAATCAAAAAATATTTAGTTCGAATAGAAAAATAATTTATATAAGAAATATAGATAGCGACACAATCATAACAATAGTAAAAAACCATTTTAAGCCAACAGGTACAAACGCCGTATACTTCGATGATGAAGTAATTTTTGAAATATTTAAAGAGGTGATAAAAAACAATTTTAATAATAACAATGGTACCTTTAAAATTATGAGATGCACAAAGGTTCTGAGAGACATAACAGATGAAAATGAACTTACTAATTGCATAGAAACAGAACATTTGAAGAATAATCATAGGGGCATTAACGAGAACTTTCTAGAACTAAAAGACGTCATATATAACCCAAAATTAAAGCAAAGAATTACCCAATTCATCAACAATTGCGAAATTTGTAATGTTGAGAAATACGAAAGGCATCCTGTAAAACAGAAATTTAAATTAACGGAAACACCCGAAAAACCAAGAGACACGATCCACATGGACGTTTTCTATAGTTTAAACAAAAACATTTTCTTAACCACGATAGATAAATTTTCAAAGCATGCTCAAGCCATCAAAATATCCAGTCGATCATGGACAGAATTTAAACGAGCTGTTATGCAATACATAAGTAATGTAGGACATTTTAACAACCTAATTGTAGACAACGAACTTGGCTTTAAAGCACTACCCTTGCAAGAATTCCTTAGAGAACAGAATATCAATATCCACTTCACATCAAATAATAATCACACATCGAATTCCGATGTCGAACGTTTGCATAATACCCTAAATGAACATTTGAGACTTTTGAGACACGACCCAAATAAGGATATTGACACAGTAGAAGAAAAAATTTATAAAGTTATTAATTTTTATAACAATAGCATTCATTCAACAACAGGCCGTAAACCAATTGACTTCAGTAATGGGAATATAAACCAAGATGAATATTCCTTAATAAAAGAACGAATTAAAAATATAAAAGAACGTACAATTAATACACAAAATAAAAATAGGGAAGATGTTGAAATACAAACGGGACCAGTATTTCTAAAAGAAATAAGAGGTGGCAAAAACCATGCCAAATTTAGGAAAATAATCGCAGAACCATTAGATGAAGAACACATTGTCACAACAAAAGGACACAAATACTATAAATCCCATTTGAAAAAACCAAAGAAATTTCAAGATAATAATAACCCAACAATAAAAATAATTTAAATATTTTAAGACTTAATATTTCGTATATTTTTTTTAGGAAATGGACGTATCCATGTTAATTTTAATTTCACTAACGACATATGTACCGACGACCTTTTCACAGACGCTGGAGGTTCAAAATCTAAACGAAAATAACGGTTTTGTCAATATAAAGATGGAAAATATCAAAATAATTATAAACTATGAAAAAGTACTTCACATAATTAACGTGACACAATACGATGAGACGAAGGAACATATTTGGGACAACATTAAACTAATGACAAACAAACCCAACTTAGAAGGACCAATGCTAAATTCAGTCCTACATAACTACAGAAACCTAGAAGTAAAATTACACAATCTACTCCCGCAGACAAGAAGCAAACGAGGACTCTTTAACATAGTCGGCAAAGGCCTTAAATACATTATAGGAACATGGTCAGACGAAGTTAGCAATAGAATAATATCAATAGAAGATGAAGTAAGATACATGCAATATCTTTATCAAATTAATTATGACATCAGCCTACTCATTAATCACATAGATGATATAGAACAGATTCTTCTCAATAGCAGACTTGGTGTTCTAGGTAGAAACATTCTGACAAATGACGAATTTAGAAACATAACAGACATTGACACATTAGCAAACATAAAGATTTCAGTTGCTTCATTTAACAGAAAAATTGTAATAATAGTTTTGATTCCAAGATTCGTAGAAAATAATTACTCAAAAATTCTTATTGAACCCATACCTAACAAAAATAAAAAATCCTTATATGTAAAAGAAAATGAAATTATAACAGACAACCACGGCAATTTATATTACGCGGAAGTAAAACAAAATTTACAGAGAAACTTAAGAAAACTTGAAAACCAATGTTTATATAATATTTTTAAAATAAAGGAAGCAAAATGTACTTTTAAAGAAGATACAACCACTCAACTAAAAGAAATAAGAAATGGATTAATTATTGTAAAAAATATAAAAAATACTGTAATCTTACATAATTGTAACGAGTTTAATACTATTGTAGAAGGAACATACATAATTAAATTTGAAAATTGTTATATTAAAATTAATAATAAAACCTACAAAAATTTTGAAATAAAGGTTAAAGACCATATAATATTACCGAATCTACATGTATCTATCAAGGAAGACGTCTTAAACACTAAGCTTGAATTCGATAACATTCATCTACAAAATATCGAAAACAATAGGAAAGACATCACGGAAATTAATAAAAATCATTTTCAAAAAAATACTTTAAATATAAGCACTTTGCTTATCATAATTTTAATAATTTTTGCTCTTTTAATAAAAACTAAAAATCTTTGTTCAAAGACCACTGTCTTAGAAATATCTTCGTCGGAGCCTCAAGCTAATGGTGGGGGAGTTATAGCAAACCCCTTCCTTCCCGGCAAAACTAATGTAATATAAAATTAATTTCAAAATTCTTAATAATTGTTTGCTCCAAATTTCACAAATAATTATTAAGAATTCTGGCTGACCAATTTCCGGTCACACAGTAAATTTCAGCATAATCGAAATTTTTAATAATTCTTTGCTCCAAATGTCGCAAGTAATTATTGGGAATTCTGGCTAACCAATTTCCGTTCACACAGTGTTTAGAAAAGCTTTGATTGCACTTTTCGCTTGAACTTATTTTGGCAGCGCTGACAAACGCAGCGCAACACACACATACAAAGATACATGCAGGTACGGTAAGCACAGAGTTTTAGTTATAAACAAAAAAATGTAATAATTTTAAGTTAGTTGATTGACAGCTCGAGAACAATAAAGTTAAAAATTAAAACCATTTAAAATTGTGTTTTTTTTTAATCTTCGAACTATTCGAAACATTAATTCATAAGCTGGTGGGAGACACTAGCTGGAAGGCTGTTTGTTTGCTAGTTGAGGAGGTGGTGGTAGCGGTGGTGGTGGCAGATGGAAAGCCATGTCTTGACACGGCCAAGCAAGTGTCCACAGAAGTAACAATAAAGTGGCTAAAATGATAAAATATGCAAACGTGGAAAAAGTCGCACTTGTGCGCATGATCAGCGCCTGAACGCGCGAAGCAAGCTGTAAGCTGAGCGCAGCGTGAGTGTGTGTAGACAAGCGATCGCCTGCACGGTTGACAGCAAGACGAAGAAACATGCAACGCTTACTTTTTTTTCTGTTTTAAAGAGGTGTTTAAATCAAATACTGTATAAAAACAATGAAGAGAAAAAAAAACAAATTAATATGTATATGACGTTGGAAAAGTTTTTGGCGCAATGAATGATGTTGCTGCATGTTGTATTTTTGCATGTTCGCACGACAATCGATCGCAACATTGGTGCAACAACTACGCGACCGACGCGGGATTGAGTGGGTGAGATGATGCATTGCAAGTGTTTGTGTTTGTGTTTGCGTAAATTTGGCGTGACATTTTTGGACAATGTTTTACTGGCTGCATGTTATGAAAATTAATAAGCTTACATTTTTGAATTATATGCTATTATGATTAATATTGTTTTCTCATATCATAAATCCTTTAATATAGGCACGATATCTAAGTCATTTTGATTTAGATAGTTTTTAATAGTTAAATCAAAATTTCCGTAAAAAAAATTTAAATTTTCAACTCTGATTAGAAATGTCCTTTTTTTGTTGCGATAGGCGCCAAGCATAGCTCCTGGCTTGACTCACAAATGGTAGCTCTATAGACTGCAA
Source organism: Dichetophora obliterata (assembly GCA_963920525.1). NCBI lineage: Eukaryota > Metazoa > Arthropoda > Insecta > Diptera > Sciomyzidae > Dichetophora > Dichetophora obliterata. Next base: position 43,222,394 of record OY986438.1, on the reverse strand, counting down.
AAAATTTAAATACTTGTTTCAGAACAGACCGAGAGTTAGTAAATGTAAAAAAAGCGAATAGCTGAGTATAAATCCGCTCTCTCGAGAGTATTTACGTTCCGCGCTTACTAGGGCTTGCAATCTCGAGGGGTTTTGGCAAATTCCGGGAGTTCTGCATTTTGAATTCGCGATCCCAGGATCCCGGGATTTTTCGGGATCCCGAAATGCCAAAATTTTAAAATAATGGTATTTAGCTGCATTAAAAGCAGGGACAGCTAATAACTCTTTCTATTAGTTTCTGGGTTTTGGTAAAAAAAATTTCATATTATTTTTTTATCTTTTTTATTTTTAACATATAAATCCAAACGTAATCGTTGCTCATACTTAAAATATTCAAAAACACTCAAAAGTTTATAAGACGTTTAAAAGACACTAAAACAAAATCATAATTACTAATACAGACAAGGGTTACAAAACTGTTGTAATATACAAAGAATATAAGGAAAAAAATTCAACTATAATTGGAAGACAAAGTCTAATTCTGAAATAGCATTTTTTTGCTATTTTGTTTTGTTTTGTATTTTAAGGGGAACATTTGTAAATTTATGTTTGAGAAAATATTAATCAGATATCGAAAAAAATTATATTAGAAAATAATGATTATGATATTATGATTTTTTTAATAATAATTATAACCTATACGATCCTTAATTAAAGATATTTGCTAAATTTTTAAATATTTAAATTATAAATATAATAATTTTATTTAATAAAAAAAACTGATTTCTTATATCTCAGAAAAGTTCAACATTTATTTCAGAATGAAAACAAAAAATATTTAAAAATATCAAATACTATTCCACTTTATTATAAGCATAAAAATATAAACGTTAACAAATGAAACAAAAAAAAAAACAACATAAATTGATCTTTAAAAAAATTTTAAAAGAAAGTGAAACTTCTTATTCAAATAAATTAGTTAGCTGTTAATAAAATATATGATGTGAATAAAATATTCCTTTTATAGAAAAAAACTATAGCATAGTAATAAAAGTATTGCTACTTTCAACAGGGTGATTTCGATCGTGATAAAAGCCATCGTTTACATTGTAGTTGCATTTATAGTTGCTGAAAATTTTTATATATTCTTGTGAATATAACCCGGGATTTAGGGTTTTAAATCCCGAGATTCCGGGACTAGAAATTGGTTGAGGATCCCGGAATTGAAAAGGTTACTAATGAATTTTTCAACTTATTGAGTTGAAAATGTCAACCCTTTTTGTAGAATTTTTCAACGATTTTCGATTTAAGACATTAATCCTTTAAGTGAAATTTTTGAACTTATTCGAAAAGTCAACCATTTTTTTGGTTTAAAAATTTCGTTATTTATTGTTTGTTATTAACTTTTTGGTTGAATTGGTCAACATTTTTGTTAATTCAAATTTAATAGTAAATATTATTATCTTTTGTTTTTCTTCTTTAAGGTCTTAATTTAAAATGCAAGGATTATGTTTGAAATACCTTATGATGACGCATTGAGATACCTTGTTTTTATAAAAAAAAAAAAAGGTAAATGGTTTACAATTGTATACGATACTTCTTTATTGTATTTAATGTATATTTTAACCTAAAAGTTTAATAAAATTGAATTGACTTTCAAACCGTGACGTTAACAAAGCAATTCATAACAAATTATCTTAAAACTAATATATTTCAAGATATTTGGAAAGCAACTAACTTTCGCGATCTTTGACTAGGAATACATTTTTTTGGCATAAGATTTAACAAAGGATTTTTTACGCGCCAATTATTATGCCCAAATAAAAGTAATTCCGGTGAGAAACTGAACCGGGGTTTTAGTCGAAGGCTGATGTAGTTCAGCCGACCCAGCATCAACTAAAGGATCTCCTAACCATTTCTAAATGAAGGCGCAGTTGATAAAATTAAAATTATAACTCCAAGCCTTATTGATGCTTTTCTTCTTAATGTATTATAATGCAGTTCAAAGTGGTCGTCGTCAGCAGTTTGAGTGAGGAGGAGTGAATGTGGGCGGTCGATGGTCGGAGGTTGTATGTTCGGTTGGTGACGGAATCGTTATTTGATGCTCGGTTATCGTTATGCGGTTCTTTGGTAATCGGTATGTGCTGCTTCGGTAATCGGTATTTGGTGCTCGGTATGCGGTGCTTCGGTAATCTGTATGCAAATATTCGGTAGTTGGTATGCGTCGTTTCTGTAATTGGTAATCGGAATGCGATGCATTGGTAATCGGTATGCGCTGCTTCGGTAATCGGCATGCTATGCCTCGGCAATCGGTATGCGATGCTTTGGTATGCGGTGATTCGGCAATCAATATGCGGTGCTTCGATAATCGGCATGCGGTGTTTCGGTAATCGGTATGTGGTGTTTCGGTTATCGGTATGCGATGCTTCGGTAATCGGTATGCGGTGATTCGGTAATCAATATGCGGTGCTTCGATAATCGGCATGCGGCGTTTCGGTAATCGACATGCGATGCTTCGTCAATCGGTATGCGATACTTCGGTAATCGATAATCCATGGTTCAGTAATCGGTATGCGATGCTTCGGTATGCGGCGGTTCGGTATGTGATGATTCGGTATGCGGTGTTTCAGTAATCGGTATGTGATGCTTCGGTGAGCAGTATGCGGTGATTCGATAATCGGCATGCGGTGTTTCGATAATCGGCATGCGGCGTTTCGGTAAACGGTATGCGGTGCTTCGATAATCGGCATGCATTGTTTCGGTAATCGGTAGGCGATGCTTCTTTAATTGGTATGCGATGCTTTGGTAATCGGTATGCGATGCTTCGGTAATCTAACGAAAAAGCGACCAACACAGATCGATGGTACTGATCTAGACCAACAAATCCCTAAAAGGATTTTGCAAAGTTAGCTTGCTTTTAAAAGATATAGGCATTGAAAGTTTGCCGCTTGCAGAGTATTTTTTAAAAATGAAGTGCTCATAAGGGCGTATCGAATTAAAAATTCTTTTTTATTTATCATTCTAAGAGGTCTCCAAAGTTCCATAGGGTGGTCTCCCAAAAAAAGGATGTCTCCCTCTCCCGCAAGGACAAAGTTGTTTTTTGAGAAAAACAGCAAAAATTAACGATCTATGAATGCTTTGATTTTTGGAAGAAAAACTACATTCGTCTTAAAGCAAAAGTAAATACATATAGACTTTAACAATATTTCCCCAAAGAAGATGCCACTCTTGATTTTTACTCACAGTGTGAAGGATATTCGAATCTTAAGGTACACTAGAAATAGCACAGAACTTTTGATTGCTATCTGATTGTGTTAATTTAAGTGGTATTTATTAAAATGCTTACGTTTTTCTTATATATGGTGTATTTAAAATTTGCACATTTTTTGCTTATGCATGTTTTTTGAGAAAAGCATACTTGAACGCAATTTTTCAACTTTTTGAAAAAAATTAATGTAAGGCTTTATATCTCAGGAATCAGACGTGGTAAAATAATTTTCGCTTTTTGAATTCTTCAGATATCTCCTTTAAGATTATTATTTTTTTTAAAAAAAAAACATCTTAAAAGCAATTGTTAAATCAATTGAGACTCATCGAATTGCAGGCTCAGAAACTCAAAATTTTAGTTTAACATTTTGGCAAATTGATTATTTCGTCAAAACACCTCACTTTGACGAAATAATCAATTTCATGCTAAGCAGAAAAATTTTTTTAAAAAATCGAAACAAAAAAGAATCGTCGTCTTAACCTGGTGTTTAAAAACAAATACTTTCAGACAGTGTTTCGTTCAGAAATATTTTAAGAGTCCAAATTCACAAAATTATCTTCGGCACCACTTCTGATGCCAAAAATATCTTAATTTTTTTGAAAAACTTAAAAAATTGCATTCAAAATACATTTCTCGAAAACAAGAAAATGCATTTGCGAAAAATATGCAAATATTAAATTTGCCAAATTTAAAGAAAAAGTAAACACTTCAATCAATAACACCAACATTTAGACAATCAGATAACAGTCAAAAGTTCTGTGCTATTTCGAGTGTACCTTTGGATTCGAGTATCTCTCACACAGGACAATAGAAATCGAGAGTTGTATTTTGTTTGGCGAGATATTCTTAGTTAAAGTCTGTATTTAATTTTACTTTAAGACATAAGTAGTTTTTCTTACAAAAATCAAAGCATTTATAGATCGTTATTTTTTACTATTTTTCTCAAAAAACAACTTTGTCCTTGTGTAAGAGGAAAGCATCCTTTTTTCTCTTTATTCTTTTTTAGATCTTGACCACCATGCAACTCTTAGAATGTGAAATTCCAAAAAATTGTAATTCGATACACCCTAATGAGCACTTTATTTTTAAAAAATACTCTGCAAGAGGCAAACTTTTAATGCCTATATCTTTTAAAAGCGAGCTAACTTTGCAAATTCCTTTTAGGGTTTTCTTACTATACACTAGTACTATCATCCTGTGTTATCCGCTCTTCCGTTAGAAAAATGTGTTGCACCGTGTAATCGGCATGCGGCGTTTCGTTGCGATGATTCGGTATGCGGTGTTTCAGTAATCGGTATGCGATGCTCCGGTAATCGATAATCGATGATTTAGTAATCGGTATGCGATACTTCGGTAATTAATATGCGATGCTTCGGTAATCGGTATGCGGTGATTCGGTAGTCGGTAATTGGTATGCGGTTTTTCGGTAATCGATATGCGGTGTTTCGGTAATCGGCATGCGGTGATTCATTTTGAAGGTGTGATCTTTCATCAGTGCTAAAATATTGTAAATGAGATTTTGGAGACGTACAAGTGTGACGCCATGTTTTCTAATACCACTTATGTTGGTGATTAGTTGTGATAATTGTCCTCCATCTTTCTGATTTTATACAACTAATGCAAGCTTTTACAAGTGAATTTTAATAAAAAATAATAGATATATTTTTTAAGAATATATAAAATTGCATGTAGTCTTAAAATACGTCGTCATTAATTTAAATAATTTAGTTTTTTGTAAACTTTTATGTGCTAAGAGGGGTTTTAGGCAAGAGTGGTTGAAATTAATGCATATTTTAAAAGATATTCTTTAAAAAAGTTTGGTACATATCTAATTGCATTTGCATGTTAATTTTACATCAGCAGTATTCATAAGTAAAAAAAAAATTGTTTTTTTAACATTTTTTTATTTATATGTAAATATGGCACCACAGTTAATGTGCTTAAAAAAGGTAAAAATCGGGCCACATCATTACTCGGCTCCGAATCCGGCTCCGAAAAAAAAAAATTAAAAATTCATTCGAAAACAAGACTTTGATCTTTAATCAAATATAATGAAAATTTGAAAAAATCAAGAAAATTATTGAAAGTGGAAATTGCTCATTTTAGTAAAATATGTGTAGAATTACATTACAAGCAGATTAAAAAACAAAAAATTAAAATTGGACGTTTAGTTTGTTTGCAGTAGTGAAGAAAAAGCCAGTTTTTTTATTTTAGTTTCAAAAATGAGCTTTCAAAACATTTAAAATGCTACCTTCTGTTTTAATTTAAAGTACCGTGATGACCGAACTTAGCTCGTCTTCCCGCCAAAACCCATATATTTTAACTTTTTTCATTTTGACTGTATATCGATAATACAATAAATTTTTAAAGCAACTGTAATCAGGAATTGCAACTGTAAATGTACGTAAATCTGCAAAAAATTATTAGTCTGCAATATATTGTAATAAAAACATGTTACCGAATAAAATAATTTTAGCTGCCTAAATCGCTCAAATACCCCAATATGCGCTGCTAGTTTCATTCTGCAACACCCCAATGTGCACAAAAACGGATGCGGATCCGTTACGAACCCGTTACGAGTCCGTCAGTACGCACTGCGCTTTCTTATGTTTCGACGGACCCGTTACGAACCCGTTACGAATCCGCCAAAAGAGTCTGAAACGCATTCGTATATGAAGTCCGAAACGGATTCGTATCTGAAGTCCGAAACGGATTCGTTCCTGAAGTCTGTTCTGAGTCCGAGGCGGATCCGAAAAAATGAAAAAAGCAATTCGTATTTTTGAGAGGAGTCTTATGTTTTGACGAGCCCGTTACGAATCCTTCAAAAAAATTTCCACAACGTTAACATAAAAGACAATCTTAAATTTGTTTTACAATTTCTTATTTTATTTTCAGTAGATTAGGGATACGAAATACAATTGTGTACTCATTTTTGTTGTTATTTTTATTTTTATTATACATTGATATAATTTTAAATTTCCTTCTTTAAAATGTAATTGTAGAATGTATGAACTGAATTAGCCAAAAAATAAAAAAATGTTGAAAATACATAAACATTATTGTCCCTTTTTGAATAAGAACTATTTTTAAAAAACGAGTCCGTTGTGAGTTCGCATTATTTAAAAAAAGAGTCTGAAACGGATTCGTATGTGAAGTCCGAAATGGATTCGTATCTGCAGTCCGAAATGGATTCGTATCTGCAGTCCGAAACGGATTCGTATCTGAAGCCCGAAACGGATTCGTATCTAAAGTCCGAAACGGATTCGTATCTGAAGTCCGAAACGGATTCGTATCTGAAGTCCGAAACGGATTCGTAACTGAAGTCCGTAACGGAGAGAGGAATTTCATACGAAAAAGGATCCGTTCCGGATGCGAAACGCAATCCGTTTCGGACAAAATGTACGAAGAAGTGAGTTCGTTACGGATTCGTAACGGATCCGTTTGGCACACTGGGACCACATTAAAAACCAAGGAAAAATAAAACCTTTACACGCAGAAAAAACATAAACAACAACATGCATACGCGATTGAGATCATATAACAAACAACATCATGCAAAAAATTATGACTCACGCCTTGATACATAAGAAAAGCAAAACGAAATGGAAAGTAATAAAAATTATTTGCGCTAAAACACGGAGAAAACTAATTTTTTTGAGAACTGAGACCTAGTTACATTGAGTTTTCGCTTCCGTAAGTCCCTATGTAGAATATTTCTTCGAAGTCGCTTTGGGATATAAATTTTCCTAATATCCTTATTAGGGATGTCAGCAGTTATTCCAATCCCTGGATTTTTAGAATCGAACTTCGGGTGTGAAAACTTTTCGGCATGCACATATGGTTATTTCACCGATTTGGAGTGCCAAAAGTGAATTTTATTTAACAAAAATTTGATAAAAAAATTTTTTTGCTATGTTGAATAGTGTTTTATATGTCCCGATGGTGTAAAAATCAAATAATATACTTGAAAAGAAACTACTTACCATATAAAATAGTTTTAGCCGTCTAAAGCGGTCAAATACCCAATGTACGCTGCTAAACGAAGACATAGTTCTTTACAAACTAGCATTATTTTTTTTTAGTGATTCTTTACATACAACTGTATTTTCCAAAGATTTTAAAATTATAATAAAGACTATACGGATTTTTTTTTTTCTTAAAATACATACAATAGGGCTATTCCCGATTACGGGCAAATAGCGTGGCATCGTGGCATTTGCAAAATATGATGGCAAATATTTTCAACACAACAACAAAATGTACAGATTTGCATTTGCCCGACTGTGTCAAATTTGCAACACTAAAATCGCATTGCAAACAGTCGAGCATGGGCAAAACTTGTTTGCCAATCAATCAGCTGTCACATTTTAACCAAACGCCGCTAATAAAACAAAATTAACAGACTCTGATATGGAACTGACTGTGATAAATAATGCACTTTGATAAATAGTAATGAAAAACACCACAAATACTGTTCGTGTTGTTTTTTTTTCCTCCAAAACAGCTGTGAGTTTTGTTTGCAACAGTGTTCTAAAAAGTGTGCTCACAGTTGATGGCAAATATTTGGTAGGGCATACATTTGCAAAGCTATTTGCCCGTAACTGGGAATAGCCCTAATAATTAAATGCAAAACATTGCAATAGCAAAACTTAACAATTAATATTTTCCAAGAATGGCAGCAAAAAGAAATAACATTATTTAGTTGAGTCTTAACCTATGACTAGAGAGGTGAGAAGATACATACATGATTGCTTTTTCAGACAAAAACTGGAAATATTATAATTAATCAATCTGTTATTCTGTTAGTAAACTGAGCCGTGTTGTAAACTAAGTTGTGTTGAATGTCAAATGAGTTATATCGCCTATGGTAGTAAAGTAGTACATTATTGTCGTACAAAAAGTTGTTTTCATTTAAAACATTTATATATATAGGAGATAAATATAGTTCTGTTAATGGAAACCGTATCTCAAACTGTTTTGCTTGGTAACGTAAGAACAGTTCTATTGACAGAATAAATAATGCGGATGTTTTAACTACTCCTTTTATATATAAATCTGTAATTGTACTGGTCAGTTGTTTTGGATAAATTGAAATTGCTTAGATGGAAAGTAATTTGAAATGACAAATTCCATTCAGTTCTTGCAACTAAAGGATAAATATTGAATTTTAACCGAATTGTTATTTAAGCATGAAGTTACAATAATAAAATAAGCATTTACGTCAACCTAAAGTCGATTATGCTTATTTAATTACCGTAAAATAAACAGTGTTTTGATTGAAACAATTACTTTATGAGTACCTCAGTTAAAATGTATTTACTGTAACCAAACACCAACAAATTATTTTTGTGAGTGTATTTATTATGTAATAATACACCTAAAAGCCGCTTTACATTATCCTACTGTGTGTTAACACATGTCAAAATTTTCATGTGTGATAGAATGTTAGATGGTGTAAACAACGTAAAGCAATGTGTGTTCGAGTCTGTTTTGATTTTTTTGGCATATCGTACCACATTTGATTTTTTGGTTTGTTTCTAATTTCATCACACATTCTATGCCACCAGAGATGCATTTTACCATAAACTTACTTTAAATTTATTATTTAAGTGAGAAAATTTTAAACTCGTTATGTATTTTCAAATGATAGTCTAAAAATGATAGTCTGTTCAAGATAGTCTAAAAGCGAAAAACTAATTTCTTCATACAAAAATTAAAAATGACAGCATGATGACATTCAATAATACTTTCTATCTCACATGTCGTAACACACAGTAGGACAATGTAAAGTGGCCTTAAGTATTTAATTTCATCTTTTTCTTGTATGAACTCATTATTGATTTTTATTTTAGAGACAAATTTACGCACGCTTGGATATAGATTTTTCCTGATTTTTCGTTAATACTTGCATTCACTTTTAGATACATTTATTTTTAGTTTCCATTTAGAAAAATATTTCACTAAAATATTCATTGAACAGAGTGTTTGCAGTCGATATACGTGGGCATGAACAGAGTATTAAAATGTCATCCGCATAAATGAGCGTAAGAGTACATAAAGGACGAACATTTATTCTAATCGGAGGATCCGGTAAATCCGCCAGATATAAGTTGTACAAAACCGGTCCCAGTAGCGACCCTTGTGGTACACCTGCAGCAGTTCGTTTCACCATTGATTTTTTGCTACCAGTCATTACAAAAAACGAACGACCTACTAAATAGTTATGAATAATATGAAATAGATTTCTATTAAAGCTAAATGTTCTATACATTTTATAGAGGATTCCCTCGATCCAGCTGCTAAACGAATTTTTTTGCAATGTTAAATAGTGTTGAAATATGTCCAAATGGTCGTACAGGGTTCAAATCAAATCACAGACTTGAATAGAAAATATTTACCGAATAAATTAATTTTGGCTGCCTAAATCGGTCCAATAACCCAATGTGCTCTGTTAAACGAATTGTTTTTGCAATGTTAAATAGTCTTAAATGTGTCCCAATGGTCGTAGAGGGTTAAATTATAATAATAGACTTGAATAGAAACTAATTACCGTATAAATTAATTTCGGCTGCCTAAATCGGTAAATACCCCAATGTGTGCTGCTATACGAATTTACTCAGAAATGAGACCAAATAAGATCGATTTTTCGCCCTCGTAAGCCTCTATAGTGGAAATTTCATCGAAATCGCTCGGGTCGTTTTCAAGAACTCATTTACAAACAAAAAAATATTGCTCGTGTACACGCTCAGAAATCTTGGAATTAATTTTAAGCCAAGCGTTGGAATCATGCATTTTTTAATATATTTTTGATTAAAACTTATACTTTCAAGTATATTAAAAAATTTATTTAATGTTATCTGTATTAAAGTATAATAATAATTGTATTATATACAAGTTATAATACAAATTGTCTGTAAATATAATACAAATATCTATCAAGCATCTGTCAAATTGTCATTCCGATTCTGAAATCTGACATTGTCAAAATAAAACCTAAAGAAATAGTTTTTGTTAACGAAAAACCGTATGTTATAAAAGAAACATTAAATGAATAAATATTTTGTTATTGGTTGACCAAATATTTTCTTTTTATTTCACTTGGAATTTTGAAAGTAAGTAAACATATAAAAGATTTATAGCTTTATTCCATAAATGTTCCATAAATGTTGATTTTTCCTTTCACCTTTTCAGGACGATATGTATTAAATATTATACATCTTGTATTTAATATTATACATCTTGTATTACTGTTTAATACAATTTGTATTACTATTTAATACAATTTGATACAATTTGTATTACTATTTAATACAATTTGTATTAATATTTAATAAAAACTTTTTTATTCGTATTACTTTTTAATAACTGAAGTATTACACTTGATTACAAATATATTCATATATAAACCAGAATAGTATTGTTCTAAACTTAGTTTCTATTCAAATTCTGTATTAGAATTTAGTATTATGGGACTAGAATTAAATTTTAATATTTGACATATATTAGATTCTAATGCAATTCTGGTGTGGTCATATATACAATACAGTTTTTATTAGAATTTAATCCAAGATTTCTGAGCGTGTAATAGTATTAGATTTCATTTTTATATATTTTTACAAATAAAAATTTTAGATCATCCGTTCTTACCTAATAGGGTTTTTTTCTTTACCTTTCGCCATCAATCAAATGCTATTTTCATGTCTTTGAATATTTATTAACATTTGCATAGTTCAAGCGTCAACGTGACGAATGTGACTTTAACTTAGATCCACTTTTATTTCATGGTGTTTTCCATGGTAATCATCAACAGCAGCGTCTAGCAAGCTGAAGACGGCGACAACAACAACAATAACGACGGCGAAAGACTATTTCACAAATTCAAAAGGTGTCGAAAGGCAAATCAATTTCACTTGTGGACTCATGATCATGACAAACACGTCCAACTGCTTACTGTCCAAACTCCATTCAGTCGCTTGTTTGGCGTAAAACGGCAGTAACAACAAGTATTTTTTTGTTATCTGCGGCAATCTGGCAACATTGCGCAACATTTAGCATATTTCAGCGAATCATGTAGTCAACAAAAAATGACATTTGCAATTGTTTTGAATGTGTTGTTATTTTTTAGCTTTAATAATTTTGACATCTTGATATGTGGTGCGAGTTGAAGTTATTTGTGGCTTGTTATTACAAAACTTCTTTAAACTTACAACTATTTGTGGCTCACAACAAAGTTGCAGCCAACGACGTTCCAAAGTCACTTTAAGCGGAATTCTCTTTGTATAACAACAGTCTAAAAACGCCTAATAACCAAATGTCGCTGTCAACCTCTAGTGGAAAAACCTCATTATTCCAAACTCAAAACTCTAAGCAAAGTGCTTAAGAAGTAATTGAGTTATTCATGGTGTGCTGCGGCACTTAACAGTTTTTCAGTTTAATTGATCTTACGAATTAATTAAGCAAATGTACCTAATGGTTTTGAGACAGAATTAACCAAAAAGACCTTAAAAGGAAACCATGGCTTAAATGCGCCAAAGTGTCTGCGTCAATCATTTCAGCCATGCTTATGAGTGAGAGAAGCACATAAGCCTCAGCTTTGTGTTTCACAACATGGCTAACAAAGGTGTTTAGATAAAAAAGAACAACACAATAAGACAAAACAAAATAACCAAACCATACTTTTTTTTATATTCAAATATATTCATATATAATTCGGATTAATGATTTTGCGGTCATGATCTGTAATTAATTTCTATTTTTAGCATAAACAAATGCGTAACAATTTTTATTATTGATTTCATAGGGTCTTATTTTAATAGTTTTTTAACTACAGAGTTAAAATATTTATTTATAACGCTTGATCTGCAATGAGACAGGCTTAGCAAATTGTCATCATCACTTTAAATTTATTTATTTTTTAATTTTTTATAGCTCAGTTTTTTGTAACAAGCGTGCAATAACAGCTTTAAAGCTACGCATGCGCAGCGCTTTATGGAATTTTGTTAGCACGCATTTCATGTGTGTTCGTTTGTTTGTTGAAATTTTTTCTGTTTCATTTCAAGTCATTCGTAATTGAACTTGACCGCGGGTAAACAACATGTTGCTGAATTGCATTTAAATTGTTTACATTTTGCTGTGTTATTGTCGCTGAGCAGCAATTGTTAGTTTTGTTGTTGCTGTTACCATTTCGACCCATATCAGCCAATTAAGAAATTGAAAATGTAATTATTATTATGCTCCGGAAATTACTTCATTTTCGAAATCATTTCCAAATTGGTAGCTTTTATGCATGCCAATTTTATTTTGAAGCTATTTTGAAATATGAATGGCAAATAGCCCACTTAGAATTCTAGAAACTAATAACAATATTGAAATCCAATAAAAGAACAGTGGCCTATATTTTAAAATTTCTATACAAACTGAAAAATCAACAAATATGTTTTGCAGATAGCTATGTTTATGTAAAGTAAGATAAGTTTTCAAATCAAGAATACCTATATTTTTAAAGTTTTTATTAATCGAAATTTTTAAATTTAACTAACCAATTATTATTTAACAGTATTTAACATAAGTGATTACCCAATTTTGGAGAAAATTTGAATAATGTTGGTTTTGCTTTTAAATAAATATAAATTTAAATTTTTGGTAGGCAAATGTTATCTGCGGTTTACGAAATTTAAGATAATTAGTAAACGTTTTTATATATTTCTGAGCAAATAGAAGAAAAATGTTAAGTTTTATTGGTACGATTAAAATAGGTACTTTTTAGTACCAATGATTATTATTTACTTTCATTCGTATAAAGGAAAATTATATCAAATGAAAAATTCAGGCTCAAGAAAACTAATTAGTAAATGCGCAAAACATTATACATACATATAATATCATCAACATATGATGTAAACATTTAATGTCTTCAACCATGGGCGTATGCAGGGGGAAGCTTTCCCCCTTCTAGGTGGTGAAAATATTTTATATATTTTCTATTAAATCAAAAAAGCCATAATTTTAAATTTAAAACTTTTAAGAGAGAAGCAAAAAGCTATCTAAATTGTAAGTTGCGCTTAAACTTAGGGCTTTGAGAAATTTGTGAATAAAAACGCTGTTTTAAGTAGCATAAGTGTAAAATTTTGCGAAACATGTATTTTGGTAAGGTGTATCATAATCAGTTAAAAAGTCGATTTTGAATTTTTTGTAACCTACGTCTTGTTTTATTTCATATGAAGATATGTTAAGTATGTATTTAATATATTTTGAGAAGAATACAAAAATACTTTTTTTAGGTTAATTTGTGAATAAAGCTGAGCTAAACCTTTTTTTGCAGAAACGGCTGAAAAATAATGAATTTTGTATGTATTTAAATACATTTATTTATTTAATATTCAGTATTTTTCAGCCGCGTTTGCGAAAAAAAATTGGTAGTGGTGTCTCAATCGCGACAAAACCGCGTAATATCAACACGTCCTAATAAGTTACGATACCATTTCATTTACCCTTATTTGTTTAAAATTTTTTCCTACAAATTTATTCGTAATTTTCAGCCACGAAGAGAATTCGTAGAATGGACTTAGTTTGGTACACATTTCATAAATTTTATTTGTATTCGTACAAAAACAAATGTATATTGTACGAATACATTTACGAATGATCCTAATACCTAGTTACGACAAAAATCCTTCTGTTCAGCTGGGGTTTGAACCACAGTTCTTTAGCTTATGGGCCACGTACTCTGCCAACGGGTTTACGGCCACCTTACAATCACACATATCCTTATATTCGGTTATTGTTCGACAAACCAGTCTGAACGATTTCAGTTGTAAATTTTTTAAACTCAACTTAAACTTTGTACCTTCTACGAATAATGAGTACGGTCAACCTACGAATGAATTTTTTAGTAAATACAAATGTAATGAAAGAAATTACGAATTTACTCGTACGAGAAATTGACGAATGTTAAGGAATAAAAACCCTTATTAGTCGAAGATCATTCTTTGTAACAACAGATAGCAAGGCATTTAATTCAATAAAGTAAATACATTTTAAAAAAAAATTAATGTTTTCCCAAAAGTCGGCTCGTTTTTCTATCATAAATATGATTTAATTTGGATTTTTTTTTTTTTCATTTTTCCTAAACTTAACAAAATACAAACAATTCTGCAGCATTTAAATTTAAGAAAGTTGCAGCGATCTAGGCAAGACCAAAGCTTCAAAATTCAAAAGCGAAAGAAAAAATTAGGAAATTTAATAAAGTAGGCCAATTTTGGATCAACGACTAATTTTTGAAAAAATCTTATGTCATATTAAGCAAACGATTTTACATTAAAATTTATTATAGTCAAAAGTTTTTAATGTAAAAAACGTAAATAAGAAACTCGATTTGAAACAACCATTTTTTACTTCTTAAAATTCACATTATTTAGTGCAATATTTGAGAATTTTCTTCACTTTTTTCGAGTCACGTGCTTATATTAAACCAGGATTCATAATCAAGCCTTACAGGGAGGTTCTGGAATATGTTAAAAAAATGTATGAAGCCCAAAACAAATCTAATATACAAGTACCTCTTTATTTATTTATTCACACGTTTTGAATTAAAAAAAAGGACATTCAGAAAATATATATTTTCTTACTCGATTATAGGAAAGTGCAAGCTGCTAGAACTGATTCATCATGGAAAAAGAAATAAGTAGATTGGTGTCAATGCGGTGTGAGAGCCGGTGAAAAATATCTCCCTTAGCATGCGGGGAATATTTCAAGAATAGCGACAACTCAAATTATTGATTTTGCGAATGATATGGATTTTGATCTCCTAAATCTCAATCTGAAAAATTTCAGTCCGCTCGAAGTTGGTTTAGGAGTTAAAGGCTTCCAAAGTTAAAAACTGGCCTAAAAATTTAGTTTGTTTTTTCAGTTTTACAACAAAAAAAAGATTGTTCAATATTAGGAAATTGTTGTATTCTTATTTTTAAAGTTGAAAACCTGGAGGCTCAATAGTAATTAATGCGATTTCATTTAAGGATATAGGCCTCACATTATTAAATTTATTAAACTATTAAGAATATTTGCTATAGCAAAAAATAACTGAAATTTACTGAAATGAAAAAAAAATTAAATAAAATTTTAAATATTGCGGACATGATGCAAGAAAGATTTTTACACGATTTTTAAAATATATTAGATTTTCTTATGTGTGAAAGCGTGTCTCCACTGGAGTAGTGTGCTTATAATGTTTACAAAATTAGTACAAAAAATCCGGATACATAGCATTATATAGGTAACATTTTGTTTATATTTATTCTAGACTCCTTTAATTCTAGACTCCTTGGTCCCTCCTAGAACAAATCCTGCAGACGGCCATGTCTTCAACAAAATTGTGATCTACTCGATAGGTAATTATTTGAGACTGGTCTTATTTTTAGTCCAAATATGATCCAGAAACGAATATAATTTAAATAGTTCTATTAAGAAAGCCTTATCAAAATCTAGCACGATAAATGGCAAGTTTTCCTGGGTTTTTTACCTAAGTAGTCTCTGCCTAATGCTACCAGAATTGCAAAATATAAACTAAGACATTAAATAATTTTCAGAATACCATAAAAACGGGTACTTACTAAATAAAACTTTAAATAAAAAAAAAACAGTATAGTGGAGAAATTCTAAATAATGGGCAAAATAAAATATGTTTATTAGGCATGGTGTAATTGTAGAAAACAGGTAGATTCATTTCCGAGCAAATATCCGAGCATAATATCCGAGCAAAAGCAATAAATTAAGACATATTCGATATATTCCTCTCTTTAGCAATGGCGATGATCTTTATTTGTCTTTATTTAATGTCACTCCACTTCTTTACAATGAATTTTGCAATGAAGAATTGATCATTACAAATGTTGTTCAAACTTGTAATAAATCTTTTACATACATATGAGAGCAAAGTGAAAAGTCCCTGAAAAAGAAAACAGATGGCGCTGTAATAGTAAATGCTATGTGAAATATGTGAAGCCACATTTTGAATTAAAAACTAGAAAATATTAATAGATACCAAAAGAAGATCAATTGACACTCGGAAACTACATTTGAAATTTAGAAGAGCAATTCTATTAGAAATTCAGAAAATATTGCATGAAATTCAGATAATATCAATTGAAACTCAGAAAAGTTCAATTTGAATTCAGAAGAGGACAATTCAAATTTAGAAAAGATCAATTGATATTTGCAAATAATTTTTAAATTTAGAATGGATCAATTGATATTTGAAAATACCATTTGAAATTCAGAATAGATCAATTGAAATTTAAAAAAGATCAATTGAAAATTATAAATTATAATTATATTCCATTTGAAATTCAGAACAAATCAATTGAAATTTAGAAAGAATCAATCGATATTAAGAAAAATATATGATATCCATAAAACATCAACTAATGCATATTCGGAAATAGCATTTTAAATTAAGAGTAGAACAATTGAAATTCAGAAAAGATCAATTAAGATTCAGAAATTACATTTCAGTTTCAGCTATTTGTACCTGCTCTCGTATTTGAAGATATTTTTGCAGCTTTTTGAACATATTTTGCTCATGGGAAATTTTAAAAACCATAAAACTTACCTTTTACATGCACCTACATAAACACAAAGTTGTGATACACCTAGCAAATATCAGAGCCCTTTGATGGTAAGTCACACAAAATAAGCAAGCAATATCAAATTGAAAACATGCATAGTAATAATAAGCCAACTAAAACAACAACAGCAACAAGAATAAAAACAACCTTAAACTCATAAAGATTTGGTACATTAAGCAGCGTTATTTGATTGCCAGCATTGTATTATAGCAGCAAAAATAAATAACCACAACGCTTAAGTTATGCGAACTAGAATCAGCACATTATTAAGTGGGCGTGATAAACATTTAATGTGCAATGTGCGGAACCAAGCAACAGCAGCAACAACAAATTTCAGCAACATACTTTAAAGGCTATAACAAAAGATTGGCAAAAATAAAAATAAAAACCCTTGCGTGCCTTACAATGTTGTTGTTGTTAATGAGCTGCGACCCTTGCTTCGCAATTAGCCGCTGTTTTGTAAGTAACAAGCTCATTACCGGAAAAAAATACGAGAAGATCTTAGCTCCTAGAACGACTTGAACTTGAAATGGAGTTTTAAGTAATATCTTGTGCTGTTGCAGGAAATCCACTTAAATCGAGTAGTTTTTTCTTGCCAGATTCGAGTTATGAGATGTGTTTGTGGTCTGGCTATCAAAGAGCTTCATTTTATGTGTGCCAATTTTAAAAAATTTCGTAGTTTTTTTTATTTTAAACCATTATAATAGTATGAGAAAAAAAAATTAAATATCTGAAATCTTTTCTTTTTATTAATTTAATTATTTTGTTCGCGGTGTGCAGCGCCCTCTAGTTATGGAGAAAATACTTAATTTCTGCGTCGCTTTTTGGTAGTTGTTGTTGTTTTCGTCGTTTTTGCAGGTATTGCTTTGGTGCGATAAATGATTTTATCAATATGAACATGAAGTGGGCGGAGATGAGTCGATAATGAAGCAAGCTAGCTGTGCTGCACAGTGGGCTAATAGCTACCAATGCTTTTTTACTCATACAAATTTAATAATTTTCATATTGGTTGCTCCCACTGTTCGCTTTGCTGCTTCCCCATTGAAGTTGCGTCGATTATGCTTTAAAGCGTGGATTTAACGACTGATTCCGTTGCATCTTGGCGTATTCAGTTTTTTTTTTGCTTCTTTTTTTTTGCTCAAGTTTTTCCCCATTATTTAGCCAAACAAGTGGACAACTTAAAGAGGAGAAGAAAAATGACGAGGCTAACGACAAACAATAAGTACCGCTTACTGCCTAAAAATAAGAAGAATAAAGATGAAATAATCGTTACGCCCACTAAAAAAACAATGAAATACCGCAAGGATGAATGAACGTGCCTGCCAACCAGCCAATACTTAGTGCAGTAGTCAGCAAGAGGGTTGGCAACTTTGGCCAAAAAATAATATCGTCGAACGCAATATTTTTTTTCTTTGCCATACCAGCAACATATGATTCGATAACGGCGATATCGGTGGCAATAAATCATTTTTAGGTCGTCCAAATGATTTTCGCCATGTTGATCATGTTGTACGAATGTGTTGGCAACACTGTTTGGTAAGCAGCAACAACATTAATAACAACAACAACATTATTGCGGAAGACATTCCTCTCTTGTTCGTTTATGATCTTTTGCATTGTTGAAGCAGCGGTTGATCAAAATTTGGCCGATACCGTTTAACGTAGACACGCCCCTGTGTCATAGTTTTTGTTTTTGTAATTGGAAATTTTTAATTACAAACGTTGCAGGAATAAAGAAATTTATTTTTTGTCAGCGAACTCATCAATTTTCACTTAAGAGTTTAACAGTATTGGAAAAAGAAACTTACAGACAATAATTATGAGAGGAAGATTGTAAGGTTAGTTAGTTTTTTAAGAGCAATATACTATTAATATTATTTGTACTAAACAAATCTTCTAATCTGAACTTTTTGATTGCTACAAAGTGACTTTATTTAAGCAATACAGTCAAGTTTGGATATAACGAACCCCGAAATAGTGAACAGCTCGAAATAATGAACGTTTAAGCAACTGACATTTCAAAGGATCTGAAGCAAAAAAGTAAGTGAAAAAAGTGTTAAGATTTAAGCAAAAACATCCATTTAAAAAAAAAAGAAATTCAACCTCGAAAATGCGAACAATCTGGATACAATGAACAGGCCTTGTAAAAATTATTTCACTATTTTCAGATTAGACTGTATTTGTAAAAGAAACCTTACCCATGTTTATCATGTTACAATTCCTAATGAATTCAGATATTCAAAAGTAAATCGTCCTTAAATAAGACAATAACCTTTTATCAGCCTGTTAAGCTTTTTGTATACAAAACTACAGAAAAAAATGTTAATTCAAGATAAAAACCTTCTGGTATTTATGGAGAAATCTTATAAATTAAATGAAGGGTTTTGTCTACACAAACTTTATTAATTATTTTTTTATTTATTTAATTAACATATCAGTACAACAAGAATAAATTCTTTTATTGTACAAATGAGTATGAGAATGATGATGATGTTTAAAGATATTATTACAATTAAAAATATTATTTTAAAAATAAAGAATAATTATGTAAAAATAATTAAACATGAAAAATGCATTTCATTGTATTTGAAGAAAAGCTTAAATAGATTACCAAAAAAAATTGTTTGAGGTATTAAATAAATAAACGAGAAAGGAAGAAAAGGATATGAAATAAGAGCGAAAAAGCAAAAGAAAGAAAAATAAATTAAAGGAGAGATCTGGTTTCTTATCTAACTATGTATGCATTTTCTTTTTAAGAAAAGTGTTTGAAAACTGCTTGCCTCAAGCCACCTTTGCAATCCATACATTTTATTACGCTTGATAAACTATCCCATAATCTAACGGCATTAACGAAAAAAAAACCTTGTGGAGTTCAGATACTTCCAGTTAGGTATTATAATAATATTACTTCTGTCGACTGGCAAAATTGTTATTTCTCAAAGAGATACCGAGGAGTTTTAAAATGAATAAGTTTATGCAAGAAGATGCAATTACGGGCATGGAGGTAACTAATGACGTCACAACCAAGAATATTTTTCTTGAATTGAGTAATATGGTAAAATCTGAGAAGGTTATAGACATATCTGGTAGCATGATTAAACGCAACTTGCAGTTTGTGTTCAGATCGGGAATCTAGCCTACTATAGATGAGCTCAGAATAAGTAATGATAGGAACGATATGTTGCAACACGAGCTTGCGCCTAGTTTCCACAGGAGTAAACTCTGCTGCTATTTTAAGGTTACGAAGAATGAAGTAGAAGGTACACACCATGCTATTTATGTACTTCGTGCATGTTAAGGACGAGTTAATGTGATACCCAAGGCTTTTTACATTAACTTATTTTAGTTTCTTGTCTCCTATAAACAAGTCTGGAATATCATCAAAAATAATTTTATTTTTGCTAATAGGCATCACATAAGACTTCAGTGCATTTAATTTCAGACAATTTTCAATGGAACATTCGCTTATACTATTTAAAACTTCATTTAGCCTGCAACTTAAGTCCTCCAAGAGGCCAGTCCTGCGAGAAAGGTGTAATTGCACATCATCAGCAAAGTTGTGAAAAATGGATTGATCTTTTTTTATTTATAGCTCCATTATTAAATCAAGTATGGAAATAGTAAATAACTTTTATTATAATTAAAAAATATAATAATAATAACAAAATATAATAAAATTAAATATTTAAAACAATTAAATAATAATTTGGTGTGTGATTAAGAATATATTAAAAATTAAAAAAAAATTTATATGAAAAAATTTACGTGTTTGGTGTAACGACGCCTTAAAAAACGAAGAGTCTTTGACCGGTATTACTCTTAATTTGAAGACTCTTCGTTTTTTAAGGCGTCGTTACACCAAACACGTAAATTTTTTCATATAAATTTTTTTTTAATTTTTAATATATTCTTAATAACACACCAAATTAATATTTAATTGTTTTATATATTTAATTTTATGATTTTTTGTTATTATTATTGAATTTTTTAATTATAATAAAAGTTATTTACTTTTTCCTTACTTGATTTAATAATGGAGCTATAAATAAAAAAAGATCATAATTATGAATACTCATAATTATGAGTAAAATACTAACTCAAAATTTAAACTCTACTTTACTAAAATTCAAACCAAAGTAATATTACAACTTCCTTGTTAGCTTTTTGGTTTGAATGGCTTTCAAGTACAAAAGACATATTTATTAGAGCGTTCTTTTTAAATTTTTGGTTTAAATTTGAGAACATTTTTTATCACTTTTTATTTTTATTACAACATAGACTAAATTCTAGTGCATTTGGATACTAAATTTTAATTTGGACCAGTAAAAAGTTAACCTAGCAATACTTAGACTCAATATTCCGCGATTGGGTTCATATGTTTGTTTTTTGCTTGTATTACGTACATCGCTATAGCCCAGTGGGTAGATTAGTGAACTTTTAAACTGAATGTCATGTGCTCGAATCTCACGAAGTGCGTTATTTTTTTTGTAATATTTTGATCCAAGCCTGTACTTAATTTCAAGCCAAAGCTATATTAAAACCATATTTGAGTATTTTGCAAATACTAGATTTCAAACCAAAGCGTATGTGGCCTTATATGAAGTACAGAAAAGTTTAAATTTTAGAACAACTTTTCAAACAGTGCATGTAGCCAATAAGTACGGGGGCGTTTTTGGAAAAAAAAATAATTTTTAAAAAAGTTTTGCGCACCAAAAGAGAAATCTCGAATTTTTTAATTATAAAGGTAAAAGAAAACTGCGGAAAAAATGTTCTCATGCTTAATGGATATATAATTTACAAGAGGACTAAATCGATCTTATAGTTTTATAATTTTATAATTTTTTAATTTTGGCATTTTCTTTCCACAATTGAAAGATAGGTTAGGTTAGGTTAGGTTAGACCGGATGCCTTAGTGAGGCTCACATAAACCAATTCAGGTCCTTAGTGGTACCGGTAGCGAACAAAAGGAACCTTTGTGTTTATTTTAAAAGTCTTTAAAGATTTTCGTTGAGTTCGCAAACCTTAGGAGGGATTCTAGAGACACCCTGGCTACATCTTTAAGTGACGGGAACGTCGATGAGCCTAGGTATTTTAGTCTCGATCTAAGTAGGGCGGGGCATGTGCATAGTAGGTGCTCCAGGGTCTCCTCTGTGCCCAGTTCTTTGCACTTCCTGCAGTTGTCATCCGTGGTGATGCCAAGCTTCCTCGCGTGGGCTGCCGTCATGCAGTGACCAGTGAGCATGCCCACTAGTGTCCTGCAATCTTTGCGCGGGCGTGCCAAGATGAACCGAGTTCGTTTTTCGCATTGTGCATTGCACATGATTTTCGAGATTTTGCACGTTGTCGTATCTCTCCATCTACGATTCACTGCTACAACTCTTGTAGCGGAGTAAGTACATGTTCTGCGAGTTCTGATTCCAGCCCGGCGCCTTCCTTTGCTAAACCGTCTGCCATCTCGTTTCCCTCAATGCCCTGGTGGCTAGGGACCCAGTAGATGCGCACTCTTTTCGAAGCGCATAGTGCATCTAGTGCATCTCTGCCAGCCAAGACACTTTTGGACTTGATGCTAGCGGAGCGCATGGATTTGATCGCCGCCTGACTGTCAACGAAAATGTTGATGATAGAGTGTTGTGTGTCCATGCTGAGGGCTATCTCAGCAGCCTTCCTTATGGCAAATATTTTCGCCTGGAAGATACTGCAGTGGTTCGGCAGTTTATATGGCTGCCTTATAATAGGCTCTGCGCAATACACCGCCGCACCTACCCCCGTAGGCATTTTGGAGCCGTCGGTAAATATGTTGACCGCCTGCTGTGCTTGTTCTATACCTTTGCACCAGTCGTTTGGTCCCAGAAGAGTTCGTACTTTGGAATTGACTATCGTGCGAGGTACCATGTAGTCCGTGCTACTAAGTAGATCCTTTCCGATTGTACAATGTCCAAAATTTTGAATGTGCATGTTGCCTGCTGCCGTAAGGCGTTGTGCCGTTTTTCCGGCTATTAGTTTTGCGTGTATGTCCAGGGGGTCCATACTTAGAATAGTTTCAAGCGCTTTAGTTGGAGTTGACTTCAGTGCCCCCGTGATGCATAGCGCTGCCTGCCACTGAGTTTTCTCCAAGTGCCTGAGGAATGTTGATTTGTTCACAGCCGGCCACCACACAATAATCCCGTAGAGTAGAATAGGACGCACTACCGTTACATAGATCCAGTGCATCAGAAAGGGTGAGAGACCCTAAGAACTGCCTAGCATCTTTTTGGATGTGTATAGTGCAATGGTGGATTTCTTCACCCTTTCTTCCACGTTGGTTTTTCATGACAGCTTGCTGTCCAGGATGACTCCTAGATATTTTGTGTGAGTTTTCGGTATGAGACGTATATCGTTCAATTTCGGTGGTATCCACTGTGGTATCTTGTACCTTTTCGTGAACAGAACCAGATCCGTTTTCTCTGCGTTAATACTAAGACCGACTGAATTTGCCCATCTAAGTACATCTTTGAGTGTGCTCTCCATTATGGAGCTTACTGTTGATAGACATTTCCCTACTATAATAATGCTTATGTCGTCTGCATAGGCAGTTATCCTCGGGGCTCTACCTGCGAACTTTTCGAGTAGTTCATTAACTACAAGATTCCATAGTAGTGGCGAGAGGACCCCTCCCTGGGGTGTCCCACTGTGAGCTTCCCTTACCATGGATTTAGTGCCCCATTCAGCCCGCACCTTTCTGCAGCTTAGCAACTTGTCTAACCAAAGGTTTATTGCCGGTGGTGCCTCTATTGCACGTAATCCACTGAAGATTGCGGTGGTTGATACATTGTTGAATGCACCTGAGATATATAGAAACGCCCCGAGTGCGTACTCATTGTGGAGGAGGGCTTTTTCTATGGTTACTACTAGGGAATGTAGTGCCGTTTCAACCGATTTCCCTTTCGTGTATGTGTACTGGTTGGTTGATAACTGGATTGAATTGTTTCTTAGGTGCAAGTCAATCAGTTTCTCGAGCGTTTTGAGTACGAAGGAGGTCAGACTTATTGGCCTGTAGTCTTTCGGACATGGGTGGCTGCTCTTACCTGCCTTCGGTAAGAATACAACTCGCTGTCCTCCAAGCCACAGGTACAAAGTTTAGCCTGATGCATCCGTTAAATATATTCTTCAGCCATGGGACGACTCGCGATTCAGCCTTTTGCAACATGGCAGGAATTATACCGTCTGGTCCCGGAGATTTGTATCCCGAGAACGAGTTTATAGCCCATACGATTCCATCCGACGTTATTAAGTCGTGTGGAACCTGTAACGGGGTTGTCCTGTGCCCTCGTATTGTAGCAGTGCTAGGAGCTTCGGTACAGCCAGGAAAATGCGCCTTTAACAGCACCTCGAGGGATTCCTGACTGCTCTCCGTCCACTGGCCATTGTCTTTGCGTAGCTGGCTCTGAATGGAGGGCTGCTTTAAGAGTAGCTTCCTGAGCCTTGCTGTGTCCGCAGTTTTTTCTATGTTTGAGCAGAAGTTCTTTCACGAGTGTCTTTTTGCTCTGCGTACGTTTGTTTTCAAAAGTTTGAGCCTACATTTGTATTCCCCCGAAATTTCCTCTTGGTCAGCTATTTTAGCTAGTTTAAAGAAATCTTTTAGGTCGCGTCTTTGCTCTGTAAGATTCGGACTCCACCATGGTGGTCTGATCTTACGCTTTGTTCGCGTGGGCTTACAAGAGGCATGATAGGCCTTGAGAAGATGGGCCGAGAGAATCTTCAGTGGCCTTTCAATGCCCTCTTCCGTATTAATTTGTTTAGTAGCTGGTAATTTGGTCTCAATGATACTTCTGAAGCGGTTCCAGTTCGTGTTTCTGGGGCTTCTAAAGATCTTTTGAGCTGGAGTGTAGTTAAAGCTTATACTAAAGCTAATATAATTGTGGTCCGAGAAGGAGGGCTGTGCTAGCACCCTCCAATTTGTGACCAGAGTGTTGTTGTCTGAGGATATTGTTAGGTCTAACACGTTCGACGAGGTGGGGCCTACATACGTGGGTTCCTCGCCGATGTTAGCTACGCTAAGGTTATATTGTAGAATAAAGTTAAGTAGGGACTCACCTCGATCGTTGATGTCTGGGCTGCCCTATACTGGGTGGTCTGGGTGGCATCTGCTCCGATAACCACTGCTTGGTTCTTCCCGCCGGCGACTGCTACCATTCTTTGTAGCTCGTCTGGTGGTGCGTCGACGTCATGCGCCATGTAGCATGAGGCGACCAGGATCGGCTCGTCAGCGTCGCCCTCTAGCACCACAACGGTGAGATCGTCAGTGCTGTAATGAGACATTAGATAAGTATAGATGCCTTTCCTTATAAGGATGGCTGTTCTTGTTCTACTTACTGTTGTTGCGAAAAACGTATCAAAGTTTTGTGACTTTAGGCCAGATACCGCGTTGCCCGAGGCAATCCACGGCTCCTGTACTAAAGCCACATCGTAGCCTTCTTCCTCCAATACGAGAAGGAGTTCTGCGCTGGCGGTTTTGCATTTATGCAGGTTTATTTGAAGGACCTTCAACTCCATTAGGCTGAAGGTTCCTTTACGGGGTCAAATCTTGTTGGTGTGCCTCCGTCACCCGCATCTACCAGACTGAGTCCTTCGGGCAGCGTCGGTCACGGCTTCTAGGTCGAGGTCTTTTTCCACCTCTCCGGACTCTAGTGTGTTGCAGTTGTTGTCATTGGGGTGGCGCTTTTTGAGGCGCAGATAAACACTACCAACGCCCCACGCCATCTTCCCGTAACGCGCTTAGAGGATATCCTCTGCCTCCTTGTTGATTTGGAGGATGTAGTGCTGCCCCCCGCTACAATTGAAAGATAAACCGAACATAATTTTTGTGTTTATTTTTTGCGAATGAATTGTAAATTACATACCAAAAACTTTATTTCAGTATTTGGTTTAATAAATGAAAAACTAATAAAAGTAGAGCAATCTTATATCAATTAAAAAATCTAGACAGATCACTTGAAGAGGAAAACTTATTATTATTTTCAGATTTCTTTTTACTTTGTTATAAAGCGTTGCTTCGTATTATTCCAAGATTTCTTCTTAATTTAATTGAACATTTTTACTTTGTTATTAATATATTAAATATATTTTTTAATTTTTTTTCTTTTTGATATCATCTTTTATTGTAAGATTTCTTCCTGATCTTATTTTCAAATTCTTTTAATTTGTTTACAGCTTTTTATTACTATTATTCTAGTACTTCTACTTTGTTTACTTGGGCGTTTAAGATGCTTCCGGCCGAACAAAGAAAAGATTTTTGCCAAAATTATTGCCTTTTCTTCCAAATAGCCTTCTTTTAGCTCGATACACTTATTCCAAAGATTATCTAGCATAGCGATGCCCTTTGAATAGTAATGTACTGAAAATGCACTAAGTGTTGAATTACCAAAGCATTAAATATTTCAATGCACTTAATTAAACTTTTCATGGTTGCTTACATCAAATAACTCTTAAAGTGGAACACCAAATATGAGTAAATTAACGGTATATTACCTCCAAATTAGCTTAGCTCTAAGAATTTATGTTAAACCATTGTTGTAAGAAGAAATATTAAATAAAGTTAGTCTTTGACTGATATCCAAAAGAAAAATTAATATTTCTCAAGATCTCCGAAATAAGCTTCAGCTTCCAATTTGACCTGCCCATTCCTTGCAAATCTCCTTCCTTGGAACCACCTTTTTTAACTTTGGGAACAGATAGCAGTAGCTGGAGGCCAGACTTGGAGAATATGGGGGATAAGGAAGCAGTTCGAAGCGCAACTCGTGCAATTTGGACATGGTTTCGATCGATTTGTAAGCTGTAGCATTGTCATGCAAAAATATGATTTATTCTTTGATAAATTGGGCCTTTGCTTGCAGTAATCATTTGCAGTAATGGTCGTAGTTGATTGTTTTTCCTTTTCTCAAATAGTCGATGAACAAAATGCCAGTTGAATCCCAAAAAACGAATTCCAACACCTTTCGGGCCATTTGTTGAGTCTTCGATCGCTTTAATGGACTTCCACCGGGACCTACTGACTCTTTTGCCGATTCCTTAGATTCTTGTGTATAGTGGTGGACCCCTGGTTACTATTTTTGTCGCAAAAAATAAGTCGGCTTTTGTTTAAACATGTAGAAACTTTGTTTGAAAGTACGGATACGTTCATGTTTTTGATTGATTGTTAACGAACGCGGCACCCATTTTGCAGTCAGCTTTCTCATACCAAAATATTTTTGTAAAATTGAAACCACCATCCCACTTAATATGCCCGGTGTGTTCATCTTTTGTGCTGATTTGACCTCTTTTGAACTCTGCAATCCAATATTTTACAGTTTAATATCAGGAGCAGTATCACCATACTATTTATTGAGCTTTTCTTTTGTTTTTTTCGCACTTTTGCTACGCAAAAAGTAATGCTTACTCAAGGCATAAAATTCTACTTTATCCATTTTTATAACCTTTCCAAAAGCTGCTTAATTTAGAACACTGTAACTATTCATTGACAGACCGATCTGACATTTATGGGGTGTTCATGCTAAGGTTGCCACCCATCAAAAATGTCATGCATTTGAAGAGTGGTGGTGCCGTCATTTGGAGAACGGCAGCATCTTTAACGCCCTTGTTATTCCAAAGGTTTTGTATTGTTAATGATAGATTTTTTTCTGTTTAATAAAAAGTATTTTTTTTACTTAATGATTAATTTTTGAACTAGGTCTGTTTCCGTACTAACTTAAAAAAAAAGTTCCAGTAATAGAGGGTGTCATTTTGCTTGTTATTAACCTTGAAAAATGTTTAAAGAAATGCTTTCAAAGAAATCTTCAAGTTACTTGAACCTAGTACGGAAACAGACCTATTTATTCAAACTGTTAAAACTTCAAAATTTCATTTAATATTATTAAAATATGTTCTCGTTATTAGTTTTTGCAATTATTTTCCTCTTATTAATTTATAAAATCTTCTTCGTACGAAAAAATAAAATAGAGAGTAATAAATAGGACTCTAATTATTTTTTTCATTTCCATACTTTATATTATTTTTATGCTACGTTTACAATTGACCAAATGACTCATTTCAGCTCATTCGGCCAAATGAGAAGCAAAATCATCTCATTTCCCATTATTACTAAAATTATATTAATTTTTATTACTAAAAAATTAAAGCAACTTAAAATTTGCTTTATTTTGTGGGATGAATATGACACTATGAAAAGAACACGACCATTACAAAATGTATACTTGTGATTACAAGTAGATATAAGAAAAAATTATAGGAAAAAAAAAACCTTCTTAATGCGTATTTTTTGCGGCAAAGTTATCAATAACTTCACTAATATTTAGTTTAATCTTTCAATGAATATGCAATAATGCGAGTGCATTAAATCGTTTTTGTTGCATAGTGTTGGAAAGTTACCTTGTGTTTAATAATAGCATTGTAGAAAAACTAAGCTAAGCTGTTGCTACTCTGCTGCTACCTAAACATAATAGGTTCGATCTGGCTGCAGCCAAATTTTATGTCAAATTTTATACGAATACGTAAAAATAAGGCACACAAACCATAATTGCTTAAGCCAGCTTTTTCGTCAAGTTTTGTTAACTTGATCTGGCTGCAGCCAAAGCGATTCAAATCGAATTTTTCGTAAGGAATCAGCTGGTATTTCCTTCAAAGGAATTTAAATATAATTACCATTAACTTATTTTCACGATTCATTCCTGTTATTACAAATTCAACTTAGCAAAGCAAACAAAGCAAATAGAATTCTCTTTGGCCACCTAGGGCTACTTCTCTTTGATTTATTCATCAATGATAATACCTCTATTTTTTCACACTGTAAAAATTTGCTTTTCACTGACGATCTGAAGATTTTGGATTTTGGACATTGGACTTTTGCAAAATGATGTTGATAAACTATATAGTTGGTGCTCTAATAATGGTCTTTATTTGAATCTTAAAAAATGTGTTTTTATGATTTCCTCAAAATCTGAAACTTTCCGTTCATCCGCCTATCATATTGCTCACTCCCTATTGGCAGCCGTTGTTCAAATCAAGGATTTGAGTGTAGTTTTCGATCGAAAATTTAATTTTATTTCTCATATTGACTATATTATTCCCAAAGCATATGCCATGCTTGCTTTCATCCGAAGAAACAGCGCTTGCTTTTTAGATCCGTATACTTTGAAAGCTCTGTTCAACTCACTTGTGCGATCTAGATTAGAATATGCAGTGATTATTTGGAATCCAATTTATGAGTCACACAAAATTCGGCTGGAACGAATTCAGAAATAGTTCACAAGGTTTGCCTTGCGCTCTTTTTATTATTCTGGCTTACCTCCCTCATATAATACCCGGTGTCTTTTAATAGGATTAAAAACTTTGGAGAGTAGAAGAAGTGTTTTGTCCTTGGTTTTTGTCTTTGATATTATCAATGGTTTGGTGGACTGCCCAGCACTATTGGAAAAGATTGATTTTAATGCGCCTTCTAGAATATTAAGAAATTTTTGAAAGAATTGATACACAAATTGGCGAATTTTCGCAATGACTTATAGACGAGCTCGCCCAAGTTCTTTCGGTCAAATTAAGTATTTGGCAAAACTAGAGCTAGCTTTTCGTTGATTCGTGACTAGATGCAGCCAGCTCGTGATTAGATGCAGCCAGCTCGAGCCTATTATGTTTGATCCTTTCGAAATCAGTGGAAAAATGTGATTTTAACTTAGAGCAAAAACGGAGTATATATCATTTATCTGAGTTTCGCTCTCCCATTTACATTGCCAAAATTGAAGTTCATGCAATAATTGCATTTTTCATTGTTGTGTATATTAATTGTGTTTGGAAGAATTTAATTTAAAAAATTTGTTAGCTTAAACAAGCCCCTATACCAGCAATGATATCATCCAGTAAGGGTTCACTATGGAAATTCGAAAGGAGTCCTCTGGTGTTGAAGCGCTGACATTACTTCTTGAAATTGTCTTCCAGCAATACGAGTCATATTAATTGACATATCTAACTTCTCATGTAATTCCTGTACTTCTGCAAATATTGCCTTAAAATATGGTTCTACGTTTTTCTTTTTTTATTTAGCAATGATTTAAGAGTATTAATGGAACTTTTTGCTGCATTGTTTTAGAGGTTTGTTTTGTGCAAGATCCTATTTAAAACCTGAGATACACCCAAGAAATCTAAAAGTAAATCAATGATACTTTGTTTGAAGCTTCTGTATCTTTCCATTGTGAAATATAGTCCAATGCACTCACACTGTCTCTTAGGACTTTTCCACACTTGGTCAACGCAACTCTAACTCAAGTTGCTAGCCTGTGTATTTATACCGGAACCTCCAGATTAAGCAACTTGCACGCAACAAGTTCTCGACACGTTCTCAACCTGTTCAACGCAACGCGGCTTTCCACAATTTTCATCGGCGACTTGTTGCATCAGTTTGTTTGTTTTGTGAATTGTTTGTAGTGCAGTACGCTATATATTAATCAAGGTGAATAAGTTAATTAATTACTTTCTTTTTTCATTAATAGAATATTAAAGAAGAAGAAATAGTTTGCAGGATGAATGAGCAAGTGTTATATATTAAATTAGTTCAAGAAGTCGAAAAACATGAGTTCTTATATAATTACAATTATTACATGTTGCATGACCTTTGAAGCAAGTCTGAAAGCATTCGGTTTATAGTTGCATTGTTTTTCAACTTTTTCGCTGTTGCGTTGATGTTTCGTGGCAAAGGCCTTAAGTTAATTTTTAATCTTTATACATATTTTGTGTCTTTCAACTCACCTGGTTTCACAAATGCTTTTAAGCTTCTGGTTGTTGAAAAGTGTTCTATTATATTATTTCGCTTTGAGGATGAGTAAAAAAAGTGATTTTCTTTTTTCATGAGCACCATAGCATTTTGTTAATATTCGAACTTTTTGAATTTGATTAATTTAGATCATGGCTATAGCGCGGATAATATGTGGCATTTTCGGTGTTTTTTTAAGAATTGCAATAGTATAAACAAAGTATTGCTAAAGCGCTTTCTCGTAGAAATATTTTTGCAGAGGCATTGGGAAAAATAGAAATAATCGATACAATAATGTAGATACAATAATTGTCATCTGATAAAATATTTTAAATATTTCTTGCGTGGGGTAATTACACCCCTTACCCTGCCATGGATCTCCCCCTGCTTCCTATGCACTAACTCCTTCTTTTCTGCAAAAAAGAAGCATAAGTCAAGATAATGAAGGCAAATTTTAACTCAAATCATCTAATTCGCCGATACCATTTTATATCTCACACCAACATCAGCAACAAGTAAAGCTCAGACGTTTATCTGACGGCGCTATCGGCATGTCGCAAACCACCCTGATGCCAATTGCTCTATATTTTTAGTACCAACTTAAAGTCTGTATTCAATAAAAAAAATCCTGATATCAGTAATGCGGAAGCTAAACACTAATGAGATGCATCATCATCATTTCCCTAGCCAAAACTTTGATATTCTAACATAGCACAAGCCAGGAAAAAAAAAACAACAAGACAAAAGCACACAATGGACAAATCGGCAAGCAATAAGTACCTCAACCAACCTTCAGATGCTAACACTTTCAAATCCCAACACATTCACGCCGGCTACTTTGCGATTACAATGTTTCATTAGGATTGAATAGTTTTGCACCCAGACGGGCTTTGTTTTCTTCATGTCTATCGTCCAGTTTGGTGACTGACTTTATATTGGCTGTCCAGCAGTCTGTCCGTCAGTCTATCTTTGTCTTGGTCTATCTTTGCGGTGAATGTTTCGTTATTGTGGTATTTTTTTCCGACTTTTGCCAATTATTTAACACCATCGCACACACATCATCAATGTGCTGTGGTCGGTGACTGGGTGCCATGGTGCAATGGGATCCCATCGCATTGTATCGCCTCAGCATCGTTGGCAGATGGTGGCAATTGTGCATCACGATTTTCCATAGAAATGTGCGCTTGTTACATGGCTTTCATGATCATTTCGACGACTGAGCTTAGGTCGCAATTAGAATAAGAAATGACAGAAACACCAACAAATAACAACAAACATTTGTATAGCCTTGCTTGCGCGCGCGAAGTGATTGTGTGGAAAATCCATCCATTGGCATTGAAATAGACACATTCCATTCGAGATGGATTCTGTGTTCAAAGCTTGCATGCATGCATGACTGTTGTGCTTCCCTCCAATGCGGAAGCGTGGTTTGTTTTGGTGGATCGTTGTTGCTGTTGTGGTTGTTTAAGCTGGGGCTGGAGTATTCAAATTGATTTCCTTAAATTTCTTTAATGATTGTTGGTCGTCCGGCTGCCCCCGTTTCAAGGGGAAATTCAAAATGAAAGCAGTGGATTTCAGAAGCAACATAAAAATGATGTTTTTAAAAAAAATATCCACTAACTGGGTGGAGTTGACAAGGCAAATGATTTTGGTAAGACCCTTAAAGTAGATATGTAGCCAACTAGCATGATTAACCTACATATTGGAAGCACTTTTTGCTTTTAGAAAATGGAGTTGGGCTAAAAAAAAATGTTAGTGTCGCTACCAGTTAGCGTCATTGTTAGTTAGCGACACGATTTCCAGAAATAAATGAAAAATTTGCGGGTTGTTGCCCTTCTCCGAGACTCTTTCGTTTTTTCTTCCGTAAAAAAATTGTGATTAGTTAGCAGCTCGTTAAAGTACTTTCTTGATATCCAATATTAATGAATGGTGTTTTAAAAAGATGCTTTTACCTTCATTCAATGCACTCCTTTCCACGACTCAGAATCTTTTTGAACTCTTCTAATTGTTTCCTATTGGAAAAACTAAATGGGAATATGATTTGTCCACAGATACGATGAGATAAAATAACGGTACTAATGCTGTTGGTTCCCCGATATTATCGGAGTACCATACCACACACACACACACACAAACACACGGAGTCCTGAATGGCACATGCATGTCGACACGATCGATGTGTTTCATTTGTGTGTGATGCTGACAAATTTACATATACGATTATCTTACCAACAACAACTACGCCTAAAACTAGAAAACTAAACTTTTTTCTAGCCTAATGTTCTGCGGAGGAATTTGTGAAAACACGCGCGAAATGATGTTTTGGCAAAACGTTAAAACTTTTTGGAAAAGCCTAAGATTTGTTGGCCTAAGTAGCAAAAAGTCAGGAAAAAGAAGAAAAAACCCAAAAAAGAATGGGTGAAAGAAAGACAATTTCATAGACAACATGAATGCGGGATTTTAATGTGTTAGTTTTTTCTGTAACCATCTTAAATGTGCGCATGTCTGCGCTTTTTTGTTGGTGTTGTTTTGCTTTTTGCTATTACAGCCACAAACATCGTGATCCGTTGCAAACGAGATACAGCAGCATTGGTTGCTGATAAGAGCATTTAGAAAAACCCCCGCCTAAGTTTACTGGCCAAAAGAGAAATTTCCGCTAGCAAAAAAAAAATACTGGAGTGCACTTTTGTACTGAACTTTTTTGTGCATGTGCAAACATGTCGATGCCATGTAGGTGGCGTGACTGACGCCACGCTTCTTGTCAGCTGCAGATATGCAAGAAAAAATTTGTGTGCACAATCAATTAAATTTCTTAAAAAAAACTACATACATACATATATTGCTACGTCAACTCAATGTTTTATTAATGCTAAACATAAACATTAGAAATGTTCTGTAACGTAGAGCTTAAATTTAATAATATTGCTTACATCGCCAAAGTGTAAATAGGTCATTTAGATAAAAACTATAAAGTTTCTAACATAAGCTATTAATGCATAAATTTTACTGCAACTAGATTCATAATGAAAGAGATAATAGCTGAGTTATGGAAAGTTAAGGCAGAAAAAGCTTGTAACAATAAGCTGCAACTTAACGCGGAGAGAAAAAAATCAAGCATTCTATTAATTATTTATTTTTCATGTATCAAGAAAATGTGATATAAAATGTCTTAAGTCATAGTCTAGAGCTAGAAAATATCTTAGGACAAGTAACAATATATTAAGACTTCATTCAGTATATTTATTTTTTATTCAACTCTATTTTTTTTTAATTTACTATAATTTATATAATTTTTTAAGTTTATAATTTGCTTGATTCAAGTATATCATTTTCTTATAATAAGAACATTTTGCTTATCACAAGAAATTTATTAGCAAGACAAGAAAATAATTTACTTAATTAATTTCTTTATTTATTATTTTGTTCATATTTATTTTATTATTTGACATTTATCTAATTTTATACATAAAACTTATATGAATATATTATAATATTGATTGAACTTTGCTGCTTGTCTACTTTTAATGTCTTATGTACATGCACAGTTCACATCAATAATGCAAAACCATTTTTGAATTCCCTAGAAATCAATGCTAAAATTTAGTATATTTTGCTTAAGCAAAAATTTTTCTAATCACTAGAATATTATTACTTAACTAGTATATTAACCTGTCCTACGACAGGTCCTCCGCACACTTCCTTTTTGGAGCCATTTGCCGAAAGCACTTTTTTCTCTTTTTAAAGCTTGATTTTTTATTTAGTTGATTTTTGAAAAATACAAAGGTAGTTAGATCAAAAACGTACTATTGTGAAAACCTAATAATGTCACTGATAAGTATCAAGCATATTTTCTGTGCATGCCTTCAGGCTGAACATTTTGGAGAACTGCATGTCTGGTGAAGTACTTTACTGCCAAAAAAAAATTATAGTTTGAAAAGTACTGTGTGCGGAGCAGCATGCTTGCCTTTTATGTATTAAAATGTGCATGCTAAACAGTTGGAGAGATATTGGGCACGGAGCAGCGTGCTTGCCTTTTATATATTAAGATGCAATTTTAAAATATATTTCCGCAATACAAGTTGTTTTTTTTCATCTACTAGAATCAAGCAATTTTTTCTCGTTTCAGGAAATCATCAATTAAACTGATTTTTAAAAATATGTACTCGTAATTTGACATAAACATAATTATTTCCTTATTATAATTTTCACTGCTCATTTAAGTAAATTTAACTGATTGGACATACTCTGGAATAAAGCAAAGTAATTTCTCAATAAAATATAATTATTCCTCTCTTCAGTATAATCGCTTCATAACTACGTCTATGTGCCAGGGGAAAAAATGTAAAAGTGGGAAATATTAAAATATTGACTTAAAGTTGAAAATGCGATGTGTTTTACTTAAGCCTAGAAACTGTCCCAAACATTGAAATTGAAATGAAACTACACCGAACTCCCATAGAAAATTTACAATGTAATTTTTTAATTTACATCAACATACATATTTCGATAAAATAAATATTAATTACTGTTAAAATATAGTATGTGGGGAGCCACGACCTCTTGTCGAAATTTATTCTTTTAAAGGTTTCACATTTGTTATATGAAAAATTATATAACAAATTTGTTATATCAACTGAGTTTCTTCTGAAATTTTATTTATTTTTATTAATTTATTCTATTTTTTAATTGAATTAAATAATTTTTATAATATATATATATATATACGGCCTTATTTTGTAAAACGAACTCAGTCACTTGAGTTAAAGTTTTATATCTGGCAATATATTTTAATGAAAAATGTCAGTAAGGGAGAGAGGCCTTGAGGAACACCAGATATTGCTATAAAAGCGAAAGATTGAATATTTTCAACTACAACATGGGAGAGTCTATTGGTTAAATATGACTGTAACCAGGCTAAAAATTTAGAGTGAAAACCGATATGAGCCCATTTTGAAAGTAAAATTCTATGAGACACTTTGTCGAACGCTTTTGAGTAATCAGTATAAATCGTGTCAACTTGATTTCCACTTTGAAATGCAGAGATACAGTACAGTCTTCAGTAAATATCTGTAAATATCATTAGATTTGTTACTCTTGATCGACCTGCATAAAAACCATACTGTTGAGGACATATTAAATTCTTGATGGCGAAGTATATTTGTTTTTAACAATACCCTCAAATAACTAAGAAATAGTCGATAGTTAGATAGATTGGTCTAAAATTCAAAACATTTATTTTATTACCACTTTTAAAATTAGGTTCAATTGAGGCAATTTTCCAGTCATCTAGAAAAACTCCTGACTCTAGAGATTTATTAACCCTATATTACTAACGCAGGGTGGATTACTTCCATAAATTATGAAATATGGAAAAAATTTAGTGATAATTTAATGGTTCGAACATTATATCAAATGTAATCTCTTTTTGTATATTTTGCTATATTTTAAAACAAAATTTAGTACTGTTTTTTAAACTAAATTACAAAAATTACTCATTTCAAAAAGGGTCTGGGTGTTTTACACCCACGTTAGTAACGGAGGAACAAGAATTTCGGGTGGTTTACACCCACGTTAGTAATCATGTTATGTTATTTACTATAACCGTGTGATTTGTTTCTCAAGTAAAATAAAAAAGGTTAAAATAAAAAACCTCTCCTGAGCAACACAGGAAATTCAAATTAAAGATTTAAACCTATGCTCGACTTAAACAGCTTCGACGATTTCATCACGTTATATAAATCAATAGAAAAAATTTTTAAGATAGCGGACGTGTTTGTGCTTGCCAGATCTCATCTCATCTTTCTCAACACTGTGAATTTAGATTTAGCTCAGTGGAAATGGTCGAATTTCTCGTTGTAATTTTAACGGAACATTCAATATTGTTCTATTGTAATTGATTAGCCATTTGACAAAAAATTTCAACGTTTGTACAGGGTTTTTGTCATAATATGCAATTATTGCATCATTCAATTACTTTTGTAATGGTCCAATTAGACATGGCTTAACAAGTGTAACATAGAAATCTGTTTAACGGGATTAACGTGTATCTGATTATGCACAACATGGCAATGCATGGCAATGCTCAGATAAAAACAGAAATGCATCTCTAGATAGATAAACATAGAAGTTCTATTTAATTTTTATTTCAGCGTATTCTTCCATGCATTCGACGATTTGGCAAAACAAATGTGAAATTGTATAATTCTTTGACCAAGAATTCCTTTGATTGTTTTATTTTGACTATGTAACTAAGCTTTGCATAATCGACATTTATTCTATGTGCTAGCCGCTTATTTACGATGCTTGCGATGCTGTGCCATGAGAGGCTAATGTTTCAATTATAACGAATAATTAGAGGTCATTATTTTAAAAAATTTTCATTGCAAAAAAATTAATTTTATAGATAATTTTTTTCATACATCTTTTAGCTTTTCAAATTGGCCCTTTCGAAGAACGTGGCAAATAATTTGACCTCGGAATGTGAAATTATTCAAACCATTCTGATATTTGTTTTTTTTTTTAGTTCTCTTAACGTTATTTTGATATATTTTTATTAAAATTAAATATTAATCAAACTGGACGAATTTTATGTTTCATAAAATAACAAAATATACGAAATTAATAAAAGCAGAACCATTTTACGGTTTTAGCGTTCTTTTTTACAAATTCATGAATTAAAATTTATGGGTTAGTCAGCCAGGTTAGTTATGACGTCACTCCGAATAGCGTTAGTAACGGAGGGTTAAAAATAACCTTAATCTGATACAGTAGGGAAGCAGCATAATTCTTATTAAAAAGAGGAGAAATACCATCGATATCAGTTTGAGACGACTGTTTTAGATGAAGTATTCCATTCCATACATTATCATATGATAAACAAAGAGAACCGACGACAAGAATAGATGCAGTATTAGAGACTTAATGCACGTCATCATGGATATCAGAGTCGACTGCAAAATTAGAATAAAAAAATGTAGCAAATAGGTTTGCAGCTTCCAAAGGAGAATTCGCAGATTGATCATTAAGATAAAATGTTGAAGGTATACCAGAAGTACTTTTTTTTCTTTAACAAAATGCCAGAATACCTTTGGATTGGATTTAATATTAGATTCATAATTATGAATATTTTTTTTATAAAGATATTTTTCAAGGCAGTTGAACTCTCGCATGAAATGCAAATATTTTGATTTTAAGACTGAATTGTTAGTGGCCTTAAAATTGATTTCTCAATATTTTTAGCTTTTTTAAACCCTTTGTGTACTAAGAAACTGTCTAAACATTTTCTGGCGTTCATAACTATTATTTATACAAATGACAGCTAATTTAGATTTTAAAATATTGAAGCACTCGGAAAGACTTAATCCCGTTAACAAAGAATCCCAGTCAATATAAGATATGAGATAATTCAAGAGATCATAATCACAATTTGTATAGTTAAATAAAATATGGGAAGCATTTATCTCAGGTGATAAAATTGGTTTAAAATTGTAAAATTCAATACCAACAATAAGCGGGACATGATGTATATTAGATGCAGAAAATGGAAAAACACATTCAAAAATCTTATAATTCAAGTTATTGGAAAATAAAATTAAATCGAGAATTCTGTTTAGCTTGTTATAAAAGTAATTAATTTGTTGTAAATCAATACTGAGAAAGTTATCAATAACATAAATTTCAGTTATACTATTTACATTAGATGGTGTTAATACATTATTATCAAAAACATTATTCCAAGCAACTTTAGATAAATAAAAGTCACCTAAAATACTGAGGTGTTGCACTGTAATCATTCCCAAGATTATTTTGAGCAAGATGAAGTACATTGTCAACATGTGATTTATATAGTTCATATGAACTATTGGGTGGAACACAAGAAGCGCAGATGCAAGTTTTATTAGAGAGAAGCTGTACACAGACACAAAGCTGGTGCAAAAGCGTGTCTGGGTTTTCTAGAACTATTTGAAAGATCTTAAATTTCCGTTGACATGCAATCAAAACACCTCCTCCTCTTGAACAACCGGTTTTAACTACATCTCTATCTTTTCTAAAGACATTGAAGCTATTTGAATCGAAGAATTCCTCGTTGAAAAAATTAGCATTCAGCCAGGTTTCAACAAGTATGTTGATATCATAATCACATTGGGAGCTCAATGAACGAATTGATTGAGCTTTAGTTCTAAGTCCAGATACGTTTTGGTAGAATAATTTAAAACATTTGTTTTGATTTTTTGTATTGGCATTAATAGCATTATTTTCTATGCGATTTTTATCGGCTCCCCTGATCGCGGAAAAAACTGGAAAGTCATCACATTAACAGCAGCCGGCCATAATCATTTGTAGAAAAGCGACCAGTTATATTTGATAGTGATGCCCGATTAAATAGTTCTCTTGGTGTCCCCATAGGATCATTCACTTTTTCAAGACGCGCTCTGGCAGCAAGTCGTTTTAAAGCTTCACCGATACCATCACAGGGATACCCTTCCCGTGAGAAATTGGGAAAAATTGGTAAATTTAACACGTGGAGCTGATTTTTATTCACTGTTCTCATTTCTGATGTTTTTGTCAGTGGATGACTTTGTAAATTCAAGGGATTAAAACACTTATCGGTTCGAATATTCATCCCTTGTAATTTTTTGGACTTTTTATAAAGCATTGTTATAATGGTACGACAATCCAGGCGGAGAGTCACAGTCACGAGCGAAGAAACGAGCAGGTTCGTTTGAGATCTCCAAGTGGCGAAAGCAGTTTAAACTAAGGTTTCAGTAAAAAGCAGAAAAGCACTTGCACGCACGACTAAAGTAAAGAATTATGTAAAAGCTTTAACGAGAGATTTTTTTCTTTTTTTAATCTATTCCGGGGAGTCCCAAAATTTTATTTCATTTCATTTCCAGCAAGTGATCGTGCCAACATCACAAGTCAAATAGAGGGTTTTGTTAGAGGAAACCCTTTAACCATTTGAAATTGAAAGTTTGTGAAATTCAGTTGAATTAATTATCTTGCAAATAGTGCGGAAAAATAAATATTAGGTTTTTTGGTATAATTAGTTCTGAAAATAAAAATATTAGTGTGTTGCTGCTAACGTTAACTTACTTCAAATCTTACTGAATTGGAAAAAAGGTGGCAAAATAAAGTATATAGGAAAAAAAGGTTGAAAAGGTAGATAGTTTGACGCGTTTGAAGGTTTTCATCCCATAAAATCCTTTCCTCATAATCAACTTAATTGTGTTTTTTAATACTTTAATTTTGACCCAAAAATAGTACAAAAAAATTTTTTTGTTAAAAAAAATTTGGAAACTAGAGGGTTAATTCAATAAGAATAGTTAAGACACAAAATTGTAGATATTTCTATTATGAACCATTTTTACATTTAACTTTTGTTGATCCGAGCTATACTTTTTTTTTATAAACGAAAATCCGTTTTATTCACTTGTAGCGCTATATAAATTAATGTTTTCAAAATAGGAATAATAAAGGGGCAGTATTTTGAAAGCATGCTTATTATGTAAAATTTAACAGATAATACGATAAAAATATAAAAAATTGGCTACGATTTAAATTGTTAATAACAATATAAATTTGTTAATTTTAAAATTTTTTTGCCTCAAAAATCTGTTCTTTGGCTTTGAAATGGAAAAAGAAACAAGTTTTCGGCTAAAATAGAACCGAAGTTATACATTTTTAAAAATTTGTCTACAAGCCAAAAAACTCGCTTTTCAAAATTTTTCGATCACTTGTATTATTGAAAATATGCAAACAAAAACAAATCCTTGGACACGTATCTCTTATTTTGCGATATAGAATAAGTGATAAAAGTTTCAGCAAAATCGGAGATGAGTTGGTCAAAAAGGTGTTCGGTTTGTAAAAGAATTACCCATATTGATAGATAACTTGTAACATAATTCGTTTTTGTTTTTGGTGTTTAGGTTTAGCAGATACAGAGTGTTTTATTTTCATGCATACCTTACAAAATGTATTTTTCATCATGCAAAAATTAAGTGTTTGATTTCTTTTAAACCCTTTTTTTTATCTTTTGTTTCTTTTTTTTAATTGTGAATCAAAGCTTGAATTAAACTGTGCTTTCTAGTAGTACTTTTTGAGTGTTTCTTGTAGAGTTAATACCGTCTTAAGCTCGCATTTACAAAATTTTCGTTTCACAACTCATCAAAATTAGATATCGGTAGATATTGCAAAACATCAAGACGATAGCTTGATAACTGGTTACTCCTACGAATTTTTTCCGCTAATTTGGATTCTTGAATAATTGGGCATTCATCAAGAACGTATATCATTATTATCATAACACAGGACAAACATTTCTTAACGTTGAATTTTTGTGTTCATTTACGAAATTTTGAGGAGTCTTGTTGATGAAATTTTGTAACGTTTCGCTGGTGTGGGCTCCTTTCACTACCACTCGGAATTGAATAAGAATTAATTTTGATATTTGGTGGTGTAAAGATATTTTTTTTTTCGTCAATACTATTAATTATATTAATAAATTAAATAAACAGATTAATACAAAACGAAAAAAAGTGCTATTTAGACCACTAAATAGCAAACTAAATTCTGATTCAATTTCACTTTCACTCGAAAATGGATCGCAGAACTTACCTGTCGGTTTTCAATTCGTTGAAGAAATTGACTACATTTTTTTCTATTTTCGTCAACGAAACTTCCTCAACATTTCGATATTGTTTTCGTGCACGATAAGTCCCAACGTTTCGCATATCATTCATTAATAAAATTTCGGCAAAATTCCGCTATGGTTCCCTAACGAAACTTCTTCAACGTTTCGGCATAACATTCCTTCACGAATTTTATTACACTTTTCGATTTTAATTCCTTGACGAATTTTCTTTATATTTCTGGATACTTTTCGTTAACGAAACTTCCTCAATATTTCGATATTGGGTTCGTGCACGATTAGTCCCAACGTTTCTGCATTGCGTCTTGCACGAATTTGGAACATTTATATGAAATTTTCGTCAATGAAATGTATGGCCAAATCAGCATG
The DNA here is from genome assembly GCA_963920525.1 of Dichetophora obliterata. Lineage (NCBI taxonomy): Eukaryota > Metazoa > Arthropoda > Insecta > Diptera > Sciomyzidae > Dichetophora > Dichetophora obliterata. The sequence goes on along the minus strand of OY986438.1, from coordinate 43,180,734 downwards.
TTTCGTCAAGGATCAAGAAAAATCGTACATGATTCGTTTGAGATTTCTTCAAGACTGGAACTACTGGGAAGGCCAAGACAAACACTAGACAAAGTTTTTAACTATTTAACCAAAACTAGCAATCACAACTGCTACAACGAGGTGTTGAAGACAACAACCCAGTAGTTCGCGGCATCATTGACGAACTTTTCGTGATGATTTCTTGAAGAAAGTTTCTGCATGAGCTACTGGACTTAAAAAAATTCATACAAAATATAATGCAAAGCAGCGGTTGTCAGCGCCTAACTTTTTCCACTCTATTACAACAACTTGAAGATATTCATGATTGTTGTTATTCGCTGAATCGTTCAGAGGCTAAGCTGCAACAATACAGCGTTTTCACTTCTTCAACGTTTCGGAAGGAATGTTACTTCACGAATATTATTTTTCGATTTTAAGTTTCGATTTTAATTCCTTGACGAATTTTCTTTATATTCCTGTCTACTTTTCGTTAAGGAAACTTCCGCAATATTTCGATATTGGGTTCGTGCATGATAAATCCCGACGTTTCTGAATTGCGTCTTGCACGAATTTGGAACATTTATATGAAATTTTCGTCAATGAAATGAATGGCCAAATCAGCATATTTCGTCAAGGATCAAGAAAAATCGTACATGATTCATTTGAGATTTCTTCAAGACTGGAACTACTGGGAATGAACAAAGATCTTGATATTTTCATGCAACGGCAAAAAGAAATAAGTGTTATAAAATTCGAAAAAACTAACAAATCTTTGTTTCTTTTATCAGAATTGCCTTATATACAAACAAGGAAAATCATTAAAGAGTGGATTTCAAATTATATGAGAAGTTTCATAAGAAAATTGCGTCGTTCATGTGATCTTCATCAAAATCAACGAGGAAAAAGTATTCATGCTGACTAAACCACGATGCAAAACTGTCTATAACATTTAAAGATAACAACTTTAATTGTTAACGACAGATAAAAATTCTTAACGTTAAAACTATTATAAATTGGCACACCTCCCGCTTCTTCTTCTTTTTCGTCTTCTTCTTCTTCTTCATCTTCTTCTTCTTCTACAGTATTTGGTTCAGAGTATAGTCTCTTGGTTTATAATAAATTTTTAATGTTAGCTCAATGATTCGCGTGGAAACATTTGGCGTCATTGTTGTTTTGACTACAGCTTCTATATATTATGGAGGTTAGCAAGAATTGTACGATAGTGCTGCAGTCAGAAAGCAATTGTGGTAAGCAACACTGAAGTGCCATAGAATTAGTGAGTAATTCTTAGAGCACCCTAGTCTAGTGTTATTTTGTTTCGTAAGGCATTTGAGTGCCGTATCTGGTTCCGCTACTTCACTGTGGTTAGCGTGATTTAAGAGTGGGAGCGACCAAAAATTACCGCATCATGACTGATGACTAAGGAATCTGTGTTCGATGTGAATGTCGCAAAGTTGGCTGTAAATATGATATGATATCAACCCATTCTAAATAGTAGCAAACACTGTATTGACAAGTGCAAGAAAAATATTATAAGAATTGATGACTGCATAAAAGTTTTGCTCTATTTTTTACAAGGATTGGCAAAGAGACGGATATTTCGCATAACTAACTTTCACAATGAGTTTTTAAAGCTGATAACGAAATACTGAAAATGTCAGATAATTGAATCGCTCAATTGCAAAAATCGTGAACATATCAGAGTATTTTTTTAACCACTCGAAAATGGTTTATTCTTTTCCATATAAATGCTATTTTGTTCAAAACACTGTCTATTTTGGCTTCTTAAGCAACATATGGGAAAAGCAATAATACAATATTTGCAGTCTGGGATGCGGAAGTTGCGCGTTGTACGTGTTACCACCATGCCAATGAACGGAAGGGTGACACGTTGTCTGTCTAGTCACATCGCTGAACGTGTTCCAGCTGCTGTTACATACTTACACACAACCAAACTGAAATAAGAACGTTATCACATGGCGAAAAGGCTTTCAATGATGCGGTTAACGACGTGATTTTGGGCAACGTCAATGTGTTGTTGTTACTGTTGTTCCTCTAGCAACAGTTTTCGCCGACACTGCTGCCAAAGACATCATGTCTCAACATTATCCTACCTGATGGCATTTGTTTATGCGCCATTTTTACGATGCAAGTCAGCAGTTTATTTGATTCTAATGTGTTGTTGTAGGCATCACGTGATGTTTACGTTTTCTATTTTGGAGCCAAACAATAGCATAGCGTATAATTATTGAATAAATCTGGCAACATCATGGAAGAGCTAGCAATTTGAGCAGCAAATTGGCAGTAGTTTCTCCAAGCAAAGTTCTCCATGTAACGTTTTTTAAGAACAAGAAAAAATAAAATAAATTTTTACATTCATATTAATATACATAAGTACTAGATTATTTCTTTCGAGTTTCTACACTCAATCATGGTTTAAAAAGTATGTGCTTTTTATTTAAAATTAATTATTTTACGAAAATTTTAAACACAAAATTTTATGTAATTTAATTTTTTAGTGATTCGTGATTGTTTTTAAAAAAACCCAAGAACACACCAAATTCAAAGAAAAAATGTATTAAAAAACCTAGCTTTTCACCGGGCCTCTGGTTGTGGTTCGGTGAGCAATTTTATATAAATTCATATATAGATTGCTTACTTTTTAACGGCTTTAACATTTTGAAAACTTTTTGGTTGTAACAATTTTATTGCTATAATGGCTCTTAACAATTATCTTAAAAAAAATTCCGAAGTCAAGCAGCCCAGTAGTTATTTCGGAGTCAATTGAAAACACCAACTAGTTCGTTTTTAGCGCAATTTGTACTTGCTATGAAATACGACAAAAACTTTTAGCGTAGAGCAATTTACTTTGATTTTATTTTGTTTTCTTGTCAAATTTTCTGACAAAAATAAATTAAATCTGAACACGTTGTGACAATTTCTTTGCATTTTCAAACTGTTTGCGGGAAATCAATTTAAAGAATTCAACACAGATAAGTTTTTGCATTATATGTTCTTACAAAAAGAAACTACATAAAATAAAAGAAATGCATCATCTTTTACGCTATGCACTTCACATGCAAGCGATAAGAAATAAATTCCTCTTACGTTTGAATACTTTAAAACTACTTTAAGATCAACATTAATATTTTAGTAAAGAGTAGCAGTTTGGAAATTTTCATATTGGTACTAGATCAATTATAGGGAAAAAACGAATGATTTTGGGTACAATTGTCTTTTGCTATGACATCAACACATAAAAAGCGTTAGTTCAATCAATGTAAAAGGTAATTGTAGGGGGACCAGTACTGGTTCTTTTTGGAACTAGTTCAGAACTATTTAGAATTTGGACCAATTTTCTGCATAGAGATAAAATCAGATGTCTTTTAGTTTTTGAAATCACTTTAAGACTCAAATAATCCAAAATGAAAAGCTACAATTATAAAATCAGATCTCTTTTAGTTTTTCAAAGAGAAGACTCAAATCTTTCGAAATGAAGAACTTTACTTCTAGTACAAAATAGATCGATAAAACTTAATACAGCCTTAACAATTCTTTATAATAATATTAAACATAAAAATTTGATTGTTCATTTGATTGGAAAGAATCTTTGAATTTATATACAGAAATTTAATTTTTGTAAATCAATATACTATGTAGCTTACGTTCTATCCATATAACTAGCTCATGGGGATCGTTACTTTTTATAAAAGTCGATAATTTCTTTTGATCTTCAAGGCAGAATTCTAGTGTAGAAAATTTAAAAAATCAAAAAATATTCATTTCTAGATAATTTGAATTATTTTAAAAGTTAAAGCTAATTTACTGTCGTCAGTTAGATTGCCTGAAGTTTGGCTTAAAAACTTTAAACACGTTTTTCTCGAAACTACTTTTTCCAACACGTTTGACGTGATATCTCAAGTTCTAATGAACCGATGAACTTAAAATTTGGTGTACGCTTTTTTTTATATATCCCTTTATTGCCTAAACTATGTAATAATATGTATAAGTTTTGATAATATTTTAAAAAACTTCGAAACTATGAAAAACACCCAAAAATTACTTCTTTTCTCAAACAGACCATTTCGCGAAAAATGGATATAGCCCGGACTAGGGATATAGCAATATTCTTACTAATTAAGAATCCTTTGTTTGTCAGATGACTTGGAGGGCTGAAATCGTGTCATGATGGACCTATTATTTTCCACCCCTCTACTTTTACGTCTTGCAACTTCGTTAAAAAGATTTTTTTTTAATTTTTTGTAAATTCTTAAGATATGAATAAATAAGAAATAAGAAAATGGATTGTAAAAATACTAATTATTTTTTTATCGACTGTCAACAGAGGCCCGAAATTTTGGCCTCTTCACTAGAATACTGCCTTTTAGCAAATATAATTATTATTCACATAGGTCCTGGTTATACGCATTTTTCCATGTACCATTTCGTATCTTCGCGCCAATTTATATTTTTTAGCATTGCCAACGTCTCATAGCGATTGCAGGTTATAGATCCAAGCACGATGAATGAATGCCATGTTAAGTATTTTTCCATACCGTGTCTCAACCTTCTTGTTATTGATACCTCGTTATTATTTGGGAAATTGTCTGATCCTGATGACCAGCGCTAGGATTTCGATAACATGTCATATTTTTTCTGCTGCTTCTAAGACATTTCCTGGCTATTAAAACGTCCATTTATGTTTCGTCAATTTTAAATATGGAAAGTTTTCAGGTGATTTTTTCGAAATTTTTCATCAGTTTTAGTTTTCAGGTAATTTTTACTAGTTTTAGGGCATTTTTTGGTAAGTTATTTTATTGTCATTTTTAGACATTGTAATTTTTAGAGTACTTTTCAATTTTTAGGTTATTTTTGTGTAATTTTAAAATAATTTTTTTGCTTTTTTCGTACTAAAAAAAGTAAGAATGCAAATTTTTAAAAATATTCCTTTAAAAATAGAGTCCCTCTCGAAAAATTAGTAGCTTTGTATATAGGCCTTTATGAAAAAAAAAAATCTCTGAGCGTGATGAAACTGACAAAAGAGTATTTAGAAAGATGAAACAAGTATTAGATAAAACTCAGGATATGCTTTTATGTCTTTTAAATATGTTCCTCTCGTCAGTGTAGAAGTAGAAAGAAGTATTTCTGTACACAACAACATTTTGGCAGACAATCGACGTTCTTTTAATTTAAATAACTTAAAAATATTGTACTATAACGCTCTGTATAAAAATTATATAAAATAAATTTTAAGTTCAGTAATGTTTTATTTTAAAGCTTTTTATACCCCCAAGTTTAAAAAACGTAATTTGGGTATATTAACTTTGTCACTCCGTTTGTAACGCCGATAAGGAGGCGTGGCCGGTATAGAAAAGTATATATTTTTTTGATCAGCTTCACCTCCTGAGTCGATTTAACCATGTCCGTCTGTGGTCACGATAACAGCCGTAATTTTGTAGCTATTGTAAGGAAATTCAATACATAGGCTTTTTATTCAAAAATGAAGGTCAAGCTCGAAAATGAGCCAAATCGGGTGAAAACCACTCCTACCCCCCATACAAAGTGACTTAACCAAAACTGTAAAATCACTTTAAAATCCACAAAAATTAATATAATGACTTTAAATTTTGCACAGCGTCTTTAATATTTATTATAAACTTTGAGTATGAAATTTTTAAAAATAAGATGAAAACCACGCCTACCTCCCTTACAAAACGACTTACCCAAAACGGTAAAATCTTTTTCAATTCCACAAAAACTAAACTAATGACTTAAAATTTGGCACATAAGCTTTGATCTTTAATATGCATTTTTAGTATAAAATTTGTAAAAGTCGAAAAAAATCACGTCTACCTCCCATACAAAATGAGTTAACCAAAATGATAAAATCTCTTTCAATTCCACAAAAATGAATGTAATGTCTTTAAATCTTGCACAAAACCTTAAACAATTAATATAAACTTTAGGTATGAAATTTGGAAAAATCGTCGTCCGTGGGGTTTTTTAACTTCGGCTCAGTCGAAAATAATTCCTTACTAGTTTTTTTTTATTTTTTAAAATTTTTTTTAAGTAGGTGTTTATTTTATAATTAATATTTTAGCTTTAGCATACCTAAATTTTAGAAATTCTGGCTAGGAATGCAAGCACTCAAAACCTTTCCAACGATTTCTTGAAAGTGAGGATCGCATTAGCATTAATGATGTTATTTAAATTTTAGTGAAAATAAATTTAAAAAAAAAAATTTAAAAAGGGTATGAAAAACAGTATTATCTTTAATGCTATTGCAAAACTTTTAAATTTTTCTTATGCAGATTTGAAGAGCCTTTTCCGGCCTTTTATATCTGACATTTTATTTTTTTCAACTATTCTACCAAGGTTACTACAAAATGTTTTATCTCACTGGCGGCTACCGTTACAGCCAAAATCTTTTGGGAATCGTTATAAAAAAACCAAGGCTAATTTTTAGAGTACAAATGTAAATTTTTTCCATTTGAATAAAAAAATGTTCATCAAGACCCCCTATGGTTAAATCCTGGCAACGGCCCTGTTATATACGATTCGAAAGTGAATCTAAGTGAGATTTTTTGGGTTGAAATCAAAAACTTTCCTATTTAAAAATATTTTTTCAGCTAAAAAACCAGAAATTTTCAACTTTTCTCAGTTTGAAAAAGATGGAAAAGAGTTTGTAAAACATGTTCATGCCATTAATAAACAATAATTTTGCACAAAGATTCCGTGGTTTTCTTCTTTTTTTTATGTAATTTTTTGCGTTTTTTAGGTCAGTTTTAATGTAATTTTTGTCATTTTTTAGGTCATTTGTAAGTTTTTAATCCATCAAAATCCGAGCCCTGCTGATGACCCCAAAAAAGACTTATAGTTTTTCTTTTGACAAGAGAGCATTTCTAAATTGATAGAAAAGCGTTAATTTATTAACATTGCCATGAAAAAAGAAAATAAAAATTGGAAATCATATATTTTAAGTTTGTAGGACTTTCAATATCAGGACTTTTTTTAAATAAATTTAAAACGTTAAAATTAATGTTAATTAAAAAATATCAATAAAAAATACATTTATTTGATATGAATTCATGTTGTTTTCATATTTTGCATATCGTACAAACATGAAAATTTACAAATTGAAAGAGTTCCTTCTCATTTTTAAAGCAATCATATCATTTTCGTATGAATAATTGATAAGAATTTTATCCAAAAGATACCTTAATATTTTTATAATTTTTATTTTTATGTTTTCACGAAAATTAATATCATCTTAATTCTAAGATTTTTCATTTGAATATGATATGAAAAATATCAGATTAATACTTTTATATCTTATCATTTTAACATTTTTCCATATCATTTTGACATAAACCATATCAAGATATCATAAATTCCTTAAAAATTCAACGATGATGTGAACAATATTAAAATTATAATAAAATAATTAGTTATAGGTTTTTAATCCGGTTTCAAGTTATTCGACAAAAAGGTTTTTCTGTCAGTTTCTTGGCTTGAAGTTTTCGGTGTTCTTTAATTCGACATTTTCGGTATATTTAAAAACCTGGCTTTTTTCGATTGAGGTTATTCAATATTTTCAAATTATTTATTATTTTGTTTTTTGTTTAGTTTTTTATATTTTATTAAAAAAATATTTCAAAAAGGTGTTTTATCAAATTTTCAGTTTGTAGGTTTCGAGTTTCCTGAAATCAACATTTTCGATTTATTTCAAAAACTGGTTATTTCAACTAAGGCTACGCTTTCAATGACATTTTTTTATTTCTGAGTTCTTCAATTGTCATCTGTAAAAATAAAATCTTTTTAAAAATTCATCTATAAAATTTTTTATTCATGATTTGTTAAATTCTTTTGATGCAAATATTTCTCAAGAATTTATCTTTATCTTTAAGGTCTTTACTTCATTTTTCTCGTTCTGCAGGATGGAGTGTAGCGATATGAATCTTTTGGTACTGAATCATGGTGAACTCATTATGTGCTGACATGTTTTTTTAATTTGGGTCTATTGTCTTTGAATTCTTATTGAAAGTCTGCAATAAGTTAATATATTTTATGTCCCTGCTGTCCAAGGCATCGTGCACGAAAATGTCATGATGATTTCTTAAAGAAACTTACTGCATGAGATACATTTGTCGATAATTCTTGAGCGAATCTGTCATGTTTGCAAACAGTGCACGAACTCGGAACTTTTATATAAGATTTTCGTCAAAGAAATATATGATCGAATCAGCATGCATAAAATCTGACCGCGGTCTCAAATTTTCTATAATTGAACCATCTCGTGTTTTGTTTAAATTACCCCCAAAGTGTTTAATAACATTTATATAGTGTTAGTTATCCCCGCGATATATTCTCAAAGAAACATTGATCATGTCTCGTCAAAGATGAAGGAAAATCGTGCATAATTCTCTTATTACTTGGACTACTGGGGTTGAATTCTCTATGTTTGAATTATTTTGGAGCCTTAAAATTTATCCGTTGTTTATTTGTATTGCCCTCAGAACAAGTCGGCACTCTTCACCGACTACATTTCTGTCATTTAAGTGTTTAATAAGCGACCAGATATGTTGAGTAAGGCTTCCTGCCTAACTTTTAAAAAACACCCGATATTTTCTCTATTTCGAAAGTTTGTAAACATAATTTTTTTATAACTTAGCATATTAATGCTTATCAACTCCCTCGATTTGCTTGGACCACCTTGTTAGTGATTGCTATTTAATGCCCGAGTATTGAGTAAATTCATCTACAGTAGTTTAATCAAAGATATATATATGCACACTGTATTACTGGATCGTTCTTGCATACCTTCTTCTTCCCGCTAAAACTATTCTTATACTACTCTTTAACAGTGGGTTGTTTTTCCTTTTTTTTTAATTTCTCAACTCAAATTCAATCAAGAAATTCAAGATTGAAGAATTTCCAGCGAATCATCATCTGCAGTACCAAACAATAGGAATTCTTCAAATCGCTTCTGTGTCTTTCGAAAACGTAAAGAAAACAAAGAGCTTCAATTCTCGAAAGAATGAGCCAACCATTCAGATATGTTCCTTAAAAAAAGAAGTTTGTGGAATTGGAAACCACTCAATGCGCATTGATGCTATATTTTGTAGCAACGGCGGCGGCAACAGCGATTGCAGCGCCCTCTAATGGGATATGCAAATCGAATCGCATGTAAACACAACAGAAGTACGAATAATTCGCATCTTGTTTATGTGGAGTGAAAAAATTGTGCAGCAGTAGCAGCAACATAGACAACGAAAACAAACGTAATGCAGCTTACAAGCATTTCAACACATATGCTTTTGACTTTTTATGCACCGTAAGGAAATGAGTGCAAAAATCGAATATCTATGGTACATTTGTCGTCAAAGAAATATCAAACTTTTTATGCAAAAATTTGTATGATAAAGGTAGAGTTGTTGGTCATGCATGTCAGGTATGAATTTCAGCCAGGACAGCTATTACATTTTTAGCTTAGAATGGTTATGGTAACGAGTAACGAATTACTTTTAATAAGAATAAACCAACGTTTTTTCTTTTATTTCATAAAAAATAAAATTTTTGCAGTGTGCCATTTGCTGAATTTCGAAAGAGCATTTGCTCTGCGTCTGTTGCAGTTCTGGGTCGAATTTCATTTTATAAACAAATTCGATTTACTTGCTTCGTCCTACATTTTCGCCCCCAAACGTCCATCAATTTCTGGATATGAGCTTTGGATTTTATTTCTTCTTCTTCTTTTTCTCCTTTTTTTTCATTATTTGGTAGATGCTTTTTGGCTTTTAGCCCATGTTGTCTGAATCCTGTTTTGCTATCCTTTTGGATGCAGCACTGACGAAAAGTGTCTGACGGATGTACTATCTGCGCTGACATCGACACGTGCATGACGACGACAACGACAGCAGCAACAATTTTGCACACTACAAAAATACAATGCAATTCAATCGCATCGAGTCAACTCACTGAACGTACGTATAATATTCTTCTTCATGTCGCATGCCTTGGAGTCAGAGCAAGGCGGTTGTGCAATTTTTGTCGCATCCTGGTTTGTTCAGTGTGGCAAATGCAATTTATTCGATTTACTTATTGACATGACACTTTTTAGCACTCTTCAAATTTGCTTTCTGCTGCTGCTGTTGGTTGCTACTCTGGCTTCTGTGCTGAAAGTGGATACCTCTAACAAGATTGCATCTTATCAGCGCGCGAATGTGTCATCATTTGTGAAGTGTTAAATTATTGAAAATGTAATATATTGTTGACAATGGTGCAAGTGTGGAGAGCATCTTTATCAGAATGTTAATAGATGTATTTTTAGAAAAATGCATTCTTGCTTTTAACAAAATGTTGTTATGTGAATGTAAACGCGGCAAAAAATTAGTGTCAAAGTGAATGACAACATTGGAACGACAACATATACATGTGACAATAAGGCTCAGATAAAATGCAGTAATGGGTGCAGAGGTGATTCTAGAATTGGACGATGCAAACCCATGCACAGTGGGACAATACTGTTCCATCCAAATAGATTTTGTGGTCATAGAATTTGAATTTTTTCAAAAATATTTATTATTGACTAGCAGGCTTCGCTACGTTTTTTTTTTTATAAATCTTCTTAACGCCTTAAAGACGGGACAATTTTTTCACACATGTGGTCGTTTTTACCTAATTTTGATTTTGACTAATTTTTATATGCTACGGTTAGTTTTGCGACATCCGACTTAGTTATGCGATATGGCATCATCGGGTTAAGACAGTACATATCAAAGAAATAAAAAAAAAATTTTTCTTTTATTTTGTTTTGGAGCGCCGCTCTGCATTTGTATGTATTTAATTGTTTGCCTTGCTTGAGCAGTGATGCCAACTTGAAGAGAGTAAAAATCCACAAATGCCGTGTAGGCAAATTAATATATTTTTTCAATTTAAAACTAACAGCTAATAAAATTGCTCAATTGAAGTCATTAATTGTTTTTTATTTTTTGTTTTTTTTTTTTAATTTTGCATTAAACTTAGAAAAGTTACAAACAACGTTAAACATAACTAAAAGTAAAAATAGTTACAAACTATTACTTTTAGTTATGTTACTATAACTAAAACTTAAAAATATAACACAAAACATAGCTTTTAATCATTTTAAGGTAACATGAAATTTTTTAAATCGGTAATCATTATAAAAACAATAACATTGAAATACATTTCACAGGTACTTTAAGCTTTTTTTAACTCATTAATGACAACATATAATATTTCATACGCGATAAAAGTGTTTTTCAAAAATTCACGGCTACTGTAAAGCTTTTGCTTCTAACAGTGTGAGAAAGCCAAAAGTATGCTTTTTCCAACAAAATGTATAAAATTGACCTTTAAAGCTTTTTGTTATTTTTCCCGCCAGTTTCAAGTGCAGTATTTAAAAGAAAAGTGAAAAATTTCACTCAGGTCAGTTATTTTATAAACATCAAGAAAAGGAAAATATAATTAAAAAAGTGTATTAGGTCAGACTTGAACTGGTTGCATTTCTAATTTTTAATTTTTTGAGTTTTTTTTTTATTTCTCTACTTACAGACCTCTTATACGTTTATAATCTTAAACGTTTACACATTTCGCCACACCCAAATCCTTAGGTTTTTTTTTTAACTTCAGAGTTTTCCATCCAATATTAATACAAATTAATGCTGAAGATTTCAAAAACTAAACTTAACGAGTTCTGCTTGTGAACATTAATGAGTAAAGCTGTATGCCCATGAGGCTGCCCTCTGACATTAGGTCGAAGAATTTCGACATTAGGTTCCTTAAAGAATTATTATTATTTGCAAGTATTGATAAGAGCAAAGTTGTTACAAACTACGTAAACATATTTTTAATGATAAATAAGTACATCGTTTTTACCATTAAAAATGTTTGACATAAAATTTGGTGAAAAAAAGCGAAATCTACAAAAATTCTGTGTGATATTCTTAAAAATCCGTAGATTTACCTTGTTTTGCCGCTGTTGTCCGTTTATCTGTTAAATATCCGTAGAAATCCATAATTTCCGTATAGTTGGCATCACTGTGCTCGAGGCTCATCAGTTTTTTTTTTGTTGCGCTCATGGTGTAAGAAATAGAGGTGTTAGTGAGTTTGACACTTCTCTCTCAAAATGATAAAATTATGTTTCCCCGATCTTGTCAAAAACATATGATGGTGAATTGCAATGAAAGCAAATTTTGTTAAATTCGTGTCTTTCTGCAAGTTTATAAAATTCTTAGTGAGATTAAAGTGCGAATATGTTCTTAAAGCAGACGATGTGAATGCAAGACAATTTGCATGCTGGCCAAAGCTTCATGTCGGCAGCACCTTCCAGCGCACGTTTCTGATAAAATTGCCAAAACATTCAATGACAAACTTGGCAAATCGGCGAAGACAATTGCAATAACTTTTTGTCAACACAACACGGCACAATTAATTGCATTAAATATTTAATTACTTTATATCTTCCTATGTCTCCTATATTTTCCCTCTATCCTTTTTCCTGACGCTTTTTTCCCCCCTTTTTTTTCTTTACTTTAAGTTGATTTTTTAGCTTTAAGTTTTTATTTTATAAGCATTAAACTTTGTTAGATTTTTAAGTTTAGATTTAAGTTTATACGCTTCCTTTTTTACCTTCCAAACTAGAATGTATTATAAAAGAACTTGTTCTTATTATACAAATAATGTTAAAATCAAATAAATTGAAATTGAAATTAAATTGAAATATTTATTAATCGGTCGAGCTGGATTTTTGAATCTTTTAAATAACTTATAAAATAACTTTAAAATAACTTATTTTTTTGTAAATTTTACAAAGATTTTTTGAAAAATCTTTTTAAAAAAAAGAAAAGGCTTCACATAATGAGAACATTTCATACTTCCAAAAATTTTAATAAAGGGCAATTAATTAAGCGTTTGGTTTTTGAAAAAAAAATCGTAGCCCCACAAAAAATAGTATAGTGGGATCAAATCGCATGATCTTGGGGGCAAATGGACTGCTCCAAAAAGTGATATTAATTGCTCACCAAATTCACCTCTAAATGGGTCCATGGTATTGCGTGCTGTGTGGTATGTGGCACCGTCTTCTTGAAACTGCATGTCAACCAATTTCAATATTTCCATTTTGGTAAAAAAAATTTCAGTAATCATCGCACGGTACCTTGCTCCATTGACTGTAACGTTGCGATTTTCATTATTTTTAAAAAAGTACGGTCCAATGATGCCGCCCATTAACAAACACACCAAACAGTGTATTTTTCAGCGTGCATTGGCAGCTCTTGAACTGCCTCTGGATGGTCTTCAGACCAAATTCGGCAATCCTGTTTTTAAAATTTTCCAGGTGGTCGAATAACACAAGCCCAGTTGTTGGCAACGGCGACGAATTGACATATCGCGATCTTCATTGACACTGGCCGATACAGCAGAAATATTCTCCTCGGTACGCACTCTCCGTATACGGGCTGGTGAATTAATGTCCAATAAAGTGAAACTGGTGCGATATTTTGTCACAATAGCTTGAATAGCCTGTTCTGTGGGTCGATTATGACGACCATAAATTGGACGTAACACATTTCTTACAGAGCGCGAATTTTGATTTGAAAATTCAATGATTTGCTAGCGTTGTTCGTTTGAAAGTCTGTTCATGGTTAAATGGCAAACCTTACTACACCGTTTTTGAGATAAAGAAAACAAAAGATATAAACAAGCATGCTACAATGAATCCAGGCAGGCTTACGACAAGGAGAGGCAGGCAGGCTTACCCCCAAAACTGTCAAAATGAAACGGAATACATTTGTTTGCATGGTACAACAAAACAAGGAAGGCACACGACTGAGAGCGCGAAACTGTCAAACTCGCGCGAAACTCAGCCTACCTGGTTTTATTGTAGGATGCAAACAAATGTATTCCGTTTCGTGCAGACGATTGCGGCGGTTGAGCTCTCAGTCGTGAGCCTTCCTGGCTGTATTGTTTGTATCTTTTGTTTTCTTATCCAAATTATCTGACTTGACACTTGTGCCTTATGAACATTAATATTAAAAATAAAAACAAACTATTTTTCAACTACCTTTACTTGTAATTTATTTATATGCTAATAAAATATAAAGAAATTCATAAATAGACAATCACTCAATTTGTGTGCTTTCGTTCAATTAAACACAATTTTTCCTTTTCCCCAATAGATTTTCTTCAACAATAGCTAATTTTTTCAGAAAAGTACTGGATTTTGGCAAAAAATATCAAAACTAACAAAAAAATTTCTTAACCAAATTTGCAATTTTTTTTTTTTAGTAAACTTTTCTGAAAAACACAAAAAAAATCTCGAAAATTTTATTTACTCCGCAGAAACTAACAGCTGATGTTTGTAGGAAATTTTTTAAGCTTCAATTTGAAATACTATTTATTTGTTGGTTTTGGATATTTGCAATTAAATAAAACCAACTTCTTTCTTGCTTAAAACTTAAGTGGGCATATCTCGAAAACGGTGTGACAAAAAAATTTACATTTTCGGAATGACCGACCAATTTTACATTAGAAATGGATGGTGGCATTCATTGTACATTCTGGCTGTAAAGCAGTGTAATCATAAGCTGTTAAATTTAGTGTTGTTAAACTTTACCAGTCATGTTTTGTTGTTACTTTTTTGATCAATAATACCTACATAAACGTTTTGATAAAATCATGTGAAGTTGCAAAATTGGATAATCCATCCTGTGAAAGCAGATTGGCTTCAACCACAAGTTACCCTGTTCGAAAAATATGTCTCGGTACGCCCCTGATTGGGTTATATAATTTTGTTGAGCTTTGTTTGGAAAACTATTTGATTTCTCAACAAAGTGGTCATCGCTTAAAAAAATCTCTTGCTTTGTAGCTATTTGCAACCAATGCCGATATTTTAAAAAGTTCAACGAATTAATATTGCTCTAATTTGCTCTAAATGTGCCTTCCATGCATTAAATATTTCAAAAATATAACAGCACAACCTTCAACAATCAGTGAGAAAGAAACAAACAAACCAAGCTCTGGCCTAATTTAATTAATTTTTTTTTTGGTCTTAATTTTATTTGTGGGTCATAGAACCCATTACAGACCATGTTGCAGAACAAATTTCAGCAATTATTTTTTTACAACTTTCAACTTCTTCCAGCGTTAGCTAGCTTTTATTACCGCAAAACTAGCGAGTTCGATTTTAGTGCCGGTATAAAAATAAGCAAAAAGAGCAAAAACACAACAACAAAAACATTGCAAGAGCATCAAACATAAAAAAAAAATAGTGGCAACAACCAACAAGTTGTTGCTGTTGCTAGTGTTGGTGGTGGGTCTCAGCATCGATTTGTCTACCAGAGCAACGACAACTTGTCTGAAGTTGAGGGCAACAGATGAGGCCAGATCGATGCGTGGTGCGCAAAGCAACAAGCGAGTTGATTTGAGTTGCTTTGGCAACTCTACGTGGCGCACAGTGCGTTGACAAAATAGACAAAAATAAAAATTTTTAATGACTTGAAACCTAAAAATATTGATATCAATCGACAGGTAATTGCTTCGATAAGACAAAACCAAAATATTTATGGGAAAAATAAAGTTTTGGCTACGCTGTGACACTTCAAAGTTGAGATATTTATCATATATAAATTAATAGAAATCATGTTTTGTTCAATTCGTTTTGGGTTCTCTTAAGCAAATAATTGTCAAAAATTTGTGTTTTGATGAAACACAACCGAGTGAATATTTTTATTTTAAAAAATATTTGAGTAAATAAATAGAGTTAAAAAAACCTTACAAAAAGTAAAACATATTTTAGTGATTTTAATACATGTTATTATCAAATGAATAATTTTAAAAATTGGCAAATTTCGATGGAAAAAAATCCTATCTTGTAAAATTAAGTGCCATTTTGTTTTAAAAAATAGTATCGATTCTATATAACCAGGAACTGCATAACACTTTACCTACTTCGCCGTACATATATATGATTTTTTTTTTAAAATGCTTAAAATAAAAAATTAAGATACAAAATTTAGTAAAAAATTAATATATGTCCAAAGGAAGTACCCCTCTATCTTACCGATTTCGATTATTTTCAACACACATTTATTACTGTATTTGGCTACCTTTCCGACGTATTTTTGCTAAGATAGGCACACCTTTGTATGTACCTTTCATACAAAATCAAGTAAAAAATTAATATAGGTCCAAGGGAGGTACCCCTAGGATCCAACCCATTTGGACTATTTTTGTAATTCTTAATTGGCATACAAAATTATCATAGGAGCACTTTTTCTATTTTTGTCCAACTTTTGTATGGGATCAACGCACTGTGTGGCGGATTCTACTAAAATATAAGAACCAAAAAAAAACTGAAAGAAAAAACTGCAATTTGGAAATTCAGCACAAAAACCTGGCAAATGTGCTTTTTACGCGATTGCATCTGTAAGATACTCAATTTTTGCCACAATTCGCTGCGCGTTTTTTGTTTTGTTTTTTGGGCCGCAAAACTCTTGACTTTTGGCAGTTGCGCGAGTTCAATACGAATGCATTTTGCATGTTTTGTGTAAATTTTATGCTATGCTGTTGTATTTTTTTGTGTGTTTTCATTCAGTTAGATGGACCACTAGTTAGCACCACGCAGCTAGTGCTCATCAGCGCCATCTACTTCGTCTCTGCTGCAGCAATGTTACTCTTTTTTTCTAACTCTATATCTTGCATCTCCAAGTTAAAGTCTAAGATTTACATTGTTTTTTTCTTTATCGATTCCATTGATTGCTGCGCTTTCTATCTACCTTTGGCAGTATGTGCATGTAAATCGCATTCGGAAGTGTAGCAGAGTTCAGCAGCAGGGTTGCCCCCCAGGCTGCACTCTGCAGCGCAATTTGGCGCCCGCACTGTGGCAAAAAGGACGCACATAACGTATGTTAATTCAGCGTGAGAGTGTTTCTCTGTATTTCTTATTGTATCTGTATCTGCGCCCAAATTGCATGGCATCAGATAAAAAATGTCTTGCATTTGTTTTGCAAATTTGAGCAAACATTTGCGCAGAGATTTTTGTTAACGATTAAGTGGCAACGCATGTATTTTTCGTTTTAATTGGTTTATTACCGGCGCTGCAACTTGGTGAAGTCGCCGATGTTCTAACAACAATTTCGAGCATCTAATTGGTTTTATGGCAAGCAACAAGATAAGATGAAAGAAACATAGAAATAAAGATTAATGCAGCAATTGAATCAATTAGAGAAAAGTCTGCAGTTTTTTTCTTAGCAGATGTAAAATAATCGGTCATAACTGTAGAGAGCAATTTAAGTTTTGTGAATAAATCGAGGCAAATATGTAGTACAGTTTCAAAAAGACAGATTATTTTGTGACAGTATAATTAGCACTTTAAGAGGTTTTATAGTGTTGTTAACTATATGTGACTTATAAAACGATCTAAATCAATCCGAAGCTTACGTCGAGATACGATAAAAACTTTCTTAAGAGTCATTGACAAAACAGAATGCATTGCAAATCACAATAATTCTCAAGTGTGCATCTTGCTGGATTTAAGTAAATATCTTTGTTATAACTAGAAAACGTTTTTAATAATAAGAAATCATTTTCTGTAGAAGAGACAATATGCTTTATTGAGATAAATCATTTTCCCCTTTTTGAATTACTAATGTTTCGTTGATTTAATTTTATTTAACGAGTTCATTCAATTCTATTATTATCTCATGTTTTCAAAACAAGCAAATATAACCCCTTTCTTTAGAAAAACAATACTTCAACTACATGTATAAGGCAATTTAATATGTCTTCAAGAAATCGAAAATAGTTGTGAATTTAAGAAATAAATACTAATAGTTTGGATTTTTTTCTAATTGGAGGGCTTATTGCAAGAACATAACAAGCCACATACAAAATATTTTGAAATAATCGACTGTAAAGATTAAAAAAAAAATATTTTTGTGTGTAGGATTGGAATTGAACACGGAAACTTTTACAAATAGGTTCGAAATTTTATAAGAAATAGCCAAAATCTCTTCAGTGGCTGTTGGCAATGCATTAAGTAATATATTGAGCGTAACAAATCAGTTTCTTAGATCATGTGGCTCATCACGTTATTGAAATAAGCCCTTCAATTATAAGTTGAAAATGGTTGAAACAAGTAATCTTGGATTAATTTCACATATTTTTGAGTCAACAAAACAATTTATCAATACAAGTTAAATATTTCTCTGTGTAAAGCAATTTTAGTGAAGTTTTGATAAAAAAATTATATGAAAAATACTTAAAAACACCGAAGATAAAATGACTTACCATTTTCCTATTGAGAAAAATATTAATAGATTTGTACATTTTTTTGTGAAAAATAGCTTCTAATGTTGTATTTCTAATCCATTTATAATTTTGATGATATGAGAATATTTTTAAATTGAAAATAATGACATATTCGGTATGAGAAAAATTTAAGTGCCTGCAAATAAAGGACCTTTTAAGAAAATCCGAACTTTATAGAGCAGGGGTGGGCACGAGTAAGGCCATATTAAGTTTTTTTCAATGCCTTCTAAAGAGACACACTGTACTTAAAAAAAAACCAATTTTTATATAAATAAAGGTATTATTAAAAAAAATTATATCCACCTTAACAACAATAGGGGAACAAATAAAAATTTTAAAATTTTGACTTCATTATGCAAAACTATTCTTAGCGATTATTTCCATCGACTATAAATATTTTGTGCACATCTTCTTTCTCTTAAAAAAAAAAAAGGTTTCGTATCTTTGTTTTGTATGGAGTCCTTTAAAAAAATGCTTTATGCTTTTCTTAAGCTAAAAAATTTAGAGTTTCGCCTCTTTTGTACACATAGTGCGATATACGTCTTATTCATTCATTTCAGATTCATTTTAACGTAAATAGCATAAAAAATAAAAACGAGATTTAAAACAGATCTTTTGGCAATATATGATCACTTGGTTAGTCATCTAGCTCAGCTTTTGTCTGATTTCTCATAGAGAAAAAATACAACATAATTAAAGAGAACGTCCAGTAAAGAAAAACACAGTTACCATTATCAAATTTGTTCTTCAAATCCTTGGTGAAACAACGATAGAATAACAGGGAATACCATGGAATTTCATGAAATACATAAAATTTAAAAATTTGTTTGATATGTTTTTAAAAATCAAAATAAAAAAGAGCAGCACCGTTGTGATAGAGTAAAACTGAGCACCTATGCTATTTTACCACTGTTGCCAACTTGGTGTTTTTTACACAATGATTTTTTTAATTTCGGAGCCACCAAATGTGCATTAGTTTGTGCCTAAATATTTAATGAAAAGTTATCTCAAGTTGTGAATTAATGTTACAAGTATATGAAAACATTAGTATATTTGTGTGTTAGATTCGTTAAATTAGATTATTTTAAGTATTTTAAATTTGTATAAACCTTTGAAGTAAATTGTTTATTTAAAAATAAAATATTGTAACTAATAGTTCAGAATGTAATTTAATTTTTAAATTTAATATTTGCGTAAATATTGGTTTTTTTCATTTAAAGAAAGTGCTGTCACACGGTGTAGTAATTAATTTAAAATGATTGTTGCTTTTCATTTAATGACAAAAAGTTGCCTCTTTTCATTAATTTGATAACAATTTTAATTAAAAATTGGTGCTCTTGCACTTTTTGATACCATCACCAGCTCTGATAAGCTGAGGTTCAATGCAAAAAATTAGTCCACTGCAATCATGGCGGGCCTTAAAAACTCCTCTAATGTCTGCTATAATTAAAAAAAAAAGCAAAACATGAATTTTTACCCATGTCCAATGTTGTTATAAGTATATTAAAAACAAAATAATAATTCTATTAAACTCTGATATCGGCACAAAGATGAGCACTGATAAATTGGCATTGTATTTTGTTATCAAGTTATTGGTTTTGTGCTTTCACTCGACTTTTTGCAACACTTCATTTTTGATAAGGAAAAATTGAAATAGTAGTTAAAATTGCGCATTCTGGCATCAGCGCTGACTATATATAAGCACCATTTGGAAAAATTTAAACATTCTGAAAACAACCACAGTTCAAGTATTAATACAAACATGAAGGCTGGTAAGTAAAATCTATAAAAGGATAACAATATTGCTCTGCTAAATACTTTAGTAAGTTTTTAAAAATCATTTTAAATACTTTTTAATTTACCTAGTTTTCATCTTTGCACTTGTTATTTGCTTCCTGGGCATGGTTGCTGCCCAAACAACTCCGTGTCAATATACCGATGGAAGCGATGGACAGCCAACATGTAACAATGGAAATGTAGGTTCTGTTTACCGCAATAATAACGATCCCACAAGATATTGGAAATGCGTTGCTGCAGGCCAGGCACCAGAAGATGTCCCATGCGGCGAAGGAGGATTTTTGGAAAAGGATAAAAAGTGCGTACCTTGGGCTGCTTGGGATTGGACAGCACCATGCAATCCAGTTGTATAAGTGCTTAAACAGTTGTATAACAATACATAAGATATTTTTACATATAATATGATGACAGTATGAATCAAAATTTTACCAAAAAAAAAAAAAATTAAAAATAAATTCTGTAATGTTTACCAAATAACAATTTGAGCCATCAATAAATGGCTGTGTATTAATTTAGTGAGATGGAGAAAGAGTTCCAGATGTAGTTTCTTCTGTAAGATAGTCTAACATCACCTGTTGTACACTCGAACCGAGCACCGAATCGTTAGAAAATTGGGCTTCATTTAGCGCCATGACCGATTTTCTATATAATGCATATTTTTCGTTAAATTGACATTAGAAGTGTGAAACAGTTAAGGAAAATTGTTTAATCGTTTACGAACTATTTCGCTAAATTGAAGAAATTTAGAGCGA
This sequence comes from Dichetophora obliterata, assembly GCA_963920525.1. Lineage (NCBI taxonomy): Eukaryota > Metazoa > Arthropoda > Insecta > Diptera > Sciomyzidae > Dichetophora > Dichetophora obliterata. The sequence goes on along the minus strand of OY986438.1, from coordinate 43,159,858 downwards.
TTGTGTTGAAATCTTCTTAAATTTGAGTAAGATTTTCTACCTTTTGTTTATCATCGGCTATAGCTAAGAGAAATATTTTCTCTTAAAATAAGAAATTTACTATCGTTTAATAGTCATCGGTTATAACTACGAGAAACATTTTCTCTGAAAATAAGAAATTTTGTACCATTTATTAATCATCGGCTTTAACTTAAAGAACATTTTGTTTGAAAATAATAAATATTTCATCGAATAAAATAAAACCCTTTTTTATTTCAAAAAGCATCCTGTGAGAATTATGATTTTTATATTGACGAAAAACTGCAAAAATTATTATTATTATTAATATTAAATTAAATTGAAAAATTACCACTATCTGGAGACTTGAACCTAGGCCGTGTGTTTGTAAGTCCATCAGCTTATCCATTCGACCATCGCAATTTTTAAACAATCGTCACTTAATTTGCTTCATTAAGAATCGTTTGCTTTTGAAATAATTTTAAAGCATTTTTTCTAGAAATATAAGAAAAGCATCCTAAAAATAAATCACTTGTGGTGCACAAAAAAAAAGCTTTCATATATTTCTAAGAAATATCCAAGTATTGTAACTTATTTTTCTTCAAATTTTAGAAATCATGCTGTAGAATGTTGCAAACGGACTTGATATCAATACAGTTTTTCTTCAAATTTTTTCTGGTTTTATACAATTTTTGAAAATTTATCTTTTATCATTACTTCATCTCTTATATGAAAGTAAAAACTTGTCTTCAAATCCAAGAAGCTGTTTTGATAACGTTGCTACGAAATCAAGACGTGAGGTCGTTAAATCATGTAAAAATTCTCTACATTATGGATAAACCTCTTTAAAATATAGAAAAACCGATGCCTATGATCTATGCCACAGTTTCTAAATTTAAGGGAAGCAGATTTTTTTGAGTGTAATTGTAAATTTTTGAATATAAACTCAAAAAATAGGTAATGTGGTGGCCAGAGATGATCAAGTCAGTACTACCACTTCTGTCACCTTAAGAAAAAGTCACATTTGTGATCTTAAGGTCACAAAATGACCATGCCTATTTTTGTATGCATTTTTGTAAAAGCTAAACTTTCATTAAAAATAGACACGAAATCACAATTGATCAAAAAACAGCTGATGGTCACTGAATGACTTATTTGATTTAACCAAAAGCTTCTTGTAAATGATTTCCCCTAATGTAGGGTATGATAAAAGGTAATTACATTTTTTTTCAGGAATTAGAGAAAATACTGAAGTTCTAAAGTACTGAATTCAGTACTTTTCACTTTTCACTTTTCACGAGTACCGCAGTACCCCTGCGATGATTTCAGTACTTTTTACAAATATTGTATAAAAAAATGTTTACTTGTTTTATCTTACACATATAGTTTGCACTAGAAAGTGCTAGTAAGATATTCAATAATGCGTATACTTATTAGTTGTCAAAAACTATAAAAAATTAAGTCTGTCAAGTGCGTTGGCAAGACAGTTGACAAAATAGTTAATAAAAGTTAATTTTTTTCAGGTTTGTTTTTATTTTGTGTACATATTTTCTTAAATTAAACACCCAGACCGATCAGCCCAATATATTTCCTCTTGAAAACGATGGAAAGAGTGATGGCTGACTGTCTTGAGAGCACTTCGCTGAGGCAAAATCCTCTGAGTAGATGCCAACATGCGTATAGAGCAGGAAGGTATACGGAGAGTGCTCTTCACGAATTGGTAAGAGTGACTGAAAAGGAGTTATTTTCAGGAGGTATTGCGATGGCCACATTTATGGACATCGACGGTGCTTTCGACAAAATATGCTTTGGAAGGCTGCGGCAAGCCCTGACAGAGCGCAATGTAAGTAAGCCCAATGATAGCAAATTGGGTAGACAATATGCTCAAGCACAGGGCTGTCAACATGCAGAATGGTAGAGTCAAGACTAGAGGTAAAATAAGTAGAGGATGTCCATAGGGCGGGTTGTTATCGCCAACCCTGTGGAACATAACTGTGGACTCACTACTGGTTAGACTGGATGGATATAAATAAAACACAAAAGCTTAAAAATTGTACATTATCAATTAATTCTATGAAATGTTGCTTTTTTCTGTTCTTCAATATACTCGTAAACTATCTCGTAAACTTTCTTCAAAAAATTTATTTATTATCAACGAATTACGTTACTAGTTCAAATTTCCTTGCATGAAATACAATGTATTATTTAATAAAAAATTAATTTATGTTTTTTTATGTATGCGTCGTATAACTGTTATTGTTAATTTAAATTCAGAAACTTAGAACTGTGTTTGTTTAATTTTTTTTATGTTAAACTAATAAAAAAATATATATAAAACTGTACATTTATATTTTATTTCTTAATTCAGTACTTTAAGTACTTTTTGAAATCCGCTAAGTACCAAAAAAAAAATTAGAATTATCTTCTTTGGTAGTGGCCGTGTTCGAAGAATCGCGGAAGATCGCCAGTTAAATTATTACTTTTAAATTTTTGTAAGTAAATAATTATTTAAAATTATTTAGATAAATTTTGAATAGTCTCATATATAAAAATTAATGTTTGTTCGAATCTTATGCGTTGAACCACCGTTCCTCCAATAGCGATAAAACGTTGTCTACTTATTGCTTGAAGATGTCTTGGCACATCCCATACAACCCAAATAAGCGATATAGAATAGCTTTGGAATTATAGGTCGCACAGCCTCGGAATTCAGTATTCGACTTCAATTTACACGTGCATCCCCACTTGTAACATTTTATAGGCGTTAAGAAAGGAGGCGCGTCATTGTGTCAGCAGCCCGAATTTTTGCATAAATTCGAACTAAAAATCACACATTAATAAAACTTGTTACGAACTTACAATTTTAACTTTGTCAACTAATTGCTTGCACTTACGCAAAAAAAGCAATAGTGACTTGCTGCATCTTTATGTATAACGAAACGAAGGCTGAACGTGGTGCGAGATACGGTAAGCAATACATTTTTGCATATCAAAAAATATTGTTGCTCGTTTTTTTCACGACGTTCGATCTTCGTTTACATCATAAGATGCAGTAAGTAAGTAAAAATAGTTGTGTGCGCAGATAATTTATTTTTTGCCGTATATACAAACATGCGGCAAAGATTTCTTAGCATTTATTTTCAGTTAAACGTGTTAACTCTTTCAAATTTTAATGATATTTCCACAATTATTTCTTCTGTGGCAGTAACGCGCCAGGTTTCAGCTAATAACATGTTAATATAACAAGTGTCAAAATAATATTCTATTATAGATTCAACTGTAAATTCCGCTATTCAACTCATATCCACATTATGAAGCTTCTGTTGTTTCAAATTTTGATAAGCACTGCAATTAGATCAATCATAAAGCAAGGTGAAATATCTGATAAGAATTTTAAAAAAACTCCCTGAAATAATAATGATCACATCAGATTTGTACACACAAACAAATTATTTTAATAAAAATCAGCGTATTTTTTATATCTATTCATATAATAGTGTTTGTATTGATTCCTGAAAGTACATTTTATTGTCTTTGTTATTATTATCGTAATTGTCTACAATTGCTGATAAAAGTAAGAGCCGATAGCTACCTACTCTTATGACGTATGATAACATTTTGAGGTGTGTTCATGATTCTATTAATAGATGTTGGTAAAACTTTCATTGAGCATCGCTTAAATTTAATATTCTGTCGAAAATTGTAGACTTTTGATACAAAAATATATCAATATGTGCGGACTTCAGACTTTTTTGTCAGCAACCGAGTATGTAACGAGTCATTCATAAACACAAGTACCTATGTCCAAAAATGAAAAAAATCTGGCACATAGGTACCAAAAATCCTATCAGAACTATTTGACTTATATGTTAATAAGAATTGAAACAAGAAATATTTTAATTTTTCGTTCAGTTTTTAAATAAATTTTTTGGCTGTTTTTAGCTTGAAATTAATTAAATCTATAATTAGAGTATTCACAAGGTGTGCTATCATGTCATAATGTTATATTGTCCTAAGATTTTATACTAATTTAAGCATTTTATTGTTGCCTTCCATATAAAAAAGTACTAATATATTACAACTCTGAAAGCTACGTTTATTGAAGTGTCGTAATAAAACAGCTGTTTCTTATTTGCATTTATTTATATTGTAAATTTTAGTTGTAAAATTTAAGACAATATGACATGTAGTGTCCGACCGAAACCGGAATTTTGGGCCGAAACCGAAACCAAAACTGGTTATTAATATGAAAATTTAAGTTTTTACAAATAATTTTTTTTTTATTAAAAGGAAACAAAAGTAATTTCATACACATAAGAAAGAAATTTAATATAAAATAAGTATTATTTGAATATTAAAGTTTATAATAATTAAATTAAATTTACTATTATAATAAATGAAATAATTTTTCCTTTTATTTTTTATTACAAAAGCAATGCATAATACTTTGTATCTTCAGTACACACTCAAAATAGTATGCACCTACAATGCATATTTTTATAGAACTACAAAACAAAGTATTTTTGTTTTTTTTTTAAGGTTAAGTATTGTAAAAATAGAAATATTTCGTATTCTTTTCCTTTATTCCACAAACAAAGAATTCGTTCGGAAGTTTAGTTATCATTTTTTGGCTTCAGTACTTATAAAACTTTAATATTAATTGCAAAAGAGATTATACAGCGTGAATAAAAACTGTGGCACTTGTTTTATGCCATAAATCAAAAGCACTGTGTAAACTTTATTAAACAAAAATGTTTTTTATTTTAAGCATTCTTTATAACTCTTCATCATTAAATTCGAATCTTTCACCATTAATTCTTTTTAAAAATTTAAAACAATCTGTGAAAGGCGAGCATGCGGCACGCATCTGGTTTTCAGGTATATTATCTGATATTTTCATTGATCATCGCTTAAGTTTACCTACCTTCATGTGTTTATGTTCATTTATTTGCTCAGCATTATACCTCAAATAGAAAAGTCTAGGGAGTTTAGGTCAGAGGATGACGTAGGGTATTCCTTCAACAGAAATAAAACATTGCAAATTTGCTCTGCACCACCTTTGAATGATTTTTGCCTTTTGTGCTGGAAAAGAATCTTGCTGAAAACAAAAGTAACCTTCTCTTTAAATTTGCTTGGCATGCCGCATAAGATAGTTCCTTAAAACATGTTGTCAGTAATATGCCGAATTAATTTAACGCCTTTTTCGATAAGAAGAAGGGGCAATTTGCCTTTTTCGAAGAAAGCGCCCCATGATTGACGAAATATTTCGAAATCTTTTAATGTTTTTTTTTTCTTTAGAAATTTCTGCCATGCAAGTGCGTACACTCTATCATTTTGCGAGTTGTGGCTTGCTTGCAAAAACAAGAGTTTTGCGTCGGAAAATGTGATACTGCAACCTGCGTGCCGGCGAAGGATCTCTGCACTTATTTCCTTTCGCAATATTATTATTATTATTGACAAAACGTTTGAAACGGTTCATGCAATAATTGTGCAATCATCATGCAATAGTTGCGACAGTAACTTCGATTCACGCTGTAGAATCGAAAATTATAGTATCGAACGCATAAAATTAATCAAAATGTTTTGCGTTAACACGAGAGATCAAATTATAGACGAATTAATAATTTTTGTTTTGTACAATGCATTGTAAATATTTTCATATTTGAATTAAATGGCTGATGCAAGAAGTTTTTACCAAAGTGACAAAAAGGGCCGAAAGTGGCCGTAACCGAAACCGAATATTCGGTCGAATACTAATGACATGATAGCACACCTTGTGCATACCCTAAATATGTCTAGCCTTACACTTCTATTGGTTTCTTAAACTTTTTATATATTTTTAATTTCTGTTATTATATTTTCACACGTCTTGCAGCCGTAACTTATTAACCTTGTATGCCAATATTTGTTTGATGTTTGCATGATGCGGAAATGTGGGGCCATTTTTGCATAGATTTTTTCAATATTCGTGGGTTGAATCAAATTTTTCTCGGTCTTTTCATATTGACCTTTTGACCTTTTCATATTGACTGGTCTTATCTTTACATAGGTTCATCGGTCTTTTTATAAGAACAGATGTAGCGTACCAGTGTGAGAGGACTTCGAACTTGACCGATCCAGAATTTAGCTCAATGTGGGTTAGATTCAGGCTTCGTTCGCACTTGCTTCATATCTTTGTTTCTCATAGAAGTACGAATTTGGGGATGGAGCCTACTTTTAACAAACTTTACTCTATCTCTGATTTGATTACGCCTATTTTGGGGTTGTTTCCTGACAGTGAGATCGTTGTAGCAGGCGATTTCAATGCCCACAACCCGTCTTGGTTAGGTCACACGGGTCCATTGACACCTGTTGGGTACTATGTTTAGCTATTTGCTTACTGCATCTTTTTGTAAAACGAAACGAAAGCTGAACGTTGTGCGAGACACGGTAAGCAATATATTTTACCAAATAAAAAAATATTGTTGCTCGTTTCTTTCACGACGTTCAACGTTCGTTTCGTTACACACAAAGACGCAGTTAGTCGAACCAATTGATTTAACTAGTGAAGGTATTCACTTTTCTGCCTCAAAGAGATATGCAAGCTATAAATAATATCTTTAACAAATTTCTGACTTTGCATCATGCCATATATGATGTGAGTGTCAACGCACCTCTTGGTAACACGGATCATTGTACCATCTCTGCTGTTTTTCCATATTCTAATCCCTGCACGTCTACTCCTAAAGCTTCGAAGAAAACTGCATGGTTTTATGGAAAAGCAAATTGGACTACGTTAAAAAATTTTTATCGCAACTTAAATTCGAAATTACACTTCGCTGATAGAAATGTGAATGCCATGGCTGTCATAGTAAAAAAATTATTTTATTGAGTATGCGGTCTTTTATTCCCAATAAGATGAAAAGCATTAAATTAAAAGATCACTCATGCTTTAATAAGACTTGAAGGATTGTAGACAGGTCCAAAAAGGAAGCCTTTCAGAATTGGCGTTCCCACAAGAATTCTGATACCAAAAGACTTCGCATAGAGGCTAGGAATCGCTGTAATACAATTTTAAATCGCAAAAACTTTTTGCACGAACCTCGCATTCGAGAACAGTTTCTTCTCTGCCCAAAGGGATCAAAAATGTTTAGTCATTTGTTAAAAGAGTGAAGAATCAGACAACATCATTGATTTCAACTCTTTTAAAAAATGACCAAACTTGCGCTGACTCGGCTGATAAAGCGAACCTTTTGGCTCGATTGTTTGCAAAAAATTCCACTCTCTCCGATAGCAATCAGCCACAACTCTTTGTTGAGAGTAAATCTCCTGTATTGCATAAGATTTACTTTCGAACGAGAGCAGTTAAAAGATTTTGTAAAAATCTCAACGTAAACAAAGCCTCTGGTCCTAATGGCATATCGCTAATTGTGCCTAAAATGTGAGCTTCTTTGCTGGCTCAGCCTTTGCTCAACCTATTTAACATCTCCTATAAAACATGAGTATTTGCAACTTGTTGGAGGATGGCAAATGTTCAGCCAGTACCTAATAGAGCAATGCCAGGAACCCTGCAAACAAGACCCATTGCGATATGCTCTACGCTTTCCAAAGTTATGAAGAGCGTTAAAAAAATCAACATTATGAATTGCACAACACACTGCTCAGTGACCGTCAATATGGTTTCCGTAGGGCTCGCTCTTCTGGTGGCCTAATGGCGTTCTTAACCGAAAAATTAATCCAATGCATTCACTTTTTTGGTGAGAGCATGGTTGTTGATCTGGAGATTTCAAATGCGTTTGACCGAGTGTGGCATAAAGCGCTCGTGCCAAAATATATTGCATATGGTGTTTGTAGTAACTTTGCTGGATATGAATGACACACCTCTTAATGATCTACAAAAAACTCTGCGGTGGGTCTTGCATTAGAGTACAAGTTCAATTCAAGCAAGAGCCAGTGCTGTCTGTTAACCCACAAGCGGATGAATTGCTCCTTAGCTCCTCTCGTTATGAATGTTATGGGTCTTGTGGAATCAGCCACTCTTGACGGCCTGGGCATATCGATCCATTCCGATCTACGTTGGAATAATCATATTTTCGATGTGTAGAAGCGGACAATTTCTTAAAACGGTGCAAAAAATGTTTCACTTCAGCTGATTTTCGCATGATCAATACCTCATATATCAGACCGAAAATGGAGTAGAATTCGCACATTTGGGAAGGGGCTTCAAGATCTTATTTGGAGTTTCTGGACCGAATTCAACGTCGAGCGCTATATTTGATAGGGGATGAAAATATTTCATCATCTCTCAACTCTCTTGGTAATCGACGTAATATTAGTTGCCTTAGCCTTTTGTATAGCTACAACCATGGGAAGTGTTCAAGGGAGATACATTGACTGACGCCACCAGCTCGTGTGCTTTCCAGGTCCACTTGGGCAGCAATTCAACCCCACTCCTTTATGATAGCCTTGATGTCCAACAGAACCTCGCATTACCGAGAAAATTTGTTTTTGAGTCGCACGGTTAAGTTTTATGTTGTTTAAAAGTCTTCCTGCGAGCGTGTTTCCCGGAAGCTTCGAGCTATGCAAATTTAAAACAAATCTTCACCGATACTATTCCATCTATCCAACATCCAGCTACCACCCCATTTTACGAATCAACATAAAATACATACATATATATTCTTCAAAAACTTATTTTTATATTCCATCAACTTAACTGACCAGAACATTTGATCAATAAAAGAAGCAAATCAATTTTAAAAATTTACAATTTCCGTCTTTGATGGCGACATGCTTTACTTGAGCTTATCATGATGCTTATTTTCTTTTTTTTTATATATATATTTTGCTTTTTACTAGTCACTCATAAATTATGAAATATTATTCACAACTTTACCGTTTTTGTGTGTGTGTTTTTTTTTTCAAATGTTGTAGGCGTAAAATTTAATTGCGCATCATATTCAGCTAAGTATGTTTTTAATGTAGTAGTTTTTTGGGCTATAAGCGTAGAGACTAGAATACTAAATGCCGGAAACGTAGCACGCCAGCGTTTGAGTAGATTCTGGCATGCTGACCCGAAGGCTGGCTGACCCAAAAAGAACTCCAGAAAATTTTAATTACCCTTTTTTTGGCGATCCATAATAATAATTCTTTGTAGTTGGTTAATGTTGGTCTTATGTTTGTTTTACACCTGCTCTCCATAATTTGTTTTGAATACCAAGCATTATGATGTTTTTGATTTAGTTAAACAATTTGGTTACTTGATAATCGGATCTGTAGAAAAAGTGGTGTTTTTTTCAGTTCTGTTAAAATAAAAATTGATTTTTGGAAAATCCAATTGATTCAATAAGTAATTACAAACATTTTGGTATATAAATCGTCCTTGTATGATGTATGGTTTGGGAGGTATGATGAAAAAACCATATATTTTTTATTTATCACGAAAAGTTTTAAAAGTTTGTTTTTATATTTTGTGCCTCTATATCTCCAAAACGAGAAGAGATAGAGCAAAACGCATTTTGACCACGACATAACTCCTCTTAAGGACGATGTAATGGCGAAAATTTTGAAACATGAATCATCCTTGCCCGATATGTTGTTTAGATTTTATGGCGAAAAAAACGAAAAAATAACTCACCAAAAAGGACATATAGAAATAACATATAAGCTACAAAACTCAACAAAAAATCACGAAATATTCGTGAGCGTAAGTGATTGAATTTACCTCATGAGTGAGCGTGCGTGACTTAAAATTCTTCGTTTCACAACTTTTTATCTTAATTTTGCAAATCTGTTCAAAATTTTGTGATAAGTTTGTTTACGCTTTTTCTACCAGTTGCATCCAAAATGCAACACCGACCACTTCTAATAAAGCGACAACAACCAACTTCCTTTAATTATTTCGCGAAACAAGTTATAGAGTTTTTCGGTATCTGGTCGTATTTTAGAGGAAAGAAGATCCAGACTGCTCGGTGAAAATTTGGATAATTTACTTTTTTTAAATAAAAAACCATCATTAATGTGTCGACTGAAGTACATACTTTGTTTGCATTTCAAATAATACTATTTATTAATAAAATTCAATAGATTTTAAATGTATTTAAATGCTTAAAAAGTTTTCATTTCAACTCAAATGATGGTCTGCGGTGTCCATATAAAAATTAATCATTTGCTGCAAGCTAATTTATGATTTCATATAATTTTAATATATAAGATGTATCTTTGTAAGATATGAATTGAACTTTCATTTCTTATGTTAAACTTTATTTAAACACTAAATAAACATTTAAGGTACCATTACAGTGTGTAAAAAATTACAAATCAATTTTTTTTTTCGTTAGAATATGGTTCTGTAAGGTCTTAAGAATACGTATACAAAATTTTAGAAAAAAATTTCAAATAGAAAAAAGTTGTAACTTATATTATATTTGTATGTCGCGTGTTATTCAAGAACATTTAAATCTTTAAGCGCGTTTTTCTCGAAACAAGGTTTTTCGAATCGGATTCTAAGATATCTGGAGTTTTACTTGATCGATTTCGATGAATCTTGATTCATTGTGATGCCTATACACTCTGTTAAGCACTAGACCTATAAAAATCCAAAAACTTTTATATTTTGTTTTTGTATGGCTAATATGTTTTTTGTACATTTTTTTCAACGCATGCCATTTTTTTATTTTAATTTTTTTTATTTGTGTAGGTTGAATGCTCAACTACAACCCTTAACTAAAGAATGCACTTTGAGTTTTTACTTTCAACCGCTTTGTAAATGCTGGAGACGAGAAGCCAATTGCAACAATTTTTTAAACACGCTAACTTCAACGTCTTGTAGAAAACTAACAAGAACTATAAAGACAAAAAAATTTCTTTTGTAATTTCCTCATGAACAATTCTTCATTATGTAAAAAATTTGAATCATAAAAAATAGTACTAGGCCAACAAAATTAATAAAAAGGTGTTTTCTTTATAGCTACACATTGTAATAGTACCTTAATAAGAACTCGTGTGTATTCTTCTTCTAATAATACGTGAATACAACTTTAAGAATTTTCGTTAGTAAGCGTGCCTTATCGTTAATAGTTCGTGAGCACTCGTGAGTCAAAGAATGTCACCGTGATTCGTGAGTCAAAAATAATTTTAATCGTGAGCATTCGTGATTAGAAGAAAACACATCGTCAGTGTGCGTTATCGTAAGTCAAAGTATTCATTTTAACCGTGATCGTGCGTAAATAAAAAGAACACATCATGGTCGTGCGTGATCCTGAGTCAAAATTACTCACGCGCCCATCTCTACTTTGAACAGTTTCTGAAAATAGTTAAAAGTACTTCACAAAATATGAAGTACTTTGGAAAAGCTAATGTACTTTAAAAAAAAATTAATGATACCAACTCATTTTTTCAAGTGTGCTTCTGAATGCATTCAGCCGAGTTCAGAGTATTGAAATGTGCTTCATAAAACTCAAATTTACTTAAGGTAGGTTTTTGGCAAACAATTTAATATTTGTTTTTTTAAACTAATTGTAATGCAATTTTACACATCTTTTACCAAAATAAGCTTCTTTGAATAATTTTTTATGTTTTTACACTCAATAATATGGTCAAAAACAAAGCACATTTTTAACTTTTTTTCCACGCTTCATAATTTTCATTAATTTCCATATTTTCATTAAATTTTGGTAAAAGATGTGCATTCAAGAGTCTGTTTTCGAATGAATTTCTGTTTTTTTTCGTATAATCTGTAGCCGAGCTTTTTTAATAATAATATTCTCGATAACAATTGGTATTCTCTCGAATACATTCCTGACAAAAACTTTCACTCAAAGTATATTTGACATTTTATTGAGTTCAATTGTAAATTGTGGCGTAAATTTCATGCTTTTAAAACACATATGCAATTCTTTTATGAAACTAAATTTTAACTTCTTTCCCATTTTTTTGTTGCTAATTATGCTTTTGTTTATAAAGATCAATTCAAGCGTTTTTATTTTTTTACCATTTGTCACTATGCTTACGTATATGCTGTATAATATATAATTTTTAAAGAATATTTATCCAATTATTTTAAAAACAAACCCAATATATTTTGTTTAATTTAGTAACCACTTCTTTTCATTCTCAATTTCCATCACTAACAAAATCATTTGCATTTGCGGTGGCCGTTCTCAGCGCCCACCATGAAATTCGTTTAAAATTTAAATTCTTTTCAATAACACAAATATCAATTACTGTTTGTGTCCGTCTGCCTCTTTGTCCCCAGCTACTTGTGTACTTATATTTATACTTATTGTCTACTTATTTCGGCCCATTGATCGGTCACGTCAATTTTTTAGTTTTTTGGATTCCTTTATCATTTTGAAGTTCTTGTCGATATCTATCTATATATTTTTCAGTCCAATTCTGATGTTAGTTGTTTGGTTATTTAATTGTGGTAACTACGTATGTTTATCTTGCGTTCTGAGGTGGTAATGTTTGTTTGTAGGGACTTCTTTCAATCACGATCCTGCTGCTCGCTGTAATGTAAAAGTTATTTTTTGTTTGGTGCCAATTTAAAATTTGATTAATAGTTTTTTTTATTTTACTTAAAATTGGTATGTTCATAATTTAAAAAATTACGCCAATTTGTTTTAACTGTCATCTAATGCAAATGTGATACTTGAAAGCTTCCTTCAAAAATCTAATGAAATAGGGTGTGGTTGGGTGGTTGTACGAAGCTCTTAATCTTTTATAAGGCATAGGGAATAAGTTTTAAGTTATATATAAAAATACATATGCAGGGTATTCTCAAAGCGTATTTGACCGTCAAAGATAAATTTAATTTCATAGGCTTTGCATCAAACCAAAGTAAAAGACTAATAGAGTTTATTAGTCTAGACTAGAGAGAATTTATAATAAGCAAAAATGTTGTTTTTGCAGTTGTTCCAAGACGGAAATATCCAATTAATCCTAACCCAAAAATTCTATATAAATTAACCCAAAAATTCTATACAAACATTTCTATTATTTAATATAACCTCGTCAAAGTGAACGCAACAATGATATATATATTTCTGTTACATATTTCGTATAACATCTAGTTAAACCGTTTTACGAGTGTGATCCATTCTTTTCCCTGCTACTAACAATTGAACAGATCTGCAAGCATTGTTTTCTATACTAAATCAATATCGAACACTTTACGCTTCAGTGGCGGCAATCACAAAATCACAAACATCACAACACTATCATCAAAACAGCTAGTCAATAAAACAGACAAACAAGACCAACAATCATATAATTAAAGAATCATTTAAAAAAAAAAAACAATAACAAAGAACAATCATGTTTCATCCATGGTACAGCGGCGGTTGACATATTCAAAGGGGCTGAGCATGCGCATGAGCTAACTTGGTGCTGTAAAGTGCGCGTGCGTCACGCAAAACAATAACTAAATAATAAATGAAATGAGCATGAGCGGCATGCAATAGAGCGGGTCCACATGGCACTTGGAGTCATGACAACAAATGGACAACATTAAGATTTGGATTTGGATTTGTACACAATGCTCTGAAAAAAACATGTTATGTGTGGGACGTTAAGCAACATAAATAAATAAAAATGTTGACACAGAAAAACCGAGATATACGTTTTTTTAAAAGAAAAACAACAATAAATAAAAAAGCTCCTTATAAAAAAATGTTTATAAAGCTTTTGTTGATAGGAAGCGCTTTGCTGGCACTTTGCTGTTGTTGGATTTGCTTTTTTGAGACATATCTACTATAATTTTGGAACATATGATATGGTGATTACTTTTGTTGTTTCTCAGCTTCGGCTTGCTTGTTGTTGTGGTATGTTAGTGTTTGTTGTAGAAGTTGCAGTGTAGTTTGACAAACGGTGATGGTTTTTGACAGATGAACATGTAAACTGAATTGAAAAAAAGAAACTAAATATTAGCGTGTTGTTGTTAACTAATGCTGGTTATGTTTTTTTTTTTCAAAATTATTTTTTATATCAGCTGACATAACTCGATGTTGGCATAAGTGAGGACTTTTTGGTAATGGCACGCACTAAAAATTGATGTTGGCTATTCAGAAATCTTCTAAGCTCGCGCGGAATTTTTAAGATCTGACTAATTTACTGTATAGCACATAGTTTTTGCATGTGACTTTGTTTATTAGTAATAAATTAAGTTTTAAAAAATTGAATATAATTTTATTTATCAATAAGTCTTTTTAATAATTACAAAAAATTTATGAAATTCCTTAACTTTTAACTGTGGAGGTGGTGGTAACTTTTACCCCCTCTTTATATGTTTTTGTTGGCTTTAAAATAAGGCTAGTGAAATAATAGTGAAATAGTGGCGGCCGTAGCCTAGTGGGTAGAGTGCGTGGCCCCTAAGCTAAGGAACCGCGGTAGCCCGGGTTCAATTCCAGCTCAGACAGAATGTTTATTCAATTGAATTAATTTTTCTGTTCGGTCGTCACCTCTCTGCAGACAATGGCAAACCTCAGAAAGTAAAAATTGCCATGTAAAGCTTCTTGAGAACATAAGCCGTTCGTAGTCGGCATTAAACACGTAAGTTCTCGGTCATTTGTGATCAACCATTTAATAACACGCACAACACAATTGATCAATAGAAGCTAGGTCAAAGCCCTTCCAAGGGCTGAAATGGCCAGTTTATTTTATTTTTTTATTTATAGTGAAATAAAGTGCCAGTTGCATTAAACTTTAAAAAAAATAATTTAGTATTTATTTAAAATAAAAAATCTTGTTTTTAAAGAATACATAATTTTAAAAACCTTTTTTTTTTGTTAGATTTTTTTAGTCAAATTAAAAAGGGTAAAATTGACCACCATGTCACAGATTATGTCAAAAATAATACACAGTTAAAGTTTTATCTCAAAAATTAATAACCGAAAGATGTAGTACTTAAAGTTAGTTACCATTTTCAAATGATGTTGTACTTAAAGTTAGTTACCATTTTCAAATCATTGTAAAGATGCGTGCTATTACGTAGGCTGTCTGTTCATAGACTAGTGTCAAATTTTGAGCAAGCTGCTCCATTTAATTTGTGTTTGACAGCCATTGAAATAAGACAAGCTCGTAAATTTTGTTTACTCATAAAGCATAATTTTTTGCTTAAAACCCATCACTGAAACCAAAGAAATGCTTGATAAATAGTAAGAGAACTCCGTATCATTAATTTCAATGGTTAAGAATTTCGTTCTGATCATACAGGCACAAATGACGCTGAACGTTCAGGTAGCATAAAAAGGGTCGTCACGCCAGAAATCGTCGATAAAATCCTTGGAATGATATTGGATGATCGGAAAATGAAAATGCTTAAGGTGATAGGCATCTCAACTGAGCGAGTTAATCACTTTTTACATGAAAAAGCTATCCGCGCGATTGCTCACACTGGGGTTATTCAAGAATTACGTAAGCACCACATAGGGGCGTTGGGTCATTGCTTTGCTTATTTTTAATGTCATGAGGGATGGGAGGGTATGGATGGTGATTACGTCAGCAGTATTTATTTTTTACTTTTCGAATTTTCTAAAAAATTAAGTCGATTTTGGTTTGAATTGCAACCTTGCTTGTCGATGCTTGAAAACAAAATACAGGGTCCGCTATCCAAATTTTTTTTTGCAACTAGTGCTTATTTCGTGAATGGTAACACTTAGCTCATGTCCGATTTGACAAATAATTAGTTTTATCCTTCCGCTGAACGAATATGGTTGTATATACGCTTGAACAACGCTGGGAAATATTACGACATTACTTCACACAGAAAAAAAATCATTGTAAAATCAACTAGAAACACAATGATTTTACATGTTTACCCTATAATTTTGCTTCATAGAGATTTATAGTAAAATCATTGTGATTTTCATGTAAAAATCGCAACAAATTTTCATGTTGAATCATTATGAAATCATGTAAAATCATTATGATGGTCATGTTGAATCATTATGAAATGCAGCTGAATCCTAACCTCAGTTTGAAATAAAAAGAACTTCAAGTTGGTTTAATTTAGTTTTTTTATATTGAATAATAAAAAAATACGACTTCTAATTACAAAACGTACCTCAATTTTTCTCCAACTAAATATTTTTTCTCGATAACGTACACGAAGTCCTATGGGTGATATAGCTTCCTGTTTATCTTCCTTAGATAAGTACCTTAAACTTTCCTAGTCAACTGAAGCTTCTATTTTTATTGAAAAGTAATACAGCATTTTGATATTATTTTGTTATAGCAACATAAGTCACATATCACATTACCTTGTTCATCTGCATCGACGTTTATGGATTCGGCTACTTCCATTTGTATTTACTTTTCATTCCACTTGTTTTACTTTTTCAGCTATTACAAACTATTTTAATTTTTAACGAAGCTACTTCTCGCGATAAAACTTCTAATGTGCTAGAAACAACAGAACTTCTTCAGCACGCAAAATTTGTTTTTACATGATGCAATAATAATTTTACTTGATTTCATAATGATTAAACATGATGTCATAATGATTCTACATGAAATCATAAAGATTCTACATGAAATCGTGTTGATTAACTTTTTACATGATGCAATAATGGTTTTACTGGTTTTACTGATTTTCATAATAATTCTACATGAAATCATAATGATTTTACATGAAATCATAATGATTTTACATGAAATCATAATGATTTTTATGTCGCTGCCACCATGAAATATAAAATCATGTAAAATTAAATCAACTATGCATCACAATGATTTTACTATGCAAAATTTTTCTGTGTGTTTGAAAATCATGGTAATGTTGCAGAATGTGTGCGAAAATTGCGTACGGATTTTGGAAGAAGAGAAGCACCGTCAGCTCCGTATGTTCGTTATCTTGTGAAAAAGTGTAAGAAACTGGCATCCTCATCGATAAACCAAAGCGTGAAAAGCAAAAAGCAGTGCGTACACCCGAGAATATTGCTGCTGTGGCAGAAAGTGTGCATGAAGCGCTATCAACATCAATTCACCGTCGTTCTCAACAATTGAACATTTCGGAGACATCATTGAGACGAATTTTGCATAAAGACCTTGGTATGACGCCATACAAAGTCCAATTGGTTCAGGAGTTGAAGCCAACTGACCATCCAATGCGTTTTCGCTTCGCTAAGTGGCCCTGCGATCGACTTACAGAAGATGCCGATTTTGCCAAACAAAATCATCTTTTCAGATGAAGCTCATTTTGATCTTGGCGCGTATGTAAACAAGCAAAATTGTCGCATTTGGGGCACAGAAAACCCGCACGCATACATTGAAAAGCCGCTGCACCCAAAACGAGTCACTGTTTGGTGCGGATTTTGGTCCAGAGGCAAAATTGGGCCATTTTTCTTCGAAAATGAGCAAGGAGTGGCCGTTACAGTCAATGGCGATCATTATCGGGCCATGTTGAACAAATTTTTGTTCACAAAAATTTAAGAGGAGGATATTGGCAACATTTGGTTTCAACAGGACGGCGCTACGTGCAACACAGCTGAAGCTACACTCGATGTTTTGCGCCCTGTTTTTGAAGATAGCATTATCAGCCGCAGAGCTGATGTCGTTTGGCCACCTCGGAGCAGCGATTTGACACCGTTAGACTATTATTTGTGGGACTTATTATTGTGCCCTCAAAGATAAGTGTAACGCCGACAAGCCAGAGACAATTGATGATTTAAAGGACAATATTCGTGAAGCCATTGGTGAAATACAGCTGCACACAATCGATAATGTGCTTAAAAATTGGCCAGCATGGCCAGCCGAGGCAGCCATTTGAATGAAATTATTTTCCATTATTAACCGGAAGGATTGTACTTTCAAATAAAAAAGAAATTTGAGAAAATATCTAGTAGTTTTTTTTTATAGAATTTAAAAAAAAAAGTTATTTGGCGGACCCTGTACATTTTCAGGGATTCCCGATGCATGTACCAATGTTTACGTAAGCATGGGTGGGTGAAGGGGGGTAAGAGCTTTGTTATATCTTGCTGATGAGGGGAAGGGGCTTATAATTATAAAAAATCTGCTTATGTAATACTTGAACGACCCCACTCGACCATAAACGCAGACGTGTGACCACTTTAAAGGATTGTTTGGCGATGTTAAACCGCAATTCGAAAAATTTTTTGCGCCGTTTCGTAACCATAGACGAAACATGGATACATCACAATACACCAGAGATCAAGTAACAGTCAAATCAGGGGACACTCGAAAAGGGTGAACGTACACCGTAGAAGACCAAGGTGGGTCTGTCGGTCCACACTATCATAGCGACAGTTTTTAAAGGGGGCATGTGAAGTCATTCACATCGAATATTACTCACAGAAGTTGGACAGTTTTGGCATTGGTTTGAAGCAAAAACGACAGCATTTGGCGATGAAAAAGTTCTCTTCCACCATGTCAACGCGTCGGTGCACACGTCTGTAGTCACCATGGCAAAAATTCATAAATTTAGCTATGATCTGCTACTCCATCCATCATATTCTCCAGAATGAGCCCCTATCCCATTTCCAAAACTGAAAAAATCAATCGGCAGTATAAGATTAAAGTCGAATGAAGAGGTTTTTACTGAAACAAACGCCTATTTTGAGGACCTTGATAAAAACTTTTATTTTTATGGAATAATAAAATTACAAAAACTAAATGCATTGATCTTACAAAAGACTATGTTGAGAAACAAAAAACCCTTTTTCCGAAAAAAGACCATTTATTCAAAAAGCCTCTAAATTGTTAAATTGCCCTGATATGTGCTGCATTGAAATATATTTTTTATATTTATTTCAAAAATGTGCTGCATTGCGTCACTGAGTCAATGTTTTCAAATCAGCGCAGTAACGCAGTATAACACTGAATGGTTAAGGTTTATAACCCTTTTTCAATTGCGTTGTTTTTACACAGCTCCAAAAAAAAACTGACTTATCAATAAAATGCTGAGACTGATTGGTGAAATCTAATTATAGATTTTATTTTTAATAATAAATTACTACTCTTTGACTTGTTACATAATTTTAATTATGAGCTATTTAGAGCAAGTAAGTTTTGAAGAAGGCAGCAACAACAGCAAAAGCAACAGCAACAACTCTGCATAGATTTAATTTAAAGAATTAATTTATAAAAAGTTACACACTGTTTTTTGTATGATTTAAAAGACATGTACGTATTCAATTTATATATGTATTTTGTATTTATTTGACACTTGTTAGTACAATAAGATAAAGTAACATCTTTTATAGTACAACGAATAATATACATAATCAACAAATCACATATATATATAAGATAAAAATATAAAACAAAAACTATATATAAAAAAAAAGCTAGCAAATACTAGCAATGTATAATAAGTTTTATGAATGAATTAAATTTTGGTTGGATTAAATTTGAATTTAAGCAATTACATAAGGAATAAAGAAAAACAGTAGTTAACATGAAATAAAACAATAAAGTGATAAGTGTTGTAAGATAATTAATAAATAGTAGTAATAGTTAGATGTTTGAATAGTATGACATTAAAGAAAGCCTAAAGTTATTCGCACTAACAGTAGCTTTTATGCTAACCGGTAATGAATTCCAAAGTTTAATGGCGTTGACGAAAAATAGCCGTTTTGAATTTAAATTATTAAATCTCGGTATAATGAGGTTGCCAGATCGGTTTGAAATACTGAAGCATAGTTTAGTATAGAGGTAAGATGGAGTCCTATTATGAATTAATTTATGCAAAAACAAACAATTTCTTGCGTTTAAATAGTTAATAATGCTACATCCCAAAATTTCTTTACTTATTTGGGATACATGGTCAAAGCGCATTAAGCCAAACACATATCTTGTCACATTATTAAAGGCAACTTGGATTTTGTGCGAAGATTGTGAATCAAGATTACTATAAACCAATTCGAAATATGTTATTAAGGGGACTATTAAAAGAACAGCAAGTCTCTTCTTAGTCTCAATGGGAACAAATTGTGAGGAAAGCCGTAGGCAGCGCAGAGTGAAATATATGCGCTTGACAACATTATTTATATGGTCAGAACAGGAGAGCTTCGAATTGACGTAAAAACCTAAATTTTTGCCATGTAGTAAAAAAATAATAACAATTTTAGTTGCATTTTTATAGAAATATTATCAAAACCATGTACACCCAAAAAATAATTTAGGATAAAATTACGAACAAAATCTTTGTAGAAATACAAACAGAGGCTTTTCGTAGAATGAACAAATATTTTGTACATAGTACAAACGTTTGTAGTGTTGGCCGCATGAAAAAAAATTTGAATTCGTAACTTTGTACATTCTAAACGCTAGTTTGTAAAAATTTATAATGTAATAATTTGTGAACTGAACAAACATTGTTTCATAATATACAAAGCGGTCAGCAGCGTTCGTATACTTGTTCGTATCTTTTGTAGATGAAACGAATGCGTTTGTAAAATATACAAATTTTTCTTTGTACATTGTACAAACTGTAATTTGTTTTATTCACAAAGTCGTTCGTATGCTGAAAAGAAGAAACAGCTTTGTGGAATATAATAATTTTTTTCTACATAGTACGAAGCTTTTTTTTATGGGTGTAGTAGCAAATCTTATTACAACTCTGAGCATTTTTTCTTGGAATTATTATTGTTTTTAGTTTTTACATTTGAGTAAGACGCCGAGCATTTTTAAAAAATCTGGAAATAAGGTACTCAAGCTTCACGACCAAAATTGATTTAGGTTACAAGAATCTTAGTTTCTTTAGTTATTATTTATTAGGAAATGTTTTTGATTTTATCTGAAAATTTTTAGCTAGTTATGGCTTTTTAGTTGAAAGGAAATTAAAGCAAAAACATAAGCTTACTCCTAATAGGAAAAATGTTATTAGAGACTTTGTACTATGTATTTTGTGGCATAGATGAACGAAATTTCAAAATGGTTTTTTTTAAAATGGTTATTGCTTTTTTTTTTGGATAACTCACTTTTTCGGGATATTTTTAGTTATGTGCCCATATTTTTTTTTAATTTGCAGCCAACCTGCAGAAATTGCATAACGTTTGAAAGTAAGTTTTTCTTCTTTTTACAATAGCAGCATTCAGCGAAAATCAATTGGATTTTTAATTTAGACAGAGGCAATAAATATCTCCATCTTCATTGAAATATTGTCACCAATTTGCAATTTTTCCGCTTAATTAAAAATTCACTTTTTATATTTTTTACATTTGTGCATTTTCCAAAATCGGACCAAAGATTTTAAAGTTAATACAAATTATTGAGTTCAATTAAAAACTACTGTGGAAAAAATACGTGTAAGATTTAAAATTAAGACATTAATTAATAACTCAAAATAGTTCTGCAAATAAATTAAAAACCTGTTTTTCAGAATACAAATATATTTCGAAAAATATTCTTAAAAAAAAGATTTTTCATTTTTAGAATCTACGCCTCAAAATATATAAAAAAATTGTGATAAGATATACATTTTATTAACAAGTGTAAAATGAACTGAGATTTAAATAAAATTTATTATTTGTTGTGAAATTTACAACTATTTGAAAATTTTTATTTCCGTTACAGAAAAGTGCAGCACATTTTGAATACATTACAGCACAATTTCAATATTTATGAACTTCATTACAATAAAATTCTTCAACTTCAGAAAGGCCATGCCCTTAGAGGTAAATATTTTACAGTTACAGCACATGGTAGCACACATTGGGCACATTGCAGCACAAATTTGTTTATACCAAAAATATTTCCAGTCATTCATTTGACTGTTCCAGTAATTTTCCCCTTCTCCTGTCTCATTCTTTTATTGCTTACTCGTATATTTAAACGTGCTAACAAGATTTCAATTCAATGCTTTGTTGGCCAAAACTTGTCGGATTTTGGTCAATGCTAAATGCTGATCATGAAGCAATTAAATATCTTTAAATATGCAACAGCTAGTTATGCTGTAGATTTTAGTAAATTTTTTTCCCACTGACAGACAGACAGACGTACGTAAAAGTAGCTAGTACCCTCCAGGAAATGCGGCCAGTGAAAGAGTCACTCGTGCACTGGTTCCTCTGTCACCAGTACTAGTGACACATTATACCCTTCACAATGCATTATTCTATTGACATTTTGTATGAGCGTATGTTCAGAAAAGTACCAGTCGCCGTTTGAACTATTGAATAAGTACATCCAAAGGAACCAATTGGGTACATTTTCTATAGTTAATCACTAGTACTTATCTGAAGAAAATGTCAACATATTTAGTGGTTTTTAGGCAGTAGTACCAGTAAATTGTAGAAAGAAACGATTTGATGCTTGTTAATAAATAATTTCATTATTTTTTTTGTTATTTTAAGTTTTTTAGTATATTTAAGTATATTTAAATTATTTTAAGTTTGCACATTTTCGACTTTTTTTTTAATTAATGTTATTTCGTAACAAAATTAAGTGAATTTTTTAAAAATAAAAGGAAACATCTTTAAATGAAATTTCTTTCCATTATTTTAATAATATAGTAAGGCAAAAAAATCTTAAATCTACATTTAGTATAAAATAAAAAGAAAACAAAAACAACATATTCAGTCGTAAAAAAAAAAAACTTAGAAAAACAGAAAGCAATATGTACATATATCAAAAATACTTTGAAAGTAAGAAAAAAAAAGTAATTCAACACTAAAATTAGATAAGAGAAAAGAAAAAACAACATATTCAACCTTAAAAATATAATTTTAAAAAAGGCACATTTGCGAATCACATTGCGCTGACTTCATTAAAACCTTTAAAGAATTTTATTTTCATCTGTCGCGTTCTCTTTGTTTTTTGGTTTTTCCCGTCCCACCTGCTTAAAATATTTTTTTTTCTGTCTTTGAAATGCCGCCCGAAGAATTTCGTCCGGCTTCTCAGAAAATGAAGAAATAATATCTGAAAAAATAGAACATAATTTCTTTTACATTTAGGAAACTAAAGTATGATTTTGCAAAATTTATTTACCTATTAATGATGAATATACATTTGAAAAATCCCTTAGCGGTTTCTTTCCATGTGTACCATCTATATTATAATTCATAATAATACCGAAACCAAGCACTTCGTGAAGGTATTTTTGGATATTACCTTTAATAAGGTTTTTCATTTGACGGATCTGCAATTCATAAAATAAATACATAGGTATGTTAGAGCGATTATATAATTATGCTTATTTTAAGTCTGTGCATTGCAATGATGTTTTCCAACTTGCGCTTAGGAAGTTAATCTAATATTTATTAACTCACGTATGGGTCGGCGTGTGTTGCCAAAATAGTGTCCAGTTCCTTTAACTTCTCTGAAGTATTTATTGGAAATATTTTGGTAATAGATTCTACTACCACATTTTGATTTAATATTTTATCAAGTAACACCTTGTGCTCTGACAAAATTTCAATTATTGCTTCGTTATGCTTGTCTATGTTGGCTAAAGAAAAAAATTGTTAAAATATTATGTTTATTATATTAGGTAGGTATAGGAATATTCGAACCTTGTAATTTATCCACTTTTTGGGACAGTTCATTGCAAGCCGCACACTTTTTATCACCTTTAAAAAAAAATAAGTTTAGAGGATCAAAAGATTGTACTAATATTTTTTAATCTCACCATGCGAAAAGTACTTCACCTGTCCTTTTGACGGTTGATTTTCTTGTTCCTTTGGCATATTTGGTTTGATTTGGTTCGTTTGATTTTAATGCGGGACACAGCTATGAAGAATAGGCATTAGTACGAAGTTCGTTTCAAATGGTAAGCACATAAATTTGTGTTGAATGTCTTGCAGTCGAAATTCTTCTCTCTCCCCTAAATCTAGGTTAGTTCTATAAATACCTAACTGGCATGAGTCTATGGGTTCTTGAAAAAAGCTTTCAACTGTTAATAAACGTCGTCCATGAACAAAGTTAAACTGTCCTTTTGTAAAAGCCTCGATTTTTATTGGTATATCCGGTTTTATAGCACAAAAATTATTAGGGTCATTAATAGAAAAAACGCAGTCGTTGAGGAAAGCTGAAACAATTTTATTTCCTACATACTTAAATACTTCTTGAGGTTTTTTAAAGTACGTTTCATGTTTTTCTTTGTTGACAATCTGTTGAAGAATTGCCGATGGTTTTCGAACATGCTTTTTTAAGATCTGCAATTTGTTTTCAAAATCATATGCAGAGAAAGAAGGCAGAATACCATATTTATCCACACATGATGCAACGTGTAGCAAATTGTGTACATTGAAAGAGACGCTATTCTTTCCGAACACAACCGGAAAGTTCTCGACAAATAATTCTAAAAGCTCATGGGCTACCTTAATATTTGTTTCTACCTGCCGCGGATTATTAAGCAACCGATATGCACAATGCAGTAGCAAAAATTCGTACATAATGTCTTCGTGCACATTATTTAAAAGCACAGTTGGGCCAGTATAGGCTAGAAACTGGTGAAATTCTGTTGCCTTCCAATTATGGATTTCATCTAGAGATCTTGGTTTCCTTGGGAATTCTTTTGGAATGAATTTCCGTAGCTTTACCAGATTAGAAGATATATTTGTTAAATTCTCTTTGGCCGTTTTTGTCTCAGTTTTCCGGTTAACTACTCGTAATAGTATTTTTTGCATTACGCCAAGATCAATAAGGTGCATGCTATCTAAAGGTGTTTGTGTTACCATGTTAAAACCAACTTCTTCTAAGGGCGTTTTCTTGTGAAGAAATATTTTGGCGTGATGCTCTGGGTATGTTCTTAACGAAAAATCTTGGTCTGAAATTAAAGTTCCACTAGAAGTGCTAAATGTTAGTACGTTCTCAACTTTTTTAGCAATTTGAGTACACTTGGTGCAACCATGAGACGATGTATGGCCCGGAACACCACACACAAAGGCTTTAGCTGGCGTGTCACATACCAAGCATCTCAATACAAGGCGCATAGATTTTTCATTTATAAAAAAAGGAGATGTTAACTGTTGCAACTCTACAATTAAATCCTCTAAAAATTCTTCGATGAAAAGTGGCTTAGTATGTCCTACATATAGGCCTACAGGAAATGGTTCTATTTTTTCTTTTAAATTCACTATTCTCAAAAGAATTGGCCAGAGCTGAGTCCGGGAGCTCTTAAACAAAGGAATTCCATCTACATTAATGTCAATTTCTATTTGATCGTAGTTTTCCAAGACTTTATCTAGCTTTTTCAGCTGGTTAAGTATCCCTATATGGCAGTAGTTTCCAGGAACAACACTTCTCACTATAACCTCATCTGCATGTCCGAGCAAAGTTGCTGCAGAAAGTGGAACATCCAACCCTTCCTCTTTTAAAATGACCAGTAGCTTTTCTAAACATTTTCTGGAAGGTTTTGTTTCGATGTACCACTTTTTTAACCTGTCTGCCAAACTCGACGTAGGTAAAACAAAATCCGCAAGACATTTTTCTACTTGTTGTTGTTTTTCATCTTCTTGCTCTGGAGTGACGCTGCAAATCAATTCCCTCTTATCATCCCAATTAACCATTCTTTTTTTATAAATTTGTTTTTGTTTGTTTATTTTATATTTATAATACCGTTTACTCATTATAACAATTGATAATAATTCACCTTTATTATATAATCACTTTTTTAACTTTTTATTTTATCTCGCACAATAAACAAACCGATTGAACATACGCGCAATAAACAAATGGCGTACTTTGAGCATGCGTTCAATGTTCTCGTTGTTTCTCTGTCTCATAATGAAGCAGCACGTTCGTAGAAAATCAGAATGTATACGCTTCGTTGACAATGTCTACAGTGTGCTTCTACAGCCGTTTACTTTAGTTCTGCTGTCTCTGGTGCAACAGTGGTGACAAAAGAGCAATTTGACCCAAATTTACTGCAGGGTAGATACAAGAGCTAGCTTAAGCCTGCTTAGTTATCTACGAGGTATATCTGAACAAAAGTAACAGTTGTTGTTGTAATTATTCTTCATTAATTATGCTCAAGGTTTGACTAATTTGTATGTAAGCAAGATGTAAGCTAGTATGTGTGTGTGTTGTTTATTTGTAGCTACGCTGTTAACGTAACTCAGACGCCCGCCTCGAAGAGCTCTTCCTCTAAAGCTCACTTGGCTGCAATGTGTATGAGTGTGTTCGTGTGTGTGTGTGTGTGTGTTTATGGCTCAAAGAATTTCTGTTGCAAATAGTTTTGCGGTCTTTAGTTCAGCATTTCATCCTTTTATTCCAAGTAATGCTGCTTCATTTACACATTCATTCAATCATGCTACCATCGCTTACCGCCGCACACCACCCACCCGTTGGAAGCAGCAATTCTTACTCTACGTTTGCTAAGAATAAGTTTTTTTTAAATTTTTTTATTGGTGTTGTTTCTTTTTGGCTAGCTGCCGGATTAGCTTCAACTGTAATCTATTAGTTGTTTTATTGGCAGCATTGGCAGCTGTTGGATGCTCTGTTGTTTGTATCTGTAAAGTTGCGGCGGGCGCATCAACAGACAAAGCAGCAATACATACAAAAACAACATCAGGAACAACAACAATAACAACAACAAAACAATAACGTCAGACAACAACAGCCAACAGTTGTAATTTTAGCAATTTTCACTTCATGTTAATAGATTTATCGACGATACTGTTAGAAATAAAACGTACTCGTATCTAGTAAATATCCGCATTCAGAAGCTTTGTTTTTGGCTTGCATGAGTTTGTAGTGTAGTGATGTTTGTTGTTTTTTTGTTGATGTGGTGATTGTTGTGCTGTTGCTGTGTTTACAGTTGTTGTTGTTAAAGTTGCACTGATGTAATTATACGAAATGTGTCGAAGTGTCTCGTAGAACAATCACTGCAAATACAACAACAGCCAGCAACCAGCAACTGCTGCTGACTTCGAGATTCAGCACTAATTTCAATTTTCTTTGCACGTTGCTCACTTTTATTGCTTGCTTTGAGTTACTTTAAAATTTGTTGTTTTGTTTCATATTGAATATCAACATTGAATATCCATCTGGCAACTCTACAGCTTATGAATTGATTTTACTTTTATTCTGTATCCTTCTTTCTCCTACCTCTCTAAGTGTGTCATTTTTAAAATTACGTAATTGCATGTCACACATTCGTTTGCTTCGATTTTAATGCGCTCAAATGAATTTTCCATTCAGTCGAACAACAACAACAAGATAGCGAGTGCAGCGTGTTGCCACAGTGGAGCAACACGCAGTTGATGTTTTTTCAGTTATCAAAAGTTTTTGCTTAAGAGTGGAAATCTTTAACGTGATATGGAGTCCCATAGGCACCTCCCGATTTCTAAGAATCAAGTAATTTATATTTTGAACGGAGCAGTGCCAGCTTTAGGGGCGATCGCCCGGGGCGCCGGGGACTACACGGCGCTGTGCGCGCACCCTTAACTTAACCATATAATTTAAATAACTATCTCTATAGATATAAATAAAAACTAAATTTAGTATATTACCTTTTATGAACTTATCTTGTAGGAGTGAGAATAAGTTTTTAGCGTTTATCCACCAATACATAAAATTTTTTTTGCTTGTCTTGTCGTATCCCTCACTGACTTATGTAAGGCGGAAGGAAGACGCACCCAGCGACAAGCTAGAAATATCAACTTTACTAGGCTCACTGCATACTTTTCTGTTTTTTAAAAAAAATTAAGAAAATATGTTGTAGAATTTTTATAGAATTTTTATAGAATTTTTATGTATTAATCAATTTTTTTTTTCTCAACCCAAATTTTAGTGCGTCTCCTTTTTCTAATATTCCTTTTGCTCTTTTCTTCATTTCCTTAATTTTCTTCAAGAATTATGTAAATATTATCTGTGTAAAATTCGTCATAATATTGACAATAGTCTTTATGCAAATTTTTATCATGGTTGAAAAATTCCAAACTGCGATAATACAGCTCCATGTTAGCTCCTTGCAACTGCACCAAAGTAGTTACAATTACTAGTATTAATAGACCAGGTCCTTTTAATCGATAAAGAGCAATGAAACAAGTTTTTTTATTAAAATAAGTCCTCTTACTTGAAAGCAACAACAAAAAATTAAATGATTTGCGAACATTAAAAAAATTATTTTGTTTTTATATTGTAAATAATTTGTTATAAACAATATTTAACAACAACAATTGAATGTATGTTAAGGTTAGTTTGAAGGAAGTGAAAAATTTGTAACAAGTTAAGCAAATAGCTATAAAGTATTTCAGCTCGATTGGTTCATTTATTAGTTTTTGAATTATATTCCAAGGCGCGAAAAAGTTACTTTTGAGAAAGCGCGTTTTAAGTTTAATTCACTTTTGGGATGCATTACTTTTTTGACTTTTATGGAACTTTTATTTAAAGTAAATGCCTGTTTTTGAAGAACAATTTCTAAACACCACTTCCCCCCTACCCCATTAATTGTCATGAAAATATGTTCGTCTAAGGTCCTTAGAAGCAAAAGATTTTTATGTGTTTTAAAATGATTTCCTTATTTTTAATCAAACACCACGTTTTGTGTGTTGGACTAGAAAAACATTTATAAATAAAAAAATTACAATAACGTCAAATTCGGCTAAATTTTTACAAAATTATAAAGTATTTTTTACTTTTATTTAAAAGAAAAACATTTTTATTCACTTTACTAGTCACTATCTCACTAATTAAAATAAAACTAGTCAAAAAAAAAATACTAAATGTTAAACTAGTCAAATCTTACAAACCAAAAAATTACTAGATAAGTTACTATCTGTATTCAAGCTAGTTCAAAAATACAAGTTGTTTTACTAGTTATAAAAGAACTAGTTTTAATGCCGCGGCTGTCATGGTAAAAGAAATTATTCTATTGGGTATGCGGTCTTTCATCCCCAATAAGATGAGAAGCATTAAACCAAAAGACCATGAGTGCATGGTTTAATGAGACTTGCAGGATTGCAGTCAGGTCCAAAGAGGAAGCTTTTCAGAATTGGCGTTCTAACAAGAATACTGATACTAAAAGACTTCGCATCGAGGCAAGGAATTGCTGTAATGCAATTTTAAAACGCGAAAAGTTTCTGCACGAAGCTCGAATTCGAGAACAGGTTCTTCTCTGCCCCAAAGGGAGCAAAAATTTTTGGTCATTTGTTAAAAGAGTTAAGAACCAGACATCGTCATCGATTCCAGCTCTTTTAAAAGATGACCAAATCTTCACTGACTCGGCTGATAAAGCGAACCTATTGGCTAGATTGTTTGCACAAAATTCCACTCTCTCGGATAGCAATCAGCCACTGCCCTTTGTTGAGGGTGGATCTTCTGCAATGCAGGAGATATACTTTCGAACGAGAGCAGTTAAAAGGGTCCTTACAAATCTCAACGTTAACAAAGCCTCTGGTCCTGATGGCATACCGCCAATTGTGCTTAAAATGTGTGCTTCTTCGCTGGCTCGGCCTTTGCGCAACCTTTTCAACATCTCCTACAGAACAGGAATATTTCCATCTTGTTGGAAGGTGGCAAATGTCCAGCCGGTACCTAAATAGGGTGATGCCACGAACCCTGCAAACTACCGACCCATTGCGATATGCTCTACGCTTTCCAAAGTTATGGAGAGCGTAATAAACTTCAACGTTATGAACTATCTGGAGCACAGCCAACTGCTCAGTGACCGTCAATATGATTTCCGTAGGGCTCGCTCTACTGGTGATCTTATGGCGTTCTTAACCGAAGAATGGAATAAATGCGTTCACTTTTTCGGCGAGAGCAGGGTTGTTGCTCTGGATATTTCAAAAGCGTTCGACCGAGTGTGGCATAAAGCGCTCGTGTCAAAACTTGCTGCATATGGTTTTGGTAGTAATTTTGCTCGATGGATCACGTGTTTTCTCAAGGACAGAACGATTCGAGTCGTAGTTGACGGTATTTCGTCCGAGAAGCACGCCATCAACGCAGGAGTACCGCAGGGTTCAGTTCTATCGCCAACCTTGTTTCTGGTTTTTATCAACGACCTTCTGTCGTTGACGCATAACCCAATTCATTCGTTTGCGGACGACAGCAGCATTTGTCATTCATATTCATTCAAAAAACGTTCAACTATGAATGACACACTCCTTAATGATCTACAAAAAATCTCCGAGTGGGGTCTTGCTAATAGAGTAGAGTTCAATGCAAGCAAGACCCAGTGTTGTCTGTTAACCCACAAGCGGATGGATTGCCCCTTAGCTCCCCTCAATATGAATGGTGTGGATCTTGTGGAATCATCCGCTCTTGACGTTCTGGGCATATCGATCCAATGTGATCTTCGTTGGAATAATCATATTTTCTATGTGTCGAAAGAAGCGGGCAAGTGCCTAGGTTTTCTAAAACGGTGCAAAAAATATTTCACTTCAGCTGATCTTCGCATGATCTACACCTCATATATTAGGCCAAAAATGTAGTACAATTCGCACATTTGGGCAGGGGCTTCAAGATCTTATTTGGAGCTTCTGGACCGAATTCAACGTCGTGCGATATATTTGATAGGAGATGAAAGTATTTCATCCTCTCTCAACTCTCTTGAGCATCGACGTAATGTAGGTTACCTAAGCCTTCTGTATAGGTATTACCACGGGAAGTGTTCAAGGGAGATACATGGCCTGACGCCACCAGCTCGTGTGTTTCCCAGGTCCACTCGGGTAGCTGTCCAAGCCCACCCCTTTACCATTGCATCGATGCCTAATAGAATCTCGCATTACCGCGATAATTCGTTCTTTAGTCGCGCGGTTAAGTTGTGGAATAGTCTCCCTGCGATCGTGCTTCCCGGCAGTTTTGAGCTGAGCAAATTCAAAACAAATCTTCACCGACACTACTCCATCTATCCACCCTCCAACTAACTATCACCCATCTTCCGAATCAACACAATGCTTACGCATTTATAGGGGGCATCCCCTGAGCGTTGGTTCAATCTAAAAAAAAAAAAAAAAGTTGCTGAATTTATAGTTAACTAACTAGACGCATTTTGACTAGTTAAAAAAAATACCAACTGTTTTCCTAGCTCATAACTGAGTAGTCATTAATGTACTAGCTTCTTTGTTAGTTGCAAGCTCGCTGGTTCTGCACAAATTTAAAAACATTAAACAAATTGCATTTTTAGGTCATTTTGCGGTTGAAGTTCTGTAAAGAGCCTGCCTTGAAGATGCGGATAGTTGAAATTCATATCCGCAGATGCGTATGTTTTCAATAAAATTATAAATTAATTTTTTATAATTGTCAATATTAATTTTTTTATTTAAGTATAAATCTGTTTAAGAGGCAGTCTGGGTTCTATTTGTTTCAAAAAATCAATTTTCTAAAAAACCCTGTTTTATATATTAGATACAATTAGGAATACTATGCAACATCTTATTTAAGTCGCCGAGATGGAGAAACATTTGTTAGATACTTTTTAAGTAGGAGCGTCCAGACGGCATCCATGGCAACAAAACTTTACGTAAATACGTTTTTCTCGAAAGAACGCTTTTCGACCTCGTTCAATATTTCAAATAATACTGTACATATGTGTATTAGAGTATCCCAAAAGAATATTTTTTTTTTAATTTAATAGTTGCTCAACCTTTGTTCGAAGGCTTATGAGGTCAAGTATTTTTGAGATTTTTTCAGATTTTTTTGAAGAGGTTTAGAGGTGGCGCTAATCGACTTTTCCCTAAAAACAGGTTTTTCGGAAATTTTTCGAATTCGAAGAAAAAGTTGGTCAATAACAGACATTTTCTAAGACTTTGAGTCGTCATTTTGAAAGAAAATTGTTCAAACTTCATTTTAATGTACATAAATTAGAAGTTTTAGCAAATTTTTATGTCATTTGGGTGACACATATTGCATTTTTTCGTGAAATTATCGAACATTTTTAAAAAACGGTTCATATCTTTTAAAAATTCCATCCAAATAAAAAAATGAAGTGATGCAGCTAAAATAACAGTAAAATTTTAAACAATTTAAAAATATTTTTTGATATTACTCCTGCCGTTTCAAAGTTAAAGCCTTTAAAGCTTTTTTCGTTGTCTGAAAATTTTTGAAAAAATCTCAAAAATACTTGACCTCATAACCTTTCAAAAAAAGCTTGATCAAAAAAAATTATTTTTTGGGACACCCTAATGTGTATGTAGTGCAAACATATATATTCATTAATATTTTACCTTTTTTTGATGAAATGTAACATAAAAATTAAGTTTAAAACATATTCAAAACTCCGCCTTTTTGTTTTGTTTTTGCCCAAATGTGGAACGAGTGTTACATATATAACTAAAAAGTTTAAATAAAAGTTAATTTCTTAACCTTTAAAAAAAAATCCTAAAAATACCTCAAATTTAAGGTATAAATTAAAAAAAAACCCATTTATAACAAAAAACATTAAAGCAAATACCATTTCAATTAGTACAATTAAGTATAAATATTAAATTTCAAAGAATTTAAAAGTTATTAAGCTTGACTAAGCAAACTTTAAGGAGATCTTTGTATTTAAAATTTAAAATTTCTATTTAGATGCCCGCCATTTTGTTATTTTGTAATGAAAATTTTTAAATCAACTACCTGCCAGAATGACAAGTGTACACAACAATAATATATTTAAATTATTTGTTTTAAACTACTTCTAATGCCATTATCACCCAAACCAGCAAAACATCTTATCCCACTTTGGACGTACAAATTAAAAAAAAAAAAAATGTAAAATAAAAAAGTGTTTTTTGTACAGTTGGAGATGTTTATTAGACCATATAAAAATATTTAAACGATTATAAGCACCGGATTACATCCTTAATTCAACACAATTATTCGAAGTTATTTTCAATATAGTTTGTATAAGAAAAATGTGCAGCTTTTTAAAAATAACAATCTGCATAAAATTAAAAATCTGAATATAGTTTCAATAGTACAAATATAAAGCCAGTTTACGTATTACTAGCATACTGGTATGAAAATTACTACAATTGAACTGGCTAAGATAATATTATTATGAAACTGGTCAATATACATTAAGTACATAACTACATTAAGTACATTAAGTATATAACTAGTTAAAAATATAAACCAGTAACGCTTTTTAGTTTTATTTAGTTTTTTACTAGTAATTTATAATACTTTATAATACTACAAAAATTTATAATTTATAATACTATTTTTACGATTAAAAGTTACTACTATCACAACTAGTTCAAATTATGCCAGTACAAGTACTACTTGTATCAATTCATATCGAGAATAGGACAATTGCCTTTTTTTATGCCATCAACACAGGAAAATAACCAGTTTGCGCATTTGTGATATTTTTTGACCTAGTACATTTACTAGTATTTTAACTAGTTGGCTACATTGCAGGGATCTTATAAAAAACTGATTTTCATAGGAAAGCTTATAAATTCAAAATTATACATTTAAAGAAAATAAAAAAAGTCATACTACACTACAAAATCTTTGTAAAAAGTTTTTCAAACGAAATTCGATAAGAATTAAAGGAATAAGTCAATAAAAAGTGAATGGAAAATCACTGAAAACTTAACTTATTCATTTGAACAAAAAAAAAATAATAATAAACCATACTCTTGATGGTAAACGATAAATTTGTATGATAACCAATCATTTTGAATCGATATTGAAGGTAAATATAAGAACAGGAACATGCTTTGCAAAAAACTTCATTTCTTATCTATCAAAACCTATCTGCATTTTTTGTGACACACATCATGATGACCCATAGCCAAGGAAGCTTTGTGGTTCGAAGGTAACAAAAATTGAATACACATAAAACCATAAGAAGCCAAAAATTATTTTTTTTATTAATTATGAAAATATTTTGAGAAAGATTTTTTTATGTTAAAAAATAAATTCTGAAATGCCTTTTTAGATGTAAAAAAATTTTCCATTTCAATAAAAATTTTATTTCCCATTTCATATTTATTAATTATGAAAATATTTTTAGAAATATTTTTTTTATGTTTAAAAATAAGTTCTGAAATGCCTTTTTAGATGTAAAAAAAATTTCGCACTCCAATAAAAATTTGAAAAAAAGTTTGAATAGCAATGAAAAATTTTTCACATTGCCTTTAGTCTTATCTAAGCTAAATTAGAAAAGGTCTGCTTTTCCACAATTGACTATTTATTAAAATAATATATGAGAAATCTTTGTTTAAAATTCAGTAAAAAAGACAACTGACTCAGAAACAAACGATGACGTGAAAGCAGTATTAAATTGGCTTTGATCAATTTATTTGTGCGTGTTTATTCAATGTTTGAACACAAATGATCGAGAACTGGACCTACGAGTTCTGAAGAAACTCTACATGGCAATGTTTACACTCTGAGGTTTGCCATTGTCTGTAGAGAGGTGGCGGCGGAACAGAAAAATTAGTTCAATTGAAAAACATTCTGTCTGAGCTGGAGTTTGAACCACGGCTGCTTTGCTTACGGGCCACGCACTCTACCATTACGCTACGGCCACCACATTAACTTAATAATTGCTAGTATTAACTAGAAGAATTTAAAAATTTTCAAATATTTCGAAGTAAAGTTTTTGTAAAATTTTTAATTCATTTAAGCCCACTGTCACAATGAACTACACTGAATGAATGAATGGGATTCACATCAAGGAATCAAATTTATTCCCGCACAGTTGTCTGAGGCAGAGTACGATGAAGCCTAATTATTTGGCACCAACGAAAGATGCGGATGAGTGCAAAGCGACTTGAACAATGGAAACAGCAAAAAGTTACAACAACAACAACAGCATTTTCAATTTGTTCAGAAGCTACAACAACATGAGAGCGTTTGCAAGGGACTGCATTGAAATACAGTAGTGTGCACAGTGAGTGCAGCAACAACAGAAGCAGCAGCAGCAGCAGCTTTGATGCCTTCGTCGCTCTGGCTGGTGGTTTTAATTTACACTTGCTTGCCATGCAACCCGGTGGCTGCTGCACGGTCTGTTGCAAGACGTTAATGGCAGATGCAGTCAAGGGCTTAACGCTGTGGATAGGCTGACGACGAATACTATAGTATGCTGATGAGGAGTTTGTTGCAGACAACCACAAACGAAGACGCGCCGCTATTGAACATTCGACTCGACTCGAATCGAATCGACTCTTAGTTGGTCATTATTAGGGCATTATTTTGTGTCTTATGACTTCTTTTCTTCGGCAATGTAGAAAACTATTAAAAAATATTCATTTTTTTATAACTTTTAAAATATTTGAAGTTTTTAAAAACTTTGTTAATTTACGCCATGCATTGCAGCTATTAAACTATTTTCCATGCTGTCTGAAAATCGAGAATTTCTTTTAGTGATGTGTCCGTGCCAGCGTAATTATGTTTCCTTCTCGTGCTGCTGCTGCTGTTGCTGCTGCTGTCAACGACTGTCAACATATCCAACTGCTCCACTGTGGCATGTCTGTGGCGTCTGAAGGTGCTTGCATTGCATTGCTTACAGCTGCCCTAACGTCGACTTCTTGGCCGGGAAGTGGCACAGACTGTATTCAAGCACGGAGACATCGATCAGCAAAGAGACGCAATAATTTTAGTAGAGTTGCAATTAGCGTGCGTCGAATGGGCAGACAACACACAGTGGGACAAAGCCCGACGTTTCCATCGACATTTATATTCTGGTTACAGAATTTGTGCTAGCAGGATATTTTTTGTAAGGGTTTTACAAAAAGGTTTTACATTTTTGAGTTATCCATCAGTCTAGTTTTTTGGTTATATTTCTTAAAATTTATGTATTGAAAAATTTGGTTTTATTATGAACCAATTTTTTTAAATTAGAATTGAGCCTAAAGGTAAAGTTATTACAATTTCTTTAATGTTCGTTTTTTAATTATTATTTAATGTGTTAAGTAGATTTTTCGTTTTTTTACAGTTTTTTTTAAATTTTTGTATTAAAAATCCACTTTTACTACATTTATTTTTTACTCAAAAGAAAGAACTTTATAAAAAACAATTTATAGAATTAATAATAATTCTCTGATTATGACCTCGAATATGTGAATTTTTTTTTATATGCAAAGTGAAATTCTTCGACCAGAAAATAAATTTGGGTGGAACATTTGGGCTTTGTCCCACTTTGCGACGCCCGATGAAGACTTGCACAAAGATATGTAAACAGAAGACAATCAGTTGGACAGACAGTCGGAGAGCCTAGCTTATGAAAGTGTTTAGTATAGTCTCAATATAGGTCTCACTCTAAGTTAAAAGCTGAATGCTTCAAGGTTAACTTCTTGGTTTCCATTTCGTTTCATTGATGATATGCCTGCACCAGAAAGTTGCATTGAGTTAGGTTGCAATGAGATGAAAATTGCTTTTTTATTTATAGCAAATCGTATACATAAAATAACATTTATAAATGAAATATAATAAATAATAGAAAATTTAAATTATAAAATAATATTAATAATTACGGTTCTGTATCATTCTATTTAGTCGTTTAGAATTTAAGTGTTAATCAAATTCCTTAAATTTCTTAAGTTAAATCTTTAAAAATAACATTCGCACTTTCTTATAACATTTAGTTATTATTGATAAATCATACTTAATGCAGCAAACAGTAAATCTCTGGACTAGCTGAGCCATAAAGTCATAAAGTTCATAAAAGACAAAAAAAAAACACAAAATGTCCAAATTCACAAATTCACAAAAACTATATATTTTCTGTATATACTGACTATATTTACAGTAATTTGGAAAAAAGAAGAAAGTCTCATCTATTATAATTTTTATTTAGTAAGTGAAGAGAGAATTCGGCTGAAAAAGAAATAAAATCAAGACTAAGCAATACTTTAAAATAAACTTTAATTATTTTTTTAAATCTTTTAATAAATCAAGGTTTTCTTTAAAAATCGATATATAATATTACTTGCTTTTACAGAAAGTATTATAGATACAACCGAATAAATTTCTCACAAAGTATTTTCTATACATTAGTTATATGAGAAATTTATTTTGAAATTGGGGTCCATTTTTTGTTATTGCGAGCTATTTAAATGTTTGCATTTTAATAAATTTAAAAATACTGGTAAGCACTAGTATACATAATTTCTTGTATTTTGTGGTGTTAGATAATGTAAGTTTATTATTTAATAGTGCTTATAATATTGACTTCAAAAAAGAAGGTTTTATTATTCCTAAATGGACTTGCCTCACTTTTAAAATTAATGAATTATCGTAATCGTAAATTAAAAGTATTATATTGAAAGTGGAACAAGTTCATTTGCTTGTATTGCGAGATATTTAAAGGTTTGCAATTTTGATATACTTATTATTATTATGTTAAATTTTGCCATAATATATTCGGTTAAAAATAGTTTTAACCTGAGATGGACTTGCACCACTTCCAACATAAATATACTTACAATAACATTAATACCTATAACTTCCTTCCCCGAAATATTGGGCAATCTTCTTTTTTGCTATACATTGTTTCAAGCTAAAAAGATCATATTAATTTAAATATATATAATTATCACTATCTCAACTTTTTTAAAAAAATGGACTTGCCCCATTTTTAAATAAACGGCTCATATATTGCTACTAAGGAGTCCAATCCCGGAAGCTTTTCTCGATCCTAGGATTATCGGTATAGATAATCTCAATTCCGGGATCCCGGGACTAGTTCGGGATTGAACATTTTAAGAAGTAAATAATTCAAAACATTTTGAATACAATTTTTTGTTATTTATTACTTGAAAATAAAAAATGTGAATTAATTCATTTTTAAAGAACTAACACAAAACACATTAAGGGTATTCACAATTGTGTGGTTTTTAGTGCAGTTAACAAACCCGTGGTGTTGTACCACAATTTACCGAGCGGTTTTTATATTTTTTCTTCAAAACATACCAGTTATTTTGTGATCAAAAAAATATCGAGGCAAATTTTGATTTTTATTTTTGCCTTAAAAAAATAAAAAACAGAAAAATTATTATTTTTTGCTCAAAATTTTAAAAGTCGCAAGATAATTATTATATTTTGCTTTTTATTATAAAATATATATCATAACTCTGATTTACATTATATCATAACTTAAATTATACAATATAAAATAATTTAAAACTTATTTCTAGACACTTAAGGATTCTTTGCAACAGCTTTAAGACAGCTTTCGGTGAAATTACACTCGCCTTTATTTGCTGCAAACCAGCATCCAACACTGTTTTATTTGAAGGCAGTTAAATTGTAAAAGCCGCAGTAGCCGCTGAATGCCAGCCCTTATTATTAGTGAAAAAGCAGCCTATACCTCAAATTAATGTGAGCCCTGCTGAAAATAAAAGTAAGACTGCATTTTTTTCAACAGGCACGCTTTAAAGTTTGGAATTTCAACTTCCTACTGTCTGAAATTAGGGCTGCATAAACTTAATATAAAAACGACGATGAAATTAACGCTATTGATGATTTTAAGGCAGTGTTTAAAATAACACTTAGTTTTTACAGTGTAGCATTTGAGATCGATTTTTATTTTTATTGTATTGTTGTCTTATTGTCTTTAAAACTTCATAACTACGTTCTTTGGAAAATATCCTCTTCTATTATGATAGCCCAAAAGCCGTTTGCAACAACAGATTTAGTTTCATTTCTATTTTTTGTTGGTGCTTTCAATTCACACCTCCAAAACAACGAGTTGTAACTAAGTACATCGAGAGCAGGACAACTTTGTTAGCACTTGCTTCCCTACCACCGAAGGTGTTAAACAGAGTTTAGTTCCTTTGTGCTTAATTTATTTCTCCATCAACAACAGTTCCAAGGTACAACAGCCATGGTAGATATCTCGCAAGCTGTGAGGTATTTTAAGGTGCTGTCAGTTGGTTACACTTGCTGCTGCACCAACAACAACAGCAACACCTCAAGAAGTGTTTAACCAAGAGCAACACTGGTTTGTACCCCAAATAAAGAGAGGCAGCAGATACGAGAACAAAGTAAAAATCATGCAAGTAGCCATTTAAAGAGTAGCATAAAGATGCAGGTTGCTTCAGTTACTTCACACAAACACACACCTGGACTTGGAAGGTTCTAATGGCATATGTAAACATTTTGGCTTTTGACACAACGTCGGATGAAACATTTGTTGTTACAAGCTACGACGAACCAGCTGTAAGCAAGCACGTGGTTAAGTTTACCAAAGGTTCTGCTCCTACCTGGAGCTAAGGAAACCTCAAAGTAGAGCAAAGTGTTGAGCACTGTTTGTGGTCTATGCAAGGCATAAGTTTTGAAGTTTCTGTTTTTTTACTGCCAGAATAGTTTGCAAGGTTAGGAATCTGCTAGAATCCAACCCTGCTCTAAAAGATTGCTCTTTATTTTTCGGTACATTTTTTTTTTTTTTTTGGCGGAAAACAAGGTTGTTGCACAACACCACAAAGTACATATCAGAAATAAACAGTCTTTCACAAGGTTTCACAAAAATATCAACACCTACCTAGAAGACATCAAACCGGAACATTTGTCAGCGATGGCAGTCACCCACCTCTTTGCCTCTACCCACCTCTCTGGCGGAAGCTTAAATAAAAGTGCATCAACAGAATAGCCCACCGTCCGGCTGCTGCTATGCTTGCACTCTTATCGTTCGGCATTGTTCCGCTGATGTGTACCTTGATAAGAGATGGTGTTGGTTTCGTTGCAATCGTCTCAAAATGAAATTGAAAAGTTATGTCGAGTTCTTGGGCTCGATAAGAAAGTGTTGAGGAGGTTGTTATATTGCTTCCACGCTCATTCTTATTTAGTTATATTTGAGCTATCTATCTTGACTCAGATTTGGTCTCTTTGGCTCCGAAAATCCTTTTAAGCAATTAAATCGCGCTTTTGTGTGGTGCTTGCTTGTCAATCATAGACACGCGCCCTCGTAAAAGCATTCAGTGTTATATACTATACAGTTCTAAAATATTTTATGGTCTTGACAGTTAAGAAATCGTGTTGATCTGCATTGATTTGGCTGCAGTTGGCTGTCAGTTGCAGTGTGTTTGGTTTGGTTCAATTGGGTTGGGTTGGGTCTGGCTGGCACGCTATAGTATTGCAAAGTTTGGCATTTTGTTTTGCAATCTTATAGCTCATTAATCATAAATGTTTTTAAATCAATCAGAATTTATGGCTTCTAGTTAAATTTACTGCACATTAAGTTTTGTATTGCCTCTATTTTCATAAGGAACTATTTCAAGCATCTGTTTAATACTGAGATAAAAAAAAATTAAATTTAAATAAATTAATGTGAGCCAAGCCCGTAGCCAAGGTCTTTTTGAAGCTCTAACTCCCCTTACGTAGGGTTCAGAGATATAAAATAATTCAGTCCAATTAGACAAATCGAAAATTTGAGTATTATTTCGAAAAAATCTTTATTAAAGTTATAGCCTCCTAATAATATATGGTGATAAAACTAAAAATTTTCTAGTAAATTTTTGCTTAACTAAAATTCCTGAAAGAATGGATATATATATATATATATTTTTAAAATTTTTCTATGTTTTTCTTGACTTAGACCTTAATAAATATAAAAACCAAAAAATATTTTTAACATGAGTTAAAAATTTTTAAAATTGTTCTTTATTTGAATATTGTTGAATTTGTTGAATACTGTTTTTTGTTGTAAAAAATTTTAAATTTTACGAATTATAAAAAAATATCTAAAAAGGTTATGAAGTTGCTAATATCACTTTCATAATATATAATTATTTACCCATTTGAAGACATTCTTTGTTTTATTAAATTAAAAACAACAAAACTAAATCTTTTGTCATCCTTAAATCGGCGCACAGTGTTTCAAATGGTCTAGTTAGACGGAGATAAATCTGTAACTCGGGTTTGAGGAGTCAAAATGACTCAAAATTTAGAATTTAGGCTATTGAGTGGTTTATCTTATTTACATTTCACACCGAAAGTCCTTATGAAACCAAAGCTACACAAAATTTGCATGGGAAAATGAGAATTTTCGTTTGCCTACATCGCGATTTTCCCACTTTCTTAAAAATGACAAAACTCCGGAACGAAAAACTGAAAAAAAAAATATTTGAAGACTTTTTTCAACCGTATATTAGTTTCTTAGCTCACCAAAAACTATTTATCTATTACTTGTATCTTTTTTTTATATAAAAAAAAAATTTTTTCTTAAGCGAAAGTTTTTTATTTTTATATATTTTGGAAAATTTAGCTTTGTCTTTGACTTTATATTTTTATAATGATAAGATTATGATGACGTTTTCCTTCTCGTGACTTTACATCATAATTATTTTACTGCACAGAAGCCCATTCTATTCAATCCAATATATTGTTTTTATGTTTTCTCTTTATATTTAAAAAAATGTTGGCTAAAATTTTTTTTTTTAAATATTTTGAAAAATCTAGCTTTTTCTGTATCTTAAAAATTTTATTTTCATAAGGTTAAGATTTTTTTTTATAATAAAAAAGAATTAACCTCTCGTGAGCTTACATCATATTTATTTTCTTTTCCGTGTGTGTAAATTGTCTCTTTTTCGTGTGGTACTAAATTGTAACCTCCATGGAAATCGCATATTAAAATGGTTTATTCTGCATGAAAAGCGTCTTTTATGCAATTTACCATAGTTATTATGAAGTATACTTATGAATTTTGTCTTTACAAAAAAATTTTGCATTATTAACGGACTCATTGAAAGGAAAAATAATTTAATAAATTATTAGCTGTTGTTTTCTATAGACTCCGAAATTAGTGGGATGATTAAGCTGAAAAAGATTTTTTTCGACCGTTAAGTGGTTTAAGAAGAAAAACATTTACCACACTCCCTATTTTACCACCCACAAATCAATAAAAATGCTATATTTCAGACGGTTTTTTCCGGACTATGTTAGACTAAAATTTGGTTATATGTTCGTTTGGTGACTGTCGGCTACTGTACTAAAAATTGGCATGGTCGAACTTGAGGTACGCCTAATTTTAAGAGTAAAATCAAGCTTTTAGTTAGCATACATTTGACGTCTACTTTTGATTTCGTTATTGTAGCATTTTTCATTTCTATGATATAGTGCAAAATGTGTTTCAGTTGTATGGGAGCTGCAACGCCCACTCGTCCAAAATATCTGAAACACTTTTTTTTTTACCTTTCCTATACCTTAAACATCGAAAACTACTAAAAAAATCCGCAAAATAATTTTCTCCATATAACTTGTATGAAACAAAACAATGTGCGGCGTTAGCGTTGGCTTTTCTCCACAGATATACGCTGTAGACAAATCTTTACAAAAACGAATCTTAGTAAAATTTTTAAAGAAAATTTTCATTCCAGGAAACATACCTTAACCCAGTTAAGCTGTTACTTTAACGATTTTAACATGTAAGAGAACTTTTTTAAAATATTTTCTAAAGAAGGTCAAAAAAGACCCATAAAAAGGCAATTTAGGTTAGAGGATTCTACAAAATATATCTCATAAAATTTTATTAGGCTCCATAACAACAATATCATTTCGAAACACACTTATAGTAAAACTTTCCAAGGAGCCTCTATAAAATATAAAATTAAAATAAACTGGCCATTTCAGCCCTTGAAAGGACATTGATCTAGCTTCTATTGATCAATTGTGTTGTGCGTGTTATCAAATTTTTGATCACAAATGAACGAGAACTGGACCTACGTATTTTATGCCTACTCCGAACGGCTTATGTTCTCAAGAAGCTTTACATGGCAGTTTTTACTCTCTGAGGTTTGCCATTGTCTGCAGACGAACAGAAAAATTAATTCAATTGAAAAAAATTTTTGTCTGAGCTGGAATTGAACCCGGGTACTTAAGCTTAGGGGCTAGGCACTCTACCCACTAGGCTACGGCCGCCACTAGGCTATGGCCGCCAAGAAACATCTACACTGAAATAATTCAAAATATATTTGAAAATATTAAAGTTTTTTCTAAATGATCTTGTTATTTATTATGTTGATTTTATGTAATTTTAATACAAATTCTAAATGTTTGTTAGTTTAAATCATACTCGATTTTAAATACAAATTCTAGTTGTTTAATAGTTTAATCGTTTATTGAGCTTTAGATCTAAATCTAAAGTTGTTGTTGTTGTTGTTTCTTTTTAAAGAAAGATTCGTTAAAACAATTAATTGTTCTAACTTTGACGTAAAGTTCATTGAACGATTTTAAACTATCAAACAACTAGAATTTGTATTTAAAATCAAGTTTGATTTAAACTATCAAACATTTATTTTTGAAAATTTTACATATGTTTTGTATAAAAATAAACACAATTAAATTCAGCACAATGTGTTTAATTTTAAAGCATGTTTAGGATTATGCTTAGGAGTTCTATTATTATTAATAATATTTTGATTACTATTTTTTTTTTATTATGAAGTAAATTTAGAATGCATCATCTTAAGAGCACTACCAATTGAAGCCATCGGCTTTAAGTTTAGGAAATTTTTTAACCATTTAAAAAAAAAATTAAAAATACTTTTTTAAAAGGTTGCTCGAGTGTCAAAGGATTCTACACAAATATGTCTCATAAGATTTCGCTGTAGGTCTGAGAACTCAACAACTATGTCAAAGGTATATATAAAGAAGTTGACTTGCTTTTTGTGTTTGTAAATGGCTAAAAATTCTAAAATTGAAAAGAAATCAAAAGGCTTTTTAAAAACCTTTCACACGCAGAGAAAAGACATGGTTGAGACATGATTACTGCAATAATAATTTGTTTACCGTAATTATTGTACTATTCTTGCAAACATAAATTTTTGCCTTAATAAAGTAATTATTTACTAATTGTGGTACCAACAATAACATTATGGTTCAAATCATACTATCGTCAACA
Source organism: Dichetophora obliterata (assembly GCA_963920525.1). Lineage (NCBI taxonomy): Eukaryota > Metazoa > Arthropoda > Insecta > Diptera > Sciomyzidae > Dichetophora > Dichetophora obliterata. Next base: position 43,116,204 of record OY986438.1, on the reverse strand, counting down.
TATTATAATTGGCTCAACTATTAGTTGCAGCAAAAATGTTGTGGTTCTGTCAATCATGATAAATGTGAATATTATGATAGAAGCAAACATACTAGAATTTTTAATGTTTGTCTGAACTACTTTTTGATCGTAGTTAAACGAAGCGGCACATAGTCAAAAATCGAAAGAACTTATTGTGTCTGAACTGTTGGCAGGAAACCTTTCACTTTATTCAGAGACAATAAGTTTTATCCATTCCTCGTTATGTGCCGTTTCGTATGTCAACTCTTCAATTACTATGTTGTAAATCGCTTTATCCTAAAGACTGCACGCCTATGATTTGATTGTAGTAAACATATTTCCATTTACCGTCAATATTGCTATTTTTGTGACAATGCACTCAATGTACCATGTTTACGAATGACTTTAGTCAGGCGACCGATAGTAGTAGGTCTATTGGTAGTCTACGTGACTCGTAAGCGAAAGAGCCACGGTTCAAACCCCAGCTCGGACAGAAAGTTTTTCAAAAAGTTTTTCCAATTGAATTTATATTTCTGTTCGGCAGCAGACAATGGCAAACCACTAGGAATATCTTATTAATAGCTGTGGAAAATGGTGTGCATTAAAATAAAAAAAATTATTGTTACAATAATATTCTCGTTCCTAAAAAGAAATTAATAATAAAGTTGTTGCAATCATTTTTTGTTCGTCCCAATAAGAGAATAATGGTTGTTTCAATAATATTTTGGTTCCTAAGGAAAAATTCCTTTTCTAAATATAGATGTTGTAATCAGTTTACCATGATCATAGAAACAATTATATGTTTAAAAACATGATATCAACAATCATAATCCGAATCATTCTATGATCCTCTTAAAACATGGTTGTTGCAACTATGTTTTTTCTCTGCGTGCAGCGTAAACTTTTAATACACGAATACATTTTTTTCATTTTCTCTACCGGAATTCGTTGATCGATTATGGAAAAAGTTTAAAATTGCCGAACAGTGTTATTTACATGCAAACAAAAGGTTTTTTAATATATTGGCACCAATAAATTTTTGTTATCAAAACCCTTCCAGAATAAAATCTAACTTCCTGACTACGGACCTGATGTAAATTATACCAAATAATTGGATTTTTGAAGTGGCATAACTCGATTCTTAGAATGTAACTTTTCACAAACTGCATCTGTTCTTTCATGTTACATTTACATACTTGAATTGATCTCTTTTCATGAACTTCCTGGAATGCATATGATTTTGTAGCTATTAAGTATCAATTCTATAGAATAAGAGAATTTTGCCTACTGTTTGCTGGTATTTCCAGTACTTGGTAAAACTAAAAGCAACTTTGGTTAAAATATACCACGTTCTAAGCCAATTTAGCACTGCATTTAAAGTAGTTAAACAGAAAAACTTAGCTACTCTGCTGCTTCCACAACTATATTGTATTCAACCCCAGCTCTCGTTGTCATATGGTGCATAACATTGGACACTTTGGGGGACACCCATTGCTGTGCGCCTCATTGGCGTTGCCACACAGTGCTAAAGTAAACAAATTAATGCAGCTCGCTATTAGAGAGAAGTACCAGTGAAGAGCTTGTTACCACAAAACTAATAAAAAACCCTTCTCTACTTTCTTCACTTAGTTTCTTCTTTGCAGCTTGTGTCAATAAGAAAACAAATTAACGACCATAATTTGAGTACTTTATGACATAGCGATCAAGTGTTAAGTACACTCGAAAAAAAAAAACAATATAAGTACACAAACAAAAAATGCAAGCATTTTGAATAGTACGTATTTGAAGACAGACACAGTTTGAACAAACGTTGCTGTTTGTTTTGCTTATCTGCATTTTATTATTTGTTTAAATAACAGTTAAACATATGATTGTGTTGTTGTTGGTGTTGGTTGAGCTGGTTGTTTTCATCAAGACTACAACTTATTGAAGCTGGGATTTGTTTATGTGTGACTTTTTGAACCTAGTCGCTTGCATGTTTAAAATCTTCGATTTAAGTGATGCAAAGATTTTTGTTTTTAGGATGACTGCCATAGATGAAGGGAAGGGGGGGGGGTGTTATAGCTGGACAGCTTTGTTACTTTAGTGTAGAATTAGGTTAACTTTAACAAGGTGCTAAAAACAAAATTAAGCGCTAAATGGAAACGGCTTTCGAGGTGATTCTGTTTGTAGGGTTTTCAACATGCACGCCATGAAGTTTGCAAGTAGTAAGAGAAAAATAAAAAATTAAAATGAAATAGCTTAGAAAATATTACGAATAAATATTGATGGGATCATGACACATGGTGAAAGCGTTTATGACACATACGTAAGCAAAAAAAAAACCTACTTAAAATAAACGCTAATATTATAATATTATGTTATGAGTTTTAATTACATATTATTGTAATTAAAATTTTAGTTAAGAACATAGGTTATGTGACAGCCCTTGGAAAGAACGGACCACATCGACCAGGTAATTGGTTCGTTGAGATACCTCAAGGATCTGCTCAACAACTCATAAGGACCGCTAAACCAGCTAGTGCCGTCAATAAATAAGCGTAGACGCTTAACGTCCATTCAATTCCTCAAAATCACAAAGATTTTCGAAAAAGGGGCTTCCTTAATGATTATTTATTCAACGAGATAGAGCGGGACATGGGAAAGAGAGATGCAATGCTGAACTTTCCCTGCTCCTGGCAACTTTTACAGCAACTCATGATCACCTTCGAAGTAAAGTACACTCTGGAAAAATTAGCAAGAGTGGTAAACTTGCAAAGTAGTAAACTTCTTTTCACATACTGATATTAGTAATATTATATTATGCATTATTGCATTTACGGAGGTATTCTATACATAATAATTATTAACAAAAAGAACAGCAAAAAAATTAACTTCATTACACGATTATAAGCAGATTAGAATGAGTATATAAGTGTATATATACGCGATTGTTGAAGATGTTGAAAATTTAACATTTGCTGAATTGTAATACAATTGATGTCAGCAGTAAAAGTGGTAACTATTGATATTGCAGCAAAATTCAACAGCTGGTGTTTAATTTTACTCAAAATTGATTTTAACTCTAAATAGCTTAAGATAATTTCAAAAATTGATTCATATTGATAATTATATTATAGAAAAATTCAACATCTGGTTTAAATTTATTTATAAATTTATATATTTATTTATTTATTTATTTAATGATTTATTTATTTATTTATTTATTTTTTATTTATTTATTTATTTATATGTTTATTTATATGTTTATAGTACGATTGGAATAATACTTTTAGGATTATACAAATTAAAGATTTTCTTAAACCTAATTTAAGCCAATATACTTATTATAAAGTTAGTCTTAATATAAAGTAGAAATAGAGAAATCTAGAATCGAGATAGAGAAGAAAGTATGGATTTAAAGAAAACTGGCAAATTTATTAATCGTCAATTGCAAGCGAATTAAAGCACAAATTTTGCTCAAATTTACGTTTATCTTTAAAAATTTTAAGAAATATAATTACACTTAATATAAATTTTCAACAAAATAAATACTTAAAGTAAACTTACACTTATTTCTTAGAACGTATATTACATACACTTGTATGAATGTTTTTATACCTTCTAAGTAAAGTATCATTATAATTTTTTTATGCATGCATGGACCTTAGCTCAAGTGTTGGTACTTCTACTTCTTCAATAAATAAATATTAGAACAATTTTAAAAATTTTAAAATTTACTTGGATTGGTTTTCTTGAATGGAAAATTTTAGTCTGAAATTTTCATTTTTATGTTGGAATGAGAATAGATAGACTTCTTGCTTAGATCAAGCATGGCAAACTTAAATATTTCTCTCCTTGCATAGCCTCAATGAAAAAAGTACCAAAAACCACCGTAAATCCACCGGTTTTTGCTTACATTCTTCAGCCGATCCTGAAAACTTTAAATTTTTATCTTATGACGCTATAATTATATATTTAAATTTAAACTCTAACATAAAAAACGTAGGATTTGAGATGATACATATTAAATTTTTATGAATTTAATGTTTTCTTAATATTTTCCACATCGTATTGATATAAAAAACGTAGAACTTTTGAGGAACTGATGATATTTTCATATGGTTTATATGAAGCCATATGGAATAACCTTAAATTGATAAAATATAAGTTTAATTATGATATTTTTTATATCATATTGAAACAAAAATACGTAGAATTGATTTGAGATAAACGATGATATTAATGCATATTATTTGGACAGTATTCTCATAACCTGTTCATATGAAAATGATATGATTGCTTTCAAAATGAAAAGCAACCCTATCAATTGATAAATTTTCATGTTAAAATTACATGAAATTTGAAAATCCACATGGATTCATATCAAATACCCTTAACATACATACCTTTAATTGAAAGATAGTGAGAATAGATATTTCGTTGTAATGTCTTCATACGGTATTATATAAAAATAATATTTTTTATATAAATTTGACGTGTATACCTTCAATTTACCATTAAATACTTTTATAACAACATTTTTCTATAAGATTTATAGTTTTTAGATACTGTACAGCGTGAAAAGAACTGTTTTTTAAGTCACTAACTTATATAACTTAACTCAAAATAAAAAATTAATTAACAAGGGTAATTCACCTCGCCTACTTAAATCTTAATGAAAGGATATCTTGGAAATGCTCAAATAAAAATAAAGAATGAAATAATTATTTGCAACATAATGTTTGCTAAACAAAATTTAAGAATAGCCCAACATATTTGGAAAAAAAAGCAATTTCCATCAAAAGAATTTTTCTTACTGTCCATAAAAAAGTAAGCTGCAAGCAATAGAACAACAACAACAAAAAGCAGAAAATCAAAAGAAATAAATTCTTTTAACTTATTGTATCCTTTATGTGCATTGTTTGACTGGAAAATGCTTTGTTGCTTAAAAAGGATAAATTTTAAGAAGTAGGAAAACCTAAAATAAATTGAAAATTTAAAGAAATAAAAAGGGCAACAACAGCAAGAAGAGGAATAGAGCATAAGGCTCTGGTAGTAGCAAAGTTCGAGCACCCTAAGAATGTTGTGTGCTTGGCAGCTGTTGTCCTTTTCTGGGTCTTGGTATAAATAAATGCACGATTGTCCTGCGGCAATTATTTTTCAACTTTGTGCATATGCATGACATCATGAGTGTGTGAGTGTTTGTTTGTAATACAAACCGGATGTGCACAATTGCTCAAAACGATTGGCAGTTTCACCTTAATTTTTTTTGGGCCGCTTTCTTTTTCTCGCCTTCTTCTTCTTTCTATTTAGACTTCGTAGCATGTTTGTTTACAAAATATTGGCTCTATTTGCCTCCTTAGGAGGGGGTAACGAGCTCTTTTTTTAGTTTGTTTTTACTTTACTGGTATATAGCTTGAACGCAAACATGCAATTTAAACGTTTTTTTTTGTGGCTACAGCTCAGTGATCCTGTCAAAGGATCAGTCACATTTTTTTGGTAGTTATTTAATGATCTCTAATTGTGTGCGTTTTCTTTTGTTCTCAGTTGAGCAATAATTTATAGTTTTTCGTGTTGAAAATTTTAATCAATCTTTTAGCTTGTTTTTATTATTGCTGCAGTGCTGCTACGATCAGCTTGATCTGCGGTAAATTTTTACAATTTTCTCTTTTCTACATTAGTCACGATGTTCAAGTGTTGTTTTTATCTCTTCACTTTTTTATTTACCTTTCTGTTCTCATTGCTTGCCGCCTAACGACCTGCATGATCTCTGAGATCGTCTGTTAAGTTCTATTTTGTTTTTTACCTATACATTTTTTTTTCATAATAAATAGTGTGGATCTTGTATAAATATTGACATGCAAAATTTTAATTTCTATTCTAGGAATTTAGTTTGAGTAGTTTCAAACGCTGATCGTTCAAGCGTTGATCGTGCTTCTCTCTACGATAAAATATTTCTACAATTAAAAAATGTGTATAGAACAATAAATTTTGTAGTCAAAATAGAACAAAATTTGTTAAGAATTAGAAAGAATGGAAAAGTGTTGCTCAATCAGTTTGATCAAGCGTTGATCGTGCTTTTTGTTGATTAGTATTTTTAAAGCAATTTTTTTATTGTTTCAAAGCAATTCACTGGAATAGAAAACATTTTAAAGTAACTACACGGAAGAAACTGTTTGCTAAATTTGTATTGTAGTTAAGCAAAACTTGCGCTTGAATCTCAGTCACTTCAAAATTATGCTAGATTTCAGCAAAAAATAATCAAAATTTGCTATTCCAGTTTATAATAACTTAGCAAAATTTTGATTACATTCAAGTAAGATTTTGCTTGATTAAATTCAAGTAAATAAACTTAATTAAATTCAAGTAAAATTTTGCTAAGTTATTGTAAACTGCATAAGCAAATTTTGATTATTTTTTGCTGAAATCTAGCATAATTTTAAGGAGTTATAAAATTTTGTGCATTTTCTGTCTATTGAATAAAAAAAAAAATATTTCTAAATAGGTACTACGAAGTTCAAGACACTTTTTAACGAAAATACTACAGAAAAATATCATTATATTCAAATTCTAATGGTTTGTAGAATGTTTTTTTTTGTTCGTTAATATGATTTGTATGGACTTAAATGTTTGCTGTGAATAGTTTTTTCTAATGCAATGTGTATTTTTCTTAAATTTAAGATGGCTCTTGCAAAACATAACGACTTCAAAAAAGAGGATTGACAAAAAACAATGCCAATAAATTCAGATTTTAATGGCTTATAACCAGCGGCGGATTAACACATAGCGGGGCTAAAATCGACACAGGGCCTACTTAAGGACTGAGCAATTAGCAGGGATTTTTTAATAATAAAAATATTAATTTTTACGCATTTATGTCTGAAAAGAAAACAAAATTTGGTTTCATTGACTTTTAAATGTTTATTTAAAAAAAAATTTCACCCGTCAAAATTAATCATTTGCAACAAATCATTTTCAATGCATAGTTGCGTTATTTACGACAAACGTTCATCTAACATAGAAGATCGGTGTTCAATTTTTATTTTTTTCATACTGAAAATGACCTTTCAGCTTCGCAATTTTCTATCGGTATTGTTACAAGATATCGGTTGGCTATATATTTAAACATTTGGAAAAATGTCAATCATTTCTGAGACTACAATTCAATTAAGTATATTTAATGGAACTAGTGTATTATTTCTCTTATAAATAGATTTATATCTCTCACAAGAGATCGAAAAAATCCTTCATATTGAAGTTTCATAAGCGGAATGAATCGATGTAATTCACAGTGTAATTCCATTTGAATATCAATTGGATATACTTCAGCAAGGAACTCTAATATCGCTTCTAATTCTTCGTTTTCAGTATCCATTAATTTGCAAAAGAATCTAAATATTGTTTTATGTGTCCACATGCTTCACTTCTTTTTCTCAATTCCATTGCTAACTTATCAACAAAAACAAAAAAAGTTTTGATTTTGAATCTATCAGAACCAGTCAAATTGATTGTTTCGGGGTCTTTGTTGCAGTTTTTCTAATTATTTTTCTCTCATAGTCTTGGCAAACAAATACATAGATTCAGGTTCTTAGCACTATTCTCAAATTGAAAAATCTTAGCACTTGAAAATTCACTGTCACGACAAATCTGTTACGAATTCGATAAGAGAAGCTATTATATCGTTAGCAGCTATAAAATCAATATTTAGTTTTTGCAAATATTGGCTGGTTGCATTAAAGCGATTCAAAATTCTACCTATCATTTTTTTTTAAGTTTTATTAATTTATTTAATATAACGCGGCATGAAGCTGGCGTTTCGGATTTTTATTTTTATCACGAAACTGTCACGCGATGGAGTATGATTTTTATACCCATAGAGGGCAAACAAATTTTTTTAATATTGATTCCTTTTGCTATATTAGACGCAAGCAAAAAGTAACATAAATAATAAGGAAGAAAATTTAAAAAAATGCATATTTTGTTCCTGGATCGAAAAATGCTTTACAAAATCAAATTAGACATTTGTGATAGACAAAAGTGCCGGGGGCTGCAGCCCCTCCCTAAATCCGCTCCTGCTTATAAGCTAAGATTCATGTATAAAAATTATCTGTAGCTGCCTAAAATTTTTTATGCAGAGTCACCTTTTCAAAAATATGTGTCAATTTTTTTCAATTCAAGATGACTGCTGCAGTAAAATAAAAAAATTATATTGCCAGAAACACTACCTAAAAAATCACCACAGTTCAAATGTTAATGGTTTGCAAAATAAGTTATGAATATCCCAAGAATACGTGTAAGTTTATTCAAAATTTGTTTGAAGCACTTTTGGATCTAAGAAAAAAACTAACAAAATCGAGAGAAAATCTTAAAATTAATTTTTTGCTTAGAGGTGAGAGAGGTTTTTGTGAGAGTACTGTTTTGTACTAAATATTTGTTTTGGAGGCTCTATGAAATAAGGTAACAAATAAAAATTAAAATGCCACAACCATTTCAATATAAAACAAAAAAAGAGTAATGGTTAAAGTAAATTTCCATGGGAAATTAATTCGAGTATTGTGGCTTTAATAAATTTTTAAAAGTAAGGTTTCGTTTCATAATGAAATAAGGTCTTGAAATTACGTGAATTTTATGCAAAATTTTAGGATGTTATTTTGTTTTTAATATATATTCCACAGTGATTTACTTACTTACTTACTTACTTAGCTGGCGCTACAACCGTATGTCGGTATTGGCCTCATCTAAGAATTTGCGCCAGCGTGAGTGACGTGATTTACGTAATCACTCATTTTTAGAGTTTAATTTTAACGTCTTGAAGCTTTATTTCATTTTCGATTTGGCCCTCTATTTAACTGAGCCCGCTTTAGATGTCTTAAATGGTAATACAATAACGTATATTCAACGATTTTTTACTGTCACAAAAAAAAAGAAAGAATTCCCACACCAAGTCATACTTTCCCAGAAAATCTTACCAAAAAGTATGTCCACATCTATTTATTTTTAATATCACATAATCAACAAAACAAAGAATACTCTTAATACATACACAATAACACCAGAAAAACATGCTGGTCCTTTCAACAAAGTCAGAGCAAGCAATCCTTAAATGAAAAAGTAGCAAAATATTGATGGATAAAAAATTGACAAAACCGCAATTTGAACAATTTAATGGCCACACCTATTTCAACATGTCGACATTATAATAACATACAACAACTGCCGCAATACAACAATATCTTGCCATAGCAAAAACACTACTGAAAAGCAACCAACTCACATGTGCTTCATGAGAAACTAATAAAAAGGACGAATAGACATGCCACCCACACCAACCGGTGAGGTAACACAAAGGTAATAAAAGCAAATAAATTGAATTTGAAAACGACAAAAAAAGGGAGTAAAAACGGGCCTAACAAATGCCATTAAATCAACATACAGCATATTGCAACAAGCAAAACCAAGGAGCAGCAAACAGAAAAGATTCTGCAAAAAGGTAAGAATATGGGCGAACGAAAGAGTGGAACAAACAAAAAGGACATTTTCAATTCGAGCAAAGTAAAAAAAGGTAAATAATCCTAGTCCAAAAAAAGCAAAGAGCACACGAAAAAACACCCAAACTAAAAAAAATAAAAAACGTTAAAAAGAAATGTTCAGCTCTAACTAAAAAGAAGCAAATAAAAAAAGGAACAACGAGGCAAAAGGAAAAACAAACGTAAAGAAATCCTTGTGGCATGTTTTTGTAGCATTCGTTGTGTGGCTTTGTTGTGCTGCAACAACAACGACAACAACAGCAATAAGCACTATTGAATCAACAGGATGTCGATGCTTAAAAAATTAATTCAATGAATCAAAATGTAAAAAATAACATTTTGTAAGCAACAAATACACACACACAAACACAATCGTGTTCAATACAAATATATGCGTGTTGTCAGTATCAATCGACGAGGATAACATAATACAAAATGACGTAGCAAAAAAACGAAAAAAATAGCTAGCTTAAAAACAGCTACAACAACAGCAATAGTGAATTTCTTTTGGATTTATTTATTTAACAGCAATCTGGCAGTCCCGTCTCTCTGTTCGACTGTCTATCTTTTTGTATTTTTTTTTTGGTTTGCTACAAATCGTTATAGACAGCCAGCATGCGTTGCTCTTATAAACATATAGATTTGTATAGCATTGAGATGAAAAAAAGCATGTTTGAAAAAGTAGCTTAATCCTGTCACACACAAACAGCAAAAAAAAAAAAAAAACACCGTCTTACAAATAGATCCATGAAAAATAAGCACTTACTGTAACGTATGCTTGCTGCCTCAAGTCAATGTGTCGTCTCTCTGTGATCCTTACAATTTCACGGCTTCCTTTTGATTAATTGAAATTAATCGAAAAAGTTTTAAGCCAAAGAAGTCGGCGTAAAATTGAATAGCAATTTTCAGCGCATTAATACTGATTTGGTAAAAGTTGGATAAGCAAATTTTATGTAAGGATATGCAAAGCTTTTGTCTTAGATTTTAATGCTTCACAAAAGTCTAAGGTTTCGATTTTCAGATATGAAGATACCCTTAAAAAATTTGTTATATTTTTAAAAGTGGTTACATAAAATTAGTCGAAGTCTTTTAAATAAATATTATTTTTACACAAAAAGTAGTTGAAAAGTACTTGAAGTAGTTGAAAAAGTCAATAAATATTTAACAATAGTGCGTTTCATGTAACTTTGTAAGTTTTCGTAAACCGTGTTACGTTATGTTCATAAATTTTTTGACATGAACGCACTTATAAGAATTTTCGTAGCTGTATTCGTAAACACTATGTTAACGGCAATGATACCCAAAAAAAAAACGAAGATTATCAAAGTCAATGCGGCTAAGGAGCAGGTTTGTTTCCACCTCACTCCATCGATGAATGTTGCTCCGTTTGCGCTTTATGAAAAATGTTTATATAAACAATAAAATATGTCTAAACTTTGTTTCAATAGAATATACACCTTTAAATCATTTGTTTTGTAAATTTTTTTTTTATATGCTAGAAATACACTTGAAAATTTAGAAACACAAAACAGCTGACATTTGCAGTTTGACAGCGTACAGGTTACGCAGGCTTATTTACGACATACGAGACAAATTCAGTGCGTAAAATGTTACGAACTTCGTATCTCGATGTTCAGATAATAAAAAGTGACGTTTCGTAAGTTTTTACGAAATACGAGCTTACGGCAGTTACGAAGTGACTGAATCGCACTAATATTTATAAAATAGCTATGATATAATAATAACAATACAGAATTGTTTACAAACAAAATAGTCAAATTTTATAAACTACCCAAAGTATTGCTTAAAATGCTAAAAAAAAATTTTTTAAAAAGGAATAAATAATTTGAATAAAGGTGTTTTGAATATCAACTTCTGGAATACAATTGTTTTGCTAAAAAATTAAATTAAATACAAAATTAGTAAGGATATAATTGTTAAAGGCAAACTTTCAATAAAACCATGACAGTAGTAAGCAAAACTTCAATTAAAATTTATTTAAGGGCAGGTTCTCATCTAGATGTCCGAAAACACGGTGATGTTCTTGATTTTTATTTTTCATAGCAGGAAATATAGGTCACCTTAAGTTTTTGACAGTTATTTTTGATTCATGAAGTGTAGAAAAATATTGTTTTTGTTGCATAAAAGTGCAATGTGAAGTCTCCATACGCCGTCAAACATCATGTTGAAAAACTAGGTACCCAAACTGCTGGTGTCTGATATCAAAAAATAAAAAAAAATGTATAATTTATTATTATTACAAAAATTGCGGACATGTGAATTTTTAGCAGCGTTTTTTCACATTTTTCGCTCTTTAAAGTGATTAAAAAACAACCGGCCAATATTATCTGATTTAAGGTTTAGGATACAATATTATTTAAAATAAAAAAATAAAAATCCAAATCATTCTATTGAATAGTTCTTAAGATATCATATAGGCCAGTTTGAAAAACATAATTTTTCAGATATCGCGTTAAACGATTTGTTTAACGATTGTTTCGAGTGCGTTAATGAAAATATGGGTTTTTTCGTATCGATGGCTTTTTTTTTGTTTTTTTTACAAAATACATGCAATAACAATGGAGTTCAGCTACTACAACTTTTTCACACTTTCTCCGCATTAGATCCTTTTAAGAACTAGCCCACTTTTTGCAATTTAATTGGTCAAACAGCTTTGGGAACATATGCTACACATCATAAGCTATCGAAAAATAAAAAAAAAAAAATAAAAAATTGAGAACTTTCCCTTACAAAATTTTCTTCACAAATAAAACAGTCATTTAAATGCAGTAAAAATTGACAGAATATCAATAAATTATTGAAAATATTCAATATTATTATTATATTCAATAATAGCAGTTAATAATAAATAATATTTTAAACAACAGCTAGTATTAACAGCAAACTATACATAACTTACAAATTATAAACGAAGAAAAAATTATAAATTAATTAAACACTAGCACTAGGTAAAGATAGAAAAAATATAAATAATATGAAGAAAAGGATAGTTTACAGAATGGTAACGTTTCTTTGAGATTTTTGATTTTATGTTTGTTTCTTATAGACAACAAATTTTTTATTCTAATGGCATTTACAGCGAGCATCCTGTAGAAATTCAACAAATTTTGAACAAAAATTATTAGGTTAAAATTTATATTTAATCTACAAAATTGAAGCATTTAATTTTAATAATAAGAAGTTTTTGTAAAAATCAAAATTTTTAAAATATGCAGTAAAATTAACAATCAAATAGTTTTTTAAAGTGAAATGCCTTGTCTTCGATTCCAACCGAATGTTTTGTTTCTTTGAAAATAATCTAAAATTTGTAAATTTCCCTATAACAATCACTGCCTAAAACTTAAGAAATCATTGAAGAAAACTATACTTTTTAACACAAACTTCCTGAAAATATAGCAGTGAGTCCTTTTATTTGAATAGATATTAATTCGTATGAATTTCAATAATTAATTTTTTAAATACTTATGAACTACTAAAAAAGAAAATAAATACTAATAAAATATTTTTTGTTCAAAACTTTTAGTAAATGTTTTATAATTGTAATTTTCATTAATAAAAAAAATAAAGATCTAAAAACAACTTCAGTAACCATGCTTTGTCAGTGGAAGACTTCCAACAGACTGTTGGACTCCATAATAATAACATAATCATAAAGACTAAAGTAAAGCAAAAATACAACAACGAATGGGAAAATATGAAGTGGGAGAAAAACTGAGAAATTGACACTTAAAATCTCATCGCTAGTGCGCACTTGCACTGCGTATCACAAAGATTTCTGATGAAGCCTTTAGCAGGGCCGAAATTGCAATAAAATCAGCTAGTGATGTTTTCGTTTTCATATTGAAAACGTTGCTGTTGTTGTTGTTTCTTTGGAAAGATTCGTTAGAACAACTAATTGTTCTAACTTTGACCTAAAGCTCAATAAAAGTTGTAATTAATATTTATACACCCACGCATATAAAAATGCGTGTGGGGTATATCAACTTTTTCACTCCACTTGTAACGCCAATAACGAGGAATGGCAGGTCTAGAAAATTATATATTTTCTTGATCAGCATCATCTCCTGGAGTCGATTTAGCTATGTCTGTCTGTTCGTCTCTCTGTCATCTTGATTACAGCCGTAGTTTTAAAGCCATCTTAACGAATTTCAATACATAAGACTTCTATTCGAAAATATACATCAAGTTCGAAACCTCCCATACAAAGTGACTTCATCAAAACGGTAAAATCTCTTTAAATTCCACAAAAATTAATTAAAATTTTGCACATATGCCTTAACCTGTAATATGTACTTTAAATATGAAATTTATAAAAATCTTTCGAAGGCCACGTCTACCTCCAATCCAATGAAATCACATTCAATTCCACAAAAATTAGTACAATGGCTTAAAACTTTGCAAATTTGATTAAATCTTAGTTATGCACTCGATATTTGCAATTTAAAATAAAAAAAAAAATGAAAGATATGCTCACCATCCCATACAAAGTGACGTCATCATAATAGTAAAACCTTTATAAATTCCAAAAAACATTAATGTTTAAAATTGCAATTGTTTACATAAGCTTTAATAAATAAAAAGGATTCTGAGTTTCAAATGTGAAATATTTGGATAAAAACCACTCCTTTTGAAAGTAACGTCATCAAAATAATACAACATTCAAGACTTCGAATAAACTAAAATACGGCAGTACGGTATTTTAACTTCGGTCGGTAAATTCAAAATGGCGGATCCAATATGGCGTCGTTTTTGTGTCCATAATTCAAGAATCGAGTTGATCGACCTGAAACTTCGTACTCGGAGGTTTTTGGGGTCGCTGATCACGAATCCGACATCAGAATTACGAAATTCAAAATGGCAGATCCAATATGGCGTCATGCAAAGATTTCTAAAGATTTTTCGTGTACCTTTATTTGTTACTATTGGATAATTCAATTAATACTAAATAAATGTACTGAGATAAAAATTTTTTAAATTTCTACAAATGTTTTTATTGAAATTGAAAATTATAGTTTTTACACGAAAGTAGAGTTTTGAATTGTTGAAAATTAATTTCTACTAGAATAAATTCAACAAAAAATCATATTTTCAGATATAGTTTTGATTCTCATACTATGTATTTTACTGAAAAATTCTATTCCACAACTAAAATATGTCAACATGAGTTTGCGTATTCTTTCATTAGTTGTATCAGACATCTGTTATAAGATGGCAATGTTAATTTCCCGCTTAACGAATTAAAGTACGTCTAGTAACATATGGAATGTCTTCCTAGTGCCTAGTATACAAACAGGTATGTGTGTGTGTGTGTGTGTGGTAATAGTAGTGGTCCGATCCTACATATGGCAACTCTACACGCCCATGTTAACCACTGTATATAGATATACAAAAAGCATTGAGTTGCCATGTGTAGGATCGGAAAGTAGAGTTGCCATGTGTAGGATCGGACCACTACTATTACCACACACACACACACACACACACACACACACACACACACACACACACACACACACACGAGTATGCATCGAAATTCTACAGAAAGGTACGTTTTAACTCTTTATTAATCGTTATATCTGCGTTATCGAGTATTCAACTACTTTTATACAAAAAGTTGCATAAAAACTAGAGTAGCAGAAAGTAGCAGAAAGTAGCAGCTAAATCTTTTTTTATTCAGTAACTTATATTTTTTTGAGTAACCTCTAAGAGTTTTAAGGCAGCATACTATTACTATATGGTTTGAAAACTCACATTTTATATAAAACAACACGAAAAATATATATATCCTCAAATTTCTACTGCTAAAAATTTTTTGTTACGGTATTGAAATATACTAAAGTTTTTACGTATTTTACTAACCTGTAGACGTAGATTCCATTTGGTTTTGTTAGTTTTCCTTTACTCCAAGAACTTTCACACGTGTATAACTTTCCCTGTGCATCTACAGTAATATGATGTTTGGATGAAGGCCACGTTAGGATTGAGAGAAAAGAGGAGACTAAGGGTATAGGAAGTTACTATGAAAGGTTTTTACTTCTTAAAGGATCCCTTCAACCAACTCAACGATGAAAAAACACTATCTAGAAACTTTTTTTCGAATTTTGGCCGCAGAATACGGCATTCTGCTGCCGGCCCGTTACGAGGCCGTCAATGCGGAATTTCCACGTTTATGTTTCTACGGACCCGTTTTGAACCCATTACAAATCCGTCAAAACAATTGTCAGAACGTGAACATAAAACGCAGATTTCAATTTGTTATGAAATGCTTTTTTTATTTACAATAAATAAGGGATACGAAATACAATTCTATACTTACTCTTATTTTAAATAATTTCTTTTAATCATTCTCCTTTCAACCGAATAGACCTACTTGTCAGAATTATTAAATAATTATGAGGATTGAACAAGTTACATGTGACAATAGAACTTGACTAGACAAATAGAACCAAGAAAACGAAAAATCATGATACAAAATTCATATTAATTTTATTATTTATTTAGAATGTAATATGTAAGAATATAAGAATTGAAATAACAACGAAATAACAAAAATATTTTGAATCCAGTATAAACCTTATTTTTCTGTTTGAATTCGAACTATTTTTAAACCGATTCCGTTGCGAATTCGCATTACTTAAAAAAAAAAGAGTTCGAAACGGATTCGTTGACGAAGTCCGTTCTGAGTCCCAGACGGATCCGAAAAAGTGGAAAAAGCATATTTCTGAGAGGAATTTCATATGAAAAAGGATCAGTTCCGGATGCCAAACGCAATCCGTTTCGGATAAAATATACGAAGAAGTAAGTCTGTCTCGAATTTGAAACGGATCCGTATGGAACACAGGGTCACTATAACTTTAGAATTACCATGTGTGTTGTTATTAAAAAAAATTGACTTCATCAGCGTAGCGCTTGGGACAGCAAGAAAAAAATTACGCATAGCATTGTTGTTGTTATTGCTGCCGTGTTTATTTTGCTGGTATTTCCTCATGATGAATAAGAAATCGTAACGCTTCAATATTTTGTTTCATACAATTTCACTCTCTTTATAATTTTAATACCACAGAATTTTAATTTTTTACAATTACGTTTTGCAGTAGATAATGAAATTATTCCCACATTAAATCCTTTTGCAGTAAAGTATATATAGCCATTTATATGCAATATGATATTTTTCCTGATGACTACTTTAACTGATGACCACTTTAACTCTAAAATAGTTTAAAAACTCATACTTATATCTAAAAATATATGAAATTTTGTTTTCAATTATTGTTTTTATCAATAAATAAATCTGTGGTCACAAGGAATAATGACTAAACTCAAAATATCATAAAAAAGCGATATGAAATTTACTTTATTGCCAATTTTTGGAAGTATGCAGATATCCGTTTTTTGCCCAGAATTGATCTTATGTATGCATGTATTTTGTTTGTAACGGTTCATATATTTCAAAAAAATGGGTCGTAGTTCGTACAATTAAAATATAGTTTTTTACGATACTTTGAGTTTAGTCGTTATGCCTTGTGACCACAGAAATATATGCTAAAGGATAACAATAACAAAAGTTAAAAGTTTTTTAAAATATGATAAAGAATTTCTTTTTCACTTTATGTAATCATTAAAACATGAACTTTTACATTCACGCTTTGGTGTTTATAAAATTTGTATGTAAAACTGCTCAAAAATTCCATACTTAAATAATCTCCAAACTGGACACAAACAATTCCACTTTCCAATTCTACACAAACACTCGAGTTTACACACAAAACTAGGACCAGAATTATAATATTGTATGATAATAATTTCAACCAGTTTATGGCTAGCAAGCAATTAATTAAAAAAATTTCTTCTTGGACTTTCAATTCCATAACGTCTTGAATTGAAATATTTGAATTATGTAAAAAATTTATGTGTGGGTGTTGTTGCGATCAGCACACACCGATGCCACATTGTTGCACAACTGCACAACTTTTATATACGAAGCCAAGCGGTGGGCATCAAAGGCCGCGCTGATCAAATACTGTTCAATGCTGCGTCTGCTCCAGCTTCACATCCAACAAAGATGGCCAGGAATTCGCCAAACACTTTCCAGCTTGCTGCAATCGGCTGGGAGTCAGCGAGCGAGTGAGTGAGTGAATTGCTGCGGACAAATTTTATAACAACGGCGATAATTGATAGCCGTCTGCGCCGCATGCTCTGCGGGCACTACGAATGAGCCAAACAGCTAGTCAGCCAACTTGCTAGCTAGCCAACTCAATAGCGCAGGCGCAAAGAACGAGTCCGCCTGCTGGCAACTAAATTGAAGGCAGTCAGTGACTTCCTTGCAAACCGTTTTTTGCTGTTTGCTTTGCTCTATGCTACATTGTTATTGTTTGCCTTTATTGTTGTTGTTGTTATTGTTGCTATTGCTCTTTTTTAACTCTTTTTTTTTTATTGCTGCACAACGTCATAATGCAACCTTAACTAACTTCTTTTCTAAGCCAAGTCCACGCTAACGATTTCCTGGAAGGTCGCTTCTTGAGTTGCTGCCGCCGTTGCTGTTGCTGCTGCTTGTGAGGATCATAAAAATAAGCACTGAGAAATGTAGTGAAAATTATATCGCCACAGACGTGTGTTTGAGTTACCCTTTTTTTGTTTCTGCCAACTAGCTAGATAGATACATTGTGTAAGATATCGATATAGACACTATATAAGTTTTTATTGTGTAATAAAAAAAAATACAGGCTAAATATTTACAACAACTAAAATGCTTTTGAGCAGAAAAATTTTAGAGTTCTAAAACAAACATTTCTTTTAATTTTTGTTAAACTAACAGAGTGACCAGTTATATGTAAGTAGTTTAGTCCTTTGAAATCCTTAAGAAAACACAGTTCTCATGATGATGACTAGGCCAAAACAGCTGCCACTTGCAATAGCTCTTGGATTAAAAATTATTGAAAATGTGTACCTGCAGAGAATAGAAAATAATTAGTGAGTTAGTTAAAAATTCTAAATGCTATAAAACATGCACCTACGATTATTAACGCGAATATTATAAAAATCCAGTACTAATTCTTAAGACTTATTCGCTTTTTAGCCTCCATTTTTGATAAGCGCAATTAGTGTTTAAATAATATTGTGTTGTTTTGAAAATTTTAAAAATTTGTTTGTAATTTTGTCAATGATCACAATGAAAAAGTCACCATTGATATAAGCAAAAATTTTCTTACGGAGAGAGAAGTTTTTCTCTCAACATTAATTTGTATTTATATTTGAATTAGGTTTTAACTTACAAATTTTATGAAAACTTCAATTCAATTCATTTATAAAAAAAATCAAAAAGTTGTTAATTTTGAAAACCTTATAGATAGAAGAAGCAATTTTTTTACTGTTGTAGCAAAAATAGACTTTTGTTACTTTACTGTCTATGCTTACTTTATATAAATTGAGGCATAAATGTTAGTTTTCAACATAAATAATTCTCATTAAAAAACACTTGCTTTAGTAATAAGAGGTTCCACGTGCACTTTTACCGCCCACAAATCAAAAGAACTTCTATATATCAGACGGTTTTAATCGTATAATACTAAAAATTGGTAATTTAGTTCATATGTCTGAACCGATTTTCATGAAACTTTTGGAAGTTATTAAACAATGCCATGGAGGGTTTTTGCATTGAGCGTGGCACTTTCCATACAACTAAAATTTGTGATTTAGAATAGCTTTGGAGTTAAAGGTCTCACAGCTCTGGAATTAGGTATTCGACCACAATGTACACATTTTACACAATATACATGTGTCGTTTCACTTACAACATTTTATGGGCATCCTACAAGAGGCGTGGCACTTCCCATGCAACCCAAATTTGTGATATCGAGTAGCTTTGGAGTAATATGCCGCACAAACTCGGAATTCAGTATTCGACCACAAATTAAACACGCCGTTTCACTTATAACATTTTGAACTTAAATTTTCAATATTTAGTTATAGTCGCACAGACTCGAAATTCAGTATGCGAACTTAATTTAATCATGCAGTTTAACTGATAGCAATTCATGGGCATCGAACAAGGGAGCCCGGCACCTACCTTACAATCCAAATTTGAGAAATTTAGCTTTTATTATAGCTTTTGAGTTATAGGTCGCACAGTCACGGAATTTAGTATTCGAACACAATTTACACATGCAGTTCACTGATAATATTTTATGGGCGTTTGGCAACGGAGGTGTGTCAGCAACGCGCCAGGTTTCAACTAGTCAATAATAAAAATACAAATTGCCAAATTCGACACAATATCTTAGTAGATCTAATTTTGAAATAACTGATCATTCACACTGAAAAAAACGGGTCGAAAAAAATTTCTGGGTACGTTGGATATGGTCCGTAGATGGTTTATGTTGAGTTTGCACGAAATCGGTATAGTGGTTCCGGAGATATGGCATTTTAAAAATTTTCCCATATACTCCCATACAAATCGTTCGTGCGGGTTGGTGTCCGTTAAGACCTCAGGAACGGTAACACCTAAGGGCATAAAATTTACAGCATTTGTTGCCAAGGCCCATATCTCAAATAATATATAAATAAAAGTTGCCACACCTCTATTACCGCCCGCAAATCAATAAAAACGCTATATTTCAGACGAATTCGGTTGTATTGGACTAAAATTTTGTTATTTTATTAATATTATATGGCAGCTCCACAAAAAATGGGAGTGGTCGAACTATAACTACACCCACTTTTCAGAAATCATTATATTTCTGAAGTTGTGCATGTTTTTATAATGAAACTTGGTGTATATGTGCTATGAGACCAAGTGGTGGTCACTATATACATAAATGTTGCCACGCCTACTTTTACCGCCCCTTCTTTACACACAAAATCGTTTGTGCAGTATATTTTAAGATCTCAATAACGGTAACACCATAGGCCACCAAATTTACAACATTTGTTATCAACGTTTATATCTCAAATAATACAAAACGAAAGCTGTAACACCCCTTATTACCGCCCACACACAAATCAATAGAAATGCTGTATTTCAGTAGAATTTTGCTGTATTGGACTAAAGTTTTGTAATTAAGTTTGTATGGTTACTCTCGGCAACTCAGCCAAAAATGGGCGTGGTTGTATCATAACCTCGCCCTTTTTTCAGAAACGATTACAATTCCCGAGTTGTGCATCTATACTATTATATAAAAGCCGTTGTGACGCGTACGGGTGTTCCGCAATCACACGAGAACCACTGAAGCGATTTAGACAATAATGGTACAAAACAAGTTTTTATTTTAACAGAATCGTGTTAGGCTATGCAAGATTTGCTACGCCTACTTTTCACGCCTACTTTTCACGCCCACTTTATGCAAAAATTCTACATTTAAGACGGTTTTAATCGTATTAGACTAAAATTTGGTAATTAAGTTTGTATAGTTACTGTTGGCATCAAGGGCGTACCGAGGCCATTTTGATTGGGGGGGTATCAATGTATTTTGGCCGACTGAATACCCTTAAGTCCCGACTTTTTTTTTAAATACAACATAGTTGAATTATATACTCATCCAATCGACCAATATAAATAAATCTTAAGGGGTCTTTTTCATTTCAAGGGTTAAGAAAAACACTTTATAATTAATTACTATTACTAAAAACTTTTTTTTAATGATGAAAAAAACACTTGTGTACATCAAAATACATATAGTTAAGTATGTTTTGAATTTTTGTTTTTTTTTTTTTTTGGTTTGGCCTTTTATCTGCTCTCTTAAGCTTTTCGCAATTTGGACATCATTTTTCGAATCCAAAAAGGTGGTAACGATTTCTCAGCTTTTACAACAGGTAACTGAAAATTTTTTTAGTTCATTTAAACGATAATGCTTAAAACTATAAGATTACGTATAATCAGCCAACTAAACCTCATACCTGCTTTTAGCGCCATTTTCAAAACAAAAATTTAAAAATTACCCTATTTTTTACATTTCTAACGCTCTAAAAAATCGAGTTTTAAGTTTTAATAAATGATTGTAGGTAATAATCTTAGAGATTTTACAATAATAAATATAATGCAAAACAGTTTTAGCTCAAACGGCCTTTTCGTACCGCTTTTTGGTACCGTTTTAAGAAATCCTGAAATTTTTAACACGTATTCTACCCACATATCTATACTATTATATAAAAGGAGACTCACGAAATTGATCCAGAATAAGCTCGGTTACCGCTGAGCCGATTTTGATAATTCTTTTTTTATTCGATTCCTATGATAATATAGATTGTTAAAGCTTACCAAGGTTTTCGAACAATTTATTCTTTAATTATTACATAATCACGCATTTTATTTGATACCTTCATTCAACCAGCAGCACAATATAACAGCAAACAAAGCTTTTCTCTCTTTGTCGCGAGAGCTTCTCTTAATATAACACGGCAGCCATGTTGTGTAGTTAAGATGGATTCACTGATAACCCAGCAGAAAAGTGGATCATCCTATGAGCGATCTGGGAGTGCTCCCTGAGGAGCAGTGGAGTGCTCCTTATTGATCCAAGCTGGGTGTATTTTGTATTCTCTTTTAACATTGCATGTCCTAGGAAGGGTAGCGCTCCCTTTATCATTCCAGAGAAGCTCAAAAGGAGCGATCAATAAATGATCCAAATGGAACAGCAAAGGAACATTTAAAATATTTTATTTGTTTTTGTTTTAAAAGAACAAAGAACCAACATGCGCCTTATACAAACAAGGTTTGGTCTTTGACGTGAAGGATAGATTAGCTAGAGGAATTGATTGGAACCATACGTGAATTATTGATTAGACGAAACAGACGTGAAAGGCAATGCTTTCAATCGCTTTAAACCGAGGCTAGTGTGTGTTATGCCTTAACCTCGGCAAGCATTTTCAGCCCTTAGTTGTTACTGTCCTTTAATTCCATATTTTCCCACAATTTAGCTGTCGATTTTTAGTTTTCCATAATTCTTAAATGTAGGAAAGAACAAAGAAAGTGAAAAGAACCATGCCCGAACCCAACGTCGAACCACGGTCCTTTGGATTGTTATTCTAGCGCACTCTCCACTAGACTACAATGGCCGATTTTTCACAGCAAATAATGATCGAGTTTATTACAAAGCACATTCCTCACTTTTTGTGCTTTTTTTTATTGACTGCTCGCCTATTGATTTTTTTAAACAGTAAAGGAGCACAAGAGCACCAGTGCTCACTTTTTGATAGAATAAAACAGCAAAAGAGCGCTCTGTTGTTGCTTTTCATAGGAGTGATCGCATATTTTTTTATTGGGAACCTTCAGAATGTTTTGTGTGATTTAAAATAATGTTAATCAAGTTGAGAGCGTGCATAAATTTTTCTCTCTGAGCGAAAACTTCATATGAAAAAAACTTTCAAAACATGTTGAAGGTGATCAGTGAATCCAGCTTTACTTTCATTGAGATTCTTGCTTTCATACAGTGTTGATTAATTTTCTTTGCAAATGTTTTGAAGGGAGTTGCCAGAATTTAGTTATAAGCATTAAGTATGTTTTGCAGCCTTGCCAGCCAGCTTTTCCCCACTTGAGATTGTGTTAGTCTATCTATACAAATATAAAAAAGCGTTGTGACTCTGCACAGATGTTTGACAATCACGCATAGGTATCAACGATATAGGTATCAAACGATTTGTTATTCCAACTTTATCGTAATATGCTATGTTAGATTTGCCACGTCTAATTTTCATGCCCTCTTTTTGCAAAAAATGCTATATTTCAGGCGATTTAAGTCGTATGATACTAGAATTTGGTAATCTTTTTACTTTCGCTAACTTTACTAAAAATGGGCATGACCCACTTTAGTTAAGTCCACTTTTCGGGGGATAAGCTTGTAGTAAAGCAAAGCGCACTAGGTTTAAGCTCAATTGGGCTGAAATTCTGGCATTCTATTGTTTCGAGTATGAGATGGTTTAAGTGAAAAAATTTAGCCACACCCCCATTACCGCTCAGAATTAAACGAAAATGTTATATTTCGAACGGTTTTGGCCGTATTAGACTAAAATTTGATAATTTAGTTCATACGGCTACTTTCGGCAACTGTACTAAAAATGGCGAATATTTAATTTTTTTTTCCGAACAGCATGAAAATTCGTATATAGCAGTAAGGTGGTCTGCGGCAGGACAACGTCTGCCGGGCAATACCATACATCAATAAGAATGCTGTATATATCAGAAAATTCTGATCGTCATGCACTGACGTTTCAAACGGAAACGTCTAGCATGTGTTTTGTTCGAAGGTCAATTTACACTTTTACAAATTCACAAAACGATCATAAAAATTTCATTGAATTGGGTCAGGACAAAGTCTACTATAACTATAACGTTAACTATTAATATATAGATAAGGAAGGAAGGATTAAAACATAGATTTATGTATATAACTTTAGAATAGCTTGAAATATTTGAAATATTTTTCACAGAATTATTTTTTAAGCTTTATTTGAAAATGGTTTTCACATAAATTAGTTTTTAAGCTGTAGAACATTGCAAAAAATATAACAAAAGCATTTTAGGCAAATTATTTTTCATCAAAAAATCATAGAGGGTGGCCAATGATTTTTAATGATAGACACTGTTTGTGTCAAAAAAGATTAATTTTTGCAGATAAATTATGTAATATGAAAGAATAAGAAAAATTAAATTAAAAAAAGGAATTTAAATTAAAAAAAATATGTACAACAAAAGTAACTCTTTGCCTATTTTTGAGTACAAGTTGGATATTTAGAGGTTCTTTGAAAACAACATAAAACATTGTATTTGTGAGGTAACAGTAAACCTTTACTCATTTTCCCAATTTACTTAATTGAACTTTCAAACAAAGAAAATTTGATGAAAATCGATTTGAAAATGGCGGAAATGTTTGCTTGCTAAGTCAAAACATGAAATTTTAATCGTTTTTTTCTCATTCTGAGGCTTAAGAAAATGAGTTATGCTGATAAAATCTATAGTTTTGAGATATCGCAATGATTTTAATGTCATAATAACAGTTTTTTTTAAAACAGACCTAAAATCCGTACAAAATATTTCCGAAAAAAAAAGATTTTAATTTTACCGTTAATTTTATTAATAAACGACTGTCCATAAAAAATGCATTGTTGTGCATTGAGAAAGTCTATAGTTTTTGAGATATCGCCATAGTTGGATGTCATTATAACGGTCTTTTTTTTAAATTTAAGAATATATTTATTTTCAGAATATATGTAAAAAATTACAAAAAAAAAATAAAGCCAGGTAAATTTAAGTCATTTATTTTTGTCCATCTATAGTTTATAAGTGTTGAAAAATAAACAGGGCTTTTAATTTCTTTTACATTTTTTTCTTTTAATTTGTTAAATTAATTTAAAAAAATAGTGTTTTAAATAAAAAATACAAACTTAATTTTTAAGTATAACATTTAAATATTAATTCATCTTCTTTTTAAGGTAGCCCACTGCTGCGCAATATTATCTAAGTTAATGAGATCAACTATGTCCTTTTCCGATGAAAGTATTAATAAGTATCATTAAGACGTGAGCCACTTTGCGTGGTTCTTACTAATTTTTAGCTAATTTTAATTTTCTGAACATTCTCTCATTTCCTGAAAGAGTAACAGGCACATTAATTGCAGGAAGAGATTTTTTTTTGCATTCTAAAACATTAGCTGCCGTAGCCTAGTGGGTAGAGTGCGTGGCTCCTAAGCTAAAAAACCGCGGTAGCCCGGGTTCAATTCCAGCTCAGACAGAAAGTTTTTTCAATTGAATTAATTTTTCTGTTCGGTCGTCACCTCTCTGCAGACAATGGCAAACCTCAGAGAGTAAAAATTGCCATGTAAAGCTTCTTGAGAACATAAGCCGTTCGGAGTCGACATAAAACACGTAGGTCCAGTTCTCGGTCATTTGTGATCAAACATTTAATAACTCGCACAACACAGTTGATCAATAGAAGCTAGGTCAAAGTCCTTCCAAAGGCTAAAATGGCCAGTTTATTTTATTTATATTTTAAAACATTAGCTGTACCCAATAGAGTTTCTAAGCCTTCGCATAGATCATAGAATACTTCAAATTCCGTGTTCAATTTAAGTGAATCCAACAAACAATTTTTTGGTAAAAATTTTATTGATTCTAGAATTCGCTTTTGGGTCAAGTTAGTAGAAGATGGAATTGGATTAAAGAGCTCATACAGAGGCTTTATTGTTTCTTAGCAACTGCTTAATTTATCTCGCATCAGTGAGGTTATCTTATCCAATACAAGTTTAAATTCTCTTCTATAAAAACAGTTCATCGGAAAATAAGCCGCTTTGGCATTTTTATCATCCAAACGTTTAGGCGCAAGACGACGGTGATGGTGAATTGAGAATTCCATTTCGGCATCAACATTAAAAGATTTTAACAATGCAACAGCACTACTATTTGGGTTATCCGTACCTTCAGAGTCCGAATTTATTTTTTCTAATGAGTACCCTTACAAGAAATAATAGAAGAGGAATATGTGTGGCGACTGAGTTAACCTTTGTTCGTTTGGGCTTGTTTTATTCCACTTGATTTTTTCAACTTTTTGACAAGGTATTTGCATCAGGGACTGTTATCACTAAGCTATATCAAAAATATATGATTTTCAAGTTTTTGCTCAGATATAAAAAGTAATCTTATTTATCTCTAAAAATTAAATAAAAATCATTTATATTTTTTTGGTCAAACAAAAATATCATTTTCGGTTTTTATTTTTTATCAAGGACACGGTTGCACTATTGGGCTCAGTGAATAAAGGCCTAACGAACTAACGCCTAAAAAAAAATGAAATAATGCCTAAAAATTGCAACAAAAAATTATATAGGAATTAGGCGGTTGTTCATTATGAAAGAATGTCTAATATTTTAGGCATTCCTTCATTAAAATTGTTAGGTGATTTTTCATAATGAAAGAAAGCCTAAGAATCAAAAATGAAAAAACGCCTAATTAGATATTTATTAATTTTTGATTGGTTACGAAAGGTAAGTTCCCTTTTACAAAATGTTAAAATAATGGTATTAATTTTCCCTTTTACAAAATGCATACACTATCTTGTAAACATTCTGTAAAAGGGAAAATTATTAGTTTTTAAAATTATAAAAGCAATTGATTTTCCCTTTTACAGAATGCATACACTATCTTGTAAACATTCTGTAAAAGGGAAAATTATTAGTTTTTAAAATTATAAAAACAATAATTCATAATGAAAGAAACCCTAACAATTTAGACTTTCTTTCATTTTTAAAATTAGACTTTCCTTCATTTTTAAAGTTAGACGTTCTTTCACTTTCTTCTTAGGCGTTCTTGTTTAGGCATTCTTTCATTTTGAAAAATTAGGCATTAGTTCGTTAGGCCTTTATTCACTGAGCCGCACTATTGGACTAAAAATGATCCATTTTTCCATTTGGTCCGCTGCTCTCTTTTACATTACTATGCATTACTATTTCCGTACTTTTTTAACAAAATTTATTCTACGTTTCTGAACTTTTTCTGCATTTTGTCACAAACGAACCCTGGATTCGTTTACAACAATTCAACGCTGATACGACTTAAAATGAGTTGGCCGACTGAAGTTTGTTTAAGATACGACTTAAAATAAGTTGTCTTAATGAAGTTTGTTTAAGATACGACTTAAAATGAGTTGGCCGACTGAAGTTCGTTTAAGGTACGACTGAAAGTGAGTAGGCGAGTGAAGTTTGTTTAAGGTACGACTAAAAGTGAATTGGCCGACTGAAGATAGTTTTGGGTATGAAATCTACTAAAATAGCCGACTAAAGTTGGTTTTTGTTATGAAAATGGCAATAAAGGTACAACTGGCTTTGACGCTTTCATTATTATTGTTTATAAAAATCAATATTTTAAAAAAATTTAGTAAAAAATAACAACTAGGCCGAGTCTAAAAAAGTAAGGAGGGTAGTATACCTCCCTTACCCCCGCTAGTTACGCCCCTGGTTGGCAACTGTACTCAAAGTGGTTTCCACGCCCCCTTTTATACCCACAAATGAATGACAATTCTATATTTCAGACAGTTTTGGTCGTGTAAGGCTAAAATTTAGTAATTCAGTTCATATGGTTACTTTCGGCAGCTGTACTAAAAATAAGCGTGGTCGCACTATGTTTACGACCCATTTTTATGGGATGAGAATGGAGTGAAGCAAAGTGCACCAGGTATAAACTTTATTAATCTGAAAATTTGGCAGTCGATTTGTTTCGAAGATGAGATAGTTTAGGTACAAAAACATTTTCCACACCCCCTTTCACCGCCCAAAAATCAATAAAAATGCAGTAAAAATCTTTTACAAAACATCAAGAACTCCTTAACTGCTCCTATTATTACAACAAAAATTTGTATTTAGGGGTTTCCAGATACAATAAATATTTAAGTTCTATCTATTTTGATCTGTCCTTAACGGCAGAGAGCACTGTAGTACAAATATGAACTTAATGCAAATCTAAACGGCTCGACGGATTTCTCTCAAACTTCGTACACATATTTTATGCATCAAAGATTTTAGTTTTACATACTTTGTTTGGACCTTGCCTCTTGCGCCCTGTTTTAACTAACGTAAATTTAGTTATTTAAATACGTTTTACTGTAAATAATATTGGCCAGTTTAATTTTAAAAAATTTATATTATTTTGACACCGAAAACATTCACATATCTTGAAAATTTGAGACATTTTTAGTGCAATGACTTTTTCATAAAACCTCTTTACATAAGAATGAGATAAAACGACATGAAAATCAAAGTTCGGTTTTTCGAGGCAAATATCTCCTCTTATCATAAATATATTTCACGCAAATTTTTTTTGTTCAAAAATGCAATAAAAGTATTTCTCATAAATAGTTCGAACTGTACCGTTAGATCAGTGTATATATTTTTAAGATTTTTTTCAAAAAAGGTCCCAAATATTGACTTTAACTCAAAAAAATGATTTAAAAATTGTTTTTTTTGTAAAAATAATATCAAGTTAAAATTGCACATCTTACTACCTTTCATATGAAATAGTACTTATTTGCAAAAATTCTTCTAGTTAAGCGTACAAATTCAAAAACAACATCAAAACAACAAGAAAATCAAAATCATCTGATTTTTTTTTTTTTGGCGAAATTAATTTTTTCCAAAATGTTGTTTTTATATTTTTTTAAAAAAATCAAGTCTCAAAAATAATTTATGTGAAAAAATTACCCCAATATCTCTTTCCAATCCAAAGTTATGAATTTTATAATTAAGTTACTTTTTGATTTATCAAAAAGTTTTGACAATGTAGGTCTCACAGCCACGGAATTAAGTATTTGACCTCAATTTACATATGCAGTTTCACTGGTAAAATTTTATGGAGTTTTATACTCAACGCGCCGGATTTCAGCAAAGGAAAGGTCCAGCTGGATACTTAAGGAGGTAGGGGTGCGTAAGAGTTTGCACTTCTGAAAAATCGATTTATTTTCGTCTTTTCTTATAGCTAAACTTCTGCAGAATAAAGTCTGAAGAATATTTGAAGTCAATCAGAGCAAAACTGCTTACTAATTAGTCCCCTCGCGTTTTTCTCAAAACCAATTTATTAAAAGTCCGTGTTCACAGGCATTTAAAAACTATATTACTTATTTATTTCAAACTTGGTACACACTTTCTACATTTGAAACTTTTTCCTCTAACAGTAAGTTTCATATTTTTTTTTTTAATTTAAGGGGCTTTCCACGTACGAAATGGCGGAATTTTTCGTAAAAAAAAGAATTTTCACTTCAAATTACCACCTGAATTTTTAAAATTAAATAAATAATAATCCTTAATGATTTTTGATTAAGATATAAAAAAAATGGATGTGTGTATCTGGGTATGTTTGTATATCACGTATAGACTCAAAAACCGCTGAACCGATCTTTATGAAATTTTCAGGGAAACTGAAGACACATTTTGAGAGAGTTCCTTTAATGAAGAAGGCCCACAAACCAATAAAAAGGGTATATATCAGATGGTTTTGATCGTAAAAACTAAATGTAGTCATTTTGTTCAGATGGTTATTGTCGGCAACCGTACAAAAAATGGGCGTGGGCGAAATATATCTAAATAATTAATTTTGGTAATTTAGTTCATAATTTTATTCTCGACAACTTTCCAAAATATTGGTGTGGTCGCACTATATCTGACAAAAATGCTATATATCAGATGGTTTTAACCGTAGAAGACTAAAATTTGGTAATTTAGCTTATAAATATCTCTTTACCGATTTTCATTGTACTGTAGGAAGTTATTAAACACATTCAAAAGAGGGTTTTTGCATTGGAAAATAAGGCGTGGCACCTCAAATACAGATCCAATGTGCAAAATCGATTAGCTTTGGAATTAAAGGTCACACAGCTTCCGAAATCGGTATTCGAACAAAATTTACACGTGCTGTTTCACTGATTTACATGTGTTGGATAAGGGGCGTGGTACTTCCCATACAACCCAAATTTGAAAAATTTAATAGTTTTTGAGTTATGGGTCGCACACAGTCACGGAATTCAGTATTCAACCAAAATTTGCACAAGCAAGATTATATTTGATTTGCGTTTGGAAAAGAAGGCGTGGTAGCAAAGCGCCGGGTTTCAGCTAGTGCAATTATAAGATTGAGTTTTTTAAATGTAAAAAGAATTGACAGATATATAATGTATATAATTATATAATTGACAGATGTATATAAACGAGTTATAAACAACAAATTATTGACAATAACTTAAAACAAACATTAAGTGATATTAACAAGCATTATGTGATATCAACCAACAGTAAACTATTTACCAAAGTTTCACTGAACAAAAAAAAATTAAACTTTAAGTGCCAATTTTTCAGCACGGATTTAAAGTCGAGTCAAATTAAACTGAGCTTAACTCGCCAAAATTGGATGTAAAGCTCGGTTTAGGCAAAAAAGAAACTCATTATATGATAATTTAAGTAAATTTAACTTCAACGAATGCCAAAATATCTAGTTAAACAGAGTTTAAACGTCCAATTTCGGTTAGTTAAGCTAGGTTTAATTTAACTAAAGTTTAAACTCGTACTGAAAAACTAGGCCTAAGAATTATAAAATAACATATTTAATAATTCTAAAAAAAATAGTATTTTTTTACGAATAATGTTTCACGAAAACGTTTAAAAATTTCAACAAAATGTAAACACAAAAAATTATAAATTATATTTCAAACAAAATCATCACAATGTGATATAACAATATCACAACCTATAAAGCAAAAATTTTTTGACATTTATAGAAAACTCATAAGAATATTGTAATTGTATAAAAAATCTACTTGCTAAACAGATATTAAAAAATAAAATTTTTAATTAAAAAAATATATCATAAAGTATTATGGAAAAAACAGATATTTGCGTATCATAAAATTTTAGCAAGCCTCCTATAAAATGTTATGTATGGAACAAATTTTTATTCCATGTTAAAAAAATACTTCTAAGCATTTTTTAAATTTTAATGGGTTTTTAATGGAATATCTTTTATCATCATCTATATTTATCAATATTCTAGTAGTATATACAGATGTACAGCCAAATTATGATGGGCAAAATTGATCATCTATCTGATGTGTAGCCTCAAAACGTCAATACAAAAACAAAAACTATTTTAAGTAAATATGCTACCCTTCAGGCGCTAAGTTATCAAATAAATTAAGTCAATTTATCTGTGAGCCAAATCAACTAGACCCTGATCCATGTTGCACCAAAAGAATTATATTTTGTTAACTGATGGTAGACGCAAATATTTGTTTAATGTGGCACCTCTTTTTTCTCAACCGAAACAATAGAAGTGGCATTACCTGAATACGTATACCAACAAGTTAAACATATGAGCAAGGTGTGAAATCCTAAGAATACTCTCGCAACTCGATGGACAATAACGTATTTACTATATAAGGTAGGTCAATATAGCAGCATTTGAGTGCTGCATGCTTGGGTGGCAATTCTTTAGCTTCAACGATCTCACTACAACTAGATCCCACGACGAGTTCCATTATCATTTGTCACTTGTTATATGTTTTGCCACCTTGCTACAGTCCTTAAAAAATCAATTACCACTAGTTTAACGCTTCGAACATTCAGCTAACTAGCTGTGACCCATTGCTTGCCACACAATTTATGAACTTAAATAAATTTTCTAAATTGTTCAACTGTCAAAATTCTATTATTGCATAGCATCGAGCAGCAACGACAACAACAGCAACGAAGACACTTACAGCACTTAAGTGCTGCTGCAGCATAGGATCCATCCGGTCAGCACCATCATCATCAGCATCACCACCAACGACAAGACAATTTCGTATCTTGTAGGCTGCACTAATGGACGATCCCTAGCATTGAATAGAAACCTAACTGAGCTTGAACCTCATCCTTAACCAGTTGACCACTCGAACAGTTTTTCCAATATATTTAACAAAAAATACAAAAACAACTGTCAAATTCTGCCGATCGGCACCACTGTGAGATAAATGATGCACTCCTTCGGCATGCGGTAATCATGAGTTGCAGACTGATGCCCTGATGAGCCAGAGTTGCGAGTTTAACAAATACTACAGCTTCAAAGAGACGCTTGAGAAATAGAATAGCAACAATGCCACGATCGACAAATCTACCAAAGTTACGACCCCAGACGTTGGAGCAGCGAGAGAGCAAAGTCTAAATATAACAAAAGAAAAAAGTGCACCCAACCAACGTCAGAAAATTAGTTATCCTCGCTACTCCTCGTTCTCCTACAACATGAATGGCATTGTTACAATGCGCTCTGCTCTGTCTGTCCGGAAAGCTGTCCATTCCTTGTTAGCATCAGCGCAGTCGGGGATCTCTTCCATCATCATCATGATCATCATCATCATCATCTGCTTCATCTTGTGGCAGCAGCACAACACATTGCAAAGCAGACCTTAAACCTTGCATAGCCGCGCGACGTCAAAATGCTAAAAATTATTAATAATGAAAGAAATAATGCCCTGGCAGATCTTCCAGCCAGAAACTTTTCGACTGCGTCAGTGTCCAGCATTAAGAAGGATCGTGCGATCGTTAAAACTGTGGGAGGAGGAAACCAACATTCAGATGCAATGATATTGAGTTCAATGGATACGGCATGACGTTAAAACATTTTAACAAATTTGAATGAAAAATGCGTGCAATCCTTAAAGGAAAACTAAAATTTTCCATTATGGAATGTGGTGAGAAATGATGAAGATGACGAAGAAGAAACGATTTTTGTAATATTCAGATGGAAACCACTAGATTTACTTGAAAACCATTAATGTAGAAAGTATATCATTGTGTGAAAACATGGTTAAGTTTCTCAATAGTTATTAAATCAAACTATTTATTTGGAACTTAGGTGACGAATTGAACATGTTTTATATTCCACCTGACAGTTTTCTACTTATATCATCCTATGATTATATTTCTATTTTACTAAAATGTCTTTTTTTATATTATAAATAAAACTTGGAAATTAAGTTATTTTGTATTTTTGATTTTGAAAATAGTCAAACTGACAATCTTTTATGTTCACTCCTTTTAGAATTACTATTCTCTATATGGAACAAGTGGTTTCTACAAATTGTAGAATTTTTAAGCAACGTATGCTTTAACACTTTTTCTAGTATGCATTTCAAGGTCTGAGTGATCGTTTATCTTTCTAAAAAAAAAGATTTAAAGTTGTATAAAGTTTTCACTATTTTATAATATTTTGCTATAAAATCTCACTGTGGTAATCTTCATCTAATTATGTGATTACTTCTAAAAAATTATTTTTAAAAAAATTTAAGCAAAAGTTATGTTTAAAACTATTAAAATTTTTAAAAACAAAATAAAACTTCATAGAGAGTTAAAAATGGTACGAGAAATTCTAAGGGTTGGTTAAAGAAGTTACTCAAGAATACATATAAATATTATGCCTTAAAAAATTTTTTTACCTACTTATACAAGAATAAAGGAGAAAAAATGTACAGACGTATTTAAAATAACAAAAATAACCACAATTAAGGTAGAAATCGTTATTTAAAATGTTTTAAATGATCTTAACAGGATTAACATTTCAACAAAACAAATTAACTTTGAATGTAAATTAGGAAATGCAAAAAAATTTCAAATCTGCAGAAGATCCTCCAGACAACAGGTTGTTCATCAGTTTTTACAAAACACTGCGAATATTTATTACATTGAATGAAATTACATATTGACATTGATGCTCAAATGTAAACACACAAAAATTTTTTAATTAAAATACAGCTGCTCAAACTTCTAAATCTACCTTCCAACAGGTTTTCATTTAAATAAGTTATTTCGCTTTATACACAACTATTTTTAACAAAAAAATTTATATAAATTTGAACACAAAAAGAAAAAATTACACTGTTTTTTAATAAACACATTGCTAAAAATAATATTTCCATAATTAATACAAACTTTTCAATATACACAAAAGTCAATACGTAAAAGATGGTCTGTGCAAAATTTCAATCTTAATTACTATTTAAGTTATATTCCACAGCGTGGGAAAAAACAAATATGTGACCTTCTCTGAGAAAAGTGACTTAGTGTGTAAAAAAACGGGTTTGGACTTAAGAGTGGATTCTGGTACCTAAAAGGGTGTAGAATAAGATGAAATGAGTTAGATTTCTGATAAAAATTTATTTACCCCATAAAAACGTACAAAACGAACTTGGGAAAATTGATAAAAATGATAAAAACATTTAAATTTTACTTTTTTTGATTTTTTTTTTTGTTTTAAATTGTTTTTTTTTTTCGTCAGTCTTCGAATTTGTTTTGGAGTTTGGACTTTTTTTCGGTGTTTCGTGATCTGGTACTTCGATTTTCTTCGGTTTGGCAATTTCAGTTTTTTCTGTTTTCGGCGCTTTGACTTCAGCTTTCTCTTTCTCGTGATCCGGTGCTTCGATTTTTTTTTTTTGCTGGCAGGTTCAGATTTATTTTTCGATTTTTTTTTTTTTTTGCTTTGGGTTCACTCGGTTTAGGAGCTACAAAATCCCATTTCTGTGAATCAGTACATAAGAGCCTGACATTCTCATACAAATACCATTTGCGATCTAACGATAAACCGCTTGGTGCAATGAGCGGAGGTAATTCGCTTGGTAGCTCAGCCGTTAATCGCAGATTAAATCTTTCTTCTTCAATTTCGTTTTTTTTTAAAGTCAGAGTGGTGGTACTTGATAATACCTAAAGTGCAAACGTTTACAAAGTTAATTGAAATGAATTTGAAAAATTCAAATTACAAAATCGCGACAGTTTACTTGGTAAAATTTTGTAAAATCCTTCGAAATGAGTATCCCATGTTCGCCACTCTACTTCACTTCCATTCACAGCGTTGTTAAATTTATTACTGCTAGATCTATTGACCGCATCTTCAAAATCTTGGTAGTAATCTAGATTTGAGCGACTATAAATACTAAACAAAATACGTAACCACATAGGCATGACGTCACCAAAGTCGGCACCCAATCATAACTAACCATACCAAATCGCATCTCCCAGCTGAAGGTGTGTTCACAGTGATAATGCGTTATGAAACTTTAAATGCGTTTTTCTCAAAACTTCATTTTCACACACTAGGTCCCTTTTCTCGGAGAAGGTCACATATGGAGAAAAACGAGATTCAATTTTTCATTCTTGTAAGTCGCTCTTGTGAACGATCATCAATCCTCTGACTTTCTATGGACAGATTTCAGTAATTTCAGATTACTTTTCGTTAGAAAAGAAATTCAAAATTTGTATGTAATTTTATTATATCAGTAATTGCTATTTACCATAATGGTTTACTATAAATGCAATATTTTCTTCAGCAGCTTTTAAACTGATGTTATTGTTTGTGAGATTGGTTTTGTTAAAGAAGTGTAGCAATAGTGCCCAGAAACCTTTTCAGTATTTTACTTGTATCAGTTTTACAGTTTAACCAAATATATAAAAACAGATATAAAACAATATATTAGTTAAAGAAATCTGCAATCAACGATTGGTTGAGCCTGATTACTGATAAATTTCTTAATCAAAATAATTCATTCATTACTGGAAAATGATTGATTACTTAAATTAAGCACTGATTACTTTTGCATGATTACTGATTTCTCAAAAAAATCACTAAATACTTTAAAGTTTTTAATGATTAATTGATGATTACTTAAATTGACGATTACTTAAATCATTAAATTTGTGTATGATTAATTTTAATCAGTAATTTTTTTATAATCACTACACGAAAGTAATCATTACTGGCCAACCCTGTTTTTTACCATACCTTGCAGTAAGGTAATTGATTTCGAAGAATGAGTTCGAAGAACACCATTTAAAAATTTAAAATATTTTTTTTCTTAGGGCTAGTAAAATTACCTATTCCACAATATGAAAATAAGGTTAGACTGAATATATTAATGAGATATGGTCGTTTCCCGTTCAACTACCGTTGAAAAGGTAATTGGACGTAATTTGATCTAAAACTAATTTTGAAAAATTTCGGGTTGTTGGGGTTTGCATACCTATTGGTAAGGTTATTGATTTCTAAGTGGGGCTCAAAGAAAAAATCTTTTATTTGAAATTTTTGTAAAGATGTTAAAATTAACATATCTCATGAACCCATTAAGTTATCACCATAATTTTTATATTGTTGAAAAAGAAATTTTGAAAGCTTTAAATGGTGTTATTCTAAGTCAATTGCCTTGCCACAAGGGATTTAACCAAAAATATCCTAAACTATTTTTAAATTAAAGTCCGTTTAACATTCGGCTAGAAGTGTTTGAGATATGATTTTTTGTAAAAATCGATTTTCGACATTTTTGCCGAATTTTGTCAATTTCATGCACCCTGTCACGCCGCCAAAAATCACTCCAAACTTTTTCCTCCAAATAAGGTTTTTGATTTCCTTCAGTGATGCTCCATGCAAAATTTGATATGGCCATTCCATAATGTTTATTTTTCTGGTACGTTTTAAATGTGCTTGTTCTTAATGATACAATTACAAGGTCAAATCGGATTAGAGAGAAGTCTGAAAAAAGTCGAGCTAGATGTCAAAGTCACCTGTTCGAATTGTAGTTTTCCTTGATGTTGTTCTTTTAAACGGCTTTAACTAATACATAACCAAATTTTAAAATGTTGGCAAAAGATTTGTTTTAAATCTCGTTTCTGTTTTGTTTAAAAACTTGAAATGTCTAATTCTTTTTTTATAATTGTAAACGACAAAGTCGTTGTAAAATAGATTTTCTCTAGTGCTTTTTTTTGCGAATACCACCTGTCAGAATCACTCTTTTATATTATATACAAACAGAACTGAGTAAGCAGTAAAGCAGTTTGGGGTATTTTTATCGCATACCCAAAAAAAATTAATAAAAATTAATAAAAATGCTTGTAAAATGAATAAAAGTGAACAATTACAATTTTGTTGTTTAAAACGTTATTTGCGAGAACGCTTCAATTATTGTGTAGTGACATATGTTATGTACATTATTAATATTAATTTTGATTTTTTTAAAATTATTTTGTTGTCTTTATTTGAATTACGATATGGGTCTTTGGAAGGTTTTGTAAATCTTAATGTGGCTCTTAATGGCCTCACTCGTACCCACCCCTGGTATATAAAATAGTTATTTAGCAATATAAGCTTATATTTTGATTTTAAATACGATAAAATAACTAAAAAAAAAATTTATAAAAAACGAATATCAAGATTACCCAAATTGAACTTAAACGTCAATATTTTTAAGATGAGAACATATGTGGGAAAGGTAGCAAAATGTGCTCAAATAAATAATACGATATTTTTTCCTAATAAAACTATTTTAGCATACTAAATTTTGATTTGAGACATACAGCTTAGTGTCAAAAATTTCTAAGAATTTTTGTAGATTGGATTTTTTCAAAATATTCAAATTCACACTCCCCCCCCCAAACACTTTGACGTACCCAAATGTGTCCCCTTAAAATTATGAACTGAAAATTATGTAGTTGCTGGATATTCCAGTCAACGTAAAAACTTTTTATCGCAAATTGTTATATGAACGAAAAAAAAACATTTACTTTATTCCAAGCTAACTCAATTTAAAAAAAGAAAGGCCGTTTAGACACATAAGACCTTAAAACATTGTCAAAACCGAATTTTGTTTTTCCAAAAACATTACAATGTTTCTAAAAATTATTCCTAAGCCATTTCACCCATCTGATCAATATGAAGAAAACTATCGAAAAAAAGTCTTTTGGTCTTCAAAACCAATTATATGACTTTGAAACTTGATTTTGGTTTTAAAAATTTTTAATACTTTTTTTTATCTCCTTTACAAATTTTATAAATTGATTTGTGTTTAAAAAAACTTTTAAAATTTTTTTTTATTTGGTTTTTAATTAGAATTACAACTTGATGCACATCTTGAGCATGCTTTTTGTGGATTGTGATCGGAGTTAAAGTATTTAATTTAAAACAAAGCCTGCAAAGCCTGATATTCGTTTAACTATAATTTAAGAATATGCGTACAGAATTTTGCTTCTATAACCCAGCATTCACTTCAATTATTTTTGCATCTATACACTATGTTGCTCCTAGACTCTACAACAGGCTACCAATTAGCATAAGATGTTTACGCAATATATATGTAAAAATGTATATAACTGTTTCTACATAATTAGGGTATTCACAAGGTGTGCTAGCATGTCATAATGTCATATTGTCCTAAGATTTTACACAAGTTTAAACATTTTATTGCTGCCTCCCATATAAAAAAGTACTAATATATTACAACTCGGAAAGCTATGTTTATTGAAGTGTCGTAATCAAACAGCAAAATAAAAAAATAATAAAAAGCGAAAATCATCACTTCTCAGGCCAAGCAGCCCTCAGCACCGCTTTTGAACAAGAACACTCCAGTTATTTCCTCGTCACCTTCTAACGTTTATATAGTCTATTAGTCTATTCTTTGACTAATAGTTCAGTTTTGACTCCTACACTGTAAAAACTAAGTCTTATTTTAAGCACTGCCTTAAAATCATCATTAGCCTTAATTTAAGCGTCGTCTATATATTAAGATTATGCAGCCTTAATTTCAGACAGTAGAAAGTTGAAATTCAAAATTTTAAAGCGTGCTTGTTCGAAATCAGGCAGTCTTGCTCATATTTTCAGCAGGGCTTACACTATTTTGACTTATTGGGTTAAATTGTTGATTTGAAATTCAACGAAATAATTTTTGCTGCTTCTGATGAAAATGTGATATCAAAAGTCGAGCAAATGAAAGTCATAGTACTAAAAGTTTCTAAAAATTTTAAGATATTTGCCAAAACGACAGAAATTTTTTACAGACAGAAAAAAATTTCAGGTAGGTTGAGCTGCTTTTCACTTATAATAGGGTTGGAATTCAGCGAAGCTACTGCTGGTTTTACGATTAAACTGCCTTAAAGTAAGACAGTATTGGATGTTGGTTTGCAGCACATAAGGGCTTGTGTAATTTCAGCGAAAGCTGTCTTAAAATTGTTGCAACTAACTTTAAGACAGTTTTTTCACCTAATAATAAGGTTTACTTTTTACGGTGTATTGAGCCCAGAAATCTATCAAGCTCAAGGGCAATTTCGAGGAAACAAAATTTATTTATTTCACATCTTCAGCCCGACAGAAGTGTTGAAAATGTATTGACCTTTATCAAACATAATAACTTGTTGAGTCAAAGTGCATTTTGTTCATGCAAAAAAAATAGTTAATAAACGCATTCTTTATTCTCACAGTTCCAGCTAAAGAGTTGGCTCCAAACTCTAATTTGTGGACTGATAATATACTCGTTACAGAGTTTCAGCCTAAGAATAAGCCTAGAGGGACGACTCAAGCCGCTCGTCAATCCCAAAAAAACTGAATAAGCTATCCCTTTACCATCAAAATGTAAGGGGACTACGCTCTAAGAAGCGAGAGATATTTTTAATGTCTCAGAATTTCTCTGAGGACATTATCGCATTGACTGAAACTTGGTTAAACGGAAGCATTACTGACTTAGAATTGTTTGATAACAGTTTTGAAGTTTATGGAAGATATAGACACGCTGACAATACTTCTGCTGTCGGTGGAGATGTCTTATTAGCTGCAAGGAACTCCTTCGTTAGTTCCATTATTGTTATTCCCTGCTCTGCTAACATCGAACTTATATGCGTTAAGGTTGTACATTGCAATTCTAATGCATATCTTATTAATGCATACGTTCCTCCTAAGAGCAGTGTAGAAGTTTATGCAAGCCTTGCGGATTGCTTAGAATACGTTATAAGCATAATTGACGTTAATGACGACATTTTATTGTTAGGTGATTTTAATCTGCCTGGCTTGAAATGGGAATCTTCTGACGATGATACATATTTTTGTGCATCTAATTGGAAGACTCGCCAAGAGCATATATTTGTTGATAATATATGTTCTGACTCACAACAAGTGAGTTGTATTTATAATAGTCGTGAAAGACTTCTTGACCTGGTCTTAACTACAGACAGTAACAATGTGATTGTTGAGAGGGCCCCTCATGTTTTGACTGCTGTTGATGAATACCATCCACCATTGAGCATATGGTACAAATCAGACAGGGATAATATAATAAAGTCTACCTCAATAGATAAAGTTTATGAATTCAATTTTAAAAAAGCTGACTTTTTGAAGTTGAATCATTTACTTCAAAGTAAACTTCATGTTATTTTAGAATATGTTAGTAATAACACTCTTGATGATTCAATTAATTTTTTTTATATAGAAATCTTTGCTATGTTTTCTCTATCTGTGCCGTATAGCCTCAAAGTTACGAAAAATTGTGCTTACCCCTGGTACACAAAGGAGTTAAAGATTCTTCGCAACAGCAGGAATAGGGCATGGAAAAAATATGTCTGTAGCTTAGACATGAATGACCTAGAAATATACAAACGTTTGTTTCTGGATTTTGAAAATTGCTCAGCAACCTTATATTAAAATTATGTAGACAGTATTAAGCTGAGAATATTGTCTGATCCAAAAAATTATGGGGTTTCATAAACACAAAAAAAAAAATCTCATGGATTCCCTTCATCATTTAAAACTTCTGACGGATTTACTGACGATCCCGTCGTAATTTGTGGTCTATTTTCCAATCTCTTTAAAGAGTCATTTTGTTCTGACTCTTTTAATCCTGATGAAGAGTGCTTTGAATATATGAATTCTACACCCAGGGTTTCGTTGGATCCTATATCCTTTACTTCAGAGGATATTTTAAAGTATATTGGTTCGATCGATGAGGATTTTAATGCTGGACCTGACGGAATTCCTGTCGCAGTGTTAACACGATGCGGTTCCGTTCTAAGCCAACCACTATCCATGTTATTCAATAAATCAATTAGTGAAAGTATTTTTCCACTTTTTTGGAAAAAATCTTTTATATGTCATATTTATAAAAAAGGTTGTAAGAGCGATATAAACAACTACAGGCCTATTGCTTAACTCTCATCGATTCCAAAACTTTTTGAGCGGTTTGTGTATGATCGTGTGAAAATTCACTGTGGGAAGGTATAATAACTCGTCAGCATGGATTTGTTGCTGGCAGATTCACTGTGTCTAATCTCCTCGATTTTACAACGTTTTGCTTAAATTCATTTTATTCAGGTAACCAGGTCGACTGTTTTTACACTGATTTTAGTAAAGCATTTGATAAACACTGCCACACAACTTAATTCTATTTAAACTAAAGTTAAAGGGTTTTCCACAATTTTTTGTAAGCTGGATTCAATCGTATCTGACAGATCGATCTTATCAAATACGATTTCGAGGCGTATTGTCTGCTGAATTTATTGCTGAATCAGGTGTATCTCAAGGTAGCCACCTTGGTCAACTTCTGTTTATTTTAACCATTAATG
The DNA here is from genome assembly GCA_963920525.1 of Dichetophora obliterata. Taxonomy (NCBI): domain Eukaryota; kingdom Metazoa; phylum Arthropoda; class Insecta; order Diptera; family Sciomyzidae; genus Dichetophora; species Dichetophora obliterata. Next base: position 43,074,818 of record OY986438.1, on the reverse strand, counting down.
ATGTAACCCACATCATTAAACACTCTTATCTACTTATCTATGCAGATGATATGAAAATATACAGAACAGTAAAGACAATTCAGATTTACTCCAGTCTGATTTGAAATACTTTGACGTTTGGTGTTCTAAAAATAATATGTTTCTAAATCCAGATAAATGCCAAACTATAACCTTTTCGCGAAAAAGAAATAATTTAATTTTTGATTATAAGATAAAAGATACTGCTTTAAGTCGTGTAGATGCTGTCAGAGATCTTGGTATATGCATGGACTCTAAGCTATCGTTTAACGTTCATATTGATTACATTTGTAAAAAAGCATCTTCTTTACTCGGGTTTATTAAACGCTGGGCCAAAAAATTTAATAGCATGATTACAACAACAACACTGTATTATGCAATTGTGCGACCTTACTTTGAGTATGCAAGTCAAGTTTGGTCCCCAATTTACAATGTACATGTTGAACGTATAGAGAGAATCCAAAAACGTTTTGTTCGGTTTGCTCTAAGTGGCTTAAGTGCAACTGACACTTTAAACCTTCCTCCTTATAAGGATCATTAAAAACTATTAAAAATGCAATCTTTAAATGAGCGAAGGAAATCTGCGGATATCGTCTATTTACACCAACTCATAACTGGCGTATTTGATTCACCAGAACTCCTAACTCTTATAAATTTTAACACCAACCGTAGAATCAGTAGAAATGCTAACAATTTAAATTACTTACCTTTTAGTAGAACAAATTATATGGCTACTGCTCCTTTACATCGTATGAGTACCTTTGTTAACAACTGTAGCTTTTTTAATGTTAACTTATCGAAAGGTCAACTCAAAAGTAGATTGAAAACTAATGTATGATTGGATCTATGTAATCGCATGGGTAGTTGTTATGTCTTGTGTTGTCCCTGAGACCAGCTCATCTTAGGGTGGGTAAATTTTTCTCACTTTAGATTGTTTTGGACCACTCTTATCGATAGCATTGAAATATTTTAATGTTATATTAATGTAATGTTGTTATTAATGTTATTTGATATTTTATGTTATGTTATAATGTTATATAACTTGTAAATTTAGTTGTCAAATTTTAGGACAATATGACATGATAGCACACCTTGTGACTACCCTAAATGTAAAAGCATGGCTATTAAGACAAAATTACAATGTTGTAAATTTAATGTTCAATGTTAGTCAAGCTGTGTGGCAAGTGGCACCGTCTTGTTGAAACCACATATCGTCTACATCCATATCTTCCAATTCGGGCCATAAAAAGTTCATTATCTTCTCACGATAGCGAACACCATTCACAGTAACTGCCTGACCGGCCTCATTTTGAAAAAAATACGGCTCGATGATGCCGCCAGCCCATAAACCGCACCAAACAGTACTCTTTATGGATGCATTGGTTTCTCGACAATGTTTCTGAAAATGTGCCTCATCACTGAAGATGATTTTCTTCGAAAATTGGTCACCCACTGTTGCCATTTTCTTGCCACCACTCTGACCATTGACGACGCTTGAAATGGTCAAGAGGATTTAATTAAATTGCGAGCTTTAGATCAAGTAAGTTTTTTAAGAAGGCAACAACAACAAAAACAACAAAAACTCTGTGTAGAGTCAATCACTTAGCTGACTAGACAGTCTGTTTCGGAAATCGCTACATATTCCTCTTCAGTAATCTTTGAGTGATTAAGCTGTGATCAACTCACTGTGATCAACTCACTGATCAAACTAGTATATGACTGTGTAGATTTTGGAATTCATTCTTTTGAGTTGTATGGCTGCTAATCATATAATATTTCAAAGCAGTAGGCTATTTATAGGTCACCGCCATCAACTCTACCAAGGTTGCCATCTGTTCTAGTTGCTTCTTTTTATTTATTTCAATATTCATTGGTGTTCGACAGTTTGTCGAAATGCACCATAGAAATGAAACGAGATTTTTGCTTCGCCAGAAGCTAGTGTTCTAACTAAAAGGTGGCTATTTTCACAACCAAATGTTCAATTACACATGACTTTGACCGAAATCGATCAAAAAGTTGGTCAATAATTTTATAATTCATTTGAATTTATACACTATAAATTTTTTTAAGTTTATCTAAGTCGACTTATTTTTTATTTATATTTTATTTTTAAATTTTTTTTTGTTTTTTTCTGTTTATATAAAACATCTTAGCAACCTCTCAGCACTTATTTTATTACTATTTATTATTTCTTACCCCACTTTTCTCCTAAACAATATTTTATATTTTATTTTGTTTAATTGTGCAACTGTTCTTTTGAATAGAACACAAATAGTGTAGAAAATTAATGTCATTTCTTTTTATTATGATAACATTCGTATGGTTCAATTATGTGTGGAACAAAATATCGGCCAAATGGCTGCCGCGACCTCGGCGGCACACCTCCATCCGATCGTCTAAATTTTCGATGACGCTGAGGCATAATTGAGGTTCTATGCCGTTAATGTGCCGAATTATCTCATCCTTTAGCTCTTGAATTCTTGCTGGCTTATCGACGTATACCCTTTCTTTCACAGATCTTGGCTGCCAATTGGCATCGCCACCACGTGAGATAACACCGCCATTGAATTTGTCGCTCAAAAGAGTCATTAATGGTATCCCCTTAACGCTTCTTAAACTGCTTAAACCTCTTTAACTGCTTAACTTTAAGCAATTGGGGATTCTTTTCACTTTGCTTAGGCATCATAAATGTTTAAATTTTATACTGTTCAATTTATAGCATCAGCTGTTATTGACATATGCGCGGAAAATTAAACAGAATGACAAAGAGTGCATTCCCTTAACAAGAGCTCTGAAGTTTACATGTTTACAAAATGGGAAATTTAAATTTTTAAGGGAATACCATTATTGTTTCGTTAGCTGTGTGGCAAGTGGAACCATCCTGTTGAAACCACATATCGTCCACATCCATATCTTCCGATTCGGGCCATAGAATGTTCGTTATCATCTCACGATAGCGAATACCATTCACAGTAACTATCTGACCGGCCTCGTTTTGGAAAAAATACGGCCCGATGATGCCGCCAGCCCATAAACCGCACCAAACAGTCGCTCTTTGTGGGTGCATTGGTTTTTCGACAATCACTATTTCATTATCATTCGCCCAAATACGGCAATTCTGCTTATTGACGAATCCACTGAGGTGAAAATGTGCCTCATCACTGAAGATGATTTTCTTCGGAAATTGCCAAACTGTTTTTGCCACCATTCTGACCATTGACGACGCTTGAAATGGTCAAGAATCTTTAGTTCTTAAGTCAATTGCACCTAATAAGCTTGTAAATGCAAATCTTTATGCATAATGTTCATTAATGACGAGCGTGAGAGGTGCAATTGTTGGGCACGACTACGAGTTGAGGTGGACGTCTCTTCAGCCACACTATCGAGAACAGCAGCAATAATTTCTGCAGTACGAGCTGTACGAGCATGCACATCATATCTCCTACAGACCCGGTTTGCTCAAATTTTTGCACGATTTTTCCGATTGTGCGCATATTTGGACGACTAAATTGACCGAAAAAAATCACGAAGTGCACGATATGCATTTTGATTTGAACGTCCATTTTCATAATAAGCCTGAATAACTTTTACGCGTTGCTCGATTATGTGTCTTTCCATGGTTCAAATTGAATTAGTCTGAAATTGAGAAATGTCAAATGAAATGCAGAAAAAAACTTGACGTTTAGGTGTCGTTCACATTCAACATCGGCCCTTAAAATTTAACCACCCCCACGGAATATGTTAGAAATAGAAGAACATGCCTTTGAAGCTTTCAATTTTTTTGATATCAGATATAACTATCGCTTACTAATATAAAAGATACTCGTAGCATCTTCATTTTCTTTGAAGAAGGAGGTAAAAAGTTTTGTGTAATTGATGAGGCCCGAGGCTACTGATTTCATAACATAGAAATATATTGTTTCATTGATCTTATTTTGCAAAATACCTATTCTACTAAAGGCCTTGCTAAAAAAAATTAGTTGTAAAAATCCAATCTTATCTTAATTTTATATATCTTTTTACTTTTAATTTACAACTACTATATTGATTGCACTGCAATATAAAATCGTTGAAATGGCAGGCTCGTCAACTTGATTTTTATTATTTTTTGCTTCATTAACTTTAAGTGAAGCCCTTACTCTAGACTTTATCTATTTTCACAACATGTTGCCACAATTTTACAATTTATGAATGAACTAACTAATACAATTAGCTCTTTACAAAACCGGTTACTTGCTCTATATATGCACATTAAATACGATTGTTTATTATGCCAAAAGCAAAAAGGAAGAAGACCAACAAAAAAACCGAACGCTTCTGCGTACAAACGAGCACAAATCAGCTTAGGCGATAATTTGACCAACACTGTGGCAACGCCAGCCAACCAGCCAGGCAGCTAGTGCTCGTAAAGGCGCAACGCGACGCTGATTTCCTGCGGCGTTTAACATTCTCGGAACTTTCCAGCTCAATTAATAACTAATTAGATGTGAAGATGTTGCTAGCGAGTTGGTCAGGCCGGGGCTGGGCCGGCTGGCTGCCTAGCTGGCATGAGTGAGCAGCAGCAGGTAAACAGTTTGAAAAACAAGGCCAGTACTCTTGAAAGACTGTGCAGTGTTTTGTCTGTTTGGCTGTTGATCTGTTCAACGTGCAGTCGCAGCGTTGGCGGCTACAAAATATTAACAATTTAATTTGTTATGCGTTAATCTATTTTCTTTGACTTGATTTTATGAATTATTTAATAGGAATTTAATTGAGTGCGTGTTGCCAGACTGTAGCGCTAAATTGTTCAAGAAGTTTGGGCAACAGGCGGCAGGCTGTAAGTAAACTATATAAGTAAAGTTTTTTTAGCTCAATTTTAACGATATATCTGATGGATAATATTTTTGGGAAGTCTAAAGAATTTTACGCTTTTTCCCTTTCACCAAAAATTTGTATTTATATTTGCCTTTCTTCAGACCCTTCAAAGGTTTTTTGCCAACATTCTAATATGTGAAATTTAGCAGTTGTTACGTAAATTATTTTAGTACCTATGCGGTACGAGCAATCAACAATCAACAATCAACACTTCGACTAACCTATAATTTAGCATGAGGAACTGCGAACAACAACAACATTCACTGCAAAGTGATCGGCAGCAAAACAAGCCGGCATTTTTGGCCTGCCCGCACAACCAGCCAGCCAAGCAGCCATCCTTAGAGGCAGTCTTGGGCTTTTCTCACCTAATACTTCAACTGCAGCTCCAGCTGCCGATAGTCAAAGCGTGATAATATGTTTTCCTTAGTTTTTTTCTGATTTTTTTTTTCGTTTTCCCCCACTTTTAGCCATAATTCTTCAACCCCCTTTCATTGAAAATCTAAGCAGGAACAACGAACGCTTCAAAGCCGTTAGTTTAAGCTTCGTGTCAGTTTTAAATCATTCTTTTCTCAAGTGCGCACAAATAAACACTCAAAACGTGATCGAAACTTTCCTCCAGAGTTGCCATCAACTCGAAAAAAGCAGCTCGTACGTTTAGAAGAGCTAGCAACTGACTAAACGAGCGAGTGGCGATACTGGAGGACGTCGACTATCAGTTGTCGACTCCAGGATGATCGAACAAGCAGCATTGGATCGAGCGATGTGCAGGAAAGGAAATAAGGTCACGTGCAAAATGATGTATTTCTGAAGGAAAAGATGTTAATGATTTGAGCTTAAGAGTTGAAGCATATTTTACAGTCTCTCCAACTGTCAGTCTATCTGTCTGTCTGTTTGTTCGTTCATCTATCTATCTGCCTCATGATGATTTTGTTCATATTTTGTTGTGGAAAAGTCATGTTCGCTGTTTTGTTGTTAAAGCTAAGACAACAAACAAGGAAGTGATTGAAGTTTGTTGTAGCGCCCCTGGCAGGCGTTAACCGATAAATATATCGTTTGCATATCAATGGCTTAAATGGAAAATGACTTGTTTTTGGGGCATTCATTCGTTCGTTCATTCGTACGTTCTTTGTGTATGTGAAGCATTTAGTTTGAGCTGTAATAAGTTGTTATGCGATGCGATTCTGAGTTCCATTCAAGTTGTATAACCGATCAATCTGGCGCGGTGCATTGAGATCTCAAATAAAACGGTCCGCGTGAATTATGACTAAATATAATTCATTAAATAGAATTTATTTCATTGCTATGAGATATTAAGTCATTTTCCAAGCATTCTTTACCTGTACTGTACTACTTTCATTATGCACTCAAAATAAAATGCATGGGATATTGATAAAATACATGTTAAATTGAAAAATAAACACTATCGCTTTGAGGTCAATAACATTTTTTGTTAATGCTCACCAAAAGCCTCGAATGTTGCTGTGGATTTTTTAAGTAATTTGTTAAAGTAACAAAGAAATTATCAATAATAAAAAACGATGTTATAAAAAAAAATTATGTTTATTTCGGTTGATTTGATAATTCTTTCTATGGAATTAACAAAATATTTTCCAAAACTACAAAAAAATTAATCAAATAGTAAACATTTCTTAAAGTAAATTGATAATTGTTTGCTAATTAAGAAGAATGGAGTTGCCACACTACGTAGGAAATTTTCTCTAATACGGGGCACATAGGGACGAATAGCGAATTTACGAAGCCAAAATCGAAATATTTTTTTTTCAAATATCAACCATTAATACGCTCTATATGTTCTATATATCAGTCTGCAATAAAACCATAATTTTGCTTTATTTTTACGCAGCACAATAGTTTGTGCGAGTATGCAAAGTTGAATTTTCTTTTCAAGCACCTATATCGGTAAATTGCATTTGAAGAATTGCACAGCTACTACATCCGCCAATTTTTTAAAAAATTCTGTTTTAAGTTTGTCTGTGCATAGTTGCAAGCATTATGTATGTAGCTTAATTTTAAATTTTTTATTAAAATAACAATTATTAATAGTAAATATAGAATATACTGTATTCTTCTGAAAAAATTTAAATATTTACTTTAGCTAGAGATATAAAAACAGTTCCACAATGTTCCATTATATTTATATATAAGTTCGAGCAAATAACATATAAGTAGTGTAAAAAAGTCAAGTGTTTGTCCCCCTTTCCCCCCCTTTTATTAAAAGAGTCAATTTATTCGAACCACACAACCGGAAAAATGCTAAACAAATTAAAGCACAATTTCACAAAATTGTATTTAACATGCTAGGGGTGCCACTTTCTGAGATAATGAAAAGTATGATTGTGATAACGAGTTTGATGATAATGCTGAAGGCAATTAAAACTCTGCACAATATATATAATTTGCATTGTACTGAATTTTTATATTATTAAACAAAAAATTTAATTTAAGTATGTTTATGGTCACCGTAGGCACATTTGATCCGCCATTTTGAATTTTAAATATCTAATATTGAAATCATAATCAGTGACCTCACAAAACCCTAGATACCAAGTTTCATTAAAATTTACAAAGTCCATATAAAAACAAGTAAAAATTATCTTCGAATGGACCCGAAAACTGTATTTGAGTATATTCCATGCATAGAATTTTGTATTATTTTGATGACGTCACTTTTAAAGGACGTGGTCTTATGGCTTTGCGTGTGTAAATGTATTAAAGCTATGACTAATGTGTAAAAGATTATGTGTACAATATTAAATTTAAAACAATATCTTCTTTGAAATTTTTTTGGAATGAAAGGTTTTGCTATAATGATGACGTAACTTTGTATGGAAAGTAGAAAGTAGTAACTTTGTATGGAGAGTAGAAAGTAGTAAGTTTGATAAATAAACTGAACAATCTTGTTTACCTCATTAATTTTAAGCCATTGTATTAATTATAATTAAGCCATTGTATTAATTTTTTTGATTTTGTGGAGATTTTACTGATAAATCACTTTGTATGGGAGGTAGCTTTAGTTTTCATTCGATTTTTACAAATTTCATACTCAAAGTTTATATTACGGGTAGAAGCTTATTTGCAAAATTTGAAGTCATAAGATAAATTTTTCCACTATTTAAAGATATTTTATAAATTTTTTTAAATTCACTTTGTATGGGAGGTAAGCGTGGTTTTTATCTGATTTGGCCCATTTTTTAGCTTGATCTCTATTTTTTACTTAATAATAAAAAGTTAATATATCGATTTCCGTTTCGGCCTTAAATTACGGCTGTTATCGCTATCACAAACGGACATATAGACAGACAGACACACAGGAGGTGATGCTGACAAAAAAAAAATTCAATTTTCTATAATTGGCACGCCTCCTCATCGGCAGTATGCGTAGGGGCATAAAAATAATTTCATCCCTGTGTGAGGCGCTTAGAAAAAAATGTCGTTTATGACAGAAAATAAAGAATTTGCGAAAATTCAGAGATATTTATATTGAGCAAATTTTTTTAAGTTTACTGAAGATTTACTAAACTATCTTAAAACTTTTTCTTTTATTTTTAATGATATAATTTTTCAATAAAAAATTCGATTATTTTACGCACTACTAAAATGTTCTTAATACTGAAATGTTATTCTTTTCATGTTGCAATCAATTTTAAAAATACAATGGTAAAAAAGAGGTTTCACTTAATTCTTAGAATACTTTTTTTTAATTATTGAAATCCTTTTAACATGAAATAAATTTTTAAAAAAATTTATTAAGCAAATTTTATCGTCGCATGTCGTCTTAGTTGTGTATTTTTTCGTCTTATTTATTAATGCACCATATTATCATAATTACAAAAATAAATTCATTTTTAGTCATGATTCGTTAGAAATTTAAAATGAAATTTACATTTGGATTGGATAAAAATTATGTCAACCGATCAACAATTAATAAAATAATTTTTGATTTGATAAATTAATTCATCATTCTTAACGTAATTTAAAAACATTTATCAATGTAAAAAAATGTTTGTGATAAACTAATAATTTTTTTTAATATCGTTAAAAACCTCAATGTTAATAGATTTCAATGCATTTGAAGAAAGAATGAAGTATTTTGATAAATCTGTGCCAAACAAATTAAACAAAAAAAACATAACGAATTGCCCATTTTAGCCCTTGAACTTTGACTAGTACGTAATGGCCGCCACAGCGTACACAATTATAAATATTTGTGAATTGGATAAAATAATTATCTGATCAAATTTTTGTCTTTATAGATAACATTTACATGTATTACTCGAAAACCTTTTCAAATTAACAGGAAGAGTTTTTTGATAAGGATTAATAGTTGATGGCTTATTGAGAGTTGTGTTTTTTATACAAAAAATTTTTTTGTTATTTATCATGTAAAAATTCATTTTAAAAATTCCTTTAAAAACTTAGTGCTCCAATATCCTAGAAAATAAACTTCTTCGAAAATAAACTAAGCAATTAATTTTCTTTTTTTGAAAAATTTTAAAGATGTTAAAAGAAAAAGTTTAAAAGAGATATTTTCAATAGAAAATTCATTGCCATATTTAATTGCTTTGGAAGGTTTAACAACATTTTTAAGCAAGTGATAATCTTGTTTTTTCGAAAACTTTACAAAAAAGTCATGCTATTCTAGAGAAAAAGTGACAATCTATTTTTAGTATGGAAAGGTCACGCCCCTTCGTTCAATATCCCCCATATTTTTGAAATGAGTATATGTGCGATAATATTCATACCTGTTTTCACTTTAAGAGGATTGATTTTCTATGAAGTTATGGACTACATTTTAAATTTTAGAGTTGTATAGAAGAAGCCGCGCCCAATAAACCTATCTGAAGCATTTAAATAGCTTGCTACGATTATTCAAGATTTCAAAAATAGTTATTAAAATATCATTTTAAGATTTTAAAGTTGCATGTGACACAACGCATTGTCTAGATATGATTACATGAAGCCATAAACACAACTAAAATAAAACTCTGCAACATGGTTAAAGCCGGGTTCCGATACCTTTCAGATGTAGATAAAAAAAAACTAACTACATACAGATATTTTGTATTGTTTTTGTACAAATTTTTCTTGATAAATTATTATGATGGACTTTCTCTAAAAAAATATTTGCAAAAATTTAATGTAAAAAGATTGAAAATATATACGAGGAAGATAGCAGAATTGACTTAAATTACCGGAATTAAAATTAGGCAATACAAAAATATACATAATATAAGTTTAATAGTCAAATCTACACTTCTTTAATGGGACGAAGAAGGCGTATCTTCGATTGGCGTTTTGTGTGAGTTAAGGTCATAGAAGAAAATTTGCTAATAAGCTGAAGGACAGAGTTTTTCTTAAGTTTTGTAAAGGTTATATCCCTTTGAATTAGTAAACAAAAAATTTATAAAAAAAACTGCTATTGCTATAGAATTACATATGTAATATTTTATGAGCCTAAAGCCTTCGTTTTATGGCATAATAAAACGGATAAAATAAAACTTTTTCTCCCCTTCGAAATATTTCCTTGCATTCACTGGTACTGCATTTCGCAAAACCTGCCCTCCTTCATATATTAACAGCAACCTACCTTCACATCCTTTCCATCCTTAATATATGCAATGTTAAATATGCTTGAATAGTTCTAGATACTCAATTCTAAAAACAAGTGTTACACCAACAACCACAACAAATCAACACTCAAAGACGCGATCTTGTTATGTCAGCACAACGATGACGACAAAGATGATAATGATGATATTGATGATGATGGTGATGGTGATGGCAATGATGGCGATGACGACGATGACTCTCGATCACAAACTAAAGCATTGTGGACATAAATATTATTGAAGCCGAGGATAATACGAGTTGTTAACACATAAATAAAAGTGGAACACGTAATTTATACCTTCCTCGATCGAGTCATCGTTTACGTTGTCGTCGTCGTTTACGACATGCTGGATGTTGTTGTTCATGTGGTATGTCTGTTGTTGTTGTTATGATTGTTTTTGTTGCTGTTAATAATGTTGCTGTTGCATGTAGCCTCGACAATGCTGCTGTTGATGAAGATGACGATGATGATGATGTTGTTGCTATGACTGCTTTGGTTTTGATTGTTTTACTACTACTTCTTCTTCTGCTTCCTCTACCATTTTAGTTGTTGTGAATTGCTAAAACTGGCTAAAAGCACCAACGTAATTGTTGTAGTTTATGTTAAGAGCTGAGAATGAAATCTATTTAAGCTGTATTGTCAATCGGTTGGTTGAACAGTTGAACAGCTGTGATACTTGCAATAATTTCCATCGATAGTGTGTGACGATGTTTATCTTCACATCTGACTGTTAGATGCATAAATTTTTAATTTTTATGGATTTAGATTTAACTAAAATCTGTGAAAAGTAACACTATCGATGAGCTCCAATAGAGTCAGTGTTAACAAAACAATTATTCTCACTTAAACAAGATTTGAGCATGACAACCATGTTTTGCCAACAAATATGCCAACTGCTTAATAAAGCTGACTGACCTTAATGCCAGATGAAGCTAATAAAATCAACAACGGTATCACTTTGCCTTCGCCACCTCCAAACTCTAAACTAAGCCACGCTTTAGTGAAGCCCCCAACAAAGCCATAACTGTTCACATTTGCCAGCAAAAATATCTTCTATTTGTGTCTCATATTTAAGCATAAAAATTCTTTCCGACTTTTTTTCTAAAAAATCTTTTATTGCTAAGGAGGTCCGCTATGGTTCACCAAAAAAACTAGTAACCATAAATTTACTTAAAAACCTGCTGTTTTATTGTTGTTATTGTTGCTGTTGTGCCAGTTGCAATTCGAACTCAATTATTCAAAATGTTCATTATACATATACATTGGGTCATGGAACATGTACAGATGTATGTATGTATGTCTGCCGCAAAACAATGGACGATCATGCAATGAAGAAGCAGCCGCCGTAGAACAGGCTACCGTCTAGGTGCGTCCCTTAAAAACGGCCCACAATTATGTAGAACAGCAAAAGATGTAAGAAAAGACTAGCGAAAATAAAACTTCAAGAAAATTAATATGTGTGAAGGCGCTAGATGGAGGTTGTAGAGTTGCCAGCTAAAAAATATTAATTTTATTCAGACAGTGAACTCGCTAGACCCTTAAAATGTGAAAAGTAAAAACAAATTTGGAAAACTATTGATGACTTTTTTTAATAGCCATTTTGTAAATGCCATAAAATAGCCATATTTCTAAAATATAATGTAATTTTTTGAATTACAGAATTATAAAATATAAAAAAAATTTTATCGTAACGAAAACTAAAGTATGTTATTTCAAATGTAATATTTTAAATTGAAGAAATGTGGAAAAAAAAATTCCTATAAATAATATAAACAGAGCTCGACAGCTTACCAAAGTGACACGCTTTTTCAAAAGTTTCAAAAGTTTTCACTTTTAAAAACTTAGCAGAAGTCAATTATTTTCGTCAATCCTTAAAATAGTTATTTTTTAAAATACATATAAGTATTAATGGAAACTTGACCATTCGAAAAAAAAAAATTTAAAATTAATGAGAGAATTTTTGGTTGTTTTTTTGAATTTTTTAGTTCTTACAAACAATATATACATAGCACGAGAGCTTACCAAAATGAACTATTTTTAAAAAAGTTCATAAGTTTTCAGCTTTAAGACATCTCAAGAAAAATTCACCAAAAGTCAATTCTTTTCGTAATTATTAAAAAAATTAAAATTGTTCTTAAAATATACTGTTACAGTCTTACTTTTAAGTTTTAGTGCAAAAATATAGAAAACTATTATTAACTTAAAAAATATAAAAGGAAAAAACGGCAAATTTAGAGTGAAAAATAAAAAAATCTTGCGATTTTTTCTGATTATCAATATTTGACTGTTTTCTATACAACAATGCGCAAAAAAAAACAACAAAATTACTTGTTCTGATTTTCTAAAAAAACTTAATTTGAATTTTAATTAAAAACTCAATTTTTCTTAGTGCACTTGCACGAAAGTGAAAAATTACTCAATATTGTGTAGTTTTTTGAGACCAAAATCGAAGTTGTTTTAAAGATGTAAACACGGTAAACTCAAAATTAATTTCTTATATATTACCAGGTAAAATTGTAAAGTATTTTGTGTTTTATAATAAATGCCATCATACATTTATTTGAGTAATTCGCTATAAATTAAAGAAATTTTGTTTATTAATTAAATAACTGATTTTTATATTTTATTTTATATTATAAAATCGATGGTTAAATTAATTAAAAAAAAAACCTTTATAAGAATAATTTATTCTTTTTAAGAAGAACCATTACAGAAAAAAATGTCATGAAAAAAATAAAAACGTAACTTGTGTATTAAGGTTTTTTGATACGAAATTAGTTAGGATAATAGGTTTTAAATGTTAGGATGCCGAAATTATGTATAAAAAAATTAGTAAGTTAATAAATAAGTAACATATTTTTAAGAAATCGGTTTTCAGGAAATAGTAACAGTACAATAATTTAAAGGACAGGTTCTCATGAAACTCGACCTAAAAATCAAGAATTTTTTTTTATTTTTCGACAGCTTATGATGTTTATAATATGTTTCAAAAACGATTTGGCCCATAGCGATTGCATAAAAAAGATTGCATTCGAAAAAAATTAACCAAGGGCACTATTTTTTGTCTCACAAGGGCAGAATTTTCAAAAAGGTTAGAAAAAATGCAGCATTTTATCGAGTAAAGAAAATGCTATTACATTTTCTTTTAAAGTTTTTTTTTACAGCAAGTCTTATGGAAATATTCATAGGCGTGGCGAGGGTAAAGCAGGGGGTCATTACCCCCTAACCAAAAAAAAAATGTTTAACCAAATCTTAAATCTAAAAAAATCATGTTTTTCAAACTGGTCTCCACGATATCTCAAGAACTACTCTACAGATTCGTTTTATTTTAAAGAAGATAACATTTATTGGATCCTTAACCTTAATTCAGATTATATTGGCCGGTTTTTTTTTAAGCACTTTAAAGAGTGAAAGATGTAAAAAAGCGCTACTTAAAATTCACATGTCTGCCATTTCTTTTAATTTTCCTCTTTGAATTGATTTTATGGGTTCAAGTTCCACAAATATAATATAATTTATAAAAATTTGTAAACCGATGCCTTAAAAAAACTGAAACCGATTCGAAAAACCTAATGCATTCCAATAGTTTTTGGTACACGCTTAAAAAATGCCTTTTCTCAATTATATTTATCATCTTTTACAAACATATGGATTAAGTTTTTCCAACTATAAATGTCATTTAAAAAAATTAAACAACAACGCCAGAGAACGAGAAAAATTGAGTAAGACTTTGGTTTTACAATTTGAGCTAGTTAAATTACAAAAACGTATTCAGAATGGTTTTTTTTTCATTTATTGTAATAAGGCACAGGTTTATCAAATCACAACACATAAAACAAATACACAACACTTTAGCAAATAATTCCTTCGATAGCTTTTTCTTTTCTCGAAAAAATCCTGCATTTTTCTGCCCTCTTTGAGAATTCTGCATCTCTTCTACTTTTAATGTAAACATTTTCGAGAAAAGAACACGATTTAGCTTTAGAGGTCACTATTTTTTTTTCTTAAAAGGGCAGAATTTTCAAAACGGTCAGAAAAAATGCAGCATTTTATCGAGACAAGAAAACGGTATTACATTTTCTTTTAAATTTTTTTTTACAGCAAGTCAAATTTTTCAAATAAAATTAAAAACTATTCAAATAAAATATTTAAATAAAGATCATATTGAAATATTCATGGGCGTAGTGAGGGCAAGGCAGGGGGGTCGTTACCCCTTTAAGCAAAATATAAAATTTTTTTAGTATTAAAGTAAGAAGTTCGAATTTCAAATGAATCTATCTACAACTGCTTCTGCTAGCACATGCAATAGTGACAGTTTCTGCGAAAACGACTTGGGAAAAAGTGGGTTGGCCGACGTGCCTTAATGAGTACATCTCAGAAATTATAACTGCTCAAATGCCCTTGGGTTGCTCCTTAAATTTACGATTTTAAGAAGGGCGCGATTGGAGCCAAACTTAAATTTTGTCACAATTGGCTACAAACCTATGCGTCGTGGTTAATATACTCAAAAAAATTAAAAGTGCACTTTACTTGTACACCTAAAAAGGTTGAAGCTGTTTTAGGATCACTCGTTATAAAGCCTTTCATACAATATAAAAATGTGTATTCGACTCGCGTCGTTTCAACACCGAGGTCCTGAAGTGCGACTAGCCTAAAGTAATTATGTTGTGGTCCATCCGCTATGTGGCACTGACACAATAAAAGTACAGTTTTTATATAGAACCAAAACGATTCGTAATTTGTGATGGCGTTATAAATCTAACGATTTGGCCAAATGATTTCCTCTTCACTGAGGATTCTTCTTGAGCTAGGGAAGCCTAGTTTTCGGAGTAACCTAAATTTTTAAAAAAAATATAAAAATGTGCATAAATGGGTATTGTATAAGCTACGCTTCGAGTCAGTGGCAGATAGGATCAGCATTCATGACCGACCTGCTTATTGATGTAATGATGATGTCTTGTCACAAGAAATTACTAGAACAAAATCGAAAGGTTTTGTCTTCGACTATTTCGATTATGATTTTTTGTGGATCTCACGACTTCGTGGAGAAGATCAATCCTGCAATCGTAAAGTTAATTAAATACTTCTTGGAGCAAAAATACAAATCAGCTTACGAATCATCTAACAACATTACCTTTTGAGTATGGGAAGTTGTCGCTGTTCATACTATATTACGACTCATTAAAATAATCCTTACAACAGCGTTTTTATGCCTTTAAAGCTTGCACAGAAATTTGGTGCAAAAGAAAGGAGCTGATGTAATTTTAAACCGCTTTGCTGAAGATTTGCGCTGATGAATAATGATATCAGCTTTTGTTAAATCGCGTTTAGTTCAAAATCGTTTCGAATTTTACTTTATATTTTTCTCAATAAAGCCAATATTTAAAAATATTAATTTAATTTATTAACTACATGAAACAATAACTGGCTGAAACCCTGAATAAAGTCCTGACTACGCCCATGGAAATATTTTATAAAAATATAATACAATTCTGAAGTTTGTGCACAAATGATTTACATAGAGAAGAGCGCCTATTATATATGTTATTAGGAAAAATTCTGATAAAATAACTTACACACAAAAACAATCATGTGCTACTAGCCATATTATTATGTTCCTAAAAATTATTAGAAATGGGACTTACTCACTATAATGCAAGAGCATCTAAATATGTACATATATAAATAGAAATTTTTGTAATTTGATTTCAAATGCTATCGGACCCTATTAGATAGAAGGATTACTTTCTTTTGCGTTTATTATAAAATATTTATCGATGGCAAAGAAAACAAAAAAACACGCAGTTTTTGGAAAAACTGGTACTGGTATAAAAACAAAAACCATACGAACATTTTTTTATGGATTTAAATCACTGCGTTGAGAAGAAGAAATCTGATGCTTATACTTAAAGTTTTCAGGCGTTTCATGTAGATTGGTAAGGGTTTGATGATATGGTATTATGGTATGGGATTATGGAATTGGCATGATGGAAATGGTAAGAAGATACCGAATCATGTATGATAATATGATGAGTACTTTTAGTATAATCAGTAGCGTATTATAAATAGTGTGTGGCGACCGTGGCCTAGTGGGTAGAGTGCGTGGCCCCTAAGCTAAAGAATCGCGGTAGCCCGGGTTCCATTCCAGCTCAGACAGAAAGTTTTTTCAATCGAATTAATTTTTCTGTTCGGTCGTCACCTCTCTGAAGAAGAAGGTACGCCTCAGAGAGTAAAAATTACCATGTAAAGCTTCTTGAGAACATAAGCCGTTCGGAGTCAGCATAAAATACGTAAGCAATAGAAGCTAGGTCAAAGTCCTTCCAAGGGCTGAAATGGCCAGTTTATTTTTTTATGGCATCATATGGTTGTATGACATTTAAATATGATAGTGTTGTATAGTTTGATAGTATATTCTCTTATATAAGATATTATACTTTGTATTAGATTATACTTTGTATATGAGAGTTTGGGATGATGGTATGTTATAGTGGTTAGGCATGATGGTATGGTGTAATGATCTGTGATGAAGGTATAACATCAAAATATTATAATATCATATTATAAAAATTATATAAAATTAAAATTGCTACTAAGAATTATATAAAATTATATAATATATAAAAACTTTAGCAATTGAACACGAACAATTAAAAAACACGTCTTCTCTACTTGCTGATTACTTTATTCTGCCCTTCTCTTTTATTTTAGGGTGACCATCTTAGTCTTAAGTAACATTGTAGTATAAGGTGACCATATGTGGTCAAATAAATATGCTTAAAACTAACATTTACATATTGATACACTTATACACTACTATTTACATACTATTTACATATTGCTACAATTCGGCCGTCCTGACCATGAGATCTCCTGATCTTTCATAAATTAAACTGAGTTATCTGACACCTTACGTCCTTTAAACCACGGCTTTAAATTATCTGCTTCCCATACACCTTTGTAAGGTGTTCGCGACTGTTGGAAGCCTTCCACATCTTCAATTAAATATCGATCGTTGCGCAAAATTTTACTAACTTTATACGGTCCTTTAAATTTAGGAATTAATTTTTTTGTCACACCAGTATGCGAATCAAAATTGGTTATCACAATATAATCTCCTTCGACATATTTTATTGGTTCCCGACGTTTTTTATCTACGTACTTTTTATTGTATTCCTGAAGTTTCGACTGTTTTAAACCTGCTTCTTCCCTCACCACTTCCAAATTTCTTTTCACTGACCCTTGTTGAACTTCAATCAAACTTTCCTTTAATGAATCTATTACTGTGCCTCTTTGTTGTATTCCAAAAAGCATAACACTCGGGTATTCACCTATCGTTCTATGGACTGTATTATTTAGGCAAAATTCTACTTTTTCTATAACTGTGTCCCAATAAATGCCCTCTTTCGGTTTGACTAACTTTGCTATCATTGGTCCTAAACTTCTATTTACTCTTTCTGCTTGGCCATTAGCTTGTGGAGAAGCTGTTGCTATCTTTATATGTTGTACATTAAACCTTTCTAGAAATTCCTTAAACTCATTTGACGTAAAACAGCTTCCTCTATCCGACACTATACACTTTGGACGACTATATGCTCTAAAATAATCTTCAAGAGCTTGAACTACCTCTCTTGTGTTTGTCGTTTTAGTGGGGTACAATCTTACAAATTTAGTGCATGCGTCAATAATTAGGAAAATATGTTTTTTCGATCGAGAGTTATCTACTGGCCCAAAATGATCTATATGTAAAACTTCAAACGGGACCTTTTGTTTTGGAATATTGTGAAGAAGCCCCTCAGCTTTGCCATTTTTGGAAGAAAATATTATACATTTTAAACAATTTTTGATGTGATTTCCTAATTTCTCTCTCATTTTAGGGAACCAATAGCTTTTTAATATCAAATCCATTGTTTTATCTATACCCATATGACCCATTTCATCATGGTATTTATACATTATATGATCTTCCATGTCTTCAGGCACACAAAACCGAACCAGACCTTTTTCACTCTTTCTATACAGAATACCATTACGCATTTCGTAAAGACTATCTTCAGTTATTTCCAATTTTTTTTTTATTTCGTCCAAATTTTTATCTTTATTTTGGCAAATAATTAAATTTTCCTCAAAAGTATTAGCTTCCAAAACTAAAATATTGGTACTCCGACTCAATGCATCGACATGTTGCATCCTTTTGCCTGCTCGATGTTCTAATTCATAGTCATAATTCTGCAACTCTAATGCCCACCTCGCTATCCTTGGATTTAATTCCTTTTTACTTAGAGTCAACGTTAATGAATTACAATCTGTAACTATTTTGAATTTTTTTCCTTGAAGGTAAACTCGAAAACGTTGCAACGCATACACAATAGCCAGTGTCTCTAGCTCGAAGCTATGGTATTTTGACTCAGCCTCCGAAGTACATTTAGAATAATAAAAACATGGATGCCACTTTTTATCTTTCTTTTTCTGTAATAATATTGCTCCAAAACCTATCGAACTTGCATCACAATGCAACTCTGTAATATCATTTGGATCATACAATGCTAGTATGGGAGCTTCTATCAATTTGTGTTTTAAAGTTTCAAAAGTTTCCAGTTCAACTGGACCAAAACAAAATTTGCTTTCTTTTTTAACTAAATTATATAAAGGTTTAGCTATCACAGAAAAATTTTCTACAAATCTACGGAAATACGAACACAAGCCTAAAAAACTTTGAACTGCGTGAGGTCTGTCTGGAATCGGAAAATTTTTTATCGCTTGTAGACCAGTTTCGTCCGCCTGTATACCCTCTCCTGTTATAGTATACCCAAGATACTTCACTTTTGACTGTAAAAACTCACATTTGTCTAACCTAAGCTCAAGTTTATTTTTTACCAGTCGTTCGAAAACTTCACTAAGAATTTCCAAATGTTCTTCTATATTCGTTGAGGCTATCATAATATCATCTAAATAAATTATTACCTTATCTTGTTTTACCATGTCAATAAATACTTTGTTTATAAACCTTTGAAATACCGACGGCGCATTTTTTAAACCAAACGGCATTTTTAAAAACTCAAATTGTCCTAAGGGAGTCGTAAATGATGTATATTTTACTGATTCTGGGTGCATAAAAACATGGAAGAACCCATTTTTTAAATCTAGCTTTGTAAAAATCTTTTTGTTCGCAAGCCTGTCTAGCAAATCATCAATAAGAGGAATCGGATAATGCTCTTTTGCAGTAATTTTATTCAAAGTTCTAAAATCTATACACATTCTAAGATCACCTGTTTTTTTTCTAACTAGCACAATTGGCGAAACAAACTCTGATTCGCTTACTCGTATAATACCTTTGTCTAAATATTCATCCAACAATTTTTGCAATTCAGTTTTTTCCACATACGATAATCGCCTTGGATTGCAACTAAAAGGTTTTCCATTTTCTATTACCAATTTCATTTGACTTTTAATAGATGGTTCTTCAGGGCGTTCAGGTTTCAGATAACACGTTTCAAAAATTTTACATAACTTACTTTTAGTTGCAAAGCCCACTTTTTTACAAATATTTAAATCTGGTTCATTGGGTTCATCATGATTAATCAGTAAAAGCATTTTCTCAAAATTTTCATCCCTATCTTTATTTTCAAAATTTTTAGCTAAACATTCTTTTTCTGAACTATTTTTTTCTTCATTTTCATTTTCAATTACATCAATTTTAACATTACAGGCTTTTTTAAAATTCAAATTGTTGTCGTGATCAATGATTTCTTTAAAAGTTTCATTTGCATCGAAATTCTTATCAAGATTTTTCATATCATTGTCACTCAGTTTTTCACTCTTCTTGCTTACAATTTTAATCAGGCTTTCATTATTTTCATTAGATTTTTCAACATCATTTTCGCTCATATTTTCATAAATTTTTTTAACAAAATCTATTTCCTCATTAAGATCAGAAACAATTTTAAATTTACTCGCCCTTAAAAAATCTCTGCCTAAGACGACATCAAAACTCATAGAAACATCAGCAACAACCATTAAATTCAGTGTAATTCTTCTTTTTTTAAAATTTACATAGCATAAAATAGAACCAAAAATTTCAAGTTTACTATTATTAATTCCACAAAAAAACATATTAACATCAGAAATTTCCTTTAACTTAGCTTGACGACTGAGGCAGGATCTTTTTATAAAACTGATTGGGCTTCCCGTATCAATTAGACTCTGTAACCGTAAAATATTGTTAACCTTATCATCTATATAATAATCTAAATATACCACATACTCATTGTCTTCTAGCAAATTGACTGAACCTTTCCGTTTCGGACAAACTGCAGCTCGATGCTCCACACTTCCACAGACGTAGCAAGCACCATACTCCCTCTTAGGCTTTCTGCACTCAACAGCAAGATGTCCGAAAGAGTTACAATTGAAGCATCTCATCTTTGCTACCTGCTTCCTTGTCGTATCTGCAACTGAATCGATATTGAACTGCTCCATTTTCAATCGTTTTTTTAAAGAAATGTTTGCAAAGGCTTGCAACAACTGCCCTGCACTTCCAAAGCACTGTATTCTGGCCTGCGTACGTAGTTGATCATCTGGAATTCCTTCAATCAAGTAATCAATGATTTCCTCGTCTTCAACATGCACTTTATTTGCAAGAATGATTTTTTCATTGTAATATTCAGCAAAATTTTCGTTATTTTGCCACTGGCGAGCCTCAAACTTACGACGGAATGCAATTTTGCTATCTTTTGATCCAAATATCTCTCGCATTTGGTTAATTAGAGTGTCTACTGTTTCTGTCAAGAAATTTGGTTTTGAATATAACCACCTCTGAGCTTTTCCCTTGAGTTTTTTGATTATCAGCGTTCGCAGCATGTTTTCATCGAGTGCATAAACATTAGCAACATTTTTAAGTTGTTCTATCCAAACGTCAAACGAAACTCCGTCATCAAAATCAGGCAACATGTCACTAAAAAACCCGAGCGAATGTTTTGAATTAGCAACATCTTCCAAACTCGCAATCGGTCTTTTCTCTTGTTGTTCTTTCATTTGTAACTCTTTCTTCAAAATTTGTATTTCCTTAATCATCAATTCTTTTTCTCGTCGTAACAAATTTATTTCTTTTTCATTTAAATTTCGATCTTTCTCAATCTGACTCATTCTATCATTTTCCTTTGTTCTATCATTGTTTGCCGCTTCCACTCGTTTGACACTCATTATTTGAAAATTGTTGCTTTTGTTATTATTGTCTTGGCACTCATTTTTGTTTCTATCCTTATCGCTTTCTTCTTCGCTTCCATCATTATGTTCGAATTGATTTTCATTTGTTTCGTTTCCACCTACCGCACCTTCTAGGCATTCATCATCACTTATGGCTTCACTTTGCACTGCATTTTTTCCTTTGTCAACGTCGTCTACCCCTTCGCTGCTTGGGCATCCACCCCGCTGCTCTACTGGCAAGTCATTTAAGCGTAGCAACAACGCACTCTTCGTTCCTGCTGTAGGTAAACCCAAACAACGAAGCCACTCACGCAGCTGCGCTGCTGTAAATAAATTGCCGTCGACTTCCATCGTACAGTTATTTAGCGGTTACTTTTTGTTTCACTGTTTTTTCTTTCTGTAGTTTAAGTAGCTTCTTTTTTTCGCTAGTTTTTTTTTTTCCACTTTTCGCTATCGTTTTAACTGTTTTAACTTTTTGTTTCACTGTTCTTTCTTTTTGTAGTGTAAGTAACTTTTTCACAAGTTTTTTTTTTTTTTTAATATAGTAGTGTCAATTGACATTGTTTTATTTATTTAGGCGGAAAAAAAAATTTATTTGGGCACATCCCACTTCTGATATTTTAGCAATTGAACACGAACAATTAAAAAACACGTCTTCTCTACTTGCTGATTACTTTATTCTGCCCTTCTCTTTTATTTTAGGGTGACCATCTTAGTCTTAAGTAACATTGTAGTATAAGGTGACCATATGTGGTCAAATAAATATGCTTAAAACTAACATTTACATATTGATACACTTATACACTACTATTTACATACTATTTACATATTGCTACAAAACATATATATAATGCACTCAGATTTATTAAAGAAAGTGAAATTAATGACAGATCTTGTATTTTTGCGTATAAGTTTTACTTCGTAGAGAGAAATATTTAATCATTCTATTCTATCTGTTCTCACTCATGCATTAAATTCTCAACATTAGAACGCAAGTAAATAAACCAGGGACCGTAACTGTTATAGGAGATATCGAAAAAGTTAATTTGAAATAGTTCTTTTGTATCCCCATTACAGTTAAAATGCTGTAAATGGAAAGCAGACTTTGTGAAAGCAAAATTTTTAAAAACAGTTTTTTAGTTTTGAATTAAATTTTAAAAGAAATAAGAATAAACAAGTTGGAGATTTTGGCTTTGATATTATGATTTTAAAGATTTTGTCTTTGGATAAATTGCCATTTGATAATTTGACTTTGTATATTTTGTATCTTGGAGATTTTGTGTATGGTGGAGATTTTGTCGCTTGAGATTTCGTACCGCTTCCACAAAAAAACAAGCCTATTTTTCTTATGCTGACTTTATAAAAGGTGATTTGTAAAGCGTTTGGCCATTGAAAATTGGGAAAAAACCTGAAGATTTGCAACAGTAACTGTTGAAATATTTATTTGAAGCAATACATCAATGCCTGCTCAAAATACATTACTTCAGCGTCTGCCTTTAATTAAACATTTTGTTTTGTGTGTTGAGCATTCTGTACAAAGATATTTTTAGAAGGTTTTCGGAAAAAACAATTATATGAAGGCAAAATATATTGGGGGTTGGAATTAATTTTAAAGGTTTTTTTTCGGTTTTTGAGCATTTATTTAGAAACAACGGTACAACGTATATTATTCAAAGTATTGTCCATCGTTAGCTACAACATTTTCCCATCTTTCTGGCAGCATATGGATTCCGCGCCGGAAGAACGATTCGTCTTTTGAGGCAATCCACGAATCGACCCATTTTTTGGTATCCTCGTAAGAAGTGAAGCGCTGCTCAGCCAAGCCATGCGTCATCGATCTGAATAGGTGGTAGTCGGAAGGGGCTATGTCTGGGCTATAAGGCGGGTGGGGTAGCACATCCCAATTCAGCGCCTCCAACGTTTCCTTGACGGTTCTTGCAACATGTGGCCGTGCGTTGTCATGTTGAAAAACCACTTTGTCGTGTCTTTTGGCATATTCCGGCCGTTTAACCTTTAATGCTCGGCTCAATTGCATCAATTGTTGTTGGTAGCGTTCCCCAGTGATGGTTTCGTTAGGTTTTAGCAGCTCATAGTACACGACACCCTTCTGATCCCACCAAATACACAGCATAAGCTTGGCGCCATGAATATTCGGCTTGGCCCTCGATGTTGATGCATGGCCGGGTGGTCCCCACGATTTTTTTCGCTTAGGATTATCGTAATGGATCCACTTTTCATCGCCAGTGACAATACGATGCAAAAAACTCGTCCTTTTATGCCGTTGAAGCAGTTGTTCGCACATGCAAAATCGCCGTTCATCGTCTCTCGGCTTCAACTGGTACGGCACCCAATTTCCTTGCTTTTGAATCATTCCCATGGCCTTCAAGCGTTTGCCGACCGTTAATAAGTCGACTCCAAATGATTCTGACAATTCTTGAAGGGTTTGACACGGGTCTTCATCGAGCAAAGCCTCCAATTCCTCATCTTCAAACTTTTTCGGCTGGCCCGGACGCTCTCTGTCTTCCGTATCAAAATCACCACTTTTAAACCGACGGAACCAGTACTCACAAGTAGAAATCGATGGAGCATAGTCCCCGTAAGCCTCAGTAAGCTTGCGTTGTGCTTCAACCGCTTTTTTCTTCAAATGGAAGCACAAAAGTAAACCTTCCCGCAAATTGCGTTTTGTTGGAACGAAAGTCGACATGTTCACAGAGAAAAAAATATATGTTGTTTACACTTCAGTGGAATGACACATACTGAAAAATGAAGCTTAGACAATGTGCTTTGAAATGAATATAGTCACAGGTGTGCCCGATGTGATCTATTGATAGTTACGCCATCTCTTAGAAAACCTTTAAAACTAATTCCAACCCCCAATACAACATAATTTACACAAATTTGAAAAAAATTTAAATTTAACTACAATATCTAAGAAAATTCACAAAAAGGATTTTTATGTCTAACAGAAAAAATAAAAGTCCGTAAATGATTTTTTTAAAATACTGAAAAAATAAAAGCCCGAAACTAATTTTTATTTTTTGACTGAAAAATAAAAGTTGAAAAAATAACAGTTAAATTAGCCAAAAAAAAAAACAAAGCCCGAAATATTTATTATTTTTATCCCTGCAATAAAAATCACTTTCTAAGAGTCAAATTTTTTTTTTTCTGTTGAAAAATAACAATTAAAGTTTGATTTTAGGACTTTTTTTGAATATCATAACGATTTTGAAAAAATATTTCAATGTGGTCACTTTAATAAAGAACTCATACGTCTGCGATATCTGCAAGACCATGATTTTTTTGAAAAATTTTTGTTGATAAAAGTTATTCACGGTCCCAGAAATAAACTCTCAATTTACATAAATAAGGACTGAGTGTAAATAAAGTGGTCAACATAATCAAGTGTAAATATAATGAATTGATTACTATATAAGTTTTTTCACTAAATTCTTTTTTGCGAAATGTCTAAAATTTTTGGCGGAAACATGGCAACACTGCTAAGACGACTTACAAAAACAACAACGTCAACTCCATGCTGAACCCATTTATTTTACGTCATCTGTGGCGCGGTGTGGTCGTTCTCTGGCAATTTTTGCATCTTCAATAAAAATACAATTGATCGAGACAACAATAAAAATTACAACAACAACAACTGCAGCCCACAAAACAGCAACAAAATAGATGGAAAACAACAACAACCACAACGAAAAGTCCCAAACAGTACGACGACGATGTCGTTGCATTCAACATTTGTTGCGGTCTCATTGTTGGCCAAGTTCATGACCACGAAATGCACATTGGCAATACAGCAATCAGCAACAACAACGAAAATAGCAACAACAACTAAAACACACACATTTCGGAAAACTGCTTGTTCCAGTCGGCGCAACATGTTTCGGCTTTTAGCGGTACGCTTTACATTTTCGCTCTGTGCCGCCGCATAAAAATGGATCTTCGAATGGATCGTATTGCCGATTGTGCGCCGTTGTTGGTCTGAACACAGCTGTAGTTCAACGCTCAAGTTGATTGCCATGATCTCTTTTTCGTATTGCTCAGCCTCAGCCTCATTTAATGTTTCTTTTTTCGAACTATTGCAGCGACAATTATGAAAAATATTTTCACGATCGTGGTGGTGGCAGCGCCTTCAATGATTGCTTATAAAAGCTTTAGTTTTTTTTGCAAAATATTTATTTTTCTTATTGAGGATTATAAAAAGAGTTCTACTCAAATTTTACAGGCTGACATGAACGATCAACGTCCAACATCATCGACGCTGATCGATATTATATGTTAAACATTGCCACATTTTTGTTTTGTCTACTCTTTATTGCCATGGCATTCATTATTTCCGCTTCGCACTTGAGTTCAAGTTGACCTTCTTTTAGTGTCTCTTCTGCAACTTCCCCCCCTCACCCAGCTCTTACATGGATTTTCACTTGGTTTTGCCATGTTTTCGTTCGGGCACAAATTGCCCTGAATGTTTTCGGCGGTGTTCTGGGAAAACCAATCGTGATGTTAAACATCATCAATAAAACAGAACAGAACTCTGAAAAATGTATTTCAACCAAGAACGAGTGAGTATATCGCATTGGCCAAGGTGTTGGCAAATGAGTTTTTAACAAAAGTTTTACATCTACATCTTGAGGTCATCGGAGCAACTCCAACGTCTGCGGTGCGATCGACGACTACAACAGAACTCTAATGAGACAAGCTCTGTGTTGAAAATAAAAAAAGGCAAATTAGTCGCTTAATATTGATGACTTTTGGCTATGGGCTGAAAATAAAATGGTTTGTAGTAAAACTTATCTGCGGTTCACAGTTTTTTGCTTTTTCACGAAGAAAATGTTAAACAAAAATAAAATAGAAGTAAAAAATTGAGCGCCGAAAAAGTTCCGATCTTATAACGGATGTTTATATGTGAGATAAGCATGATTCTAATTTTGTTTCACCAATCCGCAGAAAAATAGGCAAAGCAATTAGAAGCGCTTAGGCAGATCAGCAAAAGAGTTAACATTTTAGTGAATTACCTTCTCATAGCAAACCTTTTCTTCCGGTTGTATTTTTTTTTCAATTTGAAAGAACTTTTTCTTACTTTGATCTCAGGATTTCTTTAACCGTCATTTAGTCAAGATTCAAGAATATGTTCAATCAAAAGAAAAAATTTTATACATATGTTCAAAAGAAAAAATTTTGTATTTTGAGTATACATATATTGATGATTTCTTGAAACAAGAATAAATTTAGTAGCTGAAACAAAACTTGATCTGAGGTAATAATTCCAACATACAAGCATACCCTGCATACATCAATAACTAAAAAGCTAGTAATTAGAAAATGGTTTGCTTGAGAGAAGAAAGTGTGAAATCGCTTGGTGCAAGCATTTCAAATTAACTTTGAGTATTTCTTGCAGGTGAATAACACAGTTGCTTTGACACAATTTTACAAGTGCTTTGCTGTGACATAATAAAAAATTCTGAGTGAAGAGCTGAAAATAAAAAACCTAAAATCGAAAAATTGTGCTGAAATCTGAATTAAAAATAAACAAACAGTACAGTTTTTTCCATACATTGTCATGGGCACCTGCACATAGGGAATAACACATTTTATGAATACCCATGTTATTTCCACTAGCGCCCTCTAGTGTGCCAGTGCACACAACGTCTTTCATTTAGATGTGGCACCTCGATGATGTTCGAGTATGTTCGGGCAACCAAAATGGCCATACAGGGGCTTGAAAGGGGAAAATACCAACAAAAATGGTACCATTAGTTTCAGCGGGCATAAACCATTCGGTAAAATGGCGTGATCCGACACGCGCTTGAATCGGTAGCCAATCGGAATTCCGAAACAAGCGTCGGTTAACGGAATCTTGCCGACGTGTCATCCGCAAGTCCAACCCAACCATTACCTACTCCCCTCGGTTATGGTCGATTCCACCGAAAAGGGAGCGAAGTTGGAAAAACATCGGTAGTTTGCCCATCTAAATGCCATCAAGATGCATGCGAACGCACCCTTTTCAAGTACATGTGGCAACACAGCCAAAGTACGTAAAATCATTGAAGTGGACAAAAATGCAACCCTAGGTAGACGTTGCAGTAGCAGAGGTTTGACATTGTGAAAAAGTGGGCAAATGTGAAAGGCGAAAGTATCCAAGCCGGGAAACTAATACAAAGTGGAAAATAGCCGTTGTGTAAAGAATCTATAACAAAAAGTGAAGATTGAAAAAAAAAGAATTTTTGTTGCCGTATGATTTCGCGTTTTGTCGTCCAGCTGCCATTTGCGTACACTCGTACCCTATATGTGCATCCATGACTTTAAACGAGCTGCAAAGAGATGGAATGTATTGTCTTGCATAAGGGTCAGCAGCCAAAGAAAAAAGTGTTTGCGTGTGTGCTAATAAATATCTGGAAATCAACAGAAGCTCAATCAGAAAACAAAGAAAAAAACCTATAGTCAGACGCTGTTCAAGACACATCCAAACTGATTAAAGAGACACCCACGCATACGCAACCTCTGCACTATTGGAATTTTGAAGCCAAGTAACAACAACGACACATAGCTATCAGCGGAGGCAATACAACTCAACGGCCGAACCAAAAGGATTTTAAACGCTTAGAGAGATGAATATGCATATGTATGAAGTAATGAGTGTAACTAATTTGGAAAAGTTGAATGATAAATGTTCTTTCGCTAAAAGCAACAACAGCATTAATTGCAACACAATGATTTAATATATGTTCAAATATCACAACAACATCGGCAGCAGCAAAGAGAACAAAATTGGAAGTATCGTCACCAGCAACAATATGCTCATCATGCTCATGCTCATCATCACAACAACCAGCAATTGCAAAATTGGCCAAAACAGTTAGTGTCAACAGTTACGCTTACCACCCATACACTACCAGCGGCAAAAACATCGTCGCACCTTTCGGATACATTTCATGTGGTAACAACAGCCAGGATATCCGCACCACCGGCAGCAGCAGCAGCTACTTTCGCCGCCTCCTGTATCGAGACGGAAATCCCAACCATCCCAGCACTCAATCACCAGCAGCCAGCCAGCCAGTCCCAACAACACCAGGAGAGTCCACCAACAACAACAACAACGACATCACCAACACCATCGTCACCACCACCACTACTGGGCCACCTCCACACAACACCACGTTGCCTTTTCTACCACCAAAATCAACAACAGCCAGGTCATCACAACCAGCTCCACCATCGTCAACCCACCAACCTCCAGCGTTTGCCAGCATCAGCTAGCGGGTGGCCAACGACATCAACAGCACCACCAGTAGCGACGACACCAACTACCTCCACCATTGCGGCACTCACCCCAGGTTTGCGAATTGCGGCCTGGGATTGGTAAGCGTGTATTCGAGTAACTTTAAATCATTGCATACGCAACATGTTGGGTTGGCGGATGCTAAATTTTGGCAAGAATGCAGTGACCTTTATATACTTATTTTGCTAGAATTCTTACTTTAGAATTAAGTCTTGACTTTTGTTTGGTTTTGGCTAAAATCACGTAATCGCTGCCTTGCTCTCTTGCTTGTCACGTGTAAAGAAGTTTTTTTACAATTACAAAACTTTGGCTTTCCGTTCGTTTTTACATCTATATTTTTACAACTGGACTTTTGATAATTTTTGATATTAATTTAAAGTGAGAATTTGTTGTAAAACGATGTTAATTTTTACATGTAATGCATACAGCTTAGAGCAAATTTATTAAAAATGTTAAACGGCCATTTTTCATACTGGGGTAACATAATATAAAGTTGAAAAAAAAAGGAGCTTCAAATATGAAATTTTTTCGATTCGATGTTATTCGACAATGGCGATACAAATGCATATATATGTGGTATTGTACCTTTTTTTTCAAGACTTGTTTTTCCCATGATCTAATACATGCACAAACAGTTAAAGCTTAAATATTTGAACAAAAATTATGTGCACATAAATTTATATTGCTTAATCAAATTGTTGTTGAAGCATTCAACTTAAATGTACTAAATAATTTATGCCGACATTATACGTTACTGGTAAAATATTTTGTAATTGAAATAATCAGTCAATTCCTATCACAGCTGTATTGGATTTTCGAATCGAAAGAGTTTTTTATATAAAAAAAAAAAAAAACACAAGAATCTTATACTTACATCAACTATTATTTTTTTCGAAAAAAGTTTTGCCTTTTATCGTTACTGTTATTAAATCTTGGTATATGAATATCCTTTTATAATCTAGAGAATATCGAATTAGAATGGAAATGGTTTCGTGATTTTTTTTCTTAAAAATTGTAAGTTAGAAAAGTTGTAAGTTGAAGAATGCCTTTGTAGCTGAAAAAGGCATTACGTTTAAGTTTAAACACTGTAAGCATAATGGTACATTGGTCCAGCGCTTAGAAAAAAAATTGTTAATTTTTCTATGCTGTATCGCAAGAGTATGCTTGGACTTAGTATTTAGTAAATATTTTAAAATAGCCCGCATAATGATCTTACCTTCATTTGTATTAGTTTAAGTAATAAGAAAAAAAAAGAGCAACACGAACTCTTTTCGACAAGTTTTAAGGTTTTTTTTTTCTTCATAATTTCAAGTGTAGTAGACTTACATTTTAGCATAGTAAAACAAAAAAAAAAATAAGAACAACTTAATTAAAAACTAAACTAAAATAAGCGCGATAGAATTAAAAACAACTTAATTAAGAACTAAGCTAAACTAAAACTACTAAAAAAAAAAAAAATTTAAACTAAAAGAAAACTACTTAATAAAAACTAAACTAAAATAAAAACAACTTAATTAAAACTAAACTGAAATAAAGACAACTTAATAAAAAACTAAACTAAAATAAGCGCGATATATTTAAAATCAACATAATTAAGAACTAAACTAAAAACCAGAACAATATAATTAAAGACTAAACTAAAATAAAACAACTTAATTAAAACTAAACTGAAATAAAGACAACTTAATAAAAAAAAACTAAACTAAAATAAGCGCGATATATTTAAAATCAACATAATTAAGAACTAAACAAAAAACCAAAACAATATAATTAAAGACTAAACTAAAATAAAAACAACTCAATTAAAAACTAAACTAAAATAAAACAACTTAATTAAAAACTAAACTAACATAAAAACAACTTAATTAAAAACTAAACGGAAATAAAACCAACTTAATTAAAAACTAAACTAAAATAAAACAACTTAATTAAAAACTAAACTAACATAAAAACAACTTAATTAAAAACTAAACGGAAATAAAACCAACTTAATTAAAAACTAAACTAAAATAAGCGCGATATATTTATAAGCAACATAATTAGGAACTAAACTAAAATGAAACCAACTTAATTAAAAACTAAACTAAAATAGAGGCGATATAATTAAAAGCTATATAACTAAAAACTAAACGAAAATAAAAACAACTTAATTAAAAACTAAACTAAATTAAGTGCGATATAATTATAAGCAACATAATTAAGAACTAAACTAAAAACCCAAACCATATAATTAAAAACTATTTAATTAAAAACTAAACTAAAATAGAAACAACTTAATTAAAATTGAACTGAAATAAAACAACTTAAGTAAAAACTAAACTAAATTAAGCGCGATATAATTATAAGCAACATAATTAAGAACTAAACTAAAAACCAAAACAATATAATTAAAAACCATTTAATTGAAAACTAAACTAAAATCAAAACAACTTAATTAAAAATTAAACTAAAGTAAAAGCAATATAAATGAAAACATATTGGTCAGCAGGTCGGAACTAAGATAAGATCTAACTTAAAACTAAGCCCATTTTGGAGCTAAGCCCCATTTGATTCAAAACTAGAAGATCATATAATCCGGTGTTGATCTACTTTTTATCTGGTTCGTAAATATAATTTGATCTAAGCCTAAAATCAAGTTAAACCTAAATTTTAAATATAAACTAAACTCAACTAAACTAAGACTATCTCAAATGAACTATAAGCAATTTGTAACCTCCATGTATATTTAAACATAAGGCGGAGCGATTAGGACAGCTATGAACTGAAAAGTATTATTATTAGAACTAAATAAAAGTTATGTAAGTAGAATAAAAACCATGAATTATTAATTTCTAGCGGACAGGTGGCGTGGACAAGTAAGTGACGGCGTGAAGATAAAGTAATTGGGGTGACCTAGACACAGGCGAAGGGTCACCATGGCTGGTCTTTTGTGGCCAGAAGGGGAGGGTTAGCCAAGGGCGATCGGATTCCATCCCAGATCGACCCACGAGACGTGCCAAAGGGGCAACCGTAAGCAACCGAGTTTTATTCCTTCGTCGGGTACCTAAAATAAGCGGTTTTTTTTTTATTTATCGTTTTTCGAGATTTTTCGTTGGTTATGGGTTTTACCGGGTTTTTTACCAGGCGGTAATTTTTAAACAAACTGGTACGATTTTATTCTTGTGAAGTTTCCTGCTGTCGGACCAGGCTGGCAAGAACACCACCCCATCCGGCGAGCCTTAGCCGCGCAATACGCCAGCGTACCAGTGCTGCCAGAGGGACG
This sequence comes from Dichetophora obliterata, assembly GCA_963920525.1. Classification (NCBI taxonomy): domain Eukaryota; kingdom Metazoa; phylum Arthropoda; class Insecta; order Diptera; family Sciomyzidae; genus Dichetophora; species Dichetophora obliterata. Next base: position 43,042,559 of record OY986438.1, on the reverse strand, counting down.
ACAGAGATGCGTATCAAGGGCTACCTTGCCACATGACGCATCGACCGCACAACCAAAGGTAGGTCGGAGGGAAACATGACAGAATTGGCGCCCAACGTGGGGCCCGACACAAAGGTTAGGATTTTGATTGTTTTTTAGTTTGGTCTCCTGACGTCTGGCCACGTAAGTCCTGCAGCGTTTGGGTCTCTGAACCTTGACTGCAGTTGCGACGTGGTCTAAGGCAAAAGGAGCCAATCAGAAAATCAATAAAATCTCGTTTCGGGCGTAGTGTAAGTTTTAGGTATAGTTTTTGTTAGACCCCAAGCAGGTCCGAATACGTAAGAACACGTAAGTCCTGCAGCGTTTAGGCCACAGCGCCTCGACTGCAGTTGCGACGTGGTTCTTAACAGTAGGATTTTTTACTGCTAGGGCTAATAGTTTAGAAATAAGTTGAGGGTTTTTTTCTCGCACTAAGTTTTCGGTTTTCCGTAAGTCCTGCAGCGTTTAGGCCACAGAGCCTCGACTGCAGTTGCGACGGATACTGGAGGCCGATGCGTATTAAGTAAAATTTTTTGTTAGTTTTATAATTTTTTTTTATTTTTTTTTTGAAATTTAAACCCGCAGGGGCATCCTGCGTGGAATATGTAGGATGACGGGAGTAGCGCACCCGCGTACCCCAGCGAGCCCAACACGCGTCTGTTCCCAGATTGGGCGGCGTGTTGGCCAGCGTCTGTTCCCAGATTGGGCGGCTGTTTATTACACCGTAAGGTGAAAAACCCGAACATGCCGGGGTTTGTCGGCATGTAAGCCAATTGAAAACTATATAAATCTCGTTTTGTAAAATACTCCAGACCGAGAAGAGCAGCCTGACCAGAGGGGTCATAAACGGGACAGGCTAGCTGAGAGCAAAAAAAATACCTCGACTCGGAGGGTGCACCTAGTGTACAAAAAAGGGGGGTAGCGGCACTCTTAGGCAGCGCACACAGTGAAGCATATGGGCTGGACTGTGAGCAAAGCGTTTTGCTTATGAGTGCAACCGCGAACATCGAGCGCATCTCGTTTCTTCGCAAGCGTTTATTTTGCAGTTTGGTTTTTGCGCACAGTGCGGCTCATATGCTTCACTGGGTGCGGGCTTAGAGGAAGGTTAAATTAAAATTAAATAGTTTTTGTTTTTTGAAAATCGCTCCTTATCGGGAAGAGCAGCCAGGGGCCTTGCTCTGTAGTACGATTCGGGATGCGGGTGCGGTTCGAGAGCAGGATCGTGCCATGGATTTACATGTTTTTTTGACAAATTTTTGATGAGTTCACATTCAATGCCGACAAAAACAGAATTTTAGGGCAGAGGTAGAATTTACTGCTGTTTAGAAATCTTAGGCCATGTAGTTACATGGTGTGATTTTGTTTTCGAATCGCATTTGCTTTTCGAGTCGTGTTGCTGAGTAGGACCTCAGGTCAGTGGGGTCATCAATGTGACAGGCTAGCTAAGTTAAAAAATACCTCGATTTGGAGTTTGGCGCTGCTGAATTAAGGGGGGTATAGAGTTGCAAAGCACTCTTGAGTAGGGACAAATATAAATAAAAATTTTTTCGTTTTGAATAAATACTCCAACTCGGGATGAACTACCACAACACCATTAGGTGAAGCGAATATGCCTGAGCGACCTCAGCATAGGAAAATATTGTGGGAAGTTTCGGTTAAGAACCTCGATTTGGAGGGTGCAATTATTGCACAAAGAAGAAGGTTGCTTTCGCTGGTCTCGTCGAAGTTAGTTTTTTTTACGCCACTCTTGTTTGTTTTACGCCACCATCCACACTTAATGCCTATATATATTTTTATTTTTTTTGAGTTATTATTATTAGCCATTTTAGTTTTGATTATTTGATTTCGGAATTATAATTTTCTTTTTTCGTTTAGACTATTAACTTCACCGAAGTTAGTCTCCTTTTTATTTTACGTATACCTTTTTTGAAGCGATAGTCAAGTTCTTCTGATTATCCAAATTATTTCCTCTTTATTTAATATATCATTATAAACAAAATACCTTAGAGAAAAATATATCTATATATATATTTTTATCTTCGGGTTGAAAAAATATATTTAAGTTTCCTTTCAGCTACGCGCTTTAATAAGCCAATTTTCCTGTATATGTATATAGCGGTCTATATATATATATATATATATACATATATATATATGTCTATATGTATAGGTGTATATATAGATATACTCAGTCTTTATATATCGATATATACATATTCAGGTAAAAATAATCTTACACTTTTAAAATTTTTTTTGATAAGTTGCGAAATTTTAGACAGTTAAGATTGTAGCTCTAAAATAGTTACAAAATTTTTTCTTTTATATCACTTCCCCACCTTTCTATATTACTACATACTACGACGAAATTTCTTTTACCTCTATGGAGTTCATTTATTATTATGCTTACCTTTAATTAATATCATTATATTCGATCAACTTTTTGAATATTATATTATTCTCCTTTACATATCATTAATATATATATTATTCTCATTTCTAATACTACTATTAATCTTATTATTTAAAATTTTTTTTTTTTGCTAAGTTTTGCAACCACCATCCTTAAAGGACATTTATTTTGATCTTAATTTTTTTTACAATTTTTCCTTTCGTTTTGGCATTTGGCGTACAACAGTTAAGTAAACTGTGGCGCATTAAAACCATCGGTTCGAACAAAATAATTAAAGTTTCTCGTTTTTGAATAAATTGGTTCTCAGGTCCTAACGGACGCTACGTTGGATTCAGCGAATTATCGTTTGTCGATTTGCAAAACCTAGGGGTTTGAAGCAGTTGCAATTTTCTTGATATTTTTTTGATTCTTTTGAATAACGATTCCTTGGGGCATGGTTCACACTAGGCAACAAAGCAAAATGGAAAATAGTGAAACCAATCCGAATGTAGCCGAAAGTGGAGGCCTAGTACCCGCAACAACCATTAGTACAGGGGCAATTTCAAAAACAAGATCGATGAGTACCACCATGCCGATTTTTACCACTGCGACAACGACGATTACAACACCTATGGCGATGCAGAGTGCACTACCAACAGCACCTAGACGTACCTCGGAAGAGCTTAACTTCTCTAACAGCAGCATCACGTCTCCAGAGTTTAGCAGCCTAACCGCTCTAAACGTGCGAAAGCAATTCCAGCAACATGCGCAGATGGGAAGCGTAAGAGACAGGTCGTCAGGAAGAGCACCAGCGTCCCAAGGTGTGGTCAACTCGAGCATCAATATAAGGGATTATGTCAAGTCAGCAGTGGGCTTAGCCCAAGTGGATCTGATGTCGGGAATGGAGGAGCGTTTGCGGGTGTTAGTCCCACAATTAATAGCCGAAAGCTTAGGGTCGATGACGCCTCAGTATTCAGAGAGCCGACCAGCGGTTACGAAGTTAGTGACTTTACAACCACCACCTCCACCACCCCCGTCTATCAATTCACAGGCATGGCCAGATCGAAATATAGAGCAGCAACAACAAATTGGATCTCAGGATATCAGGAGCATCTCGCAAACTTTCCCAGATTGTTCACAACCACCACCGCATAGGCCGCAACCGACGATTGTACCGCAGCCACAAGTTTTTTCTCAGTCGCAGACGTATCAAGTAGAGACCAGAAATCGACACCAAGAGCAACGAGCTGGACCCTCGATACGTCAGCCGAGTGCATTTGCATATACAGGGCCGGTACAAGCGCCTTTTGCGCCTTACCAGCAAACCGAACAACCGCGGCGTGTAGAAATGGACAAATGGGGATTTAAGTTCGATGGTACAAATAAATCAATAAGCGTAGACGAATTTGTGTTCCGGGTAGAAACCTTGTGTAATGACTACCGATATCCATGGCCGGAAGTAATTAGAAATTTTCATAGTTTGCTAACTGGAAACGCAGCTCAATGGTTCTGGGGATTTCGACGGTTAAACCGAATACCTAGTTGGTTCGCACTTCGAGAAGCGCTTGTAGCACAATTTAAGCGACACGAAAGCGACTTCGAGATCCAACGGCAGATTATGGACCGAAGACAGCAAAGAGATGAAACATTCGACGACTTTTATCAATCTGTTTTGACACTGAGGAACCAACAGCGTAATCCACTGGCTGAACAGGATTTAGTCGAAATAATGAGGAGCAACCTGAGGAAGGAAATGTCACAGTTGTTATTTGCCATGCGCATAGAGGGTTTGACCGAGTTCTGCAAGGCCTGCAAAAAGGCTGAAACTCATATAAACTACCAACGCCAGGCCTATCAACCGCCTCCGCGTCAATATGTACCTCGCACTGCGCAAGTTCATGAGTTAGATATAGAACCAGACTTTTCCACTCAAGTTGTCGAATTAGATGCTATTTCATCTTCTCGAACATTTCCATGCTGGAACTGTAAACAGCCAGGGCATAATTTCGTTGAGTGTACGGCAGCCGTAAGGCGAATTTTTTGCTATCGGTGCGGAACGGAGGGCGTAGTTACCCCAAAGTGTCCGAAATGTCAGGGAACTGTTAGGCCAAATAGAAATGTGCAGGTGGAGTCTAGATCAGCTCAAACGCAGACTCAGACTCAAACTCAAGAAACGACAGAATGACTAACGTCAGCCACACAGACCGAAATAGAAAAGAGAGTTGTAGTTTTAACATCTAGTAACCATAGTAATCAAAGTAGTTGTGATCAAGCCATAAATACGGTTGAAGTAAAGTTGAAAGAAATTAAGCCATTTCATGTGAGACTCAAAAACTATGAGGAAGTTCGAAAAAGAATATTTGCAGAGCAGCCAACAAAAATCGAAAAGACAAGAATTAGATATCGTTTGAGGAAAAATAATTATAAAGAAATTTCAGCATCAGAACTTTATGAGGGCGAAGACAGTAGGTTTTACACAAATATTGAAATAAATGGACAGCGAATTGAGGGATTATTAGACAGTGGAGCAACAGTGTCGTGTTTAGGGAAGAACTGCTTAAGTTTTGTGGAAAAGTGCAAGTTGCCAATTTTTAAGTTTAAATCTTTCGTCAAAACTGCCGATGGGCGAATGCATTCAATCATAGGTCGCGTTAAAGCTAAAATTAAATTCGACAACCAAGAGCACGAGATTGTTTTTTATTTAACACCTTCTCTAAAACGAGAATTGTTTCTTGGTGTAGATTTCATTAAAAAATTCAATCTCATGCAGCTCAAAGTTGATAGCATAACGACCAACAACATTGCTTTGGAGGAAGAAGTCCAAAGCCATGCAACACCGAAAATGAAAATTTTGACAGCCCAGCAACAACACAGGCTTAACGCAGTTATAGAAAAATTTCCCTGCTTTATGAAGAAAGGTCTCGGCAAGACGTCTTTAGAAGAGCACTACATTGATACCGGCGACGCAGTGCCGGTGAAAGATAAGCACTACCCAGTCTCACAGGCGGTTCAAGGGCTCATGTTTGCGGAGCTGGATAGGATGCTTTCACTGGGAGTCATTGAGCCGAGCGAAAGTCCATGGAACAATCGAGTGGCCTTTGTGCGAAAAGGCGAGAAATGTCGACTATGCCTGGACGCTCGCAAGCTCAATGCACTCACAGTGAAGGACGCCTACCCACTTCCACACATAGAGGGGTTGCTCAGTCGTCTTGGCGACACACACTTTATCTCAAGTGTGGATCTTAAGGATGCCTTCTGGCAAATTCCGCTTGCCGTCAGTAGTAGAGAGAAAACCGCGTTTACAGTGCCAGGTCGTCCGCTTTGTCAATTTACCGTCATGCCTTTTGGGCTATGTAATGCAGCCCAAAGGTTATGTCGGTTGATGGACAAAGTCGTGCCAGCAAATCTTCGTGAAAGCGTTTTCATTTATTTGGATGATCTCCTTGTTGTTTCCTCAGATTTCGATAGTCACCTCAAAAAGTTAGAGCAGGTAGCGCAGTTGTTAAGTTCAGCCAACCTAACCATTAACGTGGCCAAATCGAAGTTTTGTTGTAGTGAACTAAGGTACCTAGGTTATATCGTAGGCGAAGGTAAATTAAGACCAGACCCAGACAAGGTCCATGCCATTGACCGATATACATACCCAAAAACTCCAAAACAAGTTCGAAGTTTCATGGGAGCCACGGGATGGTACCGGCGCTTTATTCGCGATTATGCGACTATAGCAGCACCTATTTTCGACACGCTGAAGAAAGCGAAAACTTTTGAGTTCGGTGATGAGGCTAAGAGCGCCTTCGATAAATTAAAAACAGCTCTTATTTCTAGTCCAGTCCTGGTACATCCAGATTTTTCGAAACATTTTTATGTGCAAACAGATGCTTCTAACATCGGAATTGGCGGCGTGTTGTTTCAAAAAGATGATGAGGGTGGCGAACATCCTATCGCCTACTATTCAAAGAAGCTCACGCCTGCGCAGAAGAATTATTCAGTAACTGAGCGCGAATGTCTAGCGGTGGTAATGGGGATAACGAAGTTTAGAGCCTATATCGAACTAATGCCTTTTACAGTGATAACGGATCACTCCAGCCTAAAATGGCTAATGTCGCATAAAGACTTAACCAGTCGATTGGCGAGGTGGAGTTTGTATCTGCAAAGCTTTAGCTTCGAGATAGCTCACCGTAAAGGGGCTCAGAACATCGTTCCCGACACGTTATCACGCTACGACATGGACGAAGTAGGTTATGAGGTAAAGGCTTTAATTGACCTCGAGTCACCTGAATTTGTAAACGAAGAATATAAGGATTTGTTAAAAACCATCACCGAAAATCACTCTCAGTTGCCTGACCTCAAGGTAATAGATGGTTTCGCTTATAAGCGTACGGTTCCTTACGATGGTACACCCGATGGTGAAGATTTTGCCTGGAAACTATGGGTCCCAGCGCCTTTGACTCAGTCGATCATTGCTAATGCACACCAACCTCCTCAAGTCGCGCATGGTGGTTTCACCAAAACTTTAAAACGTATCAAAGAATATTTCTACTGGCCAAATATGAACCAACAGGTTCTCAATTTCGTTAAGGACTGTCAAGTCTGTAAAGAATGCAAACCAGCTCAAATGGTTCTAAGACCACCTATGGGGCAAGAGTCGCAAATAGGACGGCCTTTTCAAAAAATTTACGTGGATTTCCTCGGTCCATACGTTCGTTCGAAAAAGAAAAATACCTACATCTTCATAGTCTTAGACTATTTTACAAAATTCACCCTGTTGAAAGCAATGACGAAAGCGACTGCGCGAAATGTAATCCAGTTTCTAATTTCAGAAGTTTTTCATAAATTCGGTACCCCAGAAATACTTATGTCTGACAATGGCGTGCAATTTTTAAGTAAAGAATTTGCCGAAATGATCGATAATTTTGGAATAAGACATGTACGCACTGCTAATTACGCTCCTCAAGCCAACGCTTCGGAGAGGGTCAACCAGTCCATTCTCGCGGCGATTCGGTCGTATCTCGACCAAGATCAAACCAACTGGGATCAACACTTATCTGACATTGAATGTGCCTTGCGTTCTTCGGTACACTCCTCGATAGGAATGACTCCTTATTTTGCTCTGTTCGGTCACAACATGATCACGCATGCAAGCGCCTATAAAATAGCAAAGAAACTTGGTGTGCTTAGCGATCCTGAGACGTTGGTGATACCGAAGCCGGTTCGGCAAGACCTGATTCGCAACAAAATCCGCGAACAGCTACATAAGAGCCACGAACAGAATGTTAAAAGGTATGACTTGAAAAGTCGAAAAGTTAAATTTCAACCTGGACAGGAAGTCTACCGACGGAACTTTCAGCTTAGTGATTTCTCCAAGCAAATCAGCGCGAAACTTTCAAAGCGTTTTCTAAAGTGTCGAATAGTGAGGGCAGTAGGTAATAGCCTGTATGAACTGGAAGATTTAAGGGGTAAGACGTTAGGAATTTTTCACGCGAAAGATTTAAAACAATAAATCGAGTTCGACTGTAGGTTGAGAGAGCGAATGGTGCCATCTTTTCCCATTTATCTCTTAAGCTGAGAAGCTTGTCGAGAGTCCCTGGATTTGTCATGGGCACCTGCACATAGGGAATAACACATTTTATGAATACCCATGTTATTTCCACTAGCGCCCTCTAGTGTGCCAGTGCACACAACGTCTTTCATTTAGATGTGGCACCTCGATGATGTTCGAGTATGTTCGGGCAACCAAAATGGCCATACAGGGGCTTGAAAGGGGAAAATACCAACAAAAATGGTACCATTAGTTTCAGCGGGCATAAACCATTCGGTAAAATGGCGTGATCCGACACGCGCTTGAATCGGTAGCCAATCGGAATTCCGAAACAAGCGTCGGTTAACGGAATCTTGCCGACGTGTCATCCGCAAGTCCAACCCAACCATTACCTACTCCCCTCGGTTATGGTCGATTCCACCGAAAAGGGAGCGAAGTTGGAAAAACATCGGTAGTTTGCCCATCTAAATGCCATCAAGATGCATGCGAACGCACCCTTTTCAAGTACATGTGGCAACACAGCCAAAGTACGTAAAATCATTGAAGTGGACAAAAATGCAACCCTAGGTAGACGTTGCAGTAGCAGAGGTTTGACATTGTGAAAAAGTGGGCAAATGTGAAAGGCGAAAGTATCCAAGCCGGGAAACTAATACAAAGTGGAAAATAGCCGTTGTGTAAAGAATCTATAACAAAAAGTGAAGATTGAAAAAAAAAAGAATTTTTGTTGCCGTATGATTTCGCGTTTTGTCGTCCAGCTGCCATTTGCGTACACTCGTACCCTATATGTGCATCCATGACTTTAAACGAGCTGCAAAGAGATGGAATGTATTGTCTTGCATAAGGGTCAGCAGCCAAAGAAAAAAGTGTTTGCGTGTGTGCTAATAAATATCTGGAAATCAACAGAAGCTCAATCAGAAAACAAAGAAAAAAACCTATAGTCAGACGCTGTTCAAGACACATCCAAACTGATTAAAGAGACACCCACGCATACGCAACCTCTGCACTATTGGAATTTTGAAGCCAAGTAACAACAACGACACATAGCTATCAGCGGAGGCAATACAACTCAACGGCCGAACCAAAAGGATTTTAAACGCTTAGAGAGATGAATATGCATATGTATGAAGTAATGAGTGTAACTAATTTGGAAAAGTTGAATGATAAATGTTCTTTCGCTAAAAGCAACAACAGCATTAATTGCAACACAATGATTTAATATATGTTCAAATATCACAACAACATCGGCAGCAGCAAAGAGAACAAAATTGGAAGTATCGTCACCAGCAACAATATGCTCATCATGCTCATGCTCATCATCACAACAACCAGCAATTGCAAAATTGGCCAAAACAGTTAGTGTCAACAGTTACGCTTACCACCCATACACTACCAGCGGCAAAAACATCGTCGCACCTTTCGGATACATTTCATGTGGTAACAACAGCCAGGATATCCGCACCACCGGCAGCAGCAGCAGCTACTTTCGCCGCCTCCTGTATCGAGACGGAAATCCCAACCATCCCAGCACTCAATCACCAGCAGCCAGGTAAGCAGGTGTTCTTTGGCACCGTGTAAAAAAAAAAAAAATATAGAGGTATCCGACTAACCTTCCCGCCTCCAGCCAGCCAGTCCCAACAACACCAGGAGAGTCCACCAACAACAACAACAACGACATCACCAACACCATCGTCACCACCACCACTACTGGGCCACCTCCACACAACACCACGTTGCCTTTTCTACCACCAAAATCAACAACAGCCAGGTCATCACAACCAGCTCCACCATCGTCAACCCACCAACCTCCAGCGTTTGCCAGCATCAGCTAGCGGGTGGCCAACGACATCAACAGCACCACCAGTAGCGACGACACCAACTACCTCCACCATTGCGGCACTCACCCCAGGTTTGCGAATTGCGGCCTGGGATTGGTAAGCGTGTATTCGAGTAACTTTAAATCATTGCATACGCAACATGTTGGGTTGGCGGATGCTAAATTTTGGCAAGAATGCAGTGACCTTTATATACTTATTTTGCTAGAATTCTTACTTTAGAATTAAGTCTTGACTTTTGTTTGGTTTTGGCTAAAATCACGTAATCGCTGCCTTGCTCTCTTGCTTGTCACGTGTAAAGAAGTTTTTTTACAATTACAAAACTTTGGCTTTCCGTTCGTTTTTACATCTATATTTTTACAACTGGACTTTTGATAATTTTTGATATTAATTTAAAGTGAGAATTTGTTGTAAAACGATGTTAATTTTTACATGTAATGCATACAGCTTAGAGCAAATTTATTAAAAATGTTAAACGGCCATTTTTCATACTGGGGTAACATAATATAAAGTTGAAAAAAAAAGGAGCTTCAAATATGAAATTTTTTCGATTCGATGTTATTCGACAATGGCGATACAAATGCATATATATGTGGTATTGTACCTTTTTTTTCAAGACTTGTTTTTCCCATGATCTAATACATGCACAAACAGTTAAAGCTTAAATATTTGAACAAAAATTATGTGCACATAAATTTATATTGCTTAATCAAATTGTTGTTGAAGCATTCAACTTAAATGTACTAAATAATTTATGCCGACATTATACGTTACTGGTAAAATATTTTGTAATTGAAATAATCAGTCAATTCCTATCACAGCTGTATTGGATTTTCGAATCGAAAGAGTTTTTTATATAAAAAAAAAAAAAACACAAGAATCTTATACTTACATCAACTATTATTTTTTTCGAAAAAAGTTTTGCCTTTTATCGTTACTGTTATTAAATCTTGGTATATGAATATCCTTTTATAATCTAGAGAATATCGAATTAGAATGGAAATGGTTTCGTGATTTTTTTTCTTAAAAATTGTAAGTTAGAAAAGTTGTAAGTTGAAGAATGCCTTTGTAGCTGAAAAAGGCATTACGTTTAAGTTTAAACACTGTAAGCATAATGGTACATTGGTCCAGCGCTTAGAAAAAAAATTGTTAATTTTTCTATGCTGTATCGCAAGAGTATGCTTGGACTTAGTATTTAGTAAATATTTTAAAATAGCCCGCATAATGATCTTACCTTCATTTGTATTAGTTTAAGTAATAAGAAAAAAAAAGAGCAACACGAACTCTTTTCGACAAGTTTTAAGGTTTTTTTTTTCTTCATAATTTCAAGTGTAGTAGACTTACATTTTAGCATAGTAAAACAAAAAAAAAAATAAGAACAACTTAATTAAAAACTAAACTAAAATAAGCGCGATAGAATTAAAAACAACTTAATTAAGAACTAAGCTAAACTAAAACTACTAAAAAAAAAAAAAATTTAAACTAAAAGAAAACTACTTAATAAAAACTAAACTAAAATAAAAACAACTTAATTAAAACTAAACTGAAATAAAGACAACTTAATAAAAAACTAAACTAAAATAAGCGCGATATATTTAAAATCAACATAATTAAGAACTAAACTAAAAACCAGAACAATATAATTAAAGACTAAACTAAAATAAAACAACTTAATTAAAACTAAACTGAAATAAAGACAACTTAATAAAAAAAAACTAAACTAAAATAAGCGCGATATATTTAAAATCAACATAATTAAGAACTAAACAAAAAACCAAAACAATATAATTAAAGACTAAACTAAAATAAAAACAACTCAATTAAAAACTAAACTAAAATAAAACAACTTAATTAAAAACTAAACTAACATAAAAACAACTTAATTAAAAACTAAACGGAAATAAAACCAACTTAATTAAAAACTAAACTAAAATAAAACAACTTAATTAAAAACTAAACTAACATAAAAACAACTTAATTAAAAACTAAACGGAAATAAAACCAACTTAATTAAAAACTAAACTAAAATAAGCGCGATATATTTATAAGCAACATAATTAGGAACTAAACTAAAATGAAACCAACTTAATTAAAAACTAAACTAAAATAGAGGCGATATAATTAAAAGCTATATAACTAAAAACTAAACGAAAATAAAAACAACTTAATTAAAAACTAAACTAAATTAAGTGCGATATAATTATAAGCAACATAATTAAGAACTAAACTAAAAACCCAAACCATATAATTAAAAACTATTTAATTAAAAACTAAACTAAAATAGAAACAACTTAATTAAAATTGAACTGAAATAAAACAACTTAAGTAAAAACTAAACTAAATTAAGCGCGATATAATTATAAGCAACATAATTAAGAACTAAACTAAAAACCAAAACAATATAATTAAAAACCATTTAATTGAAAACTAAACTAAAATCAAAACAACTTAATTAAAAATTAAACTAAAGTAAAAGCAATATAAATGAAAACATATTGGTCAGCAGGTCGGAACTAAGATAAGATCTAACTTAAAACTAAGCCCATTTTGGAGCTAAGCCCCATTTGATTCAAAACTAGAAGATCATATAATCCGGTGTTGATCTACTTTTTATCTGGTTCGTAAATATAATTTGATCTAAGCCTAAAATCAAGTTAAACCTAAATTTTAAATATAAACTAAACTCAACTAAACTAAGACTATCTCAAATGAACTATAAGCAATTTGTAACCTCCATGTATATTTAAACATAAGGCGGAGCGATTAGGACAGCTATGAACTGAAAAGTATTATTATTAGAACTAAATAAAAGTTATGTAAGTAGAATAAAAACCATGAATTATTAATTTCTAGCGGACAGGTGGCGTGGACAAGTAAGTGACGGCGTGAAGATAAAGTAATTGGGGTGACCTAGACACAGGCGAAGGGTCACCATGGCTGGTCTTTTGTGGCCAGAAGGGGAGGGTTAGCCAAGGGCGATCGGATTCCATCCCAGATCGACCCACGAGACGTGCCAAAGGGGCAACCGTAAGCAACCGAGTTTTATTCCTTCGTCGGGTACCTAAAATAAGCGGTTTTTTTTTTATTTATCGTTTTTCGAGATTTTTCGTTGGTTATGGGTTTTACCGGGTTTTTTTACCAGGCGGTAATTTTTAAACAAACTGGTACGATTTTATTCTTGTGAAGTTTCCTGCTGTCGGACCAGGCTGGCAAGAACACCACCCCATCCGGCGAGCCTTAGCCGCGCAATACGCCAGCGTACCAGTGCTGCCAGAGGGACGACAGAGATGCGTATCAAGGGCTACCTTGCCACATGACGCATCGACCGCACAACCAAAGGTAGGTCGGAGGGAAACATGACAACATATTATAAATTTAATATATCATTCTTATATTAATCCTTATTAATAAAAATAATTTTCTGTTTGTTTGTTCGGTACACAAATCAAATCGGCTTGTCGAATTTCGCTCAAATATTTATTTGGTACACATACTGTGTGTATCCTAGATAAGATTGTTTCATACTTAGTTTTGACCAAGCTCCTTCCGCCCCTTTTCAACTTACACAAATTTACTTACTGAAATACTTTTTACATGCGGAATTTTTATCCAATTAAATTTAAATTAAAAAAACTGTGTTATTTACCTATTTATTATTTTATTTAAAGGCAATTTTCACATATAAGACTTATAGTCTTTTGAATGCAGTAAGAATAAAAAAGATAATAACAACAAGTTAAATACAACAAATTAATTTATGAAACTTAGGGCTTAACCAATAGTTCAAATTAAAAATCAATTAATGTCCAAAGAATTTTTATCAAATAAAAGAAAATGTAAATATATGACTATGAATAACAACAACACTATATTAAATACCTAAAAGAGAAAAAGAGAAAAGAGAAAAAGATAGAATTAGAAAATTTTGAAGATTTCATGCTTAAATTCACATTTATTTGTTATACTTTTAACAGCTAAGGGCAGCGAATTCCATTATCTGATCACGTTCACAAACAATAATCTGCTTGAATTTAAATAATTATGACTAGGAATAATGAGATTCATGTTTCTTGCTGATCTACAGAACTCAAGTTTGCTAAAAAAGTAATCAGGAGTTTGTGTATTCATTAAATTATGTAAGAAAATACAATTTCTGGCATCCAAGTAATTTAAAATATTGCATCCAAGCAATTTATTGCTCAAATGGCTTATCCGGTCAAATTTTCTAAGACCATAAACGTATCTTATTGCATTATGAAATGCAAGTTGTATCTTATGGCTTGACCTGGAATCAGGCTTACTGTATACCACCTCGGAGTATGAAATTATCGTCATTATGAGCTGGATAACTAACTTTTTTATGGTATCACCAGGCACAAATGATGCAGTTCTTCTCAAGTTTCTAAGGATGCAATACACCTTGCAAACAACGGAGTTTATATGGTCATCACAAGTGAGAGAAAGGTTAATGTAGAATCCGAGATAATTAACCTTCGTAACAAAATTAACCATTAAGAATAATTGTCGGTATATTATGAAGGGGGTAGCATTGTTTCTTAATTGTCAAGACACATGACTTGAGAGGATTGAGTTCAAGCATATTAGCCATAGCCCAATCTGAAACAATGCTCAAGTCTTCATTCAACTTTACACATAAGTCATTAACAACACTAATAGGTTTTGCAATGTACAGTTGAAGGTTATCAGCATATGCATGCATGGTGCCATGACGACATTTAGTGAAAATATCATTTAGAAAGATTGCAAATAAGAGGGGACCGAGAATAGAGCCTTGAGGCACTCCGCAGGTTAAATTGCCAAAAGCGGACAGACTATTCCCCACCCTTACCCTTTGAGACCTCCCGGTTAAGTAATTATATATCAGACGGACAGCTGAACTAGAAAATCCAAAACTGTTCACAAGTTTATGACAAAGTATTGAATGATCAACAGAGTCAAAAGCTTTGGGAAAGTCTAGCAGACAGAGCAAGCTTAAGTACCCCAGATCATATGATATTCTAATGTCGTCTGAAATCTTTACTATGGCTGTAGAGCAGCTGTGGCCAAGTCTAAAGCCAGACTGAAAAGGGGACATAAGGCCATGATATCGGATATGAGCAGAGATTTTCGCAGTCATGAGCGACTCAAATACTTTTGGCAAACATAATAACAGACTAATAGGACGAAAATCAGACAGTTCACGTGCATTGGCCTTTTTAGCTATGGGGATAATTGTTGCTGCTTTTCAAGCATCAGGGAAGCTAGAACTTGTGAAACAATAGTTGAATATATTTTTTTAATTTAATTTAATTTAATTTAATTTAATTTAATTTAATACAAAAATTAGCATAAGTACATTAAGATCCTAGATCTTTTCAAGTACAATTGATAAATATAATACTCAACTGGCGTTAATATATGCGTTAAAGGACTTAGAATAAAAGGTAAGATAATTTTAATAAATTTTATAGATACTCTATCCTCACCCATGGCATTCGACTTAATCTTATTCACACAACGAGCAACATCACACTCACCTATAGCCACAAAATTAAAGTTAAATGGACATTCAAAAGTACGAACGTACATATCACAAGCAGACGAATCAACAGAATTAACTGAGCTTGCAGTAAAATATTCGTGTAGACTATAAGCATCTATACAACATTCATTTGACGTTACTTTACAAACTCTAGCTGGACATTTTGACACCAGAAACATTTACACATATCTTCAAATTTGTAAAAATTCGGAGAAAAACGACTTTTTCATTAATTAGTGTAACCTAAGAATGAGAAAAAAGACATGAAAATCAAAGTTTTAATCTCAGCTGATTTTGAATATTTTCATAAATTGTTTTTTTTTTTCAAAAGTTCAATAAAAACACTTTTTAAAAATTGTTTGAACTCTACTAATAAACACTTTATAAAATTACTTTTAACTTAAAAAAAAAAGCAAAAGTTGTTTATGTTAAAAAACAATTTTTTGAAATTAATTTTTTTTTCATAGCTTATTGTTGTAAAACGCCAGTATTGCTTTGACTATCCAGAGTAGCATTAAACACGTTTTTCTCGACCGATTTTAATAATTGTTTTTTTACTTATTATGTAACTCTACACATCATTTACCAAAATGAGCGTCTTTGGTTAATTTCTATAGTTTTTACACGAAACAATATGGTAAAAACAACGTTTATTTTTTGATATTTTTTTCCACGCTTCATAATTTTCTTAACTTTTCATATTTCCATCCCATTTTTTTTTTTTAAAAAGACCAAAGAACCAAGGCATGTGCCTTATACAAACAAGGTTTGGTCTTTGACCTGAAAGGAAAGGGATAGATTATTTAAAGGAGTTGATTGGAAACCATACGTGAATTATTGATTAGGCGAAACAACCGTGAAAGACAATATAAATTGCTTTTAACCGAGGCTCGTGTTATGCCTTAACCTCGGCAAGCATTTCTAGCCCTTAGTTGTTGTGTTCCTGTCATTTTAATTCCACATTTTCCACAATTTATTTGTGGATTTTTTTTCTTTTAGTTTTTCATAATTCCAAAATGTAGGAAAGAACAAAGAAAGTGAAAAGAACCATGCCCGAGCCTGGATTCGAACCAGGGACCTCTGGGTTGATAGTCTAGCGCACTCTCCACTAGGCTACAAACGCTGACAAATTCCATTTTCGTAAATGATGTGTATTCAAAGGTCTACTTTCAAATGCATTTTTTTTTAAACGATCTGGAGCCGAGCACACCAACTTCAGCGCCATCTTTATATATAAAAACTATTTGTTAGAAAAAAAAATTATTTTGTCAAAAGAAATGATGTAAGGTTAACACGCATATGAAATTTTTGGACTATATAATATACTTTTTTAGAAAACATATTCAAAATATGCCTTAATTTCAATAGCTTTTGCATAAAACCAACCTGAAGTAAAAATTTCATTTCTGACTACCTTTTCCATGAAAGAATATTCATTAGCAAAAATTCTTCCACTTATGCGCAAAAACTCTTAACTGTTTTGTTGTCGTTAACACAAAAAGTACCCTCTGATTTCCATGGCGAAATTTTTTTCCCAAAATGCGTTTTTTATAATTTTTGATTACATACATTAATTAAAATTACTTTTTGTTTTTAAATTCCATATTCTTTGATCCCAATATTTATTTGTGTGCATCCATTTATTATTTCTACTATGGCAAGTTGTAACTAATTCTTAAGAAATACTTGGAGTGTTTAATTTTTGCTTTTAAATGTTGTTTGCATTGAAAAAGTTACTATGAAGTCGATTTGCCTGTCTTAATATAAATTTATATAACTTTTTTAGTATGTAATATAATAATTCACAATTGCATTATTCAAATTCCTAACTGCAGTGCAAGGTTGTATAGTAACTACATTCGATTTGGATAATTTAATTTTTACTATTTCAAATCAGTTTTGATTGCTGAAAAATACGGCTATTAAATGTGCAAAAATAATCAAATGGACACTACCTTTATTGTTCTCTACTTTTGTTTTTATGTCGCTCATAATGTAACAACGATTGCCTTAGAAATAAATAAACATTTATTATTTTTCCAACTAAAATATTTCACCAACCAATGCCTTTTTTCGTATGCAAAGTAGAATCGATTGACCTTTTGCTTTGTTCAAGCATAGAAAATTATTAAATATTTGTTGGTCGATTAATTTATATTGAAATAATTAATGTCAAAAATTAAAATAAATATGAAGGAATTTAATAAAAAAAATTATTATCTCGACTAGTAAATAAATTTCTTATGTTAAGGAAAATGCTTTTATAAAAAAAATTTTATAATAAAATCAATTAAATTATTAACACTTTAATAAAGTGATAAGGTAGAATCAAAAACAATACACTTTTTATAAGTTTAAGAAAAATATTTGTGGCCCAAGCAATTTTTTCTTAGACTAAGACATTTTATATTGTCTCGATAGCAGAAAAAAAGCGAAAAATTTTATGCATGAGTAAGAATTGATAGTCCTTATGCTTGATTCAAGATCCCGCTTGCAAGAGTTTGTCGGTGATAATATTGTAATACATAGTTGTAAGCGGGATGTAGCAAAATCCGATTTGTGTTGTTAAGATTGATAGTATCTTTTTATTGTTAAGACAACATATTGACAACTTTAATCGTCTGTCTAGCTTCATCGTGGTTTTTAATAGGAAGTTTTGCAGTGAAGTGTGTTCGCGAAAATTATTTATCTTTATATTTGAACCAGAACAAAGTTTTATTTATAAAATAACTAAGGTTTTTTTAAATCATTTATTCTAAAATGCTATCGGGGAAAAAATAAATTCGTTTATTAAATCGGTATAAAATCTTATGATAATAATTTGTCGCGTCGTTTGCTTTCGTTTTTTTCTTTTCGGTGTCTTCACCGAGAAAAAAATTTAGTAGATACAACAGTATTTTGCACTTAGATTAATTCATTAAAAGTTTTATTGTTACAACAATAAACTTGTTAGGTTAACAAAAATATTGAATATTTTAAAATTTTGGCTTTGTAAGAGTAACAAAAAATTTGTTGCTTGAACTGTTTATTATTTCGTCGTTGTGCGTGGATCAATGGATCAACAAATCATCGTTGGGCGTGCAATACCGCGTTTTCGTATATGAAAAAGTACAGCGGATACGCGGTATTGCACGCCCAACAACGATTTGTTGATCCATTTCATTTATAAACTTCTTATGGCAACTGCGAAATTGTTCGTTTAAAGTGTTTTTAATTTTTTTTTATGACAAAAAAACAAAAAATTCGTTGAAAGTGAGGATAAAATTCGTAAATATATTAACAAAGCTATAAATTTCTGTTAAATAAATTGTAAGTATTAAGATAAGATTATGTTGTATATTGATTTGATATGTAATGTAATAGGCAAGGAATCTACGCTATAAATTGGCATCTACAGTGCTTAAACGAGGACTATCTACGCATGGTGCAGGGCCTGAAAGATAACAGTGAACTACGCGGCACTGATACGGTGCTGGCCTATCCTGTCTTACCCCCTGATGTGCTAAAAGAGGTTATTTCTGGCAACATAAGCAACGCCGATCATTTCCTGAGTTTCTTACGCCGCTTTGTGGAATACATAAAGACACGTTTACGTATTACAGAGGGTGTAGATTTCGATCATCATTACGGCTGCGCCATGCTCATGTTTGGCATTCTCTACGTTTACACGCAGTCGCGCATCCTGAGAGTGTACTTCGACTACTTGCGAGACCAGCAGCCTTTTCGCGCAGGGATCAACTGGGAATTTCATTGCTCACACTATTAATAGAGCTCACACTAGAGTGGAGGGTATGGTGAAGAAGTGGCTACAGTGACAGGGGCAAGGAAAAGGGGGAGTTGGTAAATCTTTACTCTAAGTTACAACAATTGTTAAATTTACGATTTTTGTTTTAGTTATTTTAAATACTTTCATTGTAACATTAACAACTTGTGCTCTTGTAACTACATTATAAATTGTTGGTATTATTTACAACTCGATTGCTGTAAAATTTAATTACTTGTTTTGTTGAGCACAAAACAAATGCATAAAATACTTTAAATTAATTCTAACTTTGTTGAATTTACGATTTTTTTTCTGGGTGTTCTCTTTCGTTTTGTTTGTGTTTTTGGCGTAGAGAGTATTTTCGTTAAATTTTTTTTGTTCTCTTTTAACTTGTGCGTCATTAGCAGCATACCTACTCCCATCGCCGCTTACTGTGTAAGGTAAATTTCGTCAGTGTTTTAGCGTCCATGTCCAAACAAATATAGTAGAGTGTTTTTAAGAAGCTTTAAATAATGCTTGCTTTTTTCTCTCCGTGAACACGGTCTGCAAATTTCTTTAGTTTTTCTAGAATTTTATTACTAAATTTTTTATTATATTTAACACACTATTATAAAAATTATTTTTCCGTTCTTACGAATTGAAGGGCGTATTGCAATAAAGTGGTAAGCCACTTTTTTGGCTCTATACATAATTCAATAAATTATCAACACCTTTTGAAGAGATTCCGGCTATTCCCTTTTGAAAATTTGATCCATGTGTGTAAGTTTCTTTGCACAATTTCATATTTTCATACAAAAATACGTTTTTCCAAAACTATCAGGCTGATTATTTCAAAACATTTTGTATGTGGCATATCATGTTCTTATAATAAGCCCTTCAGTTATTGAAAATATATTTTGGTCGATTTGCATATATTAATAATTCCATCTTCCATTTAATACCTCTGATTGATGCCTTGAATTGTTGCATAATTTTACTTCCTGATAAAAGCAATCTGCCAATTACTTCAGAAAAAATCTCTGGTTTTTATCATCTATGCTGTAGATGGTTACAAAAAACTGTTTTACAATCTTGATTAGTCTTATTACAGATCCTATTAAGTGCAATGGCTATAGCTTGCAAGCTAATTGGCTTCATTCAGCCTGAATTTATCTGTTTTAACACAATTCCTTTAACATTGTTATTGATTTTTAATGTCTTCAAATTCTGTTGATGATAGCATTAAAATTTTCATGCAGCAACTTTCATCGCAATACTTTCAAAAGTCTTAAAAGTGCCAACCAACTGAACTGAAGTGTTCCAGTTCACTTAAATCTAATTTTAACTCACCCGCCTGATGATCATTATGACGTCTACTTAAAAAGTGGCTACCAAACTTCGATAACAAAAAGCAGAATATAGCTAAGCGTCTTAAAAATTCGTGTCGATAGCATTAGATGAAATTTGAAAATTTTCGAAAATGAGGTTCATTAAAAAAATAAAATTAAACCAGCTAACTAACAATGCTTAAGTAGTAAGCGGCGGATCGTCTTGTGGCATGAAGCCGTAGCGCAAAAGACTTAAGATCATGCATTTCAATCATCAGACAGCAGCTGATTTAATTGTTTTCTAATGGGAATCTAAGTAGGAAAAAGTTTTGGGAGAAGAAGGGCCGAGTTGAGGGGAAATGTTTCCCTCATTCACTTGGTCGCTACCGTTTAATGTCTTCGAGAAATAGTTTATGTTATTTTTTTTTACTATTATTCGTGCTGGCATCATATCAACTGCAGCTTAAGTATTTGGCTATAATGCCATAGATTTGGCCTAATTGAGCAACGGAAGCTTACAAGTGGCGGATGTTCTTTTGTGAGCACTCAAACATAATAAAACAAAAAAAAAAATACTTTCACTGACTTTTTCTCCCCATTCATGCTCTATACAAAAGGGAAAACTTCTAATGTGGCAACATATGCTTAGCGAGTTGCTGTTACTGTTGGCTGATTTTTCATTTAGAAAGTAAAAGAAACAAATGCTTCAACGATCAATGCGATCTATACAAATATTTAACTATTGTCAGCCACCGCCGTGAAACGAAGAAACGTACAAACGACTTTTGTGCTCAGGTGGCAGCACCAAAATAAGCTAACAATTCATGCTTATTTCTAATCACTTAGTTTTTAAGAAGCTTAACTTGCAGTTTGTTCGCTGATCATGCCGTTAATCGCGATATTTTCCCTAACGAAAAAAAAATACTTTCAAAAAATATTCTCACATATGTTGCCAGAGTATTTTTCTCCCCTCCGTTTTGTGGCAATCTAATCAATGAAAACATTCACTTTTGACTCCGTTTAACGTTGGCTGTAGATACAAAATATTAAATGGCATTTGTTGCTGTTGCATTGACGCTGCACCTGAATCGATTGAGCCGCTGCGATCGCGCTCATTGTTGGCCATGACCGTGCCAAATAATATTGCACTTAATTTGGTGCGGCATAATTTTTGAGCAATCTGTTTAAATTGTTGCCAACTTGGTAACATGTTGTTGCTGTTGCATTTGATTTACGGCTATTTGGGAATTTCTCATTTCTTTCTCACTAGCTCAGCTATGGTCTTTAACAGAGACGACGACGACGACAACGACGACTACGCTGATGATGATGGTGATGATGATGATGATCTGCAGATAGACGCCAAAGTCTAGTTATTGGCATTTTGGGGTTTATTGTTATTTTTTTTGTTGTTGTTGTTTTTGTTAGTGTTGTGCTGTTGTTATTCATTGCAGCACATCTCAGTTTGATGTTTGTCTAGTAGTTGTTTTGTTTTTTTTCACCCCAAACCAGTACCTTTCACTGTTTGAAGTACCTTCTTACAAGTACGGCTTTTAAGCTTGTTGCTTCTCTGTCTGTTGTTGTTCCATTTTATTTGTTGTTGTTGCACGTTTTCTTTAAAAAAGAACATAACAACTAGTTACATGTTATTGTTGTAGCTTTAGACGATTTTCTTTGATAATTGATTTTTTTTCTAAAGCTCCTTTGGTTGTTTTTCTATTTTTTGGTTACCAATTCTTTGGGTACCAAAAAAAAAGTTCTGCTGGTTTTCTTTTTAAAATTGGGTGAAATGAGCACAAGCTATGTCTGTGGCAATACCGTTGCATTGTTGTTAGTTGTATTTTCTGTTGTTGTTTGGTCTGTGACATTGATGCAATTCGGTTGACCAATGTTATTGGTTACGTGAAGGTTCACGAAACGTCAAATAAATAGGTTGCAAGAAAATCGTTTCTGTTTGGGTTCTGTTTGCCCCGTTCCCATTTGCCCCGTTGTGCTCATTTTAAGGCTTCAAGTTTGACATTAGATGGATTTGCTATAAAAAGTGTTGTTTTTTATGGTTTTTTAGAACAGATTTTTTGATATCAAATGGTGCCTATTGTTATTTTGAGAGAAGTCATCTTGTATTAAACATTTGCTGCCAAATCTGAGATAAACAATACATTTTTGAAAACCTTTAAAGGCTCATTTTAACTGCGTAACTGAGCTAAGCTTGTTTCTTCCCAAACAAAAGTTAAATTATTTTAACTAAAACCGAACAGCGGCTGAATAAGGGTTGAACAGCGGCCCATCAAGGGTAAAAAAGATTTTTCATTCAACTGGCTCGCTTGCAAAACTTTGGCTTACAATTTTTTACAAATAAACAATTCCATAACAATTATACTATATATTCTTATAAATTAATTATAATGCACCTGTTAAAGTAAATCAGCTTTTTGTATTTTTTTCAAAACAGTAAAAAGTAGACTTGGCCATTTTTAATCTAAGCCCGCTTATGTGACAAAAAACAAGTGAACAATTTACACTCCAAAAAGACGTTTCAGTGATGACAAAATTAAAAATTGTAGTTTTTCCAATTATTTTCGCCTATAATAATAAAAATTAGAAAATAAATAATAAAGTCCAGATCCCCTAAAAGCAAAAACCTTTTGACGCCACTAAAAGGAGGTATTGAAGTCTGGTTTGAAAATAGGTCTACTTTGCGTATAGTAAGTTTTTTGAACGAAATGATACAGGATCGTTACACGAGAGTTTCTTAATAATCATATATTTTTCATTTAATTATTGAGATGATAAAAAATCTAATATATTTTGAAAAATATGACGAGATCGAATAAGCATGGTTGGGTTTTTTTTTGTCCTTACCCTTAACTGGAACACCTCAAAAAATTTACATTAACAGTACATTTGGTCCCAGAGACCACACCAAATAAAATGCTAAAAAACAACAAAATTAAGTTAGAAATCCATTTTGTTTTTTTAGGAAAGTCTGAAATAAAGCTTTTTCTTGCTATTAAGAAAAAATTTGTTTAACTATATTGAATAATTCAATTGAATATAAGTAATTTTGAATTGAATTATTAGAGAAATATACGGGTTGGGGTCGAAATTGCCCTTATACAAAATTTCTTTGACAAAATTGTACTTTACAAAATTGCCCTTTTTTAAAATTGTCTTTTACAAAATTTCCCCTTCACAAAATTTCCCTTTACAAAATTCACCTTTACGATATTGTACAAAAAATAAATTAAAAAATAATATGTTGATATTGTAGAAAAGCGCGCTTTTCGTAAAAGGAGCAATTTCGTAAAGGGTAATTTTATAAAGTACAATTTAAAAAAAGGGAAATTTTAAAAAGGGATAATTTTGGAAATGGTAATTTTGTGAGGAGGAATTTTGTCAAGGGCAATTTTTGTAAGGGAAATTTCGACCCGCTCCCGAAATATACTCTTTTGTTTTTTGTTCTGGTCTCACAGACCAGGAGTATCAGTTAAGGGTTAAGCGTAACTTGTACAATTAACTTCTTCTTGAAGTTAAAATTAAAAGGATCAAGTACACAGGGATGACGAATTAGAATATCAAGCAAAAATGTAAAAATACAAATAACTGCACAGGGATGCATTTCAAAGCACTACTTTACAGAGTTGTTCTTCGTATATACAATAGGGGTATTCACATGTGATACAATTTTTATTACAATTTATAACATTTTTATTACACAAAATTATCTTAGAAATAATATTTTTGGTGTTTTAATTATAATTATTAAAAATTTTATATGTTTAAACATTGTTTTATTCTGTTTTGTACAACACATATAAAAGACTTTTAATCTAACGAATTTTACTAAATTTATCTAGGTAAAACTTCTAGAAACGCACACCCTTAAAAATACAATACGCTTCGCAACGACTTTTGGAGCACTTTACTAAATCAAAAACTGCTTTGATCTCGTTTTTAATAGCGCTTTCAGAAAGTGGTGAAAAGGCGTTTCCTTTTGCTACAAAAAGTGAAAAAAGCGCTTTGCTTTTGCTATGGAAAGTGATTAAAAAATTGCTTTGCTCTTGTTACTGAAAGTGATTATAAAAAATTACTTTTCTCTTGCTTATCTTAGCCCATTGGTCTTCCATAAAAATTAAAGGTTGCTGGTGACGGTTTTAAATCAACAACAATCTTACCTAGGTAGGACCTTATTGTTTACGATATCGCTGCTGATAGAAACGAACTCAATCCAAACCTTAAATTTTCTTTTACCTAAACCAAATGTGAATTATAAACCCCACAAAACAAGCATGCAGTAAAAGCAAACAATATTTGTAATAGTTTTTTTTTCCTTAGGTACTATTTGGAAGCGAAGCAACACTTTTAAAATGAACTATGCGCAGGCAGAATGAAGCACTTTTAACGTGCTGTTTAATAAAGTACTTCAAAATTTTTGATAAGGCATCTAAGCTCTTATCAAATAAACATTATATGACAGTATACAGTAAAAAAAAGCATAAGCCCGTTTTATCCACATCAAACTTCAGATGATCTTTAATCTCTCAAGCAAAGTGAAAAAAATGTACCAAGAATTCGAGAGTCCTTGCCCTCCCGATCGCATTTGAACAAAACGTTCTTCACATTCTATAGTTTATGTTAATTTCAACTTGACCCAAATTGATAAAAATTCTTTAGCTGAAAGAGTCCATTTCTCGCCAAGACACAAAGAATAAAAATATAAATGCTTAAGATCTTGCCATACGAGTGCTAAGCAAACAGCTAGAGTTTCTTTCTGTAGAAACAGAATCTTCTTCGTTGTTGTGTTTAAAAATAATAATAATAAAAAAAAGAAAGAATCTTAACTAAATGGATTTTGAAGTGCGCTCACAGCTTTCGCGGTTCTTCTTCGTTCACTTCCACTGCTATATTACAAGCACACTAAATACGTTTATCTGGCATAAGTAAGTATGGAGGAATACCCGCCGTAGAGTGAATGACCGGAATATGTGCTGTAAACAACTTTTATTGAGGCACAGATATGAAGCTCGATTAAGTCTCAGCCCCACATACGCGAGTTCTTCTCGTTGGCTGGCTGCTGACTACGTTAGTTGAAGGCATCTTCGTTGTGCGCATGCGCACACGTTGCTTACATTTTTTCTTTCTGCTGCTGTTGTTGGTGCTAATGTTGCCGTTGCTGCATTTTGCAGCGAAATAGAGAGTGAAGTGCAAAGAAAGAAATGCACCAACAAGCAGCGTGCAGGAAAAAGGAGGAGAAACCGCAGTCTTACGGTCATAATTTCAGCACCGCAACGTAGCGCAGCGTAGTTTTTTTAATATAATTCTATAAAAATATTATTTTTTTTCTTCTTTTTCTTCTTCTTCTTCTTCGTCTTCTTTACCCTCAACTGTGCGGCACATTCATGTGTGCAACGCTGTAAGTCTTTGAAATTGCATAGCATGGAAGATGATTTCTTCTGATTTGCTGCATTGCTGGAGTGGTGTGGGGGTAGGCAGGGATTCAACAGCTGTAGCGTTTGGTATGGAGTAATAGTGCGTTGGTGCCAGTGTATTAATGTATGTGCATTTGGAATGCATTGCTCAGCAGTTTAATGTCAAAGACAGACTGCGTATTGTGAAAATTAAATTGAAATTTTTTACAGTGGCGTAGCAAACTCATAAGGCAAAGAATTCACTTTTTCTCTAACTAGAGAAAGTGAGAGTGAGTTTTTATGGTTCTTAAATATATTAAAGTGGAATGGGTTATTTTAAACTGAGAGCGAGTGTAATTTTTAGAAAAGTATTCAGAATACTTAACTCAGACTTAAACAATTCACAGAATAGAAATATGCACATATATAACTTGGCTATCACAGGTATATGCTCAGCCAAATCATATATCAAAGAAAGTCATATCGGCTATAAAAAGTTATTCTAACATTGTAAAACTTTTTTCAATATCAATAACACTGCTAGAATTTTATGAAATACATGGAAACAAAGAAATTGCAAAGTTTTCCTCCACAAGTTTTATTTGAATCTTTTTTTCCGTAGGTAAGAAATTTGAAGAAAAAGTATGCAAAGTGCATTTTTTTGTAATAAACCTCCCAGCAAACCAAAGTTTCCGAGTTCGGCATCCTAACTTGTTCCGATTTCGCAATGAAAATCGTATGGAGGGGTTGACATGAATTCGTAACGAGTTGTCGTTTTTTTAAAAACGAATTTTAGAAAGGAATTTTAGAAACGAATTCGAAACAAGTTCGTAAAGAATTGGAGTATCGTATTCGTAACGAATTCGTAACAAATTCGTAAAGAATTGACGTGTCGAACTCTGAACAAATTCGTAAAAAATTGAATTAACGTTTACGTAATGAATTCGTAACAAACTCATAATAATTTCTTAACGAATTGAAGCACCGAATTCGTAACAAATTGAAGCATCAAATTCGCAACGATCTCTTAATGCTTTTTGAACCATATGCAATACAAAATTAAGTAACAATTTCGAATCAAAGTTTAGTTAATCAATCCGCTTAAGATGCCCCAGACTATATGTTTCGTACAAATTATATGCCAAAAATTACAGATCCTTTGCAACTACTATTATGGAACATATATAAATGTGAATTTGACAAGTCGTTTGTGTTTTTTCACCTGTAAAAATTAAAATTAAAACCATCTCTAGTATCATCTGTTTTAAAGAAAAAGTTGTTTAAAACTAAATTATTTTACAAATGGCAAATTATTTCAAATGCCGCTAGACCCATAGCCTATCAATTTATTTTTTCAACTCGAAATATTTAAAGCACCTCACAATTTAAACATAAAAAATTGATTTGGGAACTCTTTTGAACTCTACGAAAATGTTCTGAAATTACTGTTGCGAAATAATTACGAATTCGTTAAGAATGCTCGAAATAGTTACGAACTTATCGGAATTCTGACAAATTCGGAAACTTTGGTTTGCTGGGCTGTTTATTTATTTAAAATTTAAGTACACAATTAAATTTATTCACCTTTTCAAGAAAAATAATAGGATAATTATATGATGTCCTGATTAATTTTGTGTTTCACATTCAATACAATTAACTATATTCCAAAGTTCTTTATAAAATATTATAAAACATGTTTATATGCATTTAAAACAACGATCAAGATAGATAATAAAATCGCGATCAATTCATTTAAAATTATTTATATTGTCTTGTCATAAAAAACTCAACTTAAACAATATTAAAACTTGAAAGAGGAATGAATACATTCCCTTTGATTCTAAACAACACATTTCTAAACAAAACATTCTAAGCAATCAGGGTTGCTTTTTAAATTTTTTTAAAAGTAAAAGATTTGGTTTTTTGGAAAGATTTTTTCGTTTTAAGTAGGTAGTTTTTAAAAATGCAATCTGATATTTTTTTTATCCTGCAACTAAAAAACCAAAACTAAGAAATCGATGAAAGTATTGAAAAATACATGGTGAGTTTTGAGGTTGCTGTGAGGTGGACAGCGATTGAAACAGAAAATAGTGATTATTAAAATCAAAGATGGCGAATACAGTTTGAATCAGTTTTCCTATTTTAAGTAAAGTTTTGCAATTTCTATGAGCCGTCTTCGGTCGATTATTTTGGGTCGCAAAAACCCGTTAGTAAACACCTCCAATAGATTTTATAGGAAGAAAGAATATCCCCAAAGTAATATGTTGAAAGAGACACAGTCAATCTTTCATTCGCCATTTTGGATTTTAAGAATTTTCATGTGTGACGGCTTATTTGATAATGACTGAAAAATGCTTGCCTGTGAGAATTAAGCTAAATAACGTTATTATTTTTACAATTTTTAAAAAATTTATTGCTTACCATTTTATGTATGAGCTAAATGCCGATTTTTAAGAATTATAAAAATAATATTGTAGAAGAATAAGCCGTTATTATTTTTATGTTTCATGCAAAGAACATTATTTGAAAATTTCATTTTAGCTATTTTGAAAATATATCCTAAAAATTTTCTTAGTCCTAATTTTCTCATATAAATATCTTTTTCCATAGCATTTTATAAACTTAAAAATAAAAAGGGACGGCCACCAAAACTGCAAGAAGTTTCGCATTTTTGCTACATTTTGGACCAAGTTTTTAAAGCAAAGATCTTCGTTACATAGAATGTTGCAAAAATCCATATATAGTTCAGGCCCGTAGCCAGGATTTACCAATGGGAAGGTTTTGTTTAAACAAAAAATATTGATAGGTTTTGATATCGACAAATTAAAAGATAGTTTTTGCTTCAATTGTTGATGCCATAGGCTAAAAATAGTCGATTTGATATAAATCTAAAATCTATAAAGTTGCATGCCGATTGATAGATTTTTACAAGCTCGCCCAAGATACCAATAAATGGAGAATCGTTTTACAAGAGTTCAAAACATCTCTTAAAGTTTCGTTTTTATTGTAATTGTTCTTTAAAATGAGCTATCAAACATAAGAACTGGATTAAAAAGTACCAAAGTTGTGATATTTTACTCTTCGAAAAAATTTTATTTTATTTCTTGTTTCAATAAAAAATCGTAAGAAACCAAATTTGAAAAAATTGCAATGAAATGTTGTTGAAATATTTTCTGAAAAAAACACTTAATACAAATGCAAGAAATTGTACGATTTCGTTGCTTATCAATCCCCAAGAAGACAAAAATGTAAAATTAAAGAAAAACGACCTAACGGGGTGCTATAGCATTGTCTTAAGCTACAGATATTTTATTTTTTTTTAAATCCTCAAGTGCCTGTGTTTTGGTATTTCAAAAACAAAAAAAAACTATAATAAAATCTTTAAAATGATTTCAATAATTTTAAAAAATATTTCTGATTTTCGTTTAAAAAAAAAATTAGTGCACGGAGATAATTATTTTGGTTGAATCAAGCAACCGTTTTGCTTAAAAGCAATTCAGCAAAACTTTGCTCAATCACGGTGTGATTTTAGAAAAAGATTGCTAAATTTTAATCATTCCTCACGGAAAAAGCAAATTTTTGATTAAATTCAAGCATAATTTTACCAAGTTACAATATTATAAACTGCAAAGGCAAATTTCTACTGACCTCAAGCAAATATTTGATAAGTTATTTTAAACTTAAATAGTAAATTTTTTCTAAATTCAAGCAAATATTTGCTAATTTATTATAAGCTCAAATAGAAAATTTTTTTCTAAATTCAAGCAAATTTCTTCTAAGCACACGAGCAAACTTTATTTTTAATGAAGAAAGCTAGGCGACGGTTGGTTAACAACTGCGATGGTCGAATGGACAAGCCCATGCACTTACACTCACGCTGCCGAGGTTCAAGTCTCCAGATAATGCTAGTTTTTCAGTTTTATTTAATACTAGCTGAACCCGGTGTGCTTCGCTACTCCCCTTTTTATAAAATAAAATTAAAAGTATTTATATATTTACAAAAATTTATGTATATAATTTTAATTTAATTATTGCACTGCTTCTCCCCTTTTTTTGTTGTAAACCAATTAGAATTCAGCACTGAACCGCATGTAATTTGCTTCATGCTCCCCCTTTTTATTTTTAGACCAATCAAAAAGCAGCAATTACACAATCAGCTGTTTCGCAGTCAGTTGTGTGAGAATTAGAATGGGGTTACTAAACTCTCTATTTTAATTAACACATATTACAAAATCAGCTGTTTTGCAGAAAGTTGAGGGAGAAAGAGAATGGGGCTACCCCACTATTTTAATTAATATGTATTTTAAATTTGAGGTAAAGGCGTTAATAAACGTAGTAAAAAAGGAGGTGCAGAAGTGTGCATGGTTGAAAAATATTATCATGTTATTAGTATTCCTGAGTCAAAGCTGCACGCTGTGAAAATTTACGATCGGTTAACAGGTCCAGCCTCCAATATATCGCAAACAAAGGGGCGTGCTCCGCCCACTTTTCTTTTGGTACGTATTTCTATTCATGCCAATACCATATATAGCAAATACTGCCGCCGTTGGTCAAAAAATGCCCAAGATATGACGATTTTAAATTTTGGGTTATATGTGCGAGGCCATGCCCCTTTGTCCACTCACAACTTTATTTAGTTAAGAATTTATTATTTCGTAAGAATATCCTATTGTGAGAATTTAATGAAGATCGGTCCAGTAGTTAAGACTATATTGCGATTTTAATTTTCCTGAAAAGAGGCGTGGTCCCACCCAATTTTCTCCTGGTACGTATTCCTAATTATGCCAATACCATATGTACCAAATATCATCGACGTAGGTCAAAAAATGCCCCAAATATGGCGATTTAAATTTTTGGGTTATATGGACGGTGCCACGCCCCTTTGTCCAATAAAAACTTCATATAGCCTATTATTCCTTCCAGAGTCATAGTAACATGCTGTGAAAGTTTCAGCTTTAATGGCTGCAAACATAGCTCCCGTTTGGTGAAATAGTATTTATTCTTACAGCAGCCAATCAGAAGCGTTCTTAATTAGTGAAATGAATTGCCATATAAATAATTTTAATTGTAAGTATGTCAATGATATGGTAAGCGTTATAACACGCGTTGGCAATCGCACCTCATGTTACACTTGAAGGAAAAGTAGTGCAATATTAATATTCAAATTTAATTGTGTTGATAATAATTAAAAAAAAATAATAACAAAAAAAAATATTTCAGAATGTTTTTGTGCATCAACACTTTTTAAAGACACCAAATATATACCATATTGAAAGCAAATTAATTATAATTAAA
This sequence comes from Dichetophora obliterata, assembly GCA_963920525.1. Taxonomy (NCBI): domain Eukaryota; kingdom Metazoa; phylum Arthropoda; class Insecta; order Diptera; family Sciomyzidae; genus Dichetophora; species Dichetophora obliterata. The sequence continues at coordinate 43,011,466 of OY986438.1, read as the reverse complement.
GTAAAATGGGGCGAAAAAGGGGGATTTGGTAATAAAAAAATCTATGGCTAGCTTACCTGTAGATAAAAAGTATATAAAACTTTAGGTAAATACATATTACAAAAAAGTATTTTGTGTAGCAAACATTTTTAGTGGTATAAGTAAGTATCTGAATTAAAAAAGGGGGTGGTGAAGTGGGCGTGGTTCATAGTAATATGGTGACGTTAACAGTATTAAGAGCAATATACTACCAAATAAAAAATAATCCGTTGGAAGGAACAAATTTGTACAGAGAACAAAAAGTTTAAAACTTAAATTTGGCGTGAAAAGGGGCGTGAAAGGGGGCGTGAAAGGGGAGTGGCGTAATAAATGTTTATTTCTACCTCGTCTGGAGTATAATGTGTATACAATTTGAAGTAGATCTGTTAAAAACTATATGGGAGCAATTACATAATTTTAAAAAAGTGGGCGTAAAAGTGGGTGTGGTCGAAAAAAGTACCCTATTAATCATGCCAGAGTCCCAGTTAAATGTTGTGAAAATTTCAGGAAGATCGGTCCAGAGGTTTGGTCTCCTATAAGGTACAAACAAACAAATAAACAAACACACATTCCATTTTATATATATAGATTAATAATTATTTCACTTCAAAAATATGCAAAATTTCAGCAAAAACTAATCAAAATTTGATATTCCAATTTTTAATAACTTAGCAAATATTTGCTTCAATTAAGTGGAAATTTGCTTTTGTAGGCTATAATAACTTAGAAAAATTTTATTAAGTTATTAAAAACTGGAATAGCAAAATTTGACTAGTTTTTGCTGAAATCTAGCACAATTTTGAAGTGGCTGAGAATCAAGCGCAAGTTTTGTGCAAACACAATACAAATTTAGCGAACAGTTTTCTCCGTGTACTTATACAGCCCAACTCTGAATAATTTTTCACGTGAAATCGGAAAAGGGAGTTTCCATTTTTAAGATAGCAGATAAAGACATTGATTTTTTTTTGGTAACACTTATGAATATTAACGGTTGATGAATAAATTTGTATCAAAAATTTCCAACATGTTCTTGAACTTTATCAGAAAAATTAAAATACTCTTTTCCGATTCCCCGTGATAATGTATTCAGAATTGGGCTGATAGTAATTTTAAATATTTTAAAATAGCAATTCGACAACATAACCTAAGTGAAATTTAAATGTTAAACATTTTAATTGATGTTACTAAACTTGCGATTAATATGGTTATTACATTTTTCTGTTCTTGTTATTATTTTTTGGGAAAAAACAACAGAGAATGTGAGTAGACAGTCTTGATCACAAATTTATTTACTTGGAACTGAGTTTTTAGGGGCCCTCAAACGATACTACATGTCCATCCGACCTGTCAAGTCATAACACATGTAGTATCGTTCGTGTGCAAGAAATCAAGGCGGATGGACATGTCCGATGGAAGCTGAAAAATTTTGACTTTTTGATAAGTACGTCCGACATGTTGTTCCGTTTGCATGCGCGGCCATCCAACTTAGTACATATTGCTTTTTGTTGAAAATTTTCAGAGAGAGCACATCTCGCGGCAAAACTGCCGAACGTAAGAAATATTATATTTTGACGCGAATTTTTTTTTATCTTTACCTAAAATTGTGATGGTTTAGAATATTTAAAGCAAAAAACATAAAAATAAATGTTCAAAAAAATTATTATTAATATTTTTAATTGATGTTAACTCTTCGGCAGCTAAATAATAATGAAGTCTATATCCAAAGTCTATCCGTCATGTGCGATGTGTGTGAGGACAACGAAAAAAGTCCCGTTACTTTATCGAACTACATTTACGTCCGTCATGTAGTATCGTTTGAGGGCCCCTTTTACAGATTCGTAAGCGGGAGGGTGGTGGTTGAAAATATGTCAGCGGCCATATAAACAGTAATTTGAAAATCAAAATTTTGTATTGTTTTTAAAAGTTTAAATGCGTGAAAAGATATTGCGGTATTGCGAAATTCGGTTACGATGTCTAAAGCTTCAATAACAGCATCCTTAAGCTCTTGATAAGTATTTATGGATTCATGTCTTACAACCCATCTAGTTGGAAGAACTCTTTTAATTTTTTTTTTAAGTAGGGCAAGTCCTTTGAAATCCTTTGAAACATTGTGTTAGTATAAACTGTCGTTTGAGATATAGCACGTATAGCACAATTTATCAATATTTTTTTTGAAGGTCCGAAAAATCGTTTCGAATACAGCTATCTCATGAGTTTAATATAGACAGGTTTAATGAATTAGACGCACAATGAACGTACGTGGCAAGATCACATTCTTCCGCTTCATGCGCTTGTGCTCCTTGTAGTGTACCTACCATTCATGGCAGCCGCACCATCGTAACCCTGCCCGAACATAAAATCACAATATATGCTTAAGTCCTTATATTATTTATGATCTGAAAGCAAAGGTCTTAATTCAGTTCAAAATTCAAGTGGTTTACAACTTTTACGCTGTTCCGTTGTAGTTGCCTTTATGCTGATTTAATATATTTTTATACTTTCTGGAACCTAAGGGAGGAGTTTTAACCCCTAAAATCCCCCTTGTCTACGGGCCTGGTAAAGTCTCTTTAAGGGTGCTCTAAAAGATTCTGCTATTTTAAACTAGTGAAAATTATGTTTTTCGGGAGAAAATTTAAGTATAATAGAAAAACATATTCCTTCGGAGCGATGTTTTTAAGAAAATCGTAGTTTTGAAACCTCGAAAAAAATTTTGTATGGAGCTTATAAGGATGATAATTACTCTTTTATATGCATTTAGAATTTCGAATTTGAATCAAGTTCATTTCCAATACTTTTGGCCATTACAGCTATCTACGATAAAAGGATTGGTGGAGGCTCCAAAACTAAGATTTGTTCCAAAAAAATTTGTTTCTACGAAAAATTACGTTTTTTTTCTTTATACTTGAATTCTCTCTAGACTAAGATTCCAAAATCATGTATCCCAAAAGAATACTATGACTATGCATTTAATTTTTCAATTATTCAATACAAAAAATATAGGTTTAGAGAAGTTGCGAATACGTAAAAGTATTCCGTTTCTAACAGTCCTTAGCTTTACCTATTATTTTATATTCCTTTTTATTTGCAGAAAATTCATAAGTTTTGAATGAAATATTTTTCTGTCGAAGTGTTATTTTCATCTATTTCTTACGAAAAGAGTAATCGTATTCAATCTGCTACGTTTTGCTGATTTTCACTGACTTCAATTTTTGCTCACTAAAAGATGCGCAACTTTTTGGCTATTTTGTGTTTAACAATATTTTTAGTGGACAGTGGAGTTGTTTTAAATAAACTACTTAGAAATCGGTGTTTTTCGTTTCTCCATCTTCGAAATTGTATACATATAAACGGTTTAAATTGTATACATAAACATGTAAACGAAGGATACACGCAATTCATTTACTATGAGTAAATATAAAATATTAACAAATTAATCTTTGCGAAGGTTTATAATATAATTTATGTTTGTTATGCACTTTAAAAATTTACTTTTCTAACTCATTTTTTTTTCAAAGAGCAATTGAAGCTTTTGTTTCTTCCAGAATAAAAAATTTTCTTTAAATGATGTCCTTTTCCCGAAAATTATAAGTATTCAATTATAAGACGAGTAATTATAAGCATTCAATCTATAGTGCTGTAAATTAAAACAAAATTAAAATGTGTTTAAAAACTATTGTTATTAACTATCAATGAAATAAATCATCATCTTAAGTAGAAATCTTGGAAATTTTGGACAACTTCTTTAAGTTTGGACATCATCCGAATATTTTCGGAATAGTTCTTTTTTAAGAAATTTTTATAAATCTTTAATTAGGTGGCAATCTGGTTTTGCTGGGGCTTTCCTAATTTAAGAAGCCCTTATAAAATTCTGAGTCAGAAAATTATAAGGAAATCTTTATGTTGATAGGATACTGATTGCAAACGTGTCGCCCTTTTCGAAATAAATCCTAATTTAGTCACATGCTTCTGACAAAACGTAATCAGAGTTTGATAAGGGAAGGATAGCCAGCAGGAAAATCTAATTTCCACATGTATTAGAATCATGTCAGGATTTTTCTAAACTGATTTTCACCCGGGTTTCAAAAAGTGGGTAACGCTCGAAATCAATACCTTATCAAAATACGGAATTCCTTATCACTTTCTAAATTAATCTTTAGGTAAATTTTTACTTAGGGCCAATTTTTCAGTGCGAGCTTAAACTCTAGTTAAATTAAACTGCGGTTAATCCACCAAAATTGGACATTTAAACTAGGTTTAACTGGATATTTTACTGTTCGTTGGTGTTTTAATGACTTAAATTTTCATATTATGTGTCAATTTTGTGCCTTAACCGAGTTTAAACGTTCAGTTTCAGTTTAATTTAACTACAGTTTAAGCTCGAACTGAAAAATTGGCTCTTAGAGTAAAAAGTTATGATTTCGAGAATCAAGTTTTCAAATTCTTCTTCAAAAGTATGATAAAAATTCAACTTTTTATTAAGACGCCACTGATACCTGATCTCACCACAAAATTTGTGTTTGTCGACGCCACTGCCAACGACGATGATGATGACTGCTTTTTGCACATACTTAATGTTAGTTGCTAGCTGTTCAAGCACAAGATGGATGAAGTGGAAGTCCAACAGGTAGTCATATCGTTATGGTGCCCTACAATATGTCGTATATTAAAGACAAACGACCTAATGGACGGGATGCCGCGTGTGTGCGTACGCAGGCGCAGTTAACGAGAATTGAATATGAAAATAAAGTAAAGCTGTGGCAGGAGACGGCAGCAGAAAGTGTGGCAAGAAAAAGTAATAAAAAAAAGGAAATAAAAATCAAATAATGTAGCAATATAGAAGAAAGACAATGAATGCATGCAGCCAGAGGAAGCGTAAATTTGCGGCATTTGTGTGCGCATGCGCACAACTTGCAATTATGCATCGTTATTGTTGTGGTTATTTGTTGTTGTTTGTTGTTATTGCTGTTGTTTGTTGTTGCTGCTGATAAGCTGCATTCCATCTCTTACTCCTGCAAGTCACTCATTCGCTTGCATCACGCCAAGGTTGCTTGTAAAAGCTTGCATGTTGTTATTCAACGGCTGTTGGTGCTGCTGCCATATATTGCTGCAATTTGATTAAATCAACGCGCAATTGCGTTAGTTTTAAATTTGTAGCTCGTTGTTGTTTAGTTTATTTTTTTTTTTTGCATATCCTTCAACCTTCCGAGTCAGCTTTAATAAACGAAAGTTGCGCATGCGTTGAACATTTAAGGCTGTATTTTTGAATAAAAATTTTGCTGTTAGCGAGATATATTTATATATTGTTGTAGTTGCTGTGATTATGAGAGCTACTCACCGCATTTTGCTGATGATTTAATCAGCTCAGCACTTCTTGGAAGCCGTCCATGTGTCTGTAGTTCATCCGCTTATTCGCGCGTTAACCAAATTGTTTGCCGGTTCTCAAGTTTTGCTCTGGACAGACATTTCTTTGATTTTGCGCCTGTGTTCTTGATTTTAAGTTATAGATTTTATATAGCCTTTGCCTGATTTTATAATTGCTGATATGGAAAACGAGTTATCATTGAGTAGCGATGTTTTATTGCAACTGTGATGGTTATTGCTGTTAAATCGGTGTTGTTGTTGTATTTGTTGTTGTTAGAGTTTTAATTATGACCACATAAGCTGCATCTTGTTAGGCGAAAGTATTTGTAGCTTAACGTGTTAAGGCAGTATGTGTGACTATTAAACTGGTCATCGCATCGGATTCATTTCTTAGCTCGCAATTTTATCTATTTCAATTTAATTAGCGATTAGATAGGATAACAACAATATCGCCAACAACCAGGTCCGTAGTCAGGATTCGTCATGGAGGGTAAGTTGGCATTTGATTATAAAAATTGCAATACACCCATATAATATTTAAAGTAATCATAAGGAGATTTTTTATGCAAAATTGATTGCATTTAAAATTTTTTTGTTTTAAATGCAGCTAAAAATTTTTTCGTAATATAATATTAAAAGGCTTAGCATTGATTTTTACATTATCTTATATAATTATTGTATGTATTATTAAAAGCCCGAGTTAAAAATAATAGCGTCTATCAGCGGTCGGTTAGATATAATCTTGGTCAAACAAGGGTTGAACATCTGCCGTAAAACTGGTGTTTAAAGGAGTTTTTTTAAACAAACAATTGCCAAACAAAGTGCGTATGAGAGCCAAATTATATTTTCAAAAATATATTTATACATATGTATATATTTTAATTATTATATCGTATGAAAATCGCTTTTATATGCTAAAAAAACGCAACTTTTGTGTATACATTATTGATAATTCGTCAGACTTTGGCCAAATTGTAAATACCTCATAGAATTTTTTTTTCTTAAACATTAAAACATTAAAAACGGTATTAGATTTCTGGGTCATGGGGCATATACCTTGAACTTTGGCCTTGACCTCGGCCTTTGACCTTGGCTGCTGCTACATGCTCTATGACCCAAGACTCTCATATCGTACATACTATTAGTGCCAAGTTGTCAATGTTAAAATAAGAAATGTTTGGTGGCAGAGAAAGCTCTTTGTTAACAAGCGGCATAGTGAGAATGCCCAATGCATTAAAAGAACCAGACACAATTAAAGGTACTTTTTTACTTAATAAAAAAGAACACTTCTCTACGAACGTATTGAATTGCAACGCAAGAAAATAACAACATACACCGATGAATTTTTTGTCATTTGTGCAAGCATATGTTGTCGTTAAAGCGCTTCAGAAAATTTTATGAACAACAAATGTAGTCGGTTTTGTTGTAGCTAATGCATTTCTCATTGACATCAGGTGCTTGTGTTGTGTGTGTACGTGTTCTTTTTTGGCATATGATCGAGTGCAAAATAGATATCATAATATTTTTCAACACAGCCACCCGTTCGATCCGTGTTCGGTCACTGTTTGAACTATAGAGCTGTTTTAATTATTTTTAGTCCATGTTCGGCCCTTGTTTCGCAGAACTGGTCTTGATAACTGCTGTTCGGCCACTATTCGGGAAGGATAATTTTAAAAATTTATGGAAAATAAAATTTGTTTAATTTTTTGGGAATTTGGTACATTTTTTGGAAGGAGAGTTTTCAGGTTTCTATTGAAATTCGGTTAAGATTCGAAATAATCAGGAAGAATTTAACATCAACTTGTTTATTTTCATTGTTAATAGGAAATAACGAACTTTTGGTGGAAAAAACGAAGTATATTAAAACCTTCAAAATATTTTCCACTAAGTTTTAAATTTCTAAATTATTTTAATTTTAATCTTAAATACAAATTTTGTCTTTTGATAGTCTTATTTGAATTATTTGTTTATACCCTTGAGTTTCATGGGGACGTTTGAGCCCAAAAACCGTCCCCTTGGCTACGTGTCAGCCAACAACAACAACAAAATTATGAGCTGTGAACCATATTTAACTGCAAATAGTGGCATTAAGAAATAAATTTCTTTTCAGGAAATGATACGTTGAAATAATTAACAGGATACATGACTTTGTCCACGTTGACCTCAATGATAAAAAGTTGTAGATATTATAAAATTTTTAAACTTTTTATCTCTCGCTGGTTCTACTTGTGCTTACTGTGTACTACAAAAGCACGCCATTGCTTAGCTTGATTGTTTTTTTATGGTTTTTTTATTACATTTTAAGACCACTTATTTGCCTAACAAATTTTTGCCCTCGTCCTGAGTCACTTAATCTCAAGCAATTAAAGCTTAAACATATCAACTAGTTAAGACTTGTAGATTGTCATTTTTGTTGTCATCTAATAAATTGTCACAACTCGATTTTATGTTGTTCTGTTATGTATTTTTAATGTCTTAAAATATTGTAAACAGCTGCTTAAAACACCACTAAAACAGTTCCAAAAATATTATAAAAACAATCAAAAAGATGATAAATATAAGTTTATGTGCTCACCCACTTGAGGGCCAAACAAGAGTAGAGACCAAATAATACACAACCTGCAAAGCATCTCGATGTGGGCTAAACATAAAATTTTACTTAATGAAAAATAACACAGATTGTGGATGATGAGTTGTAAAAAAGAACCACAACGCAATTTTTCAAACTGTTGTCTTACCACCAAAAATGCGATACCAACAAAAAACTGTCATTTGTCATAAACAGCTAGTTAAGAGAATTATTTCTGGTACATTAGTAAAAAGATTTTTCAACTTCACGCACACGACGCCATGTGTGCGGTCCAAAAAAACAAACAAAATGGATAAATAAAGTTTGAAAAAAAGTTGTTAATTTCTGGAAAACTTGTAACATCAGTTGTTACAAGTTCAATAAAATCCCTCCAAAAAACACAAAGTCATCTCATGTTGCATTACATTGCTTAAAAATAGGTTTTAAGTCTTAGCGGCTAACATGATGAGTAACCAAAAAATTCTAAAATTACCATAGTAATAGCTAGAAAAACATGATCAATCTAGTTTTAATTGAAAACAGAAAAAAAAGTTAACTTTGAGGTTAGCCCACCATCAGTCAAACCTCAACGCTGATTCACAAACCAGCTGAAATTAATTTAAATTGTTTTTTGATGTTGCTCATACTGTTCATGTTCTTGTTGTTATTGCCATCATTGAAAGTGATCGCGTCAATTTTCGAACATTCCCAGCAATGAAATCTATAACGTCCAATTGATGTCGGAGCCATCTTCTTTGGCTGTTGGTTGATCCGCTGCTCATGTGTGAGGCAATCAATAAAAATTCTACACAATATATATTATGCGATGTCCAGAACAGAACAGAACTCAACTGGTCTGTCCTCGATCAGTGTCAGTGTCTAAGCGCGTCACTTGTTGTTGTGGTTTTGATTGATAGATTGCAAGCCAACAACAACGTAAAGAAATACTAAAAAACAAAAATTCAAAAAAACAATAAGATGCTTTATAAAACAAAAGAAGTATGCCGCTATGACATGACGTTGAGCCTCAACATCTCATATCCATATGTATAAAATTTGTGTTTTGTATTTGTTTTTTTTTTTTAATTTGATTTTCCTTTTAGTTTTTATGTTCTGCCTCCTTTTTATTGTTCTTAAAAGTCAGGCATAATTTTTCTTTAACATCGAAGACAGCATTTTTATTGTTCACATCTTTGTTTGGCTGTTTGGTTTTAAAATCACTCTGTCTGTCGTTTTTGTACGACGAATGTCGAGTGACGAATGACATCATGCCAGGATTTTCATAAATTGTCCAAATTCAAAAGAAAAAATAAAAATTATAAGCAATCTTCTTCTTCTCAGTCAGAATTAAAATACCTTCACAACCGTGTTTTGCGTTTTCGAATTTATGAAGGCTTTATTATTTTCATGACGTCACTTTGTATTGAAAATACCTGAAGTTTTTATATAATTTTTAAAAAAATATAACGTACAACTCGTTTAAACAGCAAAGCTTATGTGTAAAAATATTTTTAAGTGATTTATTTAAGCTTTTGTGGAATTTATGAAGGCTTGTTTTGTATGACGTCACTATTTGTCATGGAAGGTAGGCCAAGTATTTATTCGATTTTGTCTAATTTTTACTCGAAGTTATATTATAAATCGAAGTTTATGTGCACAATTTCTAGCCATTTTCTTAACTTTTTTAACTTCTATTATAATACAAAATACAATTAACTTATTATGTCTAAATATAAATAAATAGACTGGCCATTTCAGCCCTTGGAAGGACTTTGACCTAGCTTCTTTTGATCAATTGTGTTGTGCGTGTTATTAAAAGTTTGATCACAGGTGATCGAGAACTGGACCTACGTGTTTAATGCCGATTTCGAACGGCTTATGTTCTCAAGAAGCTTTACATGGCAATTTTTACTCTCTGAGGTTTGCCATTGTCTGCAGAGAGGTGACGGCCGAACAGAAAAATTAATTCAATTGAAAAAACTTGCTGTCTGAGCTGGTATTGAACCCAGGCTACCGAGGTTCTTTAGCTTAGGGGCCACGCATTCTAACCACTAGGCAACGGCCGCCACACTAATTATGTCTAGTCAGCAAATTATGTCTTAAACTAACTGCCTAGTCAGCTAAATGATTGACTCAGAGATGTTGTTGTTGCCTTCTTAAAAACTTACTTGATTTAAAGCTCGCAATCAAACTCATGTATAAATTATATTATAATTATAAGAAATTTGTTTCTATTATTTTAACTACGATTATATTTTCATTATTAATATTAATTATTATTATAAATAATTCTATTATAATACATATAATAAGACAAAAAGACAAAAAAAAACGAGTTAATTACCCAAAATAGTTTGTCTAGAACTGCGTCTACACGAGACAGTGCAAGTTCGAAAGTTAAGCATACATATTGTCTTGGAAAAAATTCGAAAAAACACGAAATTATCTGCAAGTTGCAAGCGACTTCAAATGCAAGTGTAAGTTGATTAACAAGATGTCGTCAAATGCGAAGATTCTCTCTGTAGTTGCGGTTTTATTTAATAATTATTTTTATATAATTATAAAATATTATAAATTTTGTTAACTTTAATATTTGCGTTGTATTTAGCTTCACTTCCATTTTTGTTTGTAATCATAAACAAGTTTCTAGTGTTGCTTATTGTTAAAATAGCAGATATCTCGAAATGTCCGAAAAATATCACCAAAATCACAACAAAACCAACACTGTAATCCCTTTACTGTTTGCAAATGCCAAAATCCACTGTCTCTGAAAATTCGTGGACAGTAGCGCTGATAGTGAACAGTGAACCACGGACAATGAATCAAATGTAAGTGTGTTAGGGAAAATGTTTAAATGTTTTGAGTTTTTCGCACTTGCACTGTCCCGTGTAGACGCTGGGTTACAAAGAAATATGGTATATTAGAGTGGGCCTTCAATTTAAAAGAGCATGACGGAGGCTTAAAGAGTCATTAAATCCCAATGGAATAATGCAACAAATAAGATTTTTTTGTTTGCGTTAATCGCTATCTGTAGTTATTATGGTGGTTGAACTGTGAAATATTAATCTTAATAAAAAGCATAACATATTTAACTTAAGAAAGACATTTTTGTACTTTCCCTGCAGTTATTTTGGAGTCTATTGGAAAAACCAACTAGTTCATTTGTAGCGCAATTTGTACTTGCTATAGAGGTGTTCACACGTCTGTCAAATGATTGAAGTATATCGCGATTTTTTACTCTCTTTTACTCACTCTAAAAATTTTGATTTATTTCTGCTCACACATGATTTTTTGATTGAAGTACCAATGCAGGCATTTGTTACTCTTCTGCCTACATTTTTGCCTACTTTTCTGTCTACTCTTATGCCTACGAGTCTTGTGAATTTGTAGCGTGCTGTGTGTATTCATTACATTTAAGGTTTTGCGTCAGGCTGTGTGCATACAAATTTGGGAATATGGAAAACAATGGTGGAACTATAGTTGATCTCTTAGGATTAAAATTTATCGCAGTACGGAAGCAATACGCCAGAAATTGTACCTTTAGATCAGCGATGCCCACGAAAATTATTTGAAGAGTGCAAAAACAACAACAACAAAAAAGGAACAACATCAAAAATTTTTAAATCTGGATGCAATGAGTCCGCGACAGCGAACTTATGTATACGTACACTGCAAAAATAATGAATCAAGTAATTCCAAATCTCTCAGTTTTTTTGATTGTCAGAATACATTCTGATGTACCCAGCTTTTACCACGTGAAGGTTTTCAGATATCCTTCTTTCTTTTTTTTTTTTTTTTGGTTTATAGTTTTTAATTTTTTTGTGTTTTAATTTTTTTTACTTTCTATTAATGTTTTTTTTTTTTTGTAAATTTTTTATTATTATAAATTTTTAATTTAATAATAATTTTTATTTGCTTTAACTTTAATTTTTTAAATTTTTTATTATCTTACTATTTTATTAGCTAAACTGTTATATTATTAAGATTAAAATCTTTTTAATCTTAAATAAAAAAATAGACAAACTTCAAGTTTTCCGCAAATTCTTTTCTTGTTATATTTCAAGGACATACTAACCCCTATAAAAATAAATAAATATTCTGATACCCACCTACAAATATTCAATAACTTTTTCTTAATGTTTATTCGCCCAACGAAAAATATTAAGAATACGGCGCATGCTGTTAACGTCTACATGCGAATGCCTAAAACAGTGCAAGAAAGCCGCGATCGATGGTGCCAAAGAACAAAAACAACAACATGCAAACGCAGAACGAAAATCGATGGTTCGAAAGAACAAAAGCAATAACATTAAGAAGCGAGGCTGAAATTATAAACTAAATTCGGCGAATTACAACAATCATGAATATATTGAAGCTGTTGTAAAAGAGTGGAAAGAGTAAGGGGCTGGGCATCGCTGATTTAGATGACCATCGGATGCTCGTCATAAAGAAAATAGTGCAATTAATGAAATCATGGCAACAACTGAAAAAACTACACAAAAGGAAAAAATCTGTGTGGATAAAACCTTGGCGAAAAACTAGAGAGGCAACCGGAGTAGCTTTCAGTATTGTGAATGAATTAAGAAAAAGTGATGTAAATTGTTATAAGAACTTCTTGAGGATGTCTGAAGAAAATTTTAAGTATATATTACGACTCATAGAACATGACTTATTTAAACAAGAGACATTGATGAGAAAATCAGTTACTCCTACGCAATAACTTTCTGTCATATTGCGGTACCTAGCTACAGGCGAATCCTTGAGAAGCCTTGAGTACCAGTCAAAGATTTCCATTGCATATTTAGTGGAATGTATTCCAAAAGTTTGCCAAGCAATCTACCGTAATTTAAATTTCAGACAAAAAACTGCTTTTGTGTTCAAATAAGTTCTTTTTTAGAAATAATTTGCTACTTAACAACAGACAAGTAAAAAAATGCAAACCCTTTCACTGATTGATGTAGGTGTGGAGCTCGATCAAAATTTTGACTGACTCGATGAAGAGTTTGAAGTTCATTTTCGCTCTCGCAGAGAGTTAATTTTTTTACCAGGAAAGCAACAACAAATTTTGATTGATTCAATCATTCGACAGACGTGTGAACACCCAATATGAAATAGTACAAAAAACTTTCAGAGTAGAATAGTTCACTTTGATTTTATTTTGTTTTCTTATCAAAATTTTTATTGACAAAAATAAATAAAATTTGAACACATTTTGCGATATTTTTTTTTCATTTTCAAAACGTTTGAAGAATAAATTTAAAGAATTCAATGCAGGTAAGTTTTTGCATTATATAAAAAAGGACCTACTTAATATAAATGCATCATCTTTAACGTTATGCACTTCTTTTTGTAATATAGTACATGCAAGATATAAGAAATAAATGTATCGAACGTTTGAATACTTTCAAACCAGTTTAAGATCTACTTAAAGAATTTAGCAAAAAGTACCAGTTTGGAAATGTTCATATAGAATGGAAATGTTCAACTAGTTCAAATATAGAAAAAAAAATAATGTTTTTGGGTAAAATTGTCTTTTCCTATGATATTATTACGTAAAAAGTGTCAGTTCGATGAATGTAAAAGCGTATTGATTTTGTTCGATACGGCTATGTTGGTCTTTAGGTTAAAGATGAAAATAAATAAAAGGGTATTGTAGAGGGACCAGTACTGGTCCTTTTTGAAACTAGTCCAGAACTTTTTAAAAGTTGGTCCAATTTTCTGCAGGGTTGTTTCTTAGGAAAAAGTTTATAGCTTTTAATTAACACGAATTTTCTCGAATATTTCTATCCAAATCTGACTCATTTCTGATAAAATTTATTTAATAAATTTTTTTAAATTTTTTAAGGTATTCACGCAATTAAACGTTTAGCTGTTGATCTTATCTAAACGACACAATCATTGTGAGTCAGTCATACTTTTTCACAGAATCTTAAGTGAAATCGATATGTGGCTTTTATTTTTGCATTTCAACACCATCTCGGAATATAGCAGATAAAAACTCCTCACCACATCACATTCACCTGCAACAACAACAACAACATCAACAACATTAACACAAAAATGAGCCCAATTGAGTTAAAATTTATGGGCATGGATTACAGCCGCATAAATTAGCTGCCGAACAGACCAGAAATTTGGAAAATATTTTAAGTTTAAATCTTCACTGGTTGAGCAATAAAGACACAAATATTGACGGCACTTAAAGATAAAGTATCGCAGTATCTGACGAATTAACCGCACTTTTCTAATTTCGAACGCATAAATAAGCTGTTTTTTATCAGAGTAGCTAGCCACAACAATAACAACACTAACTCAATGGCGACCACCAATATTCCTAGTATTGATCTAACACGCTTGCTGCCATCGTTTTAGTGCGGCCCAATCAAGACAACGAACCAAAGAAAACCATATGGCAAACAACCAACGTCTTAATTGGAACTTTTCAATGTTTCAAATTTTGTATTGATTTATGAATCAGTCTCTAGCTGCATGGATGAGTTTTCAATGAATAATCTTCTTTATGTTAAGTAAATAAAAGCCGCATTTCGAATGCCTCAACTTCACTTGCCAAAGCGTGAAGCTTGTCTTCGAACCTTTCTTGTTAAAGCTATGTGTATTTTGTTTAACGGTTCCCAAGCCTTTACGCTTCAAATGCCCTACAGCTTCTAGACAGCGTCTTCTTCTTCTTCTTCTTCTTCTGCCTTTTCTCTTATTTGTCTGCTTTATTTTTAGATTTTGTTAAGCTACGCATTTGTTTACCATGAATAGAAAAATTGAGTAGAAAAAAATAGCCGTATGCAAATAAATCAAAATCTCGCTTTCCTTAGAAAAAGTTTAAAGTCTTCAGCTTTGATTTTGGTTATTTTGGTTTTTGTTTTTCGTTTAGTTTTATGAGCTTATTTGATGAATGCCTGCAATTATTTCGTTTTGGTTTCTATGAAATTCTTGAAGTGCTGATACCAGATGTTTTTCTATTGTTTTTTAATTAGAGAACGTAACTTCGCATGTGTCCCAAATTTTTGGGGCAATCACAAGCAAGCACGCCACAAAAGCTTCATGTTGAAATATTGCATTTTTAACATTTGACTTTATGGAGTTTTTTTCGTTTTTTTTTTCGATATTTTATTATGATTATTTTTAATGACTTCTTATTAAATCTATGATTAATATTTGGTTTTGGCTTTGGTTTTAGCATTGGGTTGGGCTTCTCTTCATTTTTAAGGCATCTCAAATAGTTTTTTGAAAAACAAAGCTTTTTTTTTGTTAAGGTCGATTTGAAAGCTCACCATAAGTGAAAAAAAAATCCAAATCTATTAACGTATTTCAATCTGTAGTAAAAAGCCCAAATGCGGATAATAAAACCGCAGCTCGCAGTAACTAAGCTGCTGCACTTGTACTTGGTGCGAACTGTTTTTTCACAATCTATCACAAACGTGTTCCCACGCCTTCAACCATCTATCTATGGCTGGGAAATTGTTTTAACCGCAGTAGATTAGTTTTTGCTCAAAAATGATGGAAAAAAATACACTACGTGTAGTTAACAGTTATTGATTACTGAAATCTGGCGTATAGGTTTAAAGATTAGTGGCGGAGATTAATTTTGTAGCTATGCAGATGGATTTTGATTACCAACTCACAAACCTAAAAGTAAACTACGGTGTTTAGTTACAATAAACTAATCATACTGGAGGTCAAATGCAGATAATACAAAAGATGTTTGGCTCTGCGAGGTCAGACGAAGTAATATAAAACTGAGAAACTGAAAGATGGATCACTCATAAGCTTTTGTGCTTATATATGTGTAAAATATTTATTATTCGTAATTTGAACGAATTTTTCTGAAAATATATAAACGCATTGAACGAAATAATCTTAATATTGGCACTACATAGCTTAGTTACTAAAAGATTTTATCCGGGAAAATGTACGGTAAAAGCATGAATTATGATTTTACCGCAACTCTGTTTAGAATGGGATCCACAAATTCTTGCCAGGGATCTCAGCACTTATAATTTTATCTATTTGATTACTTCAGCATATTTTATTTCAATTTTTTTGATTTGTGTTAAATTTTAAATATTTAAATAAGACTATAAATTTTTTAGTAAAGTTTAAATTCAGTTGAATTTAAAAAAAATAACTATGTACTAAAATTCAAGGGCTTATTGTAAAACCATGATTTGCTACATAAAAGAATAATCGTAATAGTCGACTTTGAAGTTTCCGAAAAATTTAGTTTTGTATAAAGAAATGGAATTTTACTAGGGAACTTTTTCGGATGGGTCCGAAATCTATAAGAAAATAGCAGTAATATTTTCCTTGAGTGTTGGTTAACCATTTAGTTACCATCAAACTAAGCAAAATATGTACTTTTTTTTTTGTTATCTTGATACAATTCTAAGAAAATTACATTTGATTACCACATTTATATAAAAACTAGCACGCCACGGACATCACTTAATCAATCAATTAATCAATCTCCTTGAGGCCATGTTCAGAGTGAACGCTTTTTGCTTAGCCGAGAGGTTTAACTAGAAAACGCTTTGTGTATAATCATATGAAAAAGCTCAAGGTGTTCATAGTGCAAGCTAACTACGAGCATAAAGCTACTTTTTTAATGCTTTTCAGAGCTTATAAACATTAAGCACCAATATACTCAAGAAGCTACTTTATGCAGCGTTGAATAAGCGTTCACTATGATCAAAAAAGCTCGACAAAGCAGTCGATCAAAGCAGTAATTTTACAAGAAAAATACTCCTAAATAAAACTGTAGCACAAATATGACATTTTAATATTTTTGCCATAAAAATCGGTCCAGTACTTTTGGAGTAAAGTGGTAACATTAAATTTCCACTTCAATTTGTGATAAATATATTTGATAAATATATTTTGAGCAATACATATTAGGGCGTATGGAATTACAAGTTTGTTTCGAATTTCACATTCTAAAAGGTCTCAAAAGTTGCATAGAGTGGTCCGAATCTCCCAAAAAAAAAAATCATAAAAAAATAAGGATCTCTTCCTCTCGCGCAAGGACAAAGTAGTTTTTTTAAAAAACAGTTAACAATCACGATCTCAAAATGCTTTAATTTTTGCAAGAAAAACTACATATGTGTTAAAGCAAAAGTAAATATAGACTTTACTCAACAATATTTTCGCAAACACGATGCCACTCTTGGTTTTTACCAACAGTGTCTTGTGTGAATGATAGTCGAATCTAAATATACACTCGAGATTGCACAGAAGTCTTAATTGATTTTTGACTGTCAAAATTTTTGTGATATTGATTACAGTGTTATCGCTTTCCTTAAATATGGCCAACTAATAATTTGCATATTTTTCGCATATCCTGTTTTGGAGAAATATATACTTGAATGCAATTTTTTAACTTTTTGAAGTGGTACCGGATATAATTTTCTCAATTCGGACCACAGCCGTAGCCAGGGGGGTGCTGGGGGCAGCTGAGCACTCCCAAAAGTTTTCCGAGCTCCCCCAAAAACTATGCTACTTTTCAAAATTTTAACAGAAAAGTTTTCAGAATTCAATTTAAGTAAAAAGCTCTCAACAGAAAAGATTGACATAAAATTTAGGCGCCAATTTGTGTTGTTTACACGCAAGGCTAATTACTAAAGGTTAACGCAGTATACATCTTTCTGCTATGGTTGCGTGGAAAGAACATTCTTTAAGTATTGAAAATAATCTAGAAATTTCGAGCCTTCTTAATAACACTTTCCTTGAAAAGCGACAATATTATGTCAAAAAGATTGTTTCTACAATTTGTTTCTGGATAAGAATAAGCTGGCTTTTCGAGGAAATGGGGTTTTTGACGAAGAAAATCAAGACTGTTTCATAATATGTTTAAAGATTAAAGACATGATCGAAAAGCACAAAAAATTAAAGATATGTTAAGATGGTATGCCTACCAATGCTGTCTATATATCGTTGTAAATGCAAAATAAAATCATAAATATTATTGCAAATTGTACCCGAGACATGTTTAGCATTGATTGCTGATACAACAGATAGAAGTCAGAACGCAATATTTTCGATTGAATTTATGTACATTGTTCGTGACTTTGCTTCAAAAAAGCTGATGAAGTCACAGCTAAGGCATTCTTTAAACTTATTATCGATCGACTGACAGAATTTGGAATTGAGCTCGAAAATATTTTGGACCAGGGTTATGATGGTGCTGCTGTAATGAGTGGTCGATTAGGTGGACTGCAGAATTTGATACAGGACTTTTTCAATCGAACAATTCTAAAGGTTCATTCCACCGATTCAAATCATCACCATCTTCATCTTGTCGTTGTCGAAATCGTGAAGAAAAATTATGACTCCCGACTTTTCTTCGACCAAATAAAAAAATTAGACGATTTTTTGAGTCGCTTTAAAGTTAAAAAAATGTACGAACAGACTGCAATTTCTCTGCTTTTCGAGCAACGTTTTCAGTACATTACAAAGCAATTTTTGTAATTCAAAATGACTTCTATCAAATTCTCAACTCACTGATAAGAATTAAGGAAAATACCGGACACTTCATTTTGTTCAAGACACCGGAATTTCATCTTGGTGCAGGTGAAATGCTTTTAGCTGTTAGACTGCTGGGTTTTCTTGCAAAATATTGGGAATAATAGAAACAGCAAACAAAATTTTGAGTTTGAATTTGCAATGAGTCTACATTAACACAGTGTCTACACTTACAATATTTGATTGCATGCGAACTGTCAAATAGAATTTCATGATATCCAGATTTCATGCAATAATATTTAGGTAGGCACTTCATCTCATGAAATTTCCCTTTTAAATTGCTTATAAAAGTTTATTTAATTCATAATTTCATCCATTCGTCATTACATTTCATGTTTTTCACTTTTTTAATGCTATTGCAATATTTTTTGCTTGAAAGGTTCTTAAAAGTGCACACACTTACATATTTTACTCAAAAGTGACAGCTCATCTCATGAAATATATTTCAAGAAATATTTCAAGAGATTAATTTCATGATATGAGCAATTTCATGAGCAGTACTACACTTGCGACATTGCTCATTAAATTCAATTTGACAGTTCGCATGCAATAACATAATGCAAGTGTAGACACTGTGAAAGGCGCATTTATTATGAAATAATTGACTCAATTATTTCCGAAATTAATCAACGTTTTCAGAAAAATAATGACGACTTAAAAGCTGTTAACGACTTTTAAGCATAAATTTTAAATTCGATGCATTGCAACCATTAAATAAAATTAAATTGTCGTTCCGAGAAGAATTTTCCTTTGTCAAAGCTTTAGTGGCCAAAGAAAAATGCAAACCTTTATCGCATGCTAAAATCGAGAATTGATTCGATACGACGATCCTCAATGACCAATTAACGATTGCGTGGTTTCATGTTTCTTGGTTTCAAATGAAAAGATTGGGTTCATTGCATTGCAAATAGATGTTATCTATGAATAAATAGTTATTTATTTTCTTGAAAAGTCAGCTCCCGCAAAAACTTGCTCAGCGCCCCCTAGTAATCGTTCCTGGTTACGGCCGTGATTCGGACTCTGCAAATAGTTTTCAACGAAACTCTGTCTTAAAATATCTTTTTTAAAACAGCAGGAAAAGGCCACGATTTTTTTTTTCCTATTTTGATATTTAAAAAAAGTTACTTCAATCATGAAAAGTAGCAATTTTATTTATATCTCCTTTATGGTTATTATTTCATTTAAACACTTCTTAACAACAATTGTTAAGTCAATTGAGGCCTATCGAATGGCAAACTCAGAAACTAACTGAAATGTTAGTATAACGAAATAATAAAATTCATGCAAGGAAGGAAAATTTTTTTAAAAATCAAAATATTTGAAGAATCTAAATGAAGGAAATAATCTTCCATACCACTTCTGGTGCCCAAGATATACAACCTTATATCAATTTTTTTTGATAATTTTAAAAAATTGCATTCAAATATACATTTATCAAAAACAAGAAAATGCATATGCAAGAAATATGCAAATTATTAATTCGCCAAATTTAAGAAAAACGTAAACATAGTAATCAAATTCACCAAAATTTATCCCATCAGATAGCAATCAAAAGTTCTGTGCCTCCTCGAATGTACCTTTAGATTCGAATATCCATCAAACAGAACCTTTTAGGTAAAAATCGAGAGTGGCATCGTATTTGGCAGAATATTGTCAGTTAAAGTGTTTTTTACTTTTACTTTAAGACATATGTAGTTTTTCTTACAAAAATCAAAGCATTTTGAGATAGTGATTTTTTACTGTTTTTTTAAAAAAACAACTTTGTCCTTGCAGGAAAGGAAGTCATCCTTATTTTTTCCTAAAATTTTTTTGGGAGGTATGCAAGTTTTGAGAGTTCTTAGAATTCGATCTAAATTTTTCGATACGCCCTAATACATATATCATATTATATTCAGAAATTTTTTGCTATTTAAAAAAAGTTATATCTGACATTTTTTTCCGGAACGAAACTACATAGTTTTTTAACAATCATTTTTTTTATATATACATAAACGGCTAAAATTTGAAGCTTTTTTTTGGTTCTGTTTTTATTGTGACCTTCGATTGACACATAAGTTCTTCAGCACAGTTCATTTATATTTTTACAAAAGTCAATTTGTAGAATCTTACTATGTTTTTTTTTCTCTGTATAAACATTTATATCACCGAAAGCTATGATTTCGAAGAAGTGGAAAATTTTCGTACAGTTAAAATTATTGTCATGTCTGAATCTGAATACTTTAATATAAGCGCAGAAAAAGATTTAAAAAATTATATATTAACAGAATAAATATTTATTATTACACAAAATGTATAATTTGTCACATAAAAAATTAGTATGTCATGGCTGTTGTAATGGCTGTTGTTTTGT
Organism: Dichetophora obliterata; assembly: GCA_963920525.1. NCBI lineage: Eukaryota > Metazoa > Arthropoda > Insecta > Diptera > Sciomyzidae > Dichetophora > Dichetophora obliterata. Next base: position 42,990,638 of record OY986438.1, on the reverse strand, counting down.
ATGACTCAAGATACTCAAAAAAGATAATCTGGAGTTTAGTTAAAATAATTTTGTGCATCTTGGAGTTTTAATGGACGTGGTTTCTGTAAATGAAATACTTTCAAAAATGAATACCGGGAAGTTTTTAAAATGTTCATATCTAAATATCAAATTTTTGCAAACTTTTCTGGTGTCAGAAAGTTCTCCCAACTCGTCAGATGCCCTCAACTGGCTTTTCCATCTCATTGTTTCCGCACTTCAAAAACCCAATTAACAGTAATGCGTTTAATTTGTAACAAAAAGTCCAAAATGAGGGCTGGTACAGCTTCACGCACTTGCGACTATCGCGATCATGGTCAGACAATGTCCAAAGAGTCTCTCATTATCAGATACAAAGTTTGACCGCGTAGATACTGTATACCCAGCTGCCTGCATAAGCGCTCAGATACTTAGCTGCATATTTATCACTGCAAGATTGCAAATATGCGCGAATCTCAAAGATACTACTTCTCAGCGCTCTGCTCATATCATCTGACGTATCTTTGCGCCATAAGATTGCAATACAGCACCGCCAGCCAATCTCGCTGCAGCATCTTGCCAAGTTTCGAAAAAGAGTCCAAGTCGATAGCAGGCAAGAATCGCGCGACCTGATCAACTGGCTGATCGTTCACATAGATAACAATGGACGAGAGCGCACATTAATTAGGTTCCTGGGCTTTGCATGTGCGCATCCCTAAGATACATTAAGGACTGTGCGCGGCGAATTAAACGTGCTTGAGAATTAAGCGAAATCGAGCGCAACAATGTTGGCATGGAACAAGCAAATCACAACAATTCCCCATGCGACCATATGGTTAGATGAATCCTTGAATTGATGCTGGTTGTGATAAGATAAAAAGATACACATTAAGTGACTAACACTTAAGTAGATATATGTAAATATCTGAACAAACTCTTTAGGCTCAAACTTTCTCCAAATAAAAACGAAAATTCATTCAAAGCAGCAGTGCTGAGTCAATAACACTGAATGCGTTGCTGTTGCAGTTGTCAGCAACGCATCAACAACATACCAAAACCAACAAATATTGCTCAAACCATCAGCGCTTTCATAATGAACGCATAAACAGTCGAACACTTTTAATCCGTTAGCTATGTCAACGCATAATTCTAGCAAATATCAGGCAGATTTATGACAGCAATCAATACCCTTCCTTTTATGGTGTGTGTGTGTGTGTTCGTTCGTGTGTGCGTTTGTGTGTGGCTATGGAGCCCTTTGGGGCCACTAAGCGCCAACAGCAGCAATAGCTAAATTTAGTTGTGGAAAATTATTAGTTTGTTGCTTGTTGTATATTTCTTGCTGTTGCCTTATTTAAAAATAAATATGCACTTAAGTGCATCTTCAGCTGGGTTTCAAAATTTCTGCTACGCGTTGCTCTCTTTTTTTTTCATAAATATGTTGCAGCTATTTCTAGCAACTAATAAAATCCATCGTCGTCTCTGATGGCGTCTAAAGAGTTATATTTTTTTTTTAAATTTCGTATGACATTTATATGTTTGGAAATAATTTGACTTTATTGTAATCATGCATGACATCTTTCTTGGTTTTAGAATGCATTCTAAAACAAATCGAGAATATTTAAAAACATTTAAGACTTTGAAAAGATTTCGCTGATTTAGAAAAGCTTAACTCAGGCAATAAAAACTGATTAAAAACTAATAAAAAAAGTGACTTCAACTCTGTGCAGATTTGGTTTTATAAGTATTAACCCATTGATGCCCGCTGTGACAATATATTTCTTAGTAAAACATTAAAAACTCAAATCTCATCGCCTCTGTGGTGCAGTGCGCTAATAAGCGATTGCATGGGTATCACGAAAATTTCGGATGGAGCCTTTAGCAGGGTCGAAATTGCAATAAAATCAGCAAGTGATTTTTTACTTTTCATATTGAAAAGACGTTGTTGTTGTTGTTGCTTCTTTGGAAAGATTCGTTAGAACAATTAATTGTTCTTACATTGACCTAAGGCTCAATAAACGATTTTAAACTATCAAACAACTAGAATATGTTTTTAAAATCAAGTATGATTTAAACTATCAAACATTTAGAATTTGTATTTAAACCATATAAAAGCAACACAATAAATAACAAGGCCATTTAGAAAAAACTTTAAATATTAAAAACTTTACGAATATTTATTTGTTAATACACTTGTTGACACTTAAACCAATCTCATGCCTTAAAGAGTAGTATATAGTTTATAGAACTTTGAGATACTTTTATAATTTTTGAAAATGCATGGATGCAGCATTTTTTAATACTTCAATAATTCATATTTAATGATAAAGATCGATTAGTTTTTCTTCCTCAGGCTTTTCGGTGTTGGAGATACATGCTAGAACATACAGATACTTTAGAAAATGGGCAATTCTTAAATATTTCTGCTTCAAAGTTCATACTTAATAAATTTTGTCACAAAATTTATTGAAATACTTTATAAACTGAAGCTATTTAATGCTATTCTTATAAATTTTAAAAATTCTTGAATTAGCATTTCTATATTTAAAATTGATAAATCAGTCATTTTTTATAAACTTAGAGATACTTTAAAATGTGGCAGATTCTGACCTTTTTTGGTTTCAAAGTCCCTTAATAGAATATTTTCTCAAGAAATGATGTATACATTTTTATAATTTCAAACTTTTCACAGCTGTAGATATGCATGATATTTATTTAATAACATATTTCTTATATATTATTATACATAATTTTAATAAATACTGAGTTGGACTACTTCAATAGGCTTCTTAGTGCATTTTCTATTCGAAATAAGAAATGATTTTTATTTTGTGAGCTTTACCAATTAAAAATTTAATTTAATAATTATGTTCATTTTTATATTATTCATCAAAAATAGAAGTTATTATTTTAATTTTTATTTTTCTGTTCAAGAATAATACTTATTTTTTAGTTTTATTATTTTGCTCAAGAATAAAAAGTATTCCTTAATATTTATTTTTTTCGCTCAGAAATAAATGTTATTTTTACATTTTCATTTTATGCTCATAAATAAGAATTATTGGTTGAGTTTTATTTTTTCGTTAAGAAATAAAAATTATTTGTTGGGTTTTTTTAACTTTTCTTCAAACATAAAACTCAAAACACCACAGAGTTTTGTTGTTGCTGGCGCATTCTCTCATTGAGTGTGTCTTGTGTGCATACGTATACAAATAATCAGTGCTTAGCTCTATGGTGTTTTGAGTTTTATGTTTGAGAAAACATAAATAAAACTCGACAAAAGATTTTTATTTTTGAGCGAAAATATTATTATTATTATTATTATTGTTGAGCAATAAAATAAAAATAAAAAAATAATAGTTAATCTTTGAGTTTTTGGATATCGCTTACAATAATTACGATAGATACTTTATTCAACTTTTAGATGCTGCTATAACTTTTGAAGAAGTATACATTTAGCATTTTTTTATGCGTTAACCTAATAAGTCAATTATTTGCTTAATTTTTTTTAGCTTTTCAGAGTTGAAGAAACTTATTAAATTACTTGAAAATCTTTAATGTGAATTTATATCGAATATTCTTATTAAGTGTAGTCCATTTTTTATACTTTTATGTTCAACAGAGGTGTAGATATGCTGTTTATCTTTGAGATATTTTTGAATACACTCGTTTCTTACATAAAATGCTTCAATTTGATTATTTATAGAGATTTCTTAAAAAATTTTATCGACCTTGTGACCACTCTCGATTTTTCTTAACGACCGCTTTGCGGACAGTGTGACCAGAAGATTTTTAAAAAAATATGCTTTGTGTTAAAAAAAAATTGAATTTTTATATTCACTTTGAATTTTTATATTCCACAAAAATATTCCACTTTCAATTTCAAAGATATATATTTAAATATGCATATAAAAGAAACCCAGAAGCAAGCTAAAAAAGATTTATTTGATTACTATCACACTTAAATTTATAAAACATAAGTTAATATTAAATAAATTATATTAATAAGACGTAAACAAAGCATATATCAGTTGATTTGTACTTTACAAAAGTCTTTTCAAGAATTATATTCTCTTAAGAATAGTCAAATATTTTTCTCACAGAGAAAACTTCATTTTTAAGTCAGAAACATATAGGTGTATTACATATTGTCACCTAAAATATAAAAACCCCAACAACATTTTTAATTTTTTGTAGGAGAAGCCAAAAACGTTTTTAAATGGGACATATTTTAGATATAAAAGCCATTTTTTGGACAAATACCTAAAAATAACTACTTAATAAACGAAATTATGAAGAAATTATCACTTTACAATCTACTATATGTGTTATTTTAAAACGTTGTTGGCTTCTCCTATAAAAAATTATGAACTTTATTATGGTTTTTTTGAATATTAAGTAACGATATACAATATACAAAATTAAAATTCAGGCACATCTTCGAGATCAATACTTAAATTTTTGCTTGTATTATTATCATAGAAGTTCGCATTTCTAAATTTTTTTATTAAGCTATCTGGTATTTAATAGGTATTACAGCACTTTTTTTAAACATGTAGTCATGTTTTTACATTCAACAAATTATTTAAGAGTTTTTCTTGCATTCTATTTCAATTTTTCGTTTTAATAAGATTCATACAACTAAAAATTTTCTCAACCTCAGCATTGCTAAATGATAAACTATGCGAGGAAAGCACAAATTTTGATAAATCTTCTTCAGATTCCCAACTTTGATCAATAACTTTTTTTCTTCTTTGTTGCTTTGAATCCAGTTTTAAAAATAGTTAAAAAAAATAAATATAGTTTGCAATAATAGGGATATTCACGGTGTGGTGCATTTGTGATAAATTTTTGCAAAATTTACAATACTTACAACTTTGTGAACGAACCTTCAGTATAGTACATATTGTATTTTTAAAATCAGCTGGATTTGGTATGAACTTCTGTTTGGAAATATTAATTTAAGTCATCACTTAACTAAAGGAAATCATACAAAAATTGAAATGAAAGAATAAATTATATTAATTTTTATTAAATAAACTCACAGCGTAACCGGTAGCTTGCTATATGCTGAGTAGTAATGCTTGTACAATCATCTGATCTAATACGCAACGAAATTTACACAGAATACAATAGTGTTCCATCGTTGCATTTTTCATGTATTTTGAAAACTGCATTTTGTTTTTGTTATATTACAAAATTTACTACAAATATCAAATTTATTTAAAATACACAATACAAAGGGAAATACAACACATCGTGAATACCCCTTATGTTGTCTTAAGTATATTACTTACTGCTGTAACATAATCCATAAAAAATCCAACCAAACAAACATATAAGCAAATTAACTTCATTTTTTAAGCTGCGTGAAGTTCTTAAATGAATTGCAATAAAATTGACAATGAAGAAGTTAACCACAAAACGAATTCCTTATATTGCGTTTCACAGGGTGGTTCAGAGATGAAAAAATATAAAATGTCGATAGCCAAAAATAACCATTTAGTATTCAAATAGACATTTTTTATTGCAATTTTTGTTAATTTTAAAAAATATAGGAATACGCAAAATATTCCACTTTTTATGCTGCATATTTTTATAAAAAAAAATATGCTTCCCGAAGGTAAAATATGCCTAAGTGGAATATAATATTCCACTCTGGTCACACTGTTCACGGATTCCGCTTTGCTCATGTCCGCTCTCTTTGTGAGCACGTGCATGTGACGTCAGAAGTGCAAGAGAAAAGAGAGTCCAACTGACTGAAAAAAACGTAGTAAAAAATTTTTAATAGGGGTACTCGATTTAAAAATCTCCTCATTTTCTTATTAAATCTTGGTTTTTTAAAAGAAATAATTTTAAATCAAAAAACAACGCTTGTACAGAAAAAATGTTAATATTTTTCATTACTATCTTTGATAAAAATTTTATATCTTATTGGGGTGTTAACTTCCGTGTAGAGTTTGACTGTTTTTTTGTGTGTATTTCGTTTGTTTCCCAATAAGCCAATCAGATTCATTTGCTTAGTTTCGTTTGTTGTTTATGTGATATTTTTGTTTGGATGTATTTTCACATATGACGTAGACCTGCGCAGTAGATTGTCATTTCTGCGAACTTAAGGCGTGATCTCCTTGATATTGTTCTTGTATTAAAATAATCAAGGTGTTAGAGTGAATTAATATTGAATTTTCTTACTAAATGTTGTGTATTTATTAAAACTTTTAGGTCTTACAGAGCTGTTGGTACGATGTTTATCATTGAGATACTTTTAAAAATACGCGTTTCTTACACAAAATGCTTAAAGTTGATTATATAGAGAGATTTCTTAAAAAATATTTTTGATTTTTTGACCACTCTCATGCTTTATATATCTGTAGATACGTTATGAAACTTTCAGATACTTTTGTAACTACTGAAATTACGCACTTTTGGCTTAAAACTGATAAGTCCATACATATTTTATTTCTTAAGCTTTCCCTTGTTAGAAGTACGTAGTTAATGTTTGAGATACTTTGGGATAGATTATAATTTTACAAAAAATTTAATTTTTAATAAAATTTTTTTTATTTTTTGTTTTTATAGTTTTAAAAATTTCTTGGACAAAGATAAATAAATTTTTTTCTTACAAAATTTTGTGTAATTTTTTATATACCTATGCTTTGCAAAACTGCAGATATACATATTGTAAAACACAAAAAAACTGAAACAACTTTTGAAATCATTTGCATTAATTTAATTTTTTCATTAGGAGCAATTTTTCTAGACTTATTTTTGCTGACCAGTAAAAGTAACGTTTAATATAACTTCTAGAATTCAAGCACATAGTTTCGAAAAAATCAACAAATATTTCGATTTGTTCAAACAATTCAGGCCGAAGTCGTCTGCATTTAAATATTCGTTTTAGAAAGTTTAAGGCAATTTCGCTAAAGAAAAAAAAAGCACTAAACCTATTTTCACCAAAAATCTATCACTTAAGTGCGCTTGCTTGAGTATTGAGATTAAGAGACGATAGTAAATATGGTTATTGATGTTAAATATGTCATACTTTTGCAGTGCATATTTCATTAAAAAGCCATTTCCACAGAGAAATAAGTTTTTCTATTAACACAACCTTAAAGTGCTTTTCACATTTAGCAGAAATTTGCACCTACTTTTTTTACACGGTTAAAGAAATTTAGCATTTCACTAACTTTTAGAGGTTGTAACCATTTTTTTAATATCGAACTCCGCTCACAAGTCTTCTTAACGCCCAGCAAATGATGGCAGTGCAAGCTCCTCAGATTATAGCATATCAATAACGTGCATCACCAGTCGTTGTGGCAGTGACGGTAACAAGAACAACAAGAACGTTGTCAACAAAACACCATCAAAATCCGCATCAGCATCAGCATCAACATCAACAATAACAATTACAATAACAACTAAACCAAAGACTATGCAATAACTTAAGTGGCCTAAGTGGCATGAGCCACAAAATAATAGCAACACCAGCGAACTCATCATATAGTAAAAGTTGAGAAGCTGCACACGCGCACTCATTAGCATTTTTATCTTGACGGAAGAAAATCATAAAAATATCTGACAACTTCATTCCGCAGGGTTAAAATCTTGGCTAAATGTTAAGTCAGCGACAGTAACAACATGCTTGGCAGAGATATCAAAATCTATAACAGATTCATTGGAAAGTATACGCTGCCAGCACTCAACCCTTCACAGAAGCTCGTCTGTGTGTGTGTGTGCCAAGGATGTCGCAACTTCGGACACAGTCTACTTTGTTTGTAACTTAAACTGATTGTGCGATTAACAAACGACTTTTGTGGTAAGCTGAAGTGTAAGAATCCAATAAGCAACGCCTTGGTTGGAAAGACAGGATCATAGGCTGCAGGCTTGACCACGTGAGCTGTCATTAGCTTACAATAATAAAAATCAGTGGCGTAGTCATTAAGTATGACAGCAAAGAACGGATTTTGTTGAATCTTAAAAGGATGAATTACGGTTTTATATATTTATACTTTGCATTAGTTTTAATATTTTGCACTACTTTTGCCATAAATTTCTTGATGGAAATATAGAAAATTAATATAAAATTAAATTTATATTTTTATTAAAATGAACAAGTGTTTTTCTTTTAATTTAGGTCAGACTTAAAAAATTTATGAAATTTTGTGGTATTCTAAATAAAGAAATTTTTTAACTCCAACTGTATTAATGAACATATTAAAAATTATCCTATAGTAGTTGCAAAATATATATTATAATGCTAGATAACGCATTATTATTTATTTTTTTAAAAAAATATTTCGAAAAATTAAAAAATCAATACTTATTACACAATACTTTGAAAGCATTATATTAAAATTCTAGTAAACTTAAATTAATCTATGTTCTGCTAAGTACAATGCGTCTGACAACTTTAACAGCATCGCTATTTGTTGATTTTGTTGTAGTTTGACTGAAATTAAAATTTAGCTTAAGTGGAAATTTATTAGTTCTTAAAGACGATCAGCATACAAATTTCCAAAGCGACTAATAGCTCTGTGAAAGTGATTTGAAATAAAATTGGGGGAATGACAGGTTCGAATTCAGCGGGGGATACAGTTTTAATAATGCATTAATTTATTAATTTACCAATTCATCATAATTGGCGACATAAAAAATATTTTGAAATAATCAACTTTAAAGTTACGAAAAAATAAATTTTTGTAAGCCCGATTAAAATTATTAACGGGCGAACAGTGGCCGAACATGTGCCGCACGTTCATAAAAGGGTCGCACAAGGCCTAAAAATAGTCCAAAAAACCTATCTGTCGAAAGTTGGGTCGAATCAAAAAACGACCGCACAAGGCCTAAATTAACCCATTACCGCCCAAGGTGCTAAAAAATTAGTATTTTAAATTTTTGTTATATTTTCTGAGTTCTTTATTGATATATGAATAGGATAAAATAAAATAAAATTTCAAAAATATTCTAATTCTAAGAAATATGAGCTGTACTCATATGAGTACAATGGGCACATACGGGGTGCGAATTTATATGTGAAAGTTTTTGAAACAATCTCTTTCTAAGCATAAAGCGACGTTGCACATTTCGCAAATCCATCTAGAACGCATAGAACACACTTTGCATCTCAGTTGGTTAGTAATTTTTTTTGGGAAATGCGGTCCTGTACTTTTTGCAACGCTGGGAACAACTGATCGTTTCGATGTGGTTGGCACGGTATAGTGGCGTAAGTAATGACGAGTGACATATCTTTGAAATGTTAACAAGTCTTCTTTTCCATTTCCCATAGCCCTGTAAAGCTTCCATGCGTTTACCATGGTAGCGTTAAGCATCCAAGTAAAGAGCGACCACCACCATTTCTTGCTGCGAATTCTTATTCTGTAGGCATTTACGGATTGATCGTATAGGTCAACACCTCCCATGCCAGCGTTGTAGTTTGCAATAAGGCGTGGCTGTGGGACATTTATCTTCTTTTTTTCAGCTAATGACCAACGCTTCACTTGGTTTAATGGCTCAACATCATCAAAATTGGATCCGACAATAACTGCGTTGTTATCATTCCATTTAACAAATATTATGCCACTGTTTGTATCATGTTTGAATTCATAATATCCTCTTGGCAATTTTTGAACTTCCTTCTTTGGTTTTAACGGACATTTTTTAACTCTATTTTCTCTTACAGTGCCTGTAGCTCTAAATCCATTTTGTTTCAGAGTTCTAAATAGCTCATAAGAAGAAAAAAAATTATCAAAATATATTATGTGATCTGTTGGAGACTCTATTGGAGCCAGGAGTTGAAGTACTACACGTGATTCTAATGGCAAGCACGCTGTTTCTGGGTTTACGTTTTTGGCACCACAATATGTATCGAAAGAATATAAATAACCGCAGCTGCTGGTCAACATCCAATTCTTGAAACCAAAGCGAACTGGCTTTCCTCTTATGCATTGTTTTGATGAATGATGTCCAAAATATTCCACCATAGCTTCGTCTATGGACAAATCTTTATGCATTATACCTCACTTTTTAAATTTTTGGCATAGCAAATTCATCAATGAACGAAGTTTTGCCATTTTATCAGCTGGGTTTATGTTTGTATTATCGGCAAGATGCATATTTCGTTTTATATCATAAAATCGGTTTCTGGCCATGCTACCAGATATTATTTCAGAAGCTGTGTCTTCAGCTAATTCCCAATACATTCGCTCAGTTGGCATTGAGTGATAGCCGCTATAAAATAATATACCAAGAAATATTTTTAAATCATTTTCTTCAAATGTAAAGTTGTGTCTGTTGTTTTGCACGGCGTACAAACGAGTCTGCTCTAATATTAGCTTTACCACATCTTCATCAAATAGTGTTTCAAAAATTTCAACTGGATTTCGATTTTCCAATTGTGCCTTCATTTCTCTCATATTCCGTTGCAGGGTGCATCACTCCATTGTGGGATTGATGGTTTTTCGGCAATAAGTGACTTTTTCAATTCTGATATAGGAATATCATCTTCAGTGTCGTATTCACATTCATGGAAAAATAAATCAATAGTGCCTGGAACGTCATTTGGCAACTGCGCTTGAGTAATGACGTCTGAATCTACATCATCTTCATCGGTATTGCAGTCCGCAATAGGCGGAATTATGGCTATATCTATCAAACCATTTCCCTGATTCGCTTCAACAGCCTCTAATGCGGAGGCAATGTTAGCATATGAGTGTCCATAAAATGATTGAGTCAATAGTGGCGTGAAATCCATTCTAAAAAATTTTTTTTGCTGAGTACGGATCTGCCCATTGTACCCAATCGAGTACACCTAATTTCAAATACACTTATCTGAACCAAAATAATTTCTAATTATGAATTTATGTACTCAAATCACTTTCTAGATATGTTTTCAATGTTTATTTATAATATCGCTGCGTATATTTGCGTATGCATCTCACACTGTTGATAATTATAAGCTGAGCTCAAAAAATTGAAAAATTGCAAAACACAACAGAAAAAAACAACAAAAATAAATAAACCGTTATGTTTTTTGTACTCTTTGCTAGCACGAATTCGAAGTAAACACATGCAACTACGCATTTGCGCGCAATAAGACATTTTAGGTATGTATGTAAGATTTGTGAAGTGCAAAATGATTCATTAAAAATTTGTACTCAGATGAGTACAATGGGCGGTAATGGGTTAAGTTGTAAGGCCGCTGCATGCCCGTTGTACAGTTGCTGTACGTCCGTTGTATGCCATCAAATTTTTCCAAGCTGTTATTCAACAGCAAACGAACGTGAAACAACAAAACCAAGCCTCATTTGCCTCTTGTGGGTGGCGCAAAATAACTTTTTTTGTATACGAAGCTAGTTCCTAAAAATTTGCTCATTTTCATCGCAAAATAATCTCTGTTCGGCCGATATACGGGCAGTGTACACCCGTTGTACAGCCTCGATTATTTAAAAATGGCCTCTGTATGACCGCTGTTTGGCCAAAAAGTTCTGTAGAAAACCCTTGTACGACCCCTAATCGGGATAGAAAAATATTTAAAATTAGTCTTTGTTCGGCCGCTGTTTGGTCTAAGCTAAAAAAGTTTTAACTGTTACTCAGGTGAAAAAATGTAATTGTACAAAGAATATTTTCCGAATGGGTTCGATATTTAAAAGGGAATAAACGAAATTATTTAGTGGGTATTATTGATATTTAAATACGTTATACATCGCTGTGTATCGTTATTGCAATAAGCCCTTTAGAAATAATATTATAAAATTCACTTCAAATTTGTCTATTTAAATCACTTCATGTAAGGGGAAAAAAATGTTTCAGCACACATTTTTTTATTTAAATAAAAAAACAAACAAAAAACTTCGTTCATATCATGACTCGAACTAGTTACTTTTTCACTATTGTACCAACTCGGCTATTAAAGTAACTAAATTTGGCGACAGAATCCATTCCCGCATTTAGTTGCAAAATCTTTCGTGAATGCGTCAAAATTACAGCTGTTCGACCCTAGTTCGGGCGATGTTTGGCCGCAGTACACTGTAATAACATTTGCAATTGCTGTTCATTCCCTGTCGCTGGTCGTCCGATTTTTCAACTCTCAAAGTTCGCTTGCATATGAGTGTAGAAGATTTTTTGTAGCTAAACGTAATATTTTTACAAAATAATTTTTATGTTAAACAAATGCATTTTGTGCTTGTAAACGACTTAAAATATTTCTACATATGTATTTAGTTATGTTTTGTTTTGTTTTAAATTTATATAACTTTTACAACATTTTTAATACTATGTTTAAATCTGCTCGAAATCTAGCGATTTCAAAACGATTTCAAAGAGTTTACATCTGGCAAGTCATGACAGCAAGATTTTATTTAACAACTAAGACTTCATTTGATTAATTTAAGAATGAGCAAATAGTGAAGGAGCAATTGCGTTGTTGCATTTCTTTTGTCATTCCGGACCTTTTTAATTTTTTTCTCCAAAATTGCTACTAGCAATTGCTCCTCACTGAAGCTCCAAGCCTTTTTATTTTCATATTTCCTTTGTTTTGCATTTTTCATCTTTATTATTATTGTTATTGTTTCTTTTTTTTTTAATAATTGATGAGTTGTCATTCCAATGAAAAATTTGACACAAGAAGAATAGTGCTGATTACTGATGTAACTTTTCAGGGAAACCGCATTGCAATTTATGCGATTTTGTTTTAAATTTTGTTGAAATCACAAGATTTTAAAATTTTCAACTTGTATAGAAAACTCTCTTGATTTCAATATGGATTTTACGAAATCTAACATAGTCTCAAGATTTCGAGCAAATGGAAACATAGTGTTACGAATTGTAACACAATCTCAAGACTTCGAGAAGATGGAAACATAGTTTAAGACTTATCATTTTCTTTTCAAATAGGAAAATATTTAATTTTCTTGAAAAAAAAGAGTTGTACGAAGTTGATAAATCTCGAATTTCTATAAAATAAAGACAGTTGCAACATTTTTTCTTAGTTTTGACAGTTAAATTAATGTTTTATATTGCGAATAGCAATTTTTTGATATTACAACTCTTCAATTTTCTATTTTTGTACCGTCTCAACGTAGTGTGTCCCGCTGGAAAAATTAACAACAGACTTCGTCACTGTTCAGTGAACTCTGTGAATGCTAATCGAAAAAATAGCAGTCTTAAGTAGCTCTCCACGCGCTTTCGCTATACTGAAATAAACAGAAAATTTCATGAAAACCAAATCAATTAACTACGCTGCTTCAATTCATTGACAGCGACACATCAACGTATCAGCTATTATCGCCAACTTACGATCTGCTAAATTGTTGTTGCATTTGCAAAAGTGTGTCAACAGCACACACAAACACACTTGCTCTGACAAGCATGCCTGCTGGCTCCAGCTGCATCCCATTCTGCCCCATGTTGATGCTGGGTGCGCCCCATGTTGTTATCTACAACGCGGATGCACGTTATTTTGTCGTTGGAAATTTTTATCACTTGCAATTCAAATCAACTCATCTGAACGTAGAGCGCTGTTTACCTCCAACTGGTATGGCTTAAATTTTCGCTACTGAGAGTTGTCATGAGCAAAGAAAAAATAAAAAAAAACATTTGTTCTTAACACTCGAAGTTAATCGAATTCACACTTGATTTGAATCGATTTTAATTTTTTACTTTAATTCAAAAGCAACGAATATGAACGTTCTTTTTTCGTAGTTACACTCGAAAAAAAAATTAATATAAATAACTATGTTGACTGAGCCGCAATTTAAAGTAAACAGGTAAATAAAAAAAAACTGAAATAATTTAAGCATTAAGTCAAAAAATTTCTGAATTTTGATAATGGTTAATTTTAAATAACTGGATTTGTACAGCTTTTCTTAAATTTGACAATAAAACATTTAAAAATACTACTATTAATATTTCCCTTTTAATTGCAACTAAATTATTTCCTAAATTCTTATATTAGCCTCAAATTAACTATACTCTTCTGCAATTTATCTTGATATTATTAAAGCTTTTATATATTTTTGGAAACAAAAACAGAAGGACACCATGTTGCTTTGTGCAGAAAAATGTACTAAATATTCATGTTATGCGTTTTCTGATCATACCCCAAAAACGGTTGTATTGTTTTTTCCCCCACTATGTGACATTTGCTGAGCCGCCAAAGGCACGGTCTACACGCTGCAGCCTTCAATGTGGGTCCGCGCCCACCCAATAAATTTTGTGCATTTTCAAGATTCGCCGCAGTTGCTGAAATAAATCACAAACGTTCTTGTCTTCTTTTTTTATCATTTTCAAAACCTATGCATTTTATGCATTTTATTTTTTGTTGTGGTTTAATTTTTAATAATAAAGATTTGTTTTATTGCCCTGATGTTGTGCCCTTCATGGCGCCGCTGTATATTTTTTTTTTAAAAAAAATTTTATTCTTTTTATTATTCAACAAATTTATGCGTGCATTTTTTAATATCTTCCTCTGCTTCTACTCTTAAAGTTTACCGCTTCCTGCTTCATGGCGACAAATTTTATAAGTTTATATTCTCTGTTAACACTTGGCATCTCTAGACGCACACACTCTATTTTTGGTTGCCAGTTGCTCCACTTTTAATATTTCATATTTCTCCATGCCTTGAAAGTGAATTCGTATTCCTGCTGTTTTCGACTTTCATCTGTTTTGTTGTGTGCAGTTTTATTGAAGCTGCTGTGTTGACATCCATTTGTCATCGACATTGAGGTGTTTGTCATAAATTTCCTCGAGTTTGTAGTTTTTTTATATTTTTCTAGGAAGATAATAAAAATCATTATATTGCGGTAAGTTTACTACCAAAGACGTGTCAAGTGAAAAGTGGGAGTGAAAATGTCTGGGTAAAAAATATGTAAAAAAAAGTTCAGGAAATATGTATGAACATTACACAATTTCTTTGCCTAGATTAAAATTATCAAGGTTTTTTAAATAATTCTATACCCTTCAGATGATTCAGTTTATGACTTTTTTGTTGCTTAAACAATGTCTTTGCTGATATATAGAAAAAATTTATAAAAAAGAATATATGGCAAAAAAATGTTTAATCTATTAAAAGTATGAATAAGTATATTGGGACATTTTATTTAAGTATTTTTTAAAGGCTTTTTGCATCAGCTTACCTAGAGTTAATCGCCTTCCATTTTACCAAGTTTGATTACATGATTTTACAGACTCTATTTAAATACATACTACAATTTTTTCCTATATATTTCTCCCCCCCCCCCCTATTCCTTTTCACGTAGTTGTAAGCGGAGCCTTCAATAAAACAAGGGAGGTGCCAAGTTAAGAATTTTAAACTGTATTACGCTTGGCGACTTAAAGTCAAGTCTATTTCTCTTTACAAAATATAATATTTTAAGTTCTTGTATACCCTTTTTCACGATTTCGAGCAAAAATTCTGAGAGAACGAGACGTAAAATAACTAGACGAATAAAGTGACGATGTATTTTTTTTTTTCTCATAAAGCGGTATACCTTTTTATTGTTTTTAAATAATTGTCACTCCCAAATTATGGTATTGTTCCTTTGAATACTATATGTTTCATTTATCAAGTATGAAATATTTTGGCTCAAAAATACAAATCATTTTTCGAGTTTTATTTTTTTCCTCAAACCTAAAACTCAAAACACCACACAGCTTTGGTGTTGCTTGCGCATTGAGATAATTCCTGTTTTATGTTTGCATTTCCAGAAGTTTTTCCCCGTTCTTTTCTTAACATATTCGCGTTTCTTCCCCTTTTTTAAAGTAGATTAGTAGTAGAAACATAGCAATTCAAATCTTAGTAATGTAATTAAAAAAAAATTAGTATATGTTGTAATTGAACGTATTACTTGAGTGTAACTGCAAATACTATTTTTCAATTTCTAATTCTATGCAATTTTTAATTTTCATAAGAGCTTTGGTGTGTAAAATACCACTTAGGGTACGGTTGCTGTTTAACCGATTCCTTATTTTAGATTATTTAAATTAATTAATGGCAGAAAAAAGCTCTCTCAGCGCATGCAACGCTATGCAGAACTGAAAAAATGAACGATATCTATTTTTTAATTTTTGGAAACATTTCAGTTTCATTTGCAAAATTCATATTTAAAACATTATTTTTTGTTTCTGAATCTTCATTTCTAAGTGACCTATTTTCTAAGTCGAGATCAATTAATTCAGATTTCTTAAATAAATGAGGAAAATAAGAACATAACGGAATTAATGAGGAATACGTTTTGTTTTTTAAAACGATAGGATTAGCAAACGAGAAAAGTTTAAATACTCTGCCTTCGTCCGAGAAATTAAATATTTTTAAAATGTCAAGGCATGCAGTTATGAAAAAGTTTTTGCAATTTTCTTTGAAATATTTAACTTCATCATCTCCAATTTCAAAAGCTATATCCATGAGCTTATCGCTTATAAAAGGACCAATGTACATTTCGCTCATATGCAAAAAGTTATTTGCATTTTGAAAACTAACGTCAAAAATCGTCTCAAGTGCATCAAGATATTCTTTTTTTATGAAAAAATCTAGAATACTTTTCAGGATAAGTTCAATTTTTTCGCAAAATAAGTGCATGCACACATCTTCTAACTGCATTTTTAAGTTAAGTTTTGTAAAGAGAGGCAAAACAAAATTTAAAAAGTCGAAATATTAAATAGTAGTTGGTTTTTTCAGCTAATATATTCCATGTAATATATTTTATTACATTGGATTTTGTTGACGTTATCGTCCAAAAAAAGTGCCTGCAAAATATAAAACTAATCTTGGAAATTGCTCAACAATTTTACTAACTGCAGAATGAAGTGGTTTCATGGTTTAATGTTGCAAAATAGTTGAAATTTTTTAAATATATTTTGTCCCTTAGCACTGCAGTGAAAATGCGTAAAAATATCGCGGCAAACCATTTCTATGTCATCGGGAAGATTTTTACAGGCATTGCTTGCAACAATATGAAATGTGTGGCAAATACATCTTGCAACAAATAAGTCTGGTTTTAACAATTTTGCAACGGAATGCTGTTTGCCTACCATAACGCTTGCTCTGTCAGCTGCCAACGCAATCAATTTTTTTTCAAATTAAATATTGTTATCCTCAAAAAAAGATATAAGCTTGGATGATAAGTTATTTGCTGTTGCTTCTGGTACTTCGTATTAAATATAAAAAAATCTTCTCTTGCGCACTTGTTTTCATCTACGTATCGTGCAATCACAACCATACTTTTTGTTGCATCTACACTCGTTGATTCGTCGATAATAATGGAAAACTGTTGGCTCCTCAGAACTGACAAAAGCTTATCAAAGCTGTGTTTTCCAGTAACGTTATTTATGATAGCAGTAGCTTTGGTTCGACACAGACTTATGTTTGATGCAGTTTTTGAATCGCTGAATATTGTCTTCAAAAGCCCAGTCAGGTGATCAAATGCTAATAGGGCACATAAATTTATTTCTGAGTTTTTGGCTTTGTGCGCAACCGTTTTTCCTGTAAACTGCGTAATTTTGGGCTGGTGACTTTCATTAAGTGATTTGGATTTCTGTACATGTTTTTGAGTTTTTGAATGCTTTTGCAATTAAGATTTTTTAGGAAGTAGGTTTACTGCAAATATCTTACAATATGCTCGACTTTGATTGCTGGTGGAAGTTTACGAATGGGAATCTTGGCACGCTTTCGCACTTCTTAATATATCACACTTGTGACTTTTTTTTTTGCTTGCAGGTGACCGATCCTAATCAGAATCCGAGGAGCTATGCAATTGCGAAGATACTATAATCAATGGAAAATTGATAGCCTATACTCTTTCTCATTGAAACTCAGTTTTACTTACCCATTTTCCATAGTTTACCAAACAAATAAATAACTAAACACTGAACAGAAAACACGTTTAAGTTTGCAGCTGATGACAATCCAAATGAATTCAAATGAAAATCACAGGCTAATTCAGATAGCAATAAAATTAAAATTAAAATCACGGTGACTCAGATAATTTTAAAATGTATTTAAATACAATATGTTAAAAAAAGTAATAAAATAATTTTTTGAGTTTTTGGCGAAATTACATTTTCTGCACCAAAACGCGGTCAACCTCATTTTCCCCATTTTTAAGAGTGTTATTCCCGTTTTCCCTTGGTCGAAAATTCCCGAAAAACGGGAGAAATTTCCTTTTCTGGCAACGCTGATTGCCACCTTCAAATTTTTTTTTCTGCGATTTCGAAGCTGGGGCCAACACTAGGTAAAATAGGGCCGCTGATGCCAAATCCATCGCCAGAACTTACAAATTCCAAAACTTATTTGACAATAGCGTTGCCACTTAAATTTTTTTACTTTAGTTATTTCGAAATTGAGAAAAAATTTTTTAGTCATAAGCAAAATAATAAAACTCAAAAATAACTATTTTTCTTGAACAGAAAAATAAAAATTAAACAAAAAATAACTTTTTATGAAAAATATAAAAATCAGTAAATAATAATTAACCCTTTCGCCCCTACTGGGATAACATGTTCCAGCAAATTTGGCAGGCTATATCTGAGAACGTTTATATTAAAAGATAATTTTTAAACTGTCCCAATACTATTTCAATGCCTAGTCTGTCGCTTAATGCAAGATTCAACATGTTTTCTGTGCTCAAGTATATACAGCGTGAATCAAAGTAACTGTCGCACCTACAGTAATATCAATTGCACAAAAAGAAGCAACACTGGAAAACAAATGTTGTTTTTTTACGACTCTGGCATTAATTGAAAACCTATTTTATGAATAGTTTCAAAAGTTTTGTCAAATTTTTCTACTTATAATCATGGAATCAACACGCAAACTAATTTTCAAATCATATGAAATGGCACGTAAAATACAGATCATATTTTTCGACGAAAAAATCTTCTTGTTTGTTACAAGCAAGCCACAAGTCGCAAAATTATATAGTGTTCGCAGCTAGCATGGCAGATATTTCTTATGAAAAAAGAACCATTGAAAGATTTCAAAATGTCTCCTCAGTTATGCTTTCTCCGAAAAATTCAAATTGTTCTTTATTTTCATCAAAAAAGGCGTTAAAATAATTCTGAATATTACTTAGAACATGTTTTGAAAAACCATCTTATGCCGCATGCCAAGCAAATTTACGGAGAAGGTCACTTTTGTTTTCAGCAAGATTCTACTCCAGCACACAAGGCAAAAGTCGTTCAAAATTAGTGCAGAGCAAATTTGCCATGTTTTATTTCTGTAGACGAATAGCCTCCGTCATCTCCTGACCTAAGCCCTCTGGACTTTTCTATTTGGTGTTTAATGTTGAGCAAATTAAATAACATACAAATAATGACGGAAGATAAATTTAAGCGGCGATTAATAAAAATATGGGATGATATTCCAGAAAACCAGGTGCGTGCCACATGCTCGTCTTTCACAAATCTTTTAAAATTGTTAAAAAAAAAATGAAACGCGAAAGATTTGAATGCTTAAATTAAAAAATAAAAATTGTTGTTTAAGTACATTTACACAGTGCTTTTGATTTATAACATAAAACAAATGCTACAGTTACTTTGATTCACGCTGTAGTTTTCAACAAAAGTCGTGCATCACAACGCGTAGTGTGGACGTTTTTAATAAATAATACCGTAATTTTTGAGTACGGCCTGCGAGTATTAGCTTATTACCCAACTGCGACGAAGCAAAAGAAGCGTTATATGTGTTTGACTGGTATGTACGTACACAGTAAAAAATATGAGGATAAATTTTATACTATTTGGTATACATAAAAATCCAAACCAAAAATGTTTTAAAAGTTATACCATCAAATCTTATAAATTTTTCCAGACCATTTTTCTCGTCAGACCAATCGAAATCACTACATTTTTAAATTTCCCGATTTCGGTGAATTTTTTACTTTCGAATTAGAATATATTTTGATTTCCACATGATATTCTCATAAAATTTTTAAATTTTATTTGTTTTATTATTTTTAAAATATTGCAGGGTATAAAATTTATAAAATATTTGGAATAAAAAAAGTTTATATCACACAAATGTTATAAAAAAGATAAAATTTACCTTCAAATTTTTTACTGTGTATGTTCATCTGTTCCACCCTCACTTTTAAAGTTCTTATCATAATTTGACAAATCATTTGGTATCGTTCGAAGTATTTTGATCGTCTGCTGGTTATAGACGATGTGACGTCACTTGAAATTTTATATGGACAGAATATAAGGACAGAATATATCCCAGGATAAATAAAGGATCAGAGAATTCTCAAGTATGCCAAACATCTTATATTTTTGTTCTATTTCATTTACTGAAGCCAAAGTTTAGATATATTTGCTATTTTTTAAAATAAAATAAAAGTTCGGGTAAAGCTCAAAAAAGAAACATAATTACTTATTTCGATAGAAAATGCATTAAGCAGCATATTGATGTTATCGAAAATGTGCTCCAACATTGGGAACATGTTGATTTAATTTTATTTTAATTTTGGAAATAATCGTTATTTTCCGACCCTGATTTTTAAGATTTCTCTACGAAAAAGTCTTCAATGAAATAACATTACGATAAAATGTCGATAATTTTTAATGGATCAGCCCTTCAATATATAATAAAAAAATTCCTAGTTTCATTGCATCAAATAATCAAATACTTTAAAGGTAAATATTTCACTTTATAAAATTTTAAGTTTTACGTTTTAAAATGTGTAACCGCATTTTTACTAATAAGTTGAATGAATTCCAAACAAAAAATTTTTTGGCGAAAATATTAAAAAATAAATATTTGTCATTTTACTGTTTATATCAGTATTAACAATCGTATCGTTGAAGTCAAAATTTAAAAACGGAAATTTTTGCTGTCACTAGCACTTTACAGTAAACATTTGTTGAACAATTTGTATTTTGACACGATGACAACATGCTTTAAAGCAGGAGTGTCCCGCCAAAATCCGGACGTATGGTCACATTGAGAATAACTCAAAATCAGATTCTCAAAATCATTAAACTATAAACCATTGGAAAATTTTAATATAGGCACAAAAAATCGACTGTTCAATTAATAGCTATAAACATTTTTCAAAATCTTTCCGCTAAATTTCGATATCTTTTTTGAATTGAATCTTTTTATTTTTGCATAGTTCTTTTTATCACAAAATGGTTTTTTATAAGACAATTTACACTAAAAAAATTGCGAAATTTTTTTCTGTCAAACTCTTCTGGTTCGCACAAATTTCGTTTGACATGAATTTTGGTTTGAAAATTGCAAAGACTTTAAACTGTAGCCAAGCAAATTGCATTTTTGACTGAAACAAGTATTCCCACTTAAGTCAGTAACGTTGTGCAATAAAGGACCGCAGAACAACGAGCGTCAAGATTTGTCAGTACAGCGAAAACTTGTAAAAGGTGGCAACATTCACGCCACAAATTGTCAGCCAAATAACAAGGAAATTTCACCAACAATTCTTTGTTGCACTTGCAATATTAAAGCTAGCTGTTTTTGTTGTTGTTGCGGCTGTTGCGACTGTTGGTGTTGGCGGCTCATTTGAGTGGTATTGAAATTGCATAAAATGCGTTGTTGACATTTATTACATTTACCTCAAAATACTAAGCCATTTGCTGTTTTTATTGTTAGTTGGTTTTTCGTCTTTTGTTCTTTCCCCCGTTTTTCTTTTTGTATCTTAGCTGTTGTTTGTTGTTCATTCGTTGCATATTTTATTGTCAGAGCGTTATGCGCCGAGAAAGTGCAAATTCATGTTCGTTGACAATTTCGCATTATTTGTAACTGATGTCGACTGTCGACTCTTGACTAGTTGTCGCTAAAGAGCGTTGCCAGAAAATTAGGTTTTAATTTCTTTTTTTTATTTTTCCGAAAATAGGCATAAAAAACCAAACTTTTATTGAAAAATAATGTAATGTGCTGCAGAAAATAAAAAAATCAATAAAATAATGATGGAGGGTTCATAAATTATAGCAGCTGTTGTTGGTATGAAAATTGCAAAATCATGTCTGAGGCAGACAGCCAGCTTACAAATTAAAGTTGTAGAAGGAAATTTTCACTCATTAGGCTTTAGACGATCTGCTAAAGTTTTGACATTCTGTAAAGAAGATGAAATTTTTATACGTGCATAATTATAATATTGTTGCGACCTAAATCCTAGCTAATCCTTAAACCTCGATGCAGTTAAACAACCATGGCTTGTAAGGTAAATAAAAATATTTTTGTGTTGTGACATCTTCCAGCATATATGTTGTAAAAACTTTATGTTGTTTTTCAAGACCAAATAAAAATTTGTCGAATTTTATTGCATTGAACAAAGTGCTTATTTTCAAGGCATAAACTTTTCTATCTTTGCGTTGAGTAGCAAACTTGACGATGCACAGTGAGTTGTGTCCATAAAAGTGGTGGACAAAAAGTGAAGATGAAGTTGTTGGATTTTAATATGTAGTACAATAACTAATAAATGTCTACTGAGCTCATAAAAAGTAAACTCATAATGCTGGTATTTTGGCTAAAAATCGGGTATTAACATAAATTATTAATAGTCCCATTG
Source organism: Dichetophora obliterata (assembly GCA_963920525.1). NCBI lineage: Eukaryota > Metazoa > Arthropoda > Insecta > Diptera > Sciomyzidae > Dichetophora > Dichetophora obliterata. The sequence continues at coordinate 42,968,126 of OY986438.1, read as the reverse complement.
AAGATGAGGAATAATGTATATTCTAGGCTCTTTTTTTTGTAGGACAAAAATTCAAATTTTTTTTGTAAGATCCCTGTACACGTTTCTTTTTCTATATGCCTAAAGTACATACATATGAATTTTGGAGCCTATGCGTTAATATTTGAAAGGCCCAATTGCGACTTAAAGTTCAAAATGTGATTTATATATATATGAAAAGAAATATGGTTTCTTACCAATTTTTTTTAGAAGTGCAACTTTTCGTAAAGATCAGTTGTAACTTTTTTTTACAAAAAAAATCAACACAATTAAATATATTATAGTTCCCTGTAAATAAAATAAACAAAAAAGTTAAAGTAAAAAGAAAAAAAATAAAATTTGCCATTTCAACACTAGCAAGGACTTTAATCGAGCTTCTTTTGATCAATTGTAAAACTTTTACTGCTATTGAAAAAGACATACTATTTAATAAATGTAAATTTCAGTTTGTAAGTAGATACTTTATTTAATTTTTTTTAAAAAGGAAAAAAAATAAAATTTGCCATTTCAACACTAGCAAGGACTTTAATCGAGCTTCTTTTGATCAATTGTAAAACTTTTACTGCTATTGAAAAAGACATACTATCAAATAAATGTAAATTTCAGTATGTAAGTAGATACTTTATTTGATTTTTTTTTTCTATCCTATCCCTGGAGTACTAACCTTACAAACCTCGACTCGACTAATATGCATTCAACACTGATTTCTTGTGTTTTTTAGATATCAATCGTTAACAAAAGTTTTACAAATTGCTAATCTAATAAGTTTTAAGTTAAAATAATACAAAAGTTGCTGTCTTGTCAATATTTTTAATTTAAATATTTATTTTTGAAAAATACTTGTATAATGAAACACATAACAAATAAAAACGATGTTAGTCGAATCAGCTAACGTTATTACTCCAGGGTTAATAAATACATCATTGAATTGATTTGTAATATATACTAAAAATCATTTTAATTTTGTGGTATTCTTTGGATCTTTATTTATATTAGTTTTAATTTAGTTAAATTGTGATTATTAAATTTAATTTTAATTTATTAATTTTTTTATTTAAGATAATTGAATTATTTTTGATATAATTTGTATGCTCCTGTCCAGCGCTAGCGCAAACCGCCTTCGTCATTTAGACTGAATCCGTAATGAATCTTTTGCATATAAATAATAATATTCGTCAATTTCTCGTACGAATAACTTTGTAATTTCTTCCATTACATTCGTAGTATTTATTTATGAACTCCGTACTATTTACGAATTAAAAATAATACAAGTAGCAAAAATTCATTCATATGTTGACCTAACGCACTATTCATAAAATGTACGAAGTATTAGTTGAGTTTAAAAAATTTAAAACTGAAATAGTTCAGCCTGGTTTATCGAACAACTACCGAATATAAGGAATTTTATGCTTGCAAAGTAGCTGTAGCCTACTGGTAGAGTGCGTGGACTGTTAGCTACAGAACTGAGGTTCAAATCCCAGCTCAGATAGAAGATTTTTTTATTTTAAGCGCAGCTTTTTACTCCTCGTTTTGTGGTTTGCTTAAGTGAAATTTAAGAAACGTCACTTTTTCTGATACCGTTTTCTTTCGTTTTTCGGACGTTTTTTCCGAGAACCGTATTGAGATCTTTTGTTTTGCTTGCGTCTGTTACAACAAGAAAATATAATATTAAAATTATTTCTTTGTACGCTGTGAGAATCGAACTCACTCCTCTTCGATTGATAGTTCTAAACTCTACCCACTGATCCTAAACTCTTTACTGCGTGGGTTGTTTTATTCAATATTAAGTACAAACTGAAGCTATGTTGCACCAGATCACAATCTTAATACATAAAAGGCCAGCATGCTTTTTCTCATTATTGTATTGCTTTTACAACATATATTATCCTAAAAAATGTTCAGCCTGAAGGTATGCACATCTTAATACTTAAAAGGCAAGCATGCTGCTCCGCACCAAATATTGCACAAACTGTAATTATTTTTTGCCATTATTAGTAAAATTTACACACAAATATTTTTGAGTGTGTAACATAACCTAATCTGCGTTCTGATCATGGTAGAAGAATACAGGTTTATGCACCAGATGAGAGCATACTGCCGGAATTGTCAAAACGAAGCAAAACTTTTTCTTTATTTTCTTTTGTTACCATTCGCCACACAGCTAAATTTGACAGCCATGGCAGTATGGAAAGAGATCACAGTCAGCGCTGCATATACCTCTATCCTTCTACCATGGTTCTGATATAGAATTTGTTCTAAATTTTTTTAAAAAACCAAATTCGCCCCAAAATTTGGAGTGCAATGATTTCATTGCAGACCTGGCAGATCTGGCAACCATAGATGCTAAATACATAAGCCACGCCGAGTGAGATTTTCTTATGTTGTTGTTATGGACTTGGAGTACCTTTGTGCCTTTTTTTTATATATATATGTTTTTGGAAATGATCTATAAATGTATTTAAAAGTCTTCTCTTTTAAATAGCGATGGTTTTTAAGCCATAGCTTATATATGTTTACTCTTACTTTACATATATATATATATATTAGGGCGGGTCGATTTATTTTTCGACAATTTCCCTATGATTTCCGTATTCTATGGGTTATTCCATGAAAATTTGCCAAAGGAACCATACCTCTATCGTTAAAATCGAGTCCACTACTTTTTGTTGGTAGATTTTTTCCCAAATTGACGTTCGTATGAAATATTACCTACACGTTCACAGCCATAACTCAAAAACTATCGATCGGGTTTAATCGCCAGTAGGCGCGTTGGAAAGGTGAGCTCATTTTGATCAATTTACTCTCTGACATTATAAATCTCTAACATTGGTCCAACGGTTCAAAAGTTACGGGCATTTTTGTCCAAATTTTGGAGCATTTTTCCATTTTTTTCATGATTTTGTCCAAGATTTTGTCTTTTATTACACTCAAATTGAATATTTTTTTTTGATAATAGGTTGATAGATACTTTATTATCTCTTAATTTGAATTTTTGTAGAAAAAAAAATAAAAAGGGAAAACAAATCAAAAAGTTGGTTTTATGTGTTATTTTGTTTTAGCAATATCGCATGAATTAATCAACCGAATTCTATAAATTTGGGCTTAAACTCTTCGTTTTGAATTGTAAATTGAATTAAATAATGGATTGAGCCAAAAAAATGGCAATGAAAGTAATATTCTTGGACAAAATCATGAAAAAAATGGAAAAATGCTCCAAAATTTGGACAAAAATGCCCGTAATTTTTGAACCGTTGGACTAATTGATCAAAATGAGCTCACCTTTCCAACGCGCCTACTGGCGATTAAACCCGATCGATAGTTTTTGAGTTATGGATGTGAACGTGTAGGTAATATTTCATACGAACGTCAATTTGGGAAAAAATCTACCAACAAAAAGAAGGGGACTCGATTTTAACGATAGAGGTATGGTTCCTTCGGAAAATTTTCATGGATTAACCCATAGAATACGGAAATCATAGGGAAATTGGTGAATTTTTTCACTCCCTACAAATCGACCCGCCCTAATATATATAGATCATTTCCAGGCCATGCTGACCCTTGTTCGGCTGCGGTTCGGCCACTGTTGGTCAAGAAGGCAATTTTAATTATTTTTAAACCATGTTTGAACCTTTTTTGACTCTTGTTTAGCCGATTAGTTTTTAATCTGAAAGAAGCGAGGTATTTATGCGTTTTTTCTTGTTTTAAGACAGCATTTTTTGTTTTTATTTATCTCTATTGATTGCATAAATATATTTTTTACTTATGAAAGATTTTAGCGTTTTGTTAAAGTTGCTTTTTTTGTAAGACAGGTGTGTCATTCATCCGATTTGACTCATTTTACGATTGGGTTCTATTTTTAATATATAAATAATGCAATATGTCACTTGTTGTCGTGTTTATATTTATATATATAAATTTTTGTCGAGTGTAAGAATGTTTGAGTAGTTTCATAACATCACTTTTAGTAAAAGCTATGCATGAAACCATCCTTTTTGGCTTGATTTCGTACTTATTTCTTTTTCTAAGAAAAAAATATTTGTTAGGCTGTGTTAAAAACATTTTTGAGTTTTCTTAAAGTTTCTTATAAGTAAGATATTATATTTAAAACAAAACATTTCTTTATTTTCATTAAATTTTGTAATTTTTTATGTTTCTTATAAAAAAATATTCTTTATTTACTGCACCCACTAAAGGGAATGGGAGTTTTATTAAAACAGTATTTAATTTTTTAAGATTTCCAGCTTCTAATTCAAAACCAATTTAAATTCTTTAACAGACGGGCTTTCCATTCTTCATGCATTTCGGTTCTTATTGATCAATGCCAATATTGTTGGAAACATTTTTAATTTTGTCTAAAAACTAAACACTGTGCAACGGGTGGACGTTTTTATTTTGTGCCGCCAATTTTTATAATGCCACCTAATGAATTAGTATAAATCATACGATTTTTGTCTTGATGTTTAACTTGAATTCTTTCGCGTTATTTTTCTACAATTTATCATTATATCCCGCATTTATATGGTTTTTGTTTTTTAGTATTGAGCTGCTCATAAAAATCTCAATGCTAAATTATATATTGTCAAGATTTCATTGTCAGCAGCCATTAGATACACTAAAAGCATCTATAAAACGTTGTTCGAAAGCATCGCTTGGATTATTAATGTATCTATTAGCTATGGCTTGTTGGTTCAAGTTGAGATTGTTGAAGAATTTACTTGTCGATAAGCGAAAGCAAGCATGTGTCGCCCGTTGAACTTTTGACATTGAGTTAGATTATGTTTTGATTGCTTGCTTGTTCATGCTTAAGCGTTCATTTATAAGTTTGATTGGGCGTCCGATTGCAGCGCTTGTCTGAGCGGGCGGTCGTGTTATTGATATGTCGCAAAAAGTGTTGTTGTTTGAAATTGTGTTTTAATAGAAAAATACAGAAGAGTGAGCAAATGTTTGATCACGACTCATTCACTTAACAAAATTGTAAAAACTTGACTATCATTGAAAATTATTATTAATATTGCCTTTATTTTTTTGATAATTGATGCCAATTAAACACTTTAATTTTGTCATAAATAAGTTCTGCTAATCTTATTAGCACTGTGATCAACCGTTTCTCTTTTACCTACATATGTAGGCACCGACAACAACATCTATCAATTTCCTTATACCAGCATCGTTTAACAGTCATAAACTATAGATATTATTGCCCCAATCATTAAAGTTCAAAATTTTAAACTTGCCTTTTAATGGCAAAATTATGCAAAACAACACGATTTTCGAAAAATTGAAAAAAAGACAAATAATAAACTGATTAAAATCATATAAATCCCATTCATCAGTCACTTTAGAGATATCCTCATATCATAAAAATTGTAAACAATTCCCGGTGTTAGCTCACTTTTTGCCTTGTTGAAATTTAAATAAATACCTAATTAATTTAAGGTCTTCTTTTCTTGTTATAATTACCCTTGGACGTTAATGTAAAAATTTTAAAAATTTTACACGACTTTTTTTTAACAAGTCATTGATTACTAATGCTCAATTTACATGAATTAAGACGTTTCAAGGTTGAACAATATACAATGTACTATGAATACCCAGAAATGCTTGTTTGAATTGATAAAGAATTTTTAACTAATTTGGTGGGAAAAACTTTAAAATGTATAGTTAGTAAGCACATATCGCTAAACATTTGTTTTTGAATGCGAAAATTAAATTAGATGCGAAGTGGATCCTATCAACCAGAGGCAGTGTAAATGACTAAATTCATAAAGTATCTAGAATAGTGCTTAGAATGGTAACAATGTTACTTTTTCTATGTTTCATTTTGTATGTTTACAACAACAGAAATTTTAAAAAAATAATAAAAAATTTAACACAAGACCTTGAAACTAAACAAAGGTTAAATGTGGAAGCTTTTCTTCTCATTTTAAAGAAACATAAATTTTTTTTGCAAGTTTTGCTAATCTTTATATTAATAAGCAAACACATATCTTTAGCACCCTTTTTACCAGCTCTTAGATAACACATCTCCATGAAACTTATATCATTTGAAAGCTCTGGTTCATAACAAGTGCACAATATAATTTTTATTCAAATGTTTTGTTATTAAGATAGATAAAAATTAGAAATTAAAAACACTTTTTTCCCCTATAAAAAAACAGCAACAAGAAACAAAGCCACACATTCTATTCACACATATTCTCTATTGAGAGTCGCGAGAGTGAAATACCAGAGCTGTATGGTTGTTGTAGCTTTATCTTTCCTCTCTTTTCGGAAGCATTCAACCAGCGTTGCTGAGACATCACAAAATAAAGAGGGTTCTAAATAAAAGTGCACGCTTTAAATGTAAAATAGAACGCAGATTTATTGAGCCAGTGTTGATATTTTTATTTTATTGTTAAGTAGACAAGTTTCGATTAAATATTCGGGCGGATAGAGGGGATTTTGTAGTGCGTTACGTAACAAAAATATTTTTATCTTAATATTTTATTAAATATTCTTCAATATTTTTTAAGGTGTTTCGGAAAAAGTTACACCTGGTTATTTTAACTATGGCGGTTATTATGCTTTATCATTTTGCCATAAGATGTGATAAGACAAAAGCTTTTATCTTATATATAAATACGTGAACATCAAAAGTTGTCGTACGCTTTTTAATATTTATTTCAGAAAAAGGATAATGAAACGTACATCATTCGAAAGGTACTGCACCATAGATGAGCAGAAACATGACCCGAAATATGAGCGTGTAAAATGTATATTCATTCAGTAAGGGATCTCAGTCTGAATGAGGAGGCTTGCACAATATAATTAGATTTTCGATTGGTGACCTTTGACATGAAACATAATCGTAAAAAGAGCGTTTTCTGGATAAAAGCTCAACTAAAAGAAATGGAAGAATATGGCGTTAAAGGGAATTTTAGACATTATGGATATTCACGATTCCGTGCAATTGCCTGTGCAGTTGAGGACTTGTGAACTTTACAAAAACAAAGTATACGTACGTCAAAAATCTGCACAAGTGTTTTTCTACTATTCCCTTAAACTTGAAGACTTGAGTAGTTGTGCACTTGTGTGTATTTAAAAATTTTGACAACTTTGAAATAATGATGGTAGTGTGTTCACGAAAACCTAGCTGCACAAGTATTCAAGTCCTCAACAGCACTGGCAAATGCACTGAATGTGAATACCCCTAATGAGAAGATGTGCAAAAATGTATGCATGCATTTTTTGCCATCGTTTACGGATATCCTACAGAAAGAAGTTATTTTATGTAACAGGTAACATGCGTGATTATAAATTATGATGGTGAAATTTCTTGCAAATAGTAAATTATGAAAAATTCCTGTTATTGATTAAAATTTAATAAATTATTTCGAAGTCTCGAAAACTATAGATTTTCTCAGAACAACGTATTTTTGTATGAAAAGTATTAGATTAAGAGAAAAAAACGGTATGCAGCAATTCTATTTTAAACCATCTTTGATTTGTGTAAATTTTTACATCACTGATGGAAATTGAAAACTTAATAGCCCAAACAGAATAAGCATAGCCAACACGTAGCGCGCTGTCGAAAACGTAGCTAACAAAATTTTGTGCACAGAATAGAATTTGTGTTGATAACGCAGATAGAGCTTTATGCTTAGAATATTTTGTTATTTTGTACTAAATTAATAAATATAGCCTTTTGCATATAATAATTAGTTTGTTTCTTTACTAATTTGGACTCATTTGTTGTAGTCAATTTAAGGTTTTCTTATTTGAATTATGCATTTGACACTTTGCTACCTTTGGCTGCGGCAAAAGTTAAAAATTCGTCAACATTTTTGTGTTGGCTGTGTTAGCTACGTGTTGGTTATTTTCATTATGTTCATTTTATAGGGTTGCAAGGCAACCAACTTCGTGTTTTCTATACTCATTTTGCTTGGGCTATAGTTTGGAGGAAAAAAGTTAGACGTGATTTTTGGTGTTGTTTGACAGGGTGTGCACAAAATTGACAAAAATCGAAAAAAATGTCGAAAATTGAGTTTAACGAAAGTTCATATCTCAAACATTTCTAAACCGAATGTTAGGTCTTAACTATCCTTGGAAAGGTAATTAAACAGACTATTCTAAAAATAAGCTTAGGAAATTTTGGTAGTGTGTTGTTCCATCCCTTGTGGTAAGGTAATTGATTTCAAAGTAGAGGTTCGAAGAATACTATTTTAAAATTTTAAATAATATTTTTCTTAAGGCTGGTAAAATTACTTTTTAAGCTATATAAAAATTGAGGTGGAGACTTAATGGGCTAATGAGATATGATTATTTTAACATCTTAGCACAAATATCTTTTTGATTAACAAAGGAGTTTCTTTGCCGAATTTTTATTTTGAGCTACCTTTGGAAAAGTAATTGAAGGGAAATAAACCTAAAAAAATTTTTGAGAACTTTTGGTGGTTGGTGGTTCCATCTCTTGTGGTAAGGATTTCAAAGTAAGAGTTCGAAGAACATCATTTAAAAATTAAAAAAAAAAAAATAAACTAAAGGTAAAGCTGGAAAAATTATCTTTTAAACAATATAAAAATTGGGGTGGGGATTCAATGGGTTCATGAGATATGAACATTTAAACATCTTAACAAGAATTTACAATAAAAAATGTTTTTGTTTAGATGTTAAAATTGCCATATCTCATGAACCCAGAAAGAAAATTAAATTCTGCTTTCTGCTTTTGTCTCATCTAAAAATCATCTCAGAGGTAATAATAGCTATGAACTATTTTCAACAGTTTTCTTTATTTATTGAGGTTTTTGTTGGAAGCTCCCAAAAAGCTTTCTTCCAAAAAAAGGGGGGTGAAAATGTTGGAAAGATATTTTGATTGCATTAATAAGAGAACCAGGTCATACACTTTGCTCCTTAGACTCCTTTAAAAGAGTTTCGAGATTAATTCGGGAGCTATATAACATACGCCACGTTAGTGCTGATTTTTGCTCACTTATTTACAGACAGTTGGTCGAATTTCGAAGTAGTCAGTATATCAAATGAAATGTGTTTTAGTAATAGGGGTGTGAATATTTGAAATAAATTATAAAAAAAACTACTTTTTTTTTTGGTAACCTTAGCCCAAATAATAAACACTGGTACATCACATTTAAATACAGATTCTCCGAGAATTTCGCAGTACGTCCCCCCTGAATCTGCGCCTGGTTTTCACTATTGTTTTTAGTACGATACAACTCATAAGAAAAACTTTTACACGTTAATGCAACTTCAGTATATGAACTCTTAAGTTTTTTAGAACATATAAAGTGATTCAATGATATAATTGCTTAAACGCATTAATTTCATTTAAATTTCGACCCTCTGGGAGGGTTTGAACCCCGAAAACCCACTTTGTCTACGGCCCTGATACAATGACTTAAATTTACTGCAATTTTTAATTTGAATTTATAATATCATAATTAACAATTTATTATTTTCTTATATTATTATGAAAATTTCTTCAACTGAGAAATCGTCTTGAAGTAAAGTGATATTTTGTGCAAAAGAGATTTTACGTATTCGATTTCTGGTTCTTTTATAGAATAAATGAACATTTTTTTCAATGTTTTCTTGACAGTTAGTTTGAGTAATTAATTAACTCGTCAAGCTGTGAATTGTGTGAGCTAGTTCGCTAAGCATATTTCATAGCTAAAGAATTCATTCAAACTTTTTTCGCTTAAGTTTTAAGCATTACATCCTATATGATTTTAATCTGAGAAAATATTTTCTTCAAGCTACAAACTTTCGCAAAATGTTTTAAGAAGCTTAATTTAGTAAAACTTTATAGTACAAGTTGTAATTTAATCGCTTTGTTAAGACCGATTTAACCTATATTCTTTTAAAATAAATTTAAATCCAATCAAAATATTTCTCATAATTCAGAAGCACGCATGCTTGCTTCACACGTTTTTTTTTTTTTATTGTATAATTTATAGCCAACATTAAGCTATCGTGTTATTTGTTTAAACGACAAACACAACGATTAGTTTCTATTAAAAAATCAATAATCAAATAATTGCCAAATTATGCAAACACGTTTCATAAATAACTAAAAAAAAACACACACACAGATACATATTAAAAATTCATTAATTTTATTTAAACACAGCTGCTCAGTGTCGAAATGCTCTCATAAAATAATTTTTTTAAAAAATATGAACTACCAAAATATATGATCAATATTCAGACTGACAACGACGACTGCAGACTCCATTATTTTGCACCCATCATCAATTTAAATGAACGCATTAAGTTGGTCAACGAGCACGCCTCACTGTTAGCTTAACTGAAGGTGAATGCCAAGAAAACCCACAATAAAAACGCCAGTTAATGTTTCAAAGAATTCAATTTAAGAAAAAAAAAAAACAGTATCTAAACGGAATGCTTATTTGACTTGCAACGAATATCAATTAAAGCAGACACAATAAAACAGGCGCTTAATTAAAATTATTAATGCTTGGAAGGTGGGACAACACGGCCGGATCCTTGACTTCCTCTGAACTGGACTAAACTAAAGATGAATCAGAACTAATTTAATTTCGGGTTTGTTGATTTTAAATATTTTCCATTCTGCTCATCATCATCACCATCAGCATGAGCATCGGCATCATCATCACTTCAGCTTTATTCTATTAGAGTTCTGCTATTGAAGTTTTTCACATCTTTTATAGACATATATTTTTTTATTTGATGAATTTTGATTTATGAGTTTTTAAGCCGCCCTCCAATAAATCAGCTCGTAAATCGATTTCGGTCGAATGAACCGAAAATATTCGTTGTTTTTTGTTTTATTGTACTCATCTTTTGTTGGTTCCTTGTGTATATTTGGGAACGCTGCGTTTCGTTGGTGTGTGTGTGTAATTTTCTGAATTGTTTGAAAAGTGGTAAGGAAACTTTTGGTTTTTAATAATAATTCTTTTGTTGAATCGTTCGATGTGGTTTGTGGCGTCTGTGACTTTGATGCGTTTGACTATATTTTATGGAGATGGTTTTTTAATGCATTATTGGTTATTTTTGATGTGGTTAGATTTATTGCCATACATTTTTTGAAACTTTACATGCCTTAACTTTGGGTTCTAAACTGATAAGAATAAACATAAAAGTTTAATTATTTATTAGTTAGTTTTGGAAAGTGGATATAATTTTTCTAAGAAATGAATCAGGATTGAGTTATGCATGGACTATATTGTTTCGCATGACCATTGGAAAATAAAAAAGAGTGTACAGTAGAAAAATATCAGTTGATTATAGAAATTGTAAAAAAGTTTATGAAGCTTTATATTTCAAAGGTGTAGAGAAAAATTATAGTGTTATATTATCGTTTACATCTTTAGATATTAACTAGGCTGAAGTTAAAATTACCTGCAGCCTAATTTTAGTATATTCGAAGTTTTCAATGTTGAATTATATTGATGACTTTTATAGGGCTTGGTTTTTCTCGAAATATTTCAAATTCTAAACTCTAAGGGCAAATTTTTCAGTGCGAGTTTAAATTCTAGACAAATTAAACCGAGCTTGACTCACCAAAATTGGACGTTTAAACTCGGTTAAACAAGATATTTTAGCATTCGTTGAAATTATCATATGCGTTTTATTTTTACCTAAACCAAGTTTAAACGTCCAATTTTGTTGAGTTAAGCTTGGTTTATTTTGACTAAACTTTAAACTCGTACTGAAAAACTGGCCCTAAGTATATTCTTATTACCAAAATTTATGTACAAATATCAAGTTTAAACCATAATTTTTTTGTTTGGAATTTATAAAGGAATTAATTGGAATTACCGCTGACGTTTTTTATCAATCGCCTTAACGCCTTAAAGACGGGACAATTTTTTCACACATGTGCTAATTTTGATTTCGATTAGTTTTTATGTGATACGGTTAGTTTTGCGATATCCGACTTAGTGATGCCATATGGCATGATCGTCCTTATTGGGTTAAAACAATATATATCAAAAAAATACAAAAATGTAATTTATTCTTTTGCTTTTTTTTAAGCACCGCTCTGCATTTATATGTATCTTACCTGGGTTCGGACTTGAAAATTCGTAAATCGCTGTAAATTTTGAAAAAAAAAAACGCAGGAAAACAAAATTTTACGCAGTAGTTTTTTTATTTACAATCATGTACGTACATTTACTACTAATAAATGTAGATTTTTAAACTTTATACTATATATTTGCATGTTGCAGAAACATGTTTCTTACTGATTCAAAATATATTTGCCGCAGACAAATTTAATCACGGGCTTTAAAAGCAAATCAATTCTGAATTTGGTCACAAAAACGTTTATCGGTACTGTAAACATTTCTGTAAAAATTTGGTACTTTGCATGTGGATAGTACTTTAAAAAAGAAAAATATTTGCATATTTTTTTTATAATTTTCAATTTATTTTTCTTGCAGTTATACACAGTGAAAAATTAAAGAGAAAAACACACATTGTCATTTATACATGTACTCAAACAACTATATCTTCTAAACCGTTAGTCCTACAAGAAAAAAATTCAGGACATATTTTAAAGATCTTGAATTGCTTTTTACTGTAGTGTCCTTTTTTACGAACACTTTCGAGAAAAATTTTAAATTTCTTGACCACTAAAAATTTCATTCCCATTTTTCAAGGTCAGCACCACTATTTTTTTTTGGCACTTATATGAAAATATTATCGTATCGAGGTATTCATTCTTAATGCATTCTCAAAATTTGATGTTGGAGAATCAATGTTTACTATTTTTAACGAAATTTTCAAAAACTGACTACACAATTTTTAAGTACAAAATACTTGAATTTTTAATTAAAAATGGAATTTTAAGTATTTTTTTACTACCTAACATATCGCCGCTGCGCCAGCAAAAACAGTTATATGTTTTTCAGTAAATTTTCAGGAAAGCAAAAAACAAATTTGTTTCAGAGCATTTCTGATACTGCGAGCAATAACTATTTTTGATTACTTCTAAACCTATTTTTATTTATGATTGCTTAACATACATTTTAACAGTATTACGAAAAGAGTATTAAGGGGCAGTCAGAGATTGAAAAAAAAATATTTTAAATATTTTTTTTGTCAGTAATTAAATTAATTTTATAAAACCAAAAATAATTAATTAATATATTATGTTTTAAATTGGTTTGCCAAAAATTCGAAAAAAAATAGAAATTATATATGAAGTTATGAGTTTTTCTCGAAACTATGTTTTCAAAGTCGTTTCCACTGTAATCCAAAAACCGCTCGATAGATTTTTATGAAATTTATACAGCTTTTTTGAAAGCATCAAAAACTAGTGCCTGATCGAAGGACTGTTTTTTTTTTATAAAATTTATATTTCTTATAAACAATTAACTGTTGCATTATTCCGTGAAAATCCAGAAGTAAATTATCAGAGGCCGTCATTTTGTTTATTTTTTTTTTTTTTTAGAAAAAGCTTGGATAAGGCACTAGATAAACTATTAAAATAATAATTGTGTTTGTTTCAATGATTTCAGAAGTTATAATGGTCACCACAAGCACCAATTATGGAAGATGTATAATGAAAAATTTCTAAAAAGTTGATATTTTTTAAAATTGGGTTAAGTTAAGTTTAAACATAATATATTAATTTAATATTTTATTTTTATTAAATGAATTATATTACTGACAAAAAAAATATTTAAAATACTTGTTTTTTTTTTATACCTCTTATTGCACCTATCCCCTTACAGCTTTGTTTTGCTTTGGTAGTTTTTTGTCTGATTTGGTATATTTTTTAGATGAGAATGGTAGCTAAAATTTTTTTGATTGGCAGCCCTGGTTGAGTATGAAGAAAAAGAGAAAAATAAAGAGCAGCATGGAGTTTATTGAAACTCTCGCACAGAGCTGCCAGATATATCTCGCCAAACTGGCGGTTTGAGCGACCACTTTGGCGAGAAGATTTTTGATTTGGCGAGTTGACGAAAAAGTGGCGGTTTTAACCTAAATAGAAGATCATATGCTTTTTTGCGTTACACAACACTTCTTACATAGCAAAAATGTTTCCCATCTCTAACATTTTATTCGACGAGCAACAGTGCTACCACAACATAAAATCACTTTTTACAGCTGATATTGCTTAAACTTGTGCAGTTTGAGCGCTAAAGTGTCAAAAAATAAGGAAGGAAGGAACAAGAAGATATAGAATAGACTGGGAAAATGCAAGCTGTGCTTGTATTTGAATAATTTTAATATATGCTGCGAAGTTTTGAGCCTACAAAGGAGTTGTTTAAACGTTTTGACTCTAAAATTATGTACCCAAAACTAGAAGATTATGAATTTGAAGTCAATGAAGAATTGGAAGTATATAATGATATGCTTACAATTTGTTAAAAACCAGAAATATTTTTTGGATTTAGTATTCTCAATCGGAAAAGGGATTCGGAAAAGAGAGATATCATATTTAAGATAAAGTTCAGGAACATTTTGGAAATTTTATATGCAAATTTGTTCATTAACCATCAATATTCATGAGTGTAAAAAAAAGTGATATCTTTATCTGTTATCTTAAAAATAAAAACTCCCTTTTCCGATTCCCCTGGAAAAAGTATTCAGAATTGAGCTGTAGACGTGGTTTTTACCCATTACTCTATTGTTTTTTTAATCATTTTTTAAATTTTATGAAATACATTCTAGTCGTGGAACTTGGTTTAGTTTTTATACGATTTTTGATGTTCACATATTACTAAGAATATAATATTTTTAAATACATCAAATAAAAGCTTTAAGCTGGAGTTTCTGTAAATATGTACAAATAAATTAAATGAATTTATAACGTTATGTAAATATTATGGTTTTATTTATTTTTTTAATATATTTAAAAAAAATTGTTTTCGGTTTTTGGTGGCTTAGTTACCAACAAATTGCGAGTAGGAGTATCAAAGAACTGGCAGCTCTGCTCTCGCAACTCAAACGCGTCAAAAGACATCGCATAAATAATGCGTGCCAGCTGGGTTGATTTCTTAAAAAACATAATACCTTAATTAAATAAACTTATTATTTAAATTTCGAATGAAAAAATACCCCTAAATAAATCCGTTGCACAAATATGATATTTTAATTTTTTTTTTTTCATAAAAATCGGCCCAGTACTTTTGGAGTAAAGTCGTAACTTTAAATTTTCACTTGATTTTTATATAATAGTATAGATGAGTAGTAGAAATAAATATTAATAGTAAGAATTTTTTTTCTAATTGATAGTTAAATATGCTTAATTCAAGCATTAATTAAACACATTGTTGAATCAAACAAAATAATTTCTCAATACAAGAAAATAATTTCTCCCCGTGAACAAGCACTCTGCTGCTGTTCAAGCCGATTTCTGTTCAAAAACTTCGTTTTATCCTATCTCCACGTGAAGGTGACACAAATGTTTAATTTTGTGGAATTTTAAATGTATGCCCGCTGAAACACCGCAGCAACAACAACAACAAAAACAAGAACAACATTAAAGCAATACTAACAACAGCAATTTTTCACCTTTAATTTTTGATTAAAACGACATCGTTCAGCATCAATTAAAATACCGAAACAATTCATTTCGTTGTCGTTAAAGTTGTCGGTCGAAAAAACAAAAAGCCAGCCAATGCAACAGCAGGCAGCAGAAGGCGAAAAAATTTGAAAATAAAAAACATTATAAAAAAAATAAAATCCTTGCCAATGAAACAAACAGCTTGTTGATGAGGGAAACAAAAAATTATTGGCAGCTATTTGAGAAATGTTTCTCGTGTAAATAAAAGGCTGTACGCGTTGCTCATTTAGGTGACATTCGCAGGCAATTTTTTGTATTTGGTGGTTGGTGGAATTTCATTTTCTTAAATTCGCACTATTGTGAGCCCCCCTCCACCATCAGCCAACGACTGGTCATCGACTGGTCATCGGTGTCCCAGCCTCAGTCCCAGCATGTTTTGCCACTTGTGTTCTGTTCGCACCTCGGGTTGGGGTTGCCTTCAAAAATGTTGGTATTTTTGTGTTGTTCTTATTTATACTTCTGTTGTCTCCTGATGTTTTATTATTGGCTTGTTTGTTGGTGATAAAGTTGATGTTCAACAGCAACGATGTAGTTTTTGTTTTTTTTTATTTAGGATAATTTTTTAAAAATATTTCTACTCTTGCTGAGCAAATGCGTTCAGACTTTTCAGAGACTAACCCTTTTTTTAACCGAACCGCCTAGGTTTAACCAACACGTTGTTGCGTCGGTTGGCATCAATTTGATTATCAAAAAAATGCTCTGCTCTAAAGGTGGTTTTTGGAATTGGTTGGTTACCCTCGTGTGACAGTGATCAAAAGGCTGAAATATGTTGTTGTTCTTGTTATTCTTGCTGTTGGCACTGAAACGTTCGAAACCTCTTTTGCTACGATTATCACAGTTTGGTGCGTAAATGGTACAGACAGTGACAGAGTTGAACGTATGTGTGTTTTCGTAATGGCGTCATGCTGATTTTTATTTGAATATGTCTCTGACGTTTATTATAAAAATTCTGACATTTATTTTAATATATTAAGTGTGACAAGTGACACTTGTCGGTGTTTGTTGTATGAAGGCCAAGTGTTGTTATTGTTATGTACGATGTTGTTGTTGTCATATTCGATATTTTAAAGGAGTGTGGAGCTGTACGTATTCTATTAACTATAACAATTTTTGACGGCTTTTTGACAAAAGAATTTCTTTTGCGTAGTTAAAAAATATTCCAATTTTACTAAAAGCTACCACTCAATAAAGGGCACAAAAACAAACACTTCGACCCATAACATCAAAGTTGCATCAGATCCTGCTAATTCTCATTTCAATATTCATACAAAAGAATGTAAAAATTTGTTTTTTTTATGTGCAAATCTACAAACAAAATCTATTTGTATTCTTAACTTTGATAACCGCGTCGGATTAGTTGTGGTTGCAAAAAACTACAAACAAATATCGTTCAGCCCAGTTCTCGGTCCAAACTGCTTACCAATGAAACAGCAGCAACAGCAGCTTAACCCTTTTTAAAGTTTTTCTCTGCAGCTATTGGGTTTTTTCTTTTTATCATGTTTTTTCAATTTGGCAACATTGGTAAAAGTTTGCTAGTATTTGTGCTGGAACAAACCAGCTTCAAATCCTTTTTTTTCTGAGCACCCACCCCAAACCAACGCCCGGGGGATTTGCCTCGCTATAATGTTGGTTAAAGGAATGAAAAACTTGAAATTGAATTTGAGGTTTGCTTAACCAGCCATTGAAGACGGCAGCAAAAACTTCGCGCAGCCAGTCAGTTTAACGTCAAAGTTTCAACTTGACTTTGCCAGGCAGCAGGAGCAGCAGGAGCAGCGGCAGCCTCCAAACAAGCAAAGAACCCACATCAAATCCGCTCTGCTTTTGGACACTCAGTGAGGCATGTTGGAGGCAGCAGTTAAAGCGGCTGAGCTCACTTCAAACAACAAGGAAATAACAAACAAAACCAAAACGCAGGGCAACAAGAATTATGGCCACAAGAAATCAATTTATTACCAAAATATTCTTTCGACATTTGCTCTATTTTCCAATTTTCGTTTGTGACTTTGCAGAAATTGTTGCAAAAGTGAAAGTTTTCCCGAAAAGGATTAAGTTAAGTCTTGTTGCTAGGGAAAGGGCTCGCTAAAGGCACTCTGAGTATGTTAAAAACCCTTGTTTTCATTTTTTTTGGGTTACATTTTATCGATGAAATAATTCAATCAAATTTTCAATTTAGTTTCTTGTCTTGCATGTATGCACAAGCAAAAGTTGCTTTTTTCTGCACACTAATGTTCTTGGTTGGTTCAAAGCATTTTTGAATCTTGAATTGAATTCAAAATTGTTTGATCCTTTTTGTGGGATGTCATAGGCAATAATTTTGTGGAGAAGAGTGCAAATAAGCCTTTTTTACAAGTCTTGCTAGGATGAAATTTTAAGAAAAGCTTACATATACTTACTTGAATTGAATACATAAAGAATTAAAACTTTTGTACGTAAATAATACAAAAAAAACAATACTTAAAGAAGTTTTTTTGAGTAGTCGTTTTCAGCGGAAGTCAGTATATTTTGGTCCCAATTTATCAAAAACAAAAAAAAAACCAAATTGCATATTAACAAGGATCTATTTCGCTATAATATATAGCAGAACTGTTATGTTTGGCCCAATTGACCCGACTTTTTCAAAAGTGCTGTCATTTTGAACCCTTTAGATTCAAGTAGCGGGGGAGAATTGTAATTAAACTTAATTATTCATTTTCATTAAGCTAATGGACTTTTTTTGTAAAAAGCACGCAAACACCTCACTTGAAGTTTTTTGTCTGGCAATTCTATTTCCATATGAATATGAAAAATCCTCTCGCTCTCTCTCTCTCTCTCTCTCTCTCTCTCTCTCACTGAAATTTTCCTTAAAAATATATTGCAACAAAAAAATCTAACGCAAGTGACTGCGTTTGTTTTATAAAATAAGGCCATAAGTATAAAGTATTATATAGTAGGAATTAAGTTTAAGTATTGTATTTTAAACATTAAGTATTCAAGTAATGCAAGTAAGCAAATTGTCTTTTCTTCAGAAAATAACTTTTATAAAAATTGTATACTTGGGTCGAATAAGATCTTCTTATTTTATGAAAATAATTTAATTGAATAAAAAAAAAGTTTTGTGTGGAATGGAACTTAGCTCTTTTGGAACAATGACGTTCGTTTATATTTTACTCAATTTTAAAAAAAAAATACTTGAATTGAAAATTTTATGCGTGAGAAAGATACAAAGTATGCTTGACTTATTCTCTCTATGTATAGATCAGTAACTTCAGAATAAAATTGAAAATAGGCAGAACAATTTCTCAATGAACCAATTGAGCAAGAACCATTTATGTACAAAATGTTCTTATTTATAGTAAGAAAATTATGAATAGCATTATGAAAATTGTGTCTGAATACCTTCTGGCTTCTAAAAGTTCGTTACAAAATTATTTTCTGTACTTTTTTAATGGTTTTTCAGAAAGATTATTTCATTGATCGTATTCCAGAAGCTCTAACAGAAAGTTTCATCCATTAATTTTCAAAGATCAAAACATAATTATGATATAAATTTTTCTAACATAGCTGTTCTTTTTTAAGGAGTATCTAATAAGAAATTTTCTATCCATAAGTTCGACATTTGAATTGGCTCGATTAATGATCGTAATAAGCAGCATCATTTTAAACTAACCCAATAATAACTTATTCAATCCAAATTTAAACTTGGATACAATCTTAATTTTTCGAAAAAAGTCAACTTTTTTTCTGCTGAAATCTAAACTGAACTTGCTTAAGTTAGTGCCGTGATTTTAGCCAGCAGTTTGAGCAAATCATTAAAAATTTTGCAGTGATCTTGTCGTCGTTGCCAACAAGCCAATACAATTGCCAACAATAACAATAAATAACATCGACAAACTTTACAAAAACATGAAAATGCATTCAAAGTTTTCAGGTTAACAGAAAAGAAGCGAAGAAAATAAAAAGACCAAGCAGATGAATTGGAAGAAGCTGGGACTGGGAACTACTTTTGGGTCAAATAAAATTCGTTAACGCTCGCACTATAAGTTGCAACAATTGCTGCGTTGATTGCATGTTGTTACAACAACAACAACACCAATCACAGTAGAAAAGCAACCATAAAATTAACAATAAAAATAAGAATTAAGCGTACCTTCTTGCATACAGCCCGTAATCGAACTTTTATAAAAGCCGCTGCCGCTGCTGCGTTATTGCCTTAATAGTAATGCACAAGTCACCAGTTGGTCAGCGAGTTGTAATGGTGTTTATTAGCCAACCAATAAACATTGTTGCTGGTTCGATTTTTCTTTTTCGTTGTAATTCCAATTCTTTTAATTAGTCAATTTTACACAGAATTTGTATAAAACTCGAATTAAGGTTGTTTATCTGATGCTCGAATCTTTCATTTCCTCGTGCGTGCAAACGCATCATTTGCTGTGCATTCAACTTACCTTCGAAACAATGCAGTTAAATTTTCATTTTTAATGTTGTTCAATTGAAGTCAATGATGAAATGTTAAAAATTTTTCTCGTTATTTTGTTTTAGAATGCTTTAGAAAGGGTGAGAAAATACTTGAGAGCAGTTAGAGTTGGAGCTAAATTGATCAATGATAAGAAGAGAAGCTGTCTTGTTTGAAAATACTTGCTGATTGCATTATCATTGTTATAGAAAAAATGCATAAAAGTTAAGATGAGAACTTGAAAAATCAAGCCGCATGCTTCAAAGAACTAATTAAAGTTGTATGAGAAGCCACTTTTCTTAACTAAATAAACGAAATTACCAAATTATTAGGAATACCTAATTTTGATAAAATTTTGTGAACTCCAAAAAAACATCGAAGCTTAAATTAAATAATACTAGATTTGCAAGTATAAACATTGGCGTCGGAAGCGGAGGGAAAAGGGGGGCAGTCGCCCCCCACTTTTTTAGCTAGATAAACAATTTAAAAGGAAAACTCCAAAAGTTATTCAAAATATCAGTTTTTCTTACAACGATAATATTTTTTGTATATGTTCTCCTCTTCTATCTCTCTTTTTCATAAGCATGCTTGCGGATAACCATTTCCTTTCTCTGTGTTTGCAAAAAGATAGAACAAAATGTAGAGTTTCTACTGCAAACCCACCACATCAGTTAAAAAGCACCCTTAAGTATGTAGCTAAATGCTTGTTCATTTTGCAACTCTGGTAAGAAAAAAATTTGGCATGTTCTTAGGGGCTTTTCATATTGGACGACATGTTGTATGATAAGTTAGATGGAAAACTATTGAGCGTTCGAACGATCCAACTTGTAAATCAACATCATTAATTACAAGCTCTCGAGCAGAACACATCCGGATAATAGCTAAGCAACTTGAAATGTAAAAAGCAGTTGCAAATTGAGCAGTAATTTTACATATTTGTACAATATTGTACAATCGGCAGAAAAAAACCAAAAATTTCAACTATCGTTTTAGCTTACGCATGGTACTACATGTTGTACAATCTGACATGTTGGTCCAATGTTTTGGACCATGCGAAAGCTCCTACTGTGAATTAGCTGATGAAAATCCACCTCGACGCTTTGAACAAACATCAAATCCGGTTCCTTCAGTACAGTTGCCATTATATGATAGTCTACGAAAAGATTATTTCGAAATTTTAGATCTTCTCTCAAATGAGATAGCGGCTAGATTTGATTAAACAGGTTGATATTTTACTTTTTTTTAATTTTGCATGTTTACACCAGCTGCACTCAACCGACTCACTTTGATTTAACATTCGGTGAGTCGGTTGAGTGAAGCTAGTGTAAACTGGCACTTTGTAAATCTTATTGTACATTTAAACAGATCTTGACACTCTAGAATCGTTGGAAAATATTGTAATCGAAGCCTTCAACGGGAAAGTGCCTTCTGAACAAAATCTAAAAACAAAACTAGATCTTTATGCAGATGAATTTTTTGAAAAAATTGCTGAAGCAATTGCCTGGCCAAACACCTTGAAATTGTAGTGGCATTGTATCCCAATTTGCAAAAAATTCGGATACTGTAAAAAAACTATTAAATGAAGTTGAAAAACTTATTGCTTTGCTTTTGACTGTGCCTGCATCAGCAGCTTCATCTGAGCGTTCTTTTAGTGCACTAAGACGACTTAAAACGTATCTTCGAGCAACTGTGACACAGAAACGACTCACTCATGCGGCACTTATACACATTCACAAAGATAAAACCGAAGAATTGAATTCGATGGAGGTGGTGAAAGAGTTTGTTTCTCGCAAGGACAGAAGGAAACATTTTGGAATAATTTAAATTGATATAACTTCTTGTACCTAATTGCATTTAAACCATGTAAAGGTATACCTAGTCATGCTTTATAAAAGCAACCATTATTTCTTATATTTTCATATTACCATATGAAAGATCCTTTAAAGAATGATCTCTAGTATTGAAATTGGAAGAACTTTTAAAAATAATGAAATTTTAATATTTTTTATATATTTTTATATTTTTTTTATTTTAAACTAAAATAAAAAATTTGTTTATTCACATCCATGTTTCTTTGAAGAAATTTTGGTGAACTTTTTTTGCACCACCATTTGTACTGCCCCCCCATTTGTACTGCCCCCCAGATGAAATTAGCTTTGAAAGGAAAGGGAGAGATAATTAGAGAAAGAATTAATTGGAGTCATACGTGAATTATTGATTAGGTTGAACAAACGTGAAAGACATTTTATATTGCTTATAACCGAGGCTAGTGTTATGCCTTAACCTCGGCAAGCATTTCCAGCCCCTCAGCTGTTCCTGTCCTTTAAAGGGTTAGGGGTAGTCAGAATTTTTCACATACCAAATTTTCTTTGTTTAAATTTTCTTAAAGTATAGTATTTTTAAAATATTCTCTGAAAATTTGAAGTGAATCCGCCAAATACTTTTGGAGTTATTCGACAATTAACAAAGGGCCCTCGGGCGCTCCAGAACGCTTGCTGCTAGCTGCAGCAACCGGTTTATTATTTGTTTGTCGCCAGTATGCCTGTGGTATTTACACTGAGCAGTCGGTAGTTGTGTGCATCTATATATATAAAATGGAATGTGTGTTTGTTTATTTGTTTGTTTGTACCTTATAGGAGACCAAACCTCTGGACCGATCTTCCTGAAATTTTCACAGCATTTAACTGGGACTCTGGCATGATTAATAGGGTACTTTTTTCGACCACGCCCACTTTTACGCCCACTTTTTTAAAATTTCTAATATATAAAAATGAATGTTTGTTTTTTTGTTTGTTCGTTCGCTATGCGCTGCAATACCGTTCATCCAATTGCGATAAAACTTCGTCAACTTATTGCTTGCACTTATGCGAACAATATGGGCATATTTAAAATTTGCCACACCACCTTTTACCTCCCACAAATCAATAAAAATGCTATATTTAAGACAGTTTTTGTCGTATTAAACTAAAATTTGGTAATTAAGTTTGTATGATAACTATCGGTAGCTATACTTAAAATGGGCGTGGTCCCACTATAGCTACGCCTACTTTTAAGAAAAGATAAAGAGACTTTGAAATTACTGGTCCGATCTAGCTTATATTTTGGCAGTGGATTTGTTTCGCCACCCACGCCACCCTTTTGCCAACCACATATACATAAAAATTCGCGATATCAAATTGCTTTGGAGTTATGGGTCGCACAGCCTCGAAATTCGATATTCAACCACAATTTACACATGTCGTTCCACTGATGACATTTTATGGGAGTTAAACAAGGGGTGTGGAACCTCCGATACAACCGAAACTTGGGATATCGAATAGTTTTGGAGTTACAGGTCACGTAGCATCGAAATTCAGTATTCGACATCAATTAATGCATGCAGTTTCATTAATAACATTTTATGGGCGATGGAAACAGTGGAGTTTCACCTCCCCCCATACAACCAAATTTGTGCTATCGAATAGCTTTGAAGTTATAGGTCGCACCGCATCGAAATTTAGTAAATGACCTAAATTTACACATGCAGTTTTACTGAAAACATTTTATGGCGTTGGACAAGTACAACCTTATCATGCAAAATAGCTTTAAAGTTATGGTTAACACAGCGTCAGAATTCAGTATTCGACCTCAATTCATACATGCAGTTTCATTAATAACATTTTATGGGCGAAGGAAAAGGGGGACTGGCATCTCATATACAACCCAGATTTGTGGTATTGAATAGCTTTGGAATTATAGGTCGCACAGTGTCGGAATTCAGTATTCGATCCGAATTTACACATGCACTTTCATTGGTAACATTTTTTGGGCGTTGGACAAGGGAGAGTGACACCTCCCATACAACCCAAATTTGCGATATCGAATAGCTTCTGAGTTATTTGTCGCACAGCGTCGGAACTCAGTATTCGACTTAAATGTACACATGCCATTTCATTGATTAAAATTTATGGGCGTTTGCCAAGGGACCTCTTATTTGACCCAAATTTGCGATATCGACTTACTTTGGAATTATAAGTCGCACAGCGTTGGAATTCCGTATTCGACCTTAATTTACACATTCAGTTTCATTGATCACATATAATGGGCGCTGGTCAAATGGGCGTTGCACTTCCCATACAACCCAAATTTGGGATATCTAGCAGCTTTGGATTTATAGGTCGCACAGCATCGAAACTCATTATTCGACCTCAATTTACACATGCAAGGGAGCGTGGCAGCAACGCGCCGGGTTTCAGCTAGTTATTAATAAAAACCAAATTATTTTTCAAATTATTTAAAAAAACAAAGTAATTTAATAATTCGTATTACTCTACATAAATCGAGTGTAAAACTTTAAATGCGTTTTTCTCAAAACTATGTTTTTTGAACTGGTGACCACTGTAACTCGAAAACCGCTCAGTAGATTTCAATGAAATTTATACAGCTTTTGGAAAATATAGCAAACTAGTGCCTGATCGAAGGATTTTCTTTTTTTTAATTTCGATTTTTTATTAGCAATTAACTGTTGGTTTTTTCCCGAAAATCTGGAGAAAAATTTCCTGAGGCCACCATTTTGTAATTTTTTTTTTAAAGCTTCGATCAGGCACGAGATTATCTATCAAAAAACTAATTTTTTTGTCCGATTGATTTTAGACGAATCTCCAAGTATTTGTGATGGTCACCGCAAGGAACTTCTGTTGGAACTGGATTAACCCAAACAGCCATAACTTTAAAAATTATTTATTTTTTTTTTTAAATTTTCGTGATTATTACTTTTATTAAATAAAATGATTGACTGGCAAAAAAAAATAATGGAAATTCTCATTTTTTCATGTACAGCTGCGGTCAAAGTAATAGCAGCGCCCTTATATTCATACATGTTTGGATAAATAATACTAGTCTACGAATTTCGGATCCGGTAAGTCCATTTTCATTCCTATATGTACTTTCAACACTCGTTCCAACTCCTATTCAGTTTCCTCCTATATTGTAAAACTTTCAAGATACAGGGTGTTTTACGTTTTTGGTACGTGTTTAGTATTATTGATCTAGAATCAAAACTACTCACCATCAAATAAAAAAAAAATATTTTGTATTTTAGAAAAAATTTCAGATTTTTCATAGTATATCAATCGCTTTCGTGTCATGTGCTGTAGCGGAACAAAAGATACAAAACTTGTTGATATTTCGTTGGATAATCTCAGAATTTTAGCTTCGCTACAGCACATGACACGATAGTGGTTGATACATTGATGGAAAAGTTGATAATTTTTCAAAAATACAAAATTATACTTTTAATTTTATGGTGAGTAGTTTACATTCGAGATCAATAATACTAAACACTTGCCAAAAACGCGAAACACCCTGTATCTCAAAAATTTTACAATATAGTAGAAAACTGATTACGGAGTTGGAACGAGTATTGAAAGTACATATAGAAATGAAAGCGGACTTACCGGATCCGAAATTCGTAGACTAGTATTATTTATCCAAACATGTATGAATATAAGGGCGCTGTTATTATTTTGACCGCAACTGTATCTGACTACCCCTAACCTCTTAATTCCACATTTTCCTCAATTTAGTTGTGGATTTTTTTGTTTCAATAATTCTTAAATGTAGTGAAAAACAAAGAAAGCGAAAATAACCATGACCGAACCCGGATTCGAACCGGGGACCTCTGAGTTGATAGTGTAGCGCACTGTCCCCAAGACAACAAAGGCTGACTCTTTATAATGGTAGATTTAAGACAACTACTGCTGTGGCTTTATTCGGAGATAGATGAAGAGACAAATACAAGGGCAGACAGATGTTATTAAGACTTTTAAGTCCTCTTTTCTGGATGTCCTCTTAGATGTTGAGATAAAAATATGTATTATCTACATAAGTTTATTAAAATTCTCTCTAATTAAAGTAGAGTTCCTTGACCAAAACTTAACAAAAATCAGGAATTTATTCTGGATATCCAATAAGAGCTTCTTACTTTGTTTTCTAAATAAAATACATAATGGAATGATAGTTTGGTTCCTACAACTTAATGTTTAAAAATTATTTTGTTTAAATGTTGCCCACGACTAGCTCTTAAATGGTCCATTCTGTGGGTTCAATTTTCAAATTTCGACAAAGTTCGAGATCGGCGACGAATCAATTGTTCACGGTTTTAACGAACACTCTCTGCTACTGCAACAATATTTTCAAAATTACGGGCTCTATGCACTCTGGTAGAATGATGAATGTCCAATAACGTAAAATTGGTTCGAAATTTGGTGATGATTTGATGGCTTGGACGCTCATAACGACCAAAATTATGTTGCAGAACTCTATAACATTCTCTAACTGATGACTGATTTTGGTAGTAAGTTTCCACAATTAATAAATGTTGTTCAGGATTAAGTCTATTCATGATTGAGTCGTATTGTACACTGAGCACAAACGTCATATGGACAAGCCATTTGACACATAACAGCTGTCAAAACAACCCTGTTGAAAAAGGGACCTCGTATTGGATCACCCTTTACATATCTGGAATACGATCAACGATGGTTTGGAATCTATAGAAATAAAATTATTATGTTATTTATTCTAATTCAAATAATAATGTTTGCAAAATATGGTTTAAGCCTTATTCAAATTCTATCGAGACATATCTCAAAGTTAATTCAAATGTGGGTTGTGCCCTTTGTCGTTCCAAAGTAGCAATTTTAAAATTATTGGAACATATTTTTTACTAATTTTTGTTACTATTTAATATTATGGGTTACATAAAAGAGCAGTAACTATATGCGTCATAACTACGATTATTATCCATTCTGAACAGAGGAAGTATGAAGTTTTCGCTGTGTATGAATTATTTTTCAAAACAAATGTTTTAAATAATCTTTATAGGGCGTTCCATACAAAATTTGCCACCAACATTTTTATTTCCCTTAAAATTTTTTTTATGGTTCATTTCAATATAAATAAAACAAATTTTTTGGTTGAAAATAAATGCCAAAACATTTATACTGGTTGAATTTAAGAGTGGACACTTGAATACTTACGGAGCAAAGAATTATTCAATCGCAACTTAAACGTTAAAAATGTTCCGGTGACGCTGTCAGAAATGTCGTGTTCCAAATTTAAAAACCGCTGTTGCAATCTATTTGTCGTGAAAAATTCATTGATCTGTAAGAATTCAAGTGTCCACTCTTAAATTCTACCAGTATTAAGAATAATGTTTTGGCTTTTCTTTTTAACAAAAATTAAAAAATTACCAATTTTTTGCAAATCTTTATTTTTCGCAATCCAAAATTTATATAGTTAAATTTTAGTAAGCATCATTCGAAAGTTTATAAAAAGGTGCACATGTCTTCTTTAGGTTGAAAAAAATACATTTCAAATATTTTTGATTAATGAAGCATGAAAAAAAGACACAGTTTCGATAGTATCGAAAGTATTGACGTAGAATTCCTTTTTATACAGTAATAGAGAAAAGTTATATTATTTTCATTTATATTTTTCAAAACCATTTTAAAGCATTTCATCTTATAGACCTGTTTCCAGCTCTTAAGTAAAGCAAATTTTTCATATTAAAGAACTGAAAAGTAATCAAAAAGAAATTTTCTGTTTTCAAAATTACTTAGAAATGAATCCAGCTCTTAAGAAAAAATTTTTTATTTGTACTACTTTTTTTCAATGAAAATCAGGCACGGAAACACTGTGACTGAAAAGAAATATATGCTCGAGGCATTGCTTCTTTAAGTAAAGTTGTAAAATTATCTTTGCAGATATATTTATTTGTAGTTTTCTTAGCTAAAGTTTGGTGATTGTTTATTCAATCATTTCACAATTCAATCATTCAACAATTTTTCTTATATTTAATGCCATTCATACAGAAAAAAATCTTTAAAATCGTTTAAATTGCATGTTCAAGCCTTGATATAAATGCCTGAAAAAATATTTGTTTCGTAAACTAAAATTAGTCCAGCGTAACGGAAATTATATTTGGTTAATTAGATACCATAGCATTAAATGGTAAAAGTTATGCGAGTTTGGTCAGTAGCATAGGCTGCCAATGCAACAACAAAGAAGATAATGTAAAGAAGTAATTACATCCTCAAAATAGTGTTCTTTCATTGCCTAGTCTACTTAACATGCATATTCTCGGAGTAGAAATGAATACTTCTTTTCTTCTGAATTATTCTGATAATATTATAGAATGCCAACCCATTTCATTTCATAAATGCATCAAAACTGAGATTTTAAAAAGGAAAAACTCTGATTTAGGCTCCTGGAAAGAGCCATGAGCACTGTTTTTAGGAGATAGCGAGCTACCTATATATAATAACCTAGAGCTTTTATGCTAGGTAAATACTGTAGACATCTGCGGATCCTTTCAGTTAATAAGAAATCTTTTTCCTCCGGTTCGTTAAATAAGCCCTTTTTTAATGGAGTCTCCACATGAGGTACATACTGTCGTTAAACAATTACATTGTATTGTAATTGCAATAATAATGAATTTTGGCAGTTGCGACGAACATAATGAAAAAAACACTTACCCTCTTTTTAGCCAGGTTTCGATTGAGTACGCTAGGTAAGCCTTTTTAACCTACTGGTTTTTCTTAACCACGCTAGACTAAGTGTCATTTAATTCTTCTGGTGTGTTATACACTTAAACTGACAGGATTATAGTAGCAAAACATCGCAATAGAGCTAATTAGATATCGCTGATCGCTAGTATCACCATCAGAGAGAGAACAGCTTGAGTGCATTCAAATGACGTTTAGAGTTTCACGTCAATATACGAGATATATTCTTTGCATTAAAGATAACCCAGATTATCCGAATGGCCTACATGTAAGGCTACGTGAATACATGTGCCAATCGCTGCAGATAAAAATGCTAAAGCGTAAAGTTGCAAAAAAACCGATTCAGGCAGGCAGGCAGATAGTCGCAAGAAAAATGTGAGAACAAGCGAGATAAAAGTCAGCTTGGCTTTATTTCTCTCTCGTTTCTTTGCAGGTTACTGCCTGCGCCTGTCTGCCTGCCTGTCAGAATCGGCGTTTACTCTGTTTGCAAAATAAGGCTGCCCGCAGAGTAAACGCCGAAACAGGCAGGCGCAGGTAGTGCACTGCGAAGAAACGAGATAGAAATAACTTTTTCTCGCTTGTTCACATAGTTTTCCTACGCCTGCCTGGCTGCCTGCTTCGGCGTTTACTCTGGGGGCAGCCTAAGAGCACTCATGATAACGAACGTCTACGACACAAGAATGCACGACGAAGCAAGATATTAGTAGCATTCGCAAGAAAATGCATGCTTTTACGTTCATTCGCTCCATGAAAAATATTTTAACTGTAGCTCTTAAAGTAAAAAGAAAATGCTAACGAGAATATATCGTACGTATTTATTGCATTTTTGTTTCGTGGCTGGCGGATTATCGGAAAGCGTCTGAACGTGTTGAAAAAAATGGCGTCACTCTAACGAATTATAGCTTTCATGATATTTGCTGTGAGACATTTGAAGTACCTATTTGTCGCGGATATTTAATAGGAATGGGTACGCAAAAAATTAGCTAAATGGAAACAAACAGGAACAGCAACAAAGAGGAATGTGTTGCTAAAGAACGGCAGGGAGGTATAAAAGTATATATATTGAGTTGCTGACACTCGAGTTTCAAGCGAAGCGTCCGAATGTCTTCATTGTCTGAATGCTGCCTTCGTATTCATTCGCAAACCGTTGTTTACGAGCTTGAGCCGTATGAATGCATTCATTTGTGTGTGCGATTGTAGCTGATGGTGATTGTTATTCGAATGGCAAAAATTGTGAATGTTCTCATTCGAATCTCTGATCACCATTCAAATAAACCAACAAAATCAGCTAACGGCTCGACAGTCTTTTTTTAAAAAAATATTCTGCCAAAATAAAAATAAATTATTTATTTTTGTGAGATGTCAAATTTGATTTCATACTTCTTTTTTCTACTTAAGAAATATATTCGGTTGATGATTCCTCATGATAATTTGAGTAAAAAAATGCAAGGATGATGGGTACCCCCTCCCCTTTTGGGAACAAGAGAGGAAAAACTGGAAAATATGTGACATTACATTTTACTCCATATTTAATGTGTCTTTTTCCGATTTCCAAAGTTTCTAACTAATTGAGAAGTAAATTAAATTAACATTCAGTTGTTTATAAAACATTTTGCATAAAGTCACAAACACAAAAGTTATGAGCAACTAAATTCTAAAAAAAATTTGGATTCAACTCGAATATTAAATAAATTTTTTTAATATTTTTATGATGTAATTTTTTTTAATGATAAAGTTTTCTATTGACTTGGTTTTTGATCTTGCCATAATACTTGAATACCCAATGCAAACACAAATATTTTTCCATTTTAAATTACCACTCGCAAAACAGTTAGCTTTAAGTGTGGTACGATAAGAAAACGGTTTTCGTATCATTGGTTTGAAGGCCATGTAGTCTCCTTTTCAAGATGCTCTTGACTTTGGAAATCTTTTAAGAGATGAATAAAATATAGAGTAAGCCGTAATGACACATGTTTTCAAGTTTTCACTTTCCAGCTCCGAAGGGGGGGGGGGGGGAGAAGAGGTGATCCTCATCCATAAAGTTTTCTACTACCCTATTAAAAAAAAATCACCACCCGAGGGAGTTAATGCTATATCTGGGGCCCCTTGTAAATAATTCATGCAGCTTTACATTGTAAAAATACGGGTGTCCCTATTTCTTTTCAAATCACTGTATATATTCAGCCGGGTCGAAAAAAAGTGTTTGATAAACTCGGTCTTAAATATTCTTTGGCTTATTGTGCTTATCCTCGATGGAAAAATTACCCTACATTGGGTTGTAAGCTTCCTGGAACTTTTTTAAAAACGTTCATTTTTTGGGCAAAACCCACTTTTTGTATTAGGAAAGCTTTTGTTCCTCAAAATTTTCAACAACAAAAAAATTAAAATTAAAGCTTCGAAAATGATTAATATCAGCATTAAAATTATGAGAAATCTGCTCGTTTTGGATGTGGCTTAAAATCCCAGGATTGTAAATACCGGGACTGTCGGAATGGAAAAACTCCGTGATCCCGAAATCCCGGGATTGAATCCCCTAATTTTAATAGGGTTTTTATATATATATGAAGTTATTGCCATTTTATATTCTTTTTTTAAGTACTCTATATGAAATGTTAAATAAAAGTGATAAAAACTCTGGCAAAAATTATAAAATTCAGAATTTATGTGTGTAAAAAGTGCTTTCACCGGTTCTAAAAAAACTTTGTTTATTTACATATATTGGAGTTATAGTAATTTTATATTTTTAAGGGTATTTGAAAGCAAATGTTAGTGCGTTTTGTTCCTAAAATTTTTATTCCATTGCTTATAAAACCTAATATGTATTAACTTCATTGATTGATTGCTTAAAAAACAGTTTATAGACTTTATTTTGTAGAGAATTATTAAAAAGAGGACTTTATTTGCATTTATTTGCAAAACATAAAAACAATGGGTTTTTTCTAGAGTAAAATTTTTTTAGCGTAGATAAATTTTGAGTTGATTTTTAGAATAGCGTAGGTTTTTTGAAAAAAGTAGGTATTGAATAATTTTTTTTTAATATATGATTTGTTTATGATGCTAAATGGTTTGATATAAATCAAAAATGAATTAAATTAAATTTACAATCTTTATAAAAGTTTCTCAATATAAGTTTTAATAGTTATATGTAGCTAGTTTCAAAAACTTTTTTATAATTGCAATAATCAGTCGAACCATTTCAAAGATATTAGAGCCTGCTCTGTTTTTTTTTTTTATTTGTATATTTTGATGATCCAAAAATGCTTGATGTTTGCTCTAATTAATTTGAAGAAAAAACATTTATTTACGTACTATGAGTTTATTTATTATTATGCCCCACTTTGTAACTGCCAGTCGCTGTTCGCCCATCTCAGTTGCCGGTTTCCCTTTTTCTCAATCAAATTAAATACCATACATTTTCAAATAAAGTGCATTTCAAACAAGCTGTATGTAGTACCTATAATTCAGATTTTAATTAAATTCCATTAGAGTTTTTTTTCTGTTCAGCCAAAACTTGAAGCAGCAGCAGCATCTTTAATGTTGGCTCAACAACGCTTAGACTCTGAGCTAGAGTGATCATAGCGCGGAGGGAGTGGGGGAGGAGTGAAGTACAAACAGAGAGTGATCAAAATTAATATCCAACAATTTCAATGATTTATTGATTGAGTAAATCATTATTCTTCATTTATGCTGACAGCAAAATGGAAATGATGACGAAAACTAAGCGGCAGCAGCAGCGATAAAAACAGCAGCAACAACATTGAAGTAACATTAAGTAGCTGTAGTGCGTGGTACTCTCGAGGCGCAGCAATAATTTCAAGTGTTCATAGCTTTATGCTCCATGGTAATAAGTGGCAGCTAGTGCTTCAATTTAAAACATACCCGAAGCTGCTGATGTGCTGTTTATTGTTTTATTGATGTTTTGCATTTTTAACAAATCATTTTCGAACCATTTAAGAAAATGGCTTTGTGTGTGGTTCTCTAATAAACGGACCACAAAGATCGTTCGTCCGATTGCCACACAGTTGCGTGTAGCTACAAAACAATCAGCTGTAGTTCTACTTTAATAACAGTCTTTGAGCTAAGCGTTTTTGCTGGATTAATACTTAAGCAACGCTTGTTTCTGTAAAACTGCTAAATAATAGTTTAAATTTCTGCGAAACCCTAGCTAAAGATTCAGGTGCAGTTGTTGGGAGGAGCACTTCAACTTAACTGGCTGCTCAAAGTCATTGATCTGTAGACTCAGGTGAAAAGAAAAGCCAACAAGTGAATTTCTCAAGTTTCGGCATATGAAAGAGAATTATTTTTGACTGCGACCAGAACCGCCCCTGCGCTCAAAACTGCCTAGTTAATTGCCTGCTTTAGGAAACGCTTTCTTCACCGAAAAAATTAAAAAAACACCTTCTTCAGCTATACGCTCGCTTGATGTAAAGCTGCTTAAGTGTACAAAACAATAACTACTACAACAAAGTAGAAAAAATATAAAAAAAAGGATTATAAAATTTAAAAAGTAAATCGTGCGTACAAAGTTGAATTTTTAATCATGACTCCCATGAGTATCACATCGAAGCGTTTAAAATTTCCTCATAAAACACCCAAAAAATTATATAAGAAATTAACAGAAAAAAAAGTAAGACAAGATCAGATGCAATCTTACAACGTGGTACATGAAGATGAGCCCCCAATAAGCTGGCCCTCAATATATTTTGGATATTTTTTGTTGGCGGCTGCTGTCATCATCGTCGTCATCGTCATTATCAGCAGCAGTATCAGCATTAACTTTGCTTGCATTGTCGTCTTGTATTACTTTGCTTGGAAAAAATACGCTTTATCAGCTACTGATCTTCATCTTTCTGCTGCTGCTTTTTGCTATATTCACTGTTCTTGATCAGCAATATGTATAATATTTTTTGTTGTTGTTGCTGTATTTCACCTGATGACGACAGCACGTTGCTGCTTTCTTAATTTCCTTACCATCTCAGGTGTTTTCTTTGCAAGTTTTGTAGATTTAATCAACAACTCGAAGGTGGTGGCATCTTCCAAAATTAGGTCAATCTTCAGCAGTAACGCTGACAGGCTACAGGCTATGAATTAATAAGCAATATTTTGGTGTGCTAAGATTTTATTTTATTATTCAAGGTGTAAAACCTCTGTTGATAATGAGAAAAATATAATTTGTTGGATACAATATCTTTAAGATTCACAGATAGCTATGGCAGACAAGAGAAGCAAGCAAGTTCATCAATTTGAAGCTGTTATCAGTAATATTTTTGGTGCAAAATATGACAGAAAGAGTATTTAAAAACATTGAACGACAGAGGTTTAATTTATTTATTGAACAGAAATATTCATTATTTTAATCTATGTCTTCAAATCACAATATCTTAATCAGGGCGGAGCGATTATATATGAGAAAATTAAGTACCTTTGTATCTGGTTTTGGATAATTCCAAAAAATTATAATTGTGGGCGAATTCACTGACCACTTTCAGCGAGTTTTGCAAGTTTTTTTGATATAAAGTGTTTGTGAGCTTTATCCCTCTCCACACTCAATGAGAGAGTAACAAAAACTTGCTGCATGCTCTTTGGCTTGATTAAAATAATTTTTATATTTGTAGAAAACTTGCAATAAAGGTGATCGAACCTCTGAATGACGTCGAGTTCCGAGATTCAGAATTTTTTTAAATTCGAACGTTGCGATCACCTATTTACCTATTACACCGTAAGTTTGAAACGAGAAAAAATCAAAATATGCTTTTTTAACGTAAAATTGGTTGCTGATTCTCCAAAAAAATTATAAATTTTGCGAGAAACTAGTTTTAACTACTTTTTTCTGGTCCTTATTTATATGAGACGAAAAATTCAACGTTCAGATTTCTGCCGAACAATAAGCAGCGTAGAATAAAATATAAGCATTCAATATTTTTCTTGCTAAAAAACGCATTGAAAATTATGAAGTTCTAATAAGTGATATGTTAGACACATTCGATGTAATTCACTTCCGTATGTCTCTGAAAATGAATTTTTAGTACTGTCATCTGGATGAATTCGAGCTTCAAATACCCTCAGAGTCGGACGTGCAAGCCATGTAAACCAGATACAAAGCAAAAAATTTGACGTTTTTTGTCCTTTATATGTGTTAATGAGAAATAAGTTTGATCATTTTAACCATTAAGTTAAAAGTAATTGAAGAAATCGAAAGAAATGTACAGATGCCCACAATCGTGAACTTTTCGAATTAATCTAGAAAAATGTTGGTAGTAACAACGTGTTATTTATTAAATATATTAATCTTATATATTAATAGGCAAACATCAAATGTTGTCGTACACTTTTTCGATATTAATTTTAGAATAAGGGCAATGAAACTTATATCATTCGAAAGATACTGCACCCTTTAAGTACAGAATCATTTTAGATTTTTAATTTATGACCTCTGAACCGAAATATTAACGTTGAAAGTTTGTATTATTTTTAGTTAGGAATCTCTGAGCTAGGAAGAGGTAGAATGATGAATGAGGTATTAAATGATAGATCTGGTGAAAGTATGATTACATTTTAGAAGGGTCCTTTGATCTGAAATATGAGCGTAAAAAGAGCATTTATTAAATAAAAGCTAAACTGTAACAGATGAAAGAATATAATGTAAGAAGGAGTTTTAGACATTGATAAGGTGTGCAAAAAATACTTCGAACATTTTGCGCCATCTCTTACGGATACCCTACAATAAGCATTTTTTTATGTTAAAAGTGTGAATATATATTGTGAGGGTGAAATTTCTTACAAACAGCAAATTATGAAAATTGTCCGTTATTTTGGCATGAAAATTATTGTGATAGCTCGAAAACTATAGATGTTTACAGTACAACGTATTTTTGTATGAAACGACGTTGGTTCGAAATATAACGGTATACGAAAGCTTTTTGGTAATATTTTTCTTTGGATAATATGTTAAAAAAAATTCCCGTTATACAGACATCAAAACTATTGGAGATCTCAAAAAATGTAAATTTTCTCAGTACAATGTATTTCCTTGAAGCAGGGTCATCGCCTCAGAATGAGAAAAAACGATTGAAATTTCAAGTTTTGATTTTGCAAGCAAATATCTTGGCTATTTTTCACTAGATTTTCATCAAATTTTCTTTGGCTGAAAGATCAATTAATTGACTTTGGAGAAATAAGAAAAGATTTATCGTTATCTCACCTATTCAATGTTTTGTATGGTTTTTAAAATACTTCTAAAATATTCAGTTTTTGCTCAAAAAAAAAGGCCAAACGTTTATGTTGTCGTAATTTTGTTTTCTTATAACATTTTATTTTTTTACACTCTTTCATATGACTTATTATTTATTAGCAAAAATTGTTCATTTTGACACATAATGAAAAAAACAGTTTCTATCATCGAAAATCATGAGCTAACCCCTATGATTTTTTGATGAAAATTAAATTTTTCAAAATGCTGTTTTTATATTTTCTACAAAGTTTTACAGCTTAAAAAGTAATTTCTGGGAAAAAATTTTCAAATATTTCAAATCACTCCAAATTTATATACACAAATCTATGTTTTAAGCCATTTCGTTATACATAAAAATAGGCGAGGAGAAACAGTTCTTCCGTTTTTCTGAACCGATTTTGATAATTTTTTAAATAAATTAAAGTAGGGAGAAGAAGTTCATTGAATAGTTATGTGACGTTTGACCCGAAATATGAGCATTGAAAGAATATTTCTATAGTAAAACCTAAACTATAAGAAATGGAAGAACATGGCGAAGAAGGAAATTTTAGATATTAATACAATGTAGGAAAAACATTTTTCACAGTCTCTTACCTGCAATAAGCATTTTTTATAGTACATTAATTATTTTACAAATAGTAAATTCTGAAAAATGTTTATATAAAAGTTATGACGATATCTCGAAAATTGTTGCTTTATCTCGAAACTTAAGATTTTCTTAGTACAACACATTTTCTTAAGGCAAGGTCAATGCCTCAGAATGAGTAAAGCGATTGAAATATCAGAAAGTTGGTCGAATTTCGACAACAGGCGATACTAGTTATTAATAAATATGTATCTGCCTTGTTTTTTTTTTTTGGGCAATGTATTTTTTCATGGACATGTGCTATTTCTAAAATTAAAAAATAAATTTCATTGATTTTGAAAGTGGTTTAAGTTAATTCATTGGCATCAAGAATATTGTTGTTTCTGGAAAATGTTAAGTATGCTAATTGGGCTAATAAATTTTACTTTCTATGGCACGAAAAATATTATGCTATTATATTATCACATATCAATATGTTTTCGCAAGACCTTGCTTATCTTGACACTAACGTAAATATACTTGGGCCACTTCCGAAACAACCGCCTCAAATGTATGTCTAAAGATTTATTTAAAAATATATATAGACCAAATTCATACATGAGTAAAACCGGCTAAAAACTATTCCAACCTTCCATACAAAATTGTAGTGCGCACCGAGTTAAGCAACCAACTGTACACAAACTTATTGATTGCACTGTAACTATGTTTATTTTTATATTCACCACGCACAATGACCCGTGGTTATATATTAGGGGTATTCACAGGTTGTTGCGAATTGCAAGAGTGTGAAAATGCAAGATAATTTTCGCACTAATGAGTGAACATCAATATTGCAACTTAATTATGCAATAAAATTAAATGTCGAATGAACAGTAAATATATTGCCACCTTATTTCAAAATCATAAAATGTTATTAAAATCAACGTACAAACTTAACCTTTTTACAGTTTTACCCAGGTGGCAACTACGTCGAAAACAACCAAAACATGAATCATCTGTTTAGGATCATTGCTTGTGTGTTCTCGCAATTGGTTTGAGCAGTGCGTAATTCGAGAAGAGTTGCAAAATTGCTTCCAATGTGTTTGTTGTTGGAATGATGCAAAAGTTCGCAATCATGCATTTTTGCATCGTCGCAACTGCGTTTCGCATCAACCCGTGAATACCCCTATTTATTTTGCATTACGCACTTTCGCACTAAGTTAATATTCTGTTTCTTCCACTCGCGCATTTTAACGTCATTATACATATTAGTTACATTTATTTACATTACGCACTTACTCTTTAAGTTAAAAATTGCTTTTCACTCACGCACTTTTATGTAATTATATTATTGAACACTATGTATTAATATTATGCACATTTTTGTATATGATTTAGAAACTTAAAAATACCGTTATTTAGCTTTATAAACTCCGACGTTTTGAAATGAAGTTCAGTAATTAGACAAGCTTCAAATCAGCTGAATTAATTATTCCAAGCCTGAGTGCATTTTTATGCCGGCTGACAATTAAAAAATATTAAATATTTAGAGCCAGTGGCGTTTTTAAGCGCCGGCAAAGAAACTCGAGGCAGGTCCTTTTTTTATTAAAACAAAAATTAACCAAAAACATTACAAAATAACTCCCTAAAAACGGTGTAGTACTTTAAAATTCAACAAAAATTAATGCAAGAACTTCAAATTTTACACATAACCTTAAATATTAGTTATGCTTTCTGAGTATGATATTCGAAAAAATCAAATAATTTCTTGAATAGAGTCCTTATATAACAGTAAAATCTCTTAAAATTACACAAAAAATAAACACAAGGTCTTGAAATTTTGCAGTTGAGCTTAAATTTTCAATATACACTGCTAGTTTCAAATTTGGCACAATCAAATTAAAACTTCGACCACCTTCCATACAAAGTGACGTCACCAATATAGTAAAACCTTTATTTATAAAATTGTTAATATTAACAACACAAAAATTGTTTCAATAATATTATATTTAACACATAAGCTATGGTACTTCAAACGAACTTATTCTAATTTGGATGTTTAGGAAGTAGTACAAAAAACCACGACTATACCCTACACAAAATGACGTCATCAATATAATAACACCTTTAAGCCATATATTCGAAGTACCTATACCTATATGGTGAATATAAGTGGCTATGGGAGTATTTTAACTAAGACCCAGCCAAAAACAATTTTTTTGTTATTTGAAACCTAGTTTAGAAGAAAAATATATCAATTGCAACAATTTGTTGCTTTTTTTAGAAAACAGAAAACATATGTAAAAGTAAGTCATGTGTTTAGATTTAAGGTGATAAGAGAACTGGAATTAATAATAATTAATAACCTTCTTTTTATTTCAGAATACATAGACTTTTTCCAAACATTTTTAGCTAATTTAACTTTTGTTATTCTAACGATCTTATACTAAAATCAACTCAACAACAGCTCCAAAAAACAAAATTTTATACTCCCCCACTATACCGATCACCGAACTCCGCATTCCTGCACATATCAGAAAACAGCAAAATCCAATCTAAATTCGAAACATTAACGTCTTAATTATTTCCGCCATTTATTAAATTGAAATATCAAAGAAATCGCCAACAATTCAGAGTGCCAAACAAATTATTTCGTTCATTCATTCACTCGTTGCCTGAAGTGGAGCTGAGCTGATATCTAAAGTGGAGCCACTCACATCATCATCATCTTCAAGTGCGAACGTATGTAAACAATAAGGCCGACAGACGAATGGACGGACGGACAAATGAACTGCAAGATATCATTAAGTTTTAAGAATTATAGCCCAAGACCAATAACAATAAGCAATGTACATAAGTGCA
Source organism: Dichetophora obliterata (assembly GCA_963920525.1). Classification (NCBI taxonomy): domain Eukaryota; kingdom Metazoa; phylum Arthropoda; class Insecta; order Diptera; family Sciomyzidae; genus Dichetophora; species Dichetophora obliterata. Next base: position 42,928,919 of record OY986438.1, on the reverse strand, counting down.
AAATTTTAAAACAACAACAACCATAACAAAAACAGCGACCGACTTAAAACCCATTTCTTTTAGATTTTATGTAGATCCATTTCAGCTGTCGACGCTGTTCATAAAATTTTGTTGCGCTCACTGGCCGCGGCAACAGCAGCGTCAGCTTCACTTATTTTAACAAAAGCATTAAAAATTAAATAAAATTAGCCCAGCACAAAACAATGCGGATCATTTCATGAAAAAAGTCTAAGAAAAAGCACAAAAAAGAATTAACAGAACGTAACTCGTACAAACGAATTGCAACACTTTCGCGCTCAGTGCGCGGCCGCTTTTACAGTAAGCCAACCCGGACCGCGCAAAAAATGTCTCAATGTAGAGCACGCAATATGCCACAGCGACTAAAACTAATTGACCCTCAGTGCGATTGAAAGCAAGAAACAACAACAACAAAAAAAACACTTTAAATAATTTGGACGCGCTTTTAATTTAGATGCCAGGCTAGGCCCTCGGTTGTGGGCGCACATAGGGCACGTGAGGGGGAGATACTGCGAAGGGCGCTGCCGTTTGGCCAGTCTAGCAGTTGCGCTAATGTGTATTGGTAGCAATTTTCATCAACAAAGTCGTTGTTGCTGTTTATTAATTTGTTTTTGGCGCTCGTTTTAATTAAATTCAACTGCGCAGCCGCAACGTTTGCTGTCACATTTTAGCTGTAGCTTCATCTACTTCTAATCTAAAAATACAATATTAATTTTCTGTTGCTGTTGTTGGTTTTTTTAGTTGCTTTTTCTTAAGATTTGTTATAACACAAAGTGTTGTTGTTGTTTTTGTAATCATTCTGCTGATGGTGTTGATGCGAATTGATGTGAGAACCGCATGACGTTGAACACACGCACTGAGTGCCAGTCCAGTCATCCGGCCCAGTCTCTGGTGTTGTTGTTTGTATTGCAAATAGCAACAAATTAATAGCATTTCTTCGCTTTAGTTATTTATAGTAAGCAATCACTGTGTTTTCATCCTTGTGGTCGAAACAAGTGGGGAAGTTATGATGATCTCATATTTAATAGGACCGCACTCCATAAGTTATTTAGATGTATTTCAACGACATTCAAGAGTCAGCAAAGAAAAATGTGCTTTTTTAACTCAAAGTGGGTCCATTATGAAGGAAATTTTTATTTTTAATTTTTTTTGGCAAAGTTATGTTTAGGTACTTTGTTAGTAGTTTTTTAAATATTGAATACTAGCATGCCACAATGACCCGCGGATTCGCCACGGACGTTTTCTCTTTATCAAAACCACAAATCCATTTTTGTGAAATTAGATCCAAAGAAACATAACCATTTTTAAACATGATATTTATTGTTTAAAATCTAATGGATTATTTTATATTATACACGTACTAAAGAATTTATTTGTAAACAATGTTGACGATTTTTTTTTCATGAGACAACACAAACAGATTTTATTTAGAAGTTACATCTAAAAAGGGCAACATAGAGCTGTTCATGTGGAAAGTATTCAACGCTCAAATTGATTTCTACAAAACTGAATGTTTGACCCTGCGCTTAATTTATTGTCATAGAAAAGAATAGTTTCACTAAAATTTAAGTCGTTTGGAAATAGTAGATCCTTTGGTATAAATGGAATTAGCGGAAACAAATCAACTTTTTCAGTACCACATCCGGTCAAAATGCTGCATTTAATCAAAAAGGTTTTTTATGGTCTTACTTGCAGGCGTGTATGGAAGAGGGTCAGTTTTCTGCTTTTCAAAATTCTGTAATTTTAACAGTATATTTTTAATACTGTTTGTCTAATCAATATGGTGTTTTTTAAAAATTTTGCTTTCACAAAGTCTGCACTCCATTTACAGCATTTTAACTGTATTTGAGATACAAAATGGTGGTTTTTAAGATTAAATTATTTGCCCTTGAACGGAAATTTGTTATTTTAAGCTTATTCACCTTAGTTGTTCTCAGTCTATATTTTGCAGAATTTTGGCATACAGAATTTTTAACCCAGTTTTATGTTAATGCAGAATTTTGTATACAGAATTTCATACATACAGACAACTGATACAGAACTGATACAGGCTGTAAGACTCCGTAATAAAATAATATGACACCCTACTTTTAACACTATTTTGGGGGGGGGGGGAGGTGGAAGAGGCCAGAAGGTTGTGAGGTATTGATAAATTCTGTTGGATAATGAACAGCTTCATCGAGGCTGACCATAGTGTCGACAGAGCAGTATACTTGCGTCGGTGCATTAGTATTCGAAAGTACCAGCGCATTCATTTGCCTACTTGCTCGTTGATAGGTGATTAAATTGCCCTGTCCTTGAACCAAGGTTCAGACTTACAACTTATATAATTAATTTCAAGACAAACTTTATGAATCAATTCTTGAATATAGTTTATCATAATACAAAGGCTGTAGTTATCCAGATTAATACGTCCTTTTTCTTTTGGTAGCTGTCCATTTCTTATTTTAAGCAACAAATGTACAAAAAAGGCGTTTGGAAGTTATTATCTACAGAATGGTGAAAACCGCATCAAAATACATTGCGTAGTTTAGAAGAAGTAAGTGAACAAACAAACAGACACAAAAAGCGACTTTAGTGTATACTATTTATAGATAAAGATAGATATAACTCGTCAATCTTGAATTTTAATTTGAGCCGCTATAAATGAAAGTGAAATAAGTTTATTTCTTAAAATCATATTAAAGATAAGATAAAGATAATGCAAAATTATTGACAAACTTTAATGAAAACAATTAAAATTATAAATGAAAAATTTCGTGTTTTTCATCCGAAGTCCTTTTCAAAAATTACTTTTTTACTATTTCCTTTATAAATGAAAAGGAATAATCAAATTGTTTTCATATATCGAGATGATAGAGGAAATAAAAGTAGAAAATAGAAATTAAAATAGTAGTAGAAATAATGGAAAAAATATGAATTGTAATCAACTTTCAATAATCCGTGAATACCCTTAATTTATGTAAGTTATAACTACTCTGTGAATTAGTACTTTAGGTGCAATCCTGTGAGGTTCTCTGTTTATTTACTTGTTGCTTTAAGTATTTTTATCGTTTATTTTTACATGATTAACTCCTTCTTATTGTCTAAGAGCTGAAAAAGTAGGGCTGCAAAATAAGCCACTAATTAAATAAACAATCCAACCGCATTAATTAAATCGTTTAAGAGTTATTTTCAGAATATTTGAAGAAAATAATAGCAAAACGAGTAGTAGAAAATAATTGTATATAAAGTAGTTGAAATAGTAGTAGTAGAGATAGTAGTTGAAATAACAGTAGAGATAATATATAAATCATTACAATCATTTCAAGCCGATCATCCCATCCTATACTATACAGTCATATGACACCATCATGCAAAGGAATAATTTCAAACGTAATAAAAAATAGGAGTAGAAAATCAGTCGAAACTAGTGGTACAAATAAAAGTACAAGTGGAAGAGCAAAATAGTAATAGAAATAGTATTAAAAAATTGGAGAAGAAATAGTATAAGAAAAAAAAATGAGTTGAAGAAGAAAATGGTAATAAAAATGGAATGAAAAAATTAATAAAAACTTAAAAATTTTACATATAAAGAAAATGTGAAATATTATAATGAAAACAAGGTGACAATTTTTGGTAAAACGATTTTTCCATTTTCTTGAAAATTTTATAAAAAAAAAGTTTTTAACATAAAACATTCAAGGCAGTTCCAATAAGCCCCAAACGTTTATAAACGGACTAATACTACTGAAGAAACACCTTTTTAAATGAAAGTGAAAAGTTAATTTGCTTTTACAAATCTAAATCGTTGTTGACATAAATGTTAAAGGAAAACTTCAAAATACTACAAAACAAGGGTCAAATATTTTTGCAACTTTACTCGCTTTTTTATGAAAATCACCTCATTCAGGCAAACATGAAATACCTGATAAATTTTAAAAGACGCTTTATAGCAGAAGATCAAAGACTTCTATAGTTCTTGGAAAAAAACATAGAATAAAGACAGTAATATATTATTCTTAAATATTTAAAAATCAAAATTTAAATAAAAAAAATCTAAAAAAACACAAGCAACCTTATTAATCTTTAAACAATTTGCTAAATTTTGCAGTAAAAATATGTACATAAAATCCTTTTTTTGGGTTTTAAAAAGGAAATTTAGAGAATATTATAAATTGGACTCTAATCTTTTTCATTCAAAAGAATTTTGTTTTTTCATGTTTTTTTAATATATGATCAATTTTTTGTGGTAATCATTTGTAAGCTTTGTCAATTTTATTGGCATTTTTTGTTTTGGGTGGTCGAATGAAAGTTCTGTAATTATTTGAAATTTCATGATGGAGCTTCATAACAAACCAATTTGAAAAAGAAAACACAAGTTTATATTTTCTGTAATTTAAGTGGTTTACGCATATAAAAATGCGTAGGCAAATATTAATTTTGTAACTCCGTTTTTAACACCGATAAGGAGTCGAGATGGATATAGAAAGGTATATATCTTCTTGATCAGCATCACATCCTGAGTCGATTTAGCCATGTCCGTCTGTCTGTGATACCAAGTGACTTTTCCAAAACTGTGAAATCTCTTCAAATTCCACAAAAATGTATCTAATGACCAAAGTTTGCACAAACTTAATTTTGTGCGCATAAGCTTTGTGCGCATAAGACTTTGGGTTTCAAATGTGAAATATTTGGGTAAAAACGACACCTTATAAAAGTTACGTCATCAAAATAATAAGACTTCCAATAAACTAAAATACGGTCATTAGGTATTTTAACTTCGGTCCAGTCGAAGATAACTCCTTAGTAGTTTTATTTTGTTTTAAACTCTTAGTGCCAATATTGAGATTAGTAAAGAAATAGGTTAAGCAGGAATTGTTTGATAGTAATATTAAAGAGTTGAAAATATCGTAAAATTTTATAAATATTTAGGCAGTTCACAAAGTTTCGTATTGTGTCCTATTGTTCTACTTTTTTACGTCTGTTGTATCAACAATGTTGTTGTTTCACATGCAAAATTAAGATAGTACAAATATATATATAACCCTGCGAACTAGTTATAGACGCTCATTAGCGCTCTAAAATATAAGTTTAACGTTAAAGTCGGCTTATTGCTTAGACACTCGAATACAGTAAACTTAATACTGGTTTTATTCTTGAAGCGAATCATTAGTTAAAAGCGTGCAAGTCATTCATTAATGTTTAATGTAAGGAAAAGTGTTAGCTATAGCTAATTAACTATTTAAATTTACTAGTATAGCCTGTGGTCGAAAATCGACCAACTGTCTATAAAACAGAGAACAAAAATTAACACTACGTACCGTATGTTAAGGTACTGTAGCGTAGATTTGAAAAAACATATCATTAAAGATGCATAGCGTACATGACAGTACTTGTTTGCCATTTTTGTAACGGTGAAGTTTGAGTGCTTGAACCCAAACATAAACCCATTTGCTATTATAGCATAAAAATGAAAAAAACTTTGTCATTACGAAGCTTCATTGGAAGAACTGCTTTGCAAAAACTTGTCCAACGGAGTTTATATCCCTCCCGAATTAACATCGAGAAGGGGTAAAATGTATGAGCTGGCTCTATTTTCATTCCAACCAACATTTTTTCCAAACATATTCACCCTTTCAGTCAGAATTTTGGAACACGTACAAAAAACTCAATAAATGAAGAAAATAGCCGAAAACAGTTCATAGACGTTATGACCCTAGAGGTTATCCTTGGAGGAGTCAAATGTATACGAAGGTCAAATGTTTTCATCTTAGGCATTTCTTTTAAACACCTTATGGTTTCTTTCATGGCTTAGCATTTTTCGGAAAACAAAATTAACATTTTTTTAACGCTCATTTTTCGGATCCTAGTTCACCAGACCTATGGAATGCTAAATGATTTCTTTCTTTCTTTCCCTCCATTTATAATAAATAATAAAAATGTCCGACAGCTTTCGTTCTTCATGGTATGAAAATATATATTTATTTATAACTTTTGATTGGTAGGAGATATTAAGGAAATTTTTAACCAAAATTATTTTGGAAGCTGTATTACTTTAAAAAAACCAAAGAAAAACACATAAAGAAAAATTCATTAGCGTCAAAAAATCCATGATTTTTAATGATAGAGACTGTTAATTGGTTTTTGTGTCAAAACGAAGTGGTTTTTGCTAATGGTGTATCATATGAAAGAGAGTGAGAAATTAAAAAATAAAAGAAAAAAAACAAAAATAACTTTTGACCTAATTTTGGAGCGAACTTTGAATATTTTAGAGGTTTTTTAAAACAATATATATTAAAGAATTGTTGAGGTAACGGTAACTTTAGTTCCATTGTTCTATAGGGATTTAATTGAACTTTTAGTCAAAGAAAATTTGAGGGTAATCTATTAGAAAATAGCCGAGATATTTGCTTACGAAATATAAAATTGAATTTTAAATAGTTGTTTCTCCTTCTGAGGCGAGCCTTAGCCTCTAAAAAATGCGTTGTACTAAGAAAATCTTAAGTTTTCAAGATATCGCAATAGTTTTATCGCAAAAAAATAACGGGGATTTTTTAACATAATATTTGTAAAAAATACTACCCAAAATGTTTTCGTTTACCGTATTTTTTTAAGCAACAACTTTTCATACAAACGTACGTTATATTGAGAACTTTTATAGTTTTCAAGATATCACAATAATTTTGATGCCAAAATAAAGGAAATTTGTAAAACTTTACTATTTGCTAGAAATTTGACCATCACAATACATATTTACACATGTTACATAAAAAAATGCTTATTTTGGGGTATTCGTAAGATATGTCGAGAAATGTTTGGAGTATTTTTTGTACATTTAGCAATGTCTAAAATTCCATCTTGCATTATGTTCTTCTATCTCTTATAGCTTAGCTTTTATTTAAGAAATGCTCTTTTTACGCTCATATTTGAGGTCGAAGGGCACCAATCTAAAATCCAATCATACTGTACAAGCCTCTTCACCCAGACCTTTCATCCGATACCTCGTTCACCATTCTATCTCTTCCTAGTCCTGAGATTCCTTACTAAAATTAATATAAACTTTATACGTTCATACGGGTCAAAGGTCATCAACTGAAAATTTAACTTCCTTCTGCACATCTATGATGCAATACCTTTCGAATGATATACGTCTCATTGATCTTATTCTAAAATGAATATCAAAAAAGTGTACGACAACATTTGAATTTTGCGTATTAATATATAAGATAAAGAATAAACTTGTGTATAAAACATCACACAAAACTGGTTTTATTTAATTATTAAAATTAATCAAACTTAAAAGTAAAATTATGTATAAAACATAATACAAAACTGGTTATTTAATTATTAAAATTAATCAAACCTAAAAGTAGCTATTGAGAGTGCTATCTATGTTTAGCTGTGTTTGTTTACTTTTGCTTCATAATCAGCTTTGAAGTTTCTGCAATAAACGCCGGCAAAATTGAAGCAAACCACGATATTCAGGTATATTAAGTTAGAAAAAAAGCGGATAAAAAAGTATTTGTTAATTTATGTTGTAGAAATTTGTCATACAACGATACAACGGTTAAAAGATGCTCACATGTGTGGTATTTTGTAGAAGTTTGATATACGACATAGGACATAAGACAGGCCTAATTGTCAAGTTTCAGATTCGAATATCGTAAAAAACAAAACTTTAAGCTCGGTGCAAGGAAGTAAGTTAAGAAATGCATAAATATTTAAGCAAATCAAACACTTCATATAAGTTACAACTTAAAATTTATCTTGTACGGAAAAATTACATAAAAAGCCCTCCAAAGAAAAAGTAAAAAAAATTTTGTGCAGCACATCGAAAGGGAAAACCTAAGAGCAGCAAACAAAACCGCAGAGCCAAGAAAAAGTTAATATATAATGACTGGCTAAATTGGAACTTTTCGCAAATAATTTATAATTAAATATTACGTTTCAACAAACATACTTACAAATTAACAAAATAACAAAGTATTTATCAAGTTTTGAAGCTAATTTATCTTCGGACTCGTGTTTTCATTTCATTTTTTAAGTAAAGTTAATGATTATTTTTGTGTTATTTAGGTGAAGGGCTACTTGTTCATATTTTACGAGCGTAATTTATAAATAAACGTCAAGGTTTTAATTTCAAAGTATTTTGAAAGCACGCTCTAAAAATGATTTCTTTAAATAATAGCAAAAATAGAGATACAAGAAGAACAGCAGCCAAACATGAGCTAATTTAAGTTAAATATTTAAGAACGTGTACTTTAAAAATAAAATTAAAGATATAAAAACAGAGATACAAGCATGTTGTTCTGAACTAACCACCAGCATATATAAAAATCCAGGCGCAGGCGTGAAGTGAATAAAAGTTACACATTACAGAACTACGTTATATAAAAACAATAATAATAGCAATAACAATAACAAACCAGGCATGAATTTATATGAAGAATAAATATATTAAAGCCACTAAAAATCGTGGGAGAAATAAATTCAGTTATTTTATGCGTTCACGCTTATGAGCTTGAGCTTGCGTTTACGTCTTGTGTCTCGAGTCTTGTCCAGAGTCTTTAGAATCGCCGTGACTGCAACTAGAGCGTTGGACTCTACGAATTGACTGTAGGGCTCGTCTTTCGCGCTTGATCGGAGATTCTTTGAAGAATACATTTAATTTTATGCGCCTGCGCTGCGGTCTTTATTGTTTCTTTAAACGTCTATAATTCAAATAAAAATGAGCCAGAAGTGAAATAATGGTTGAGAAATAAATTTCGATTTTATTAAAAAACATTTTTATGGCTCATTAACTTCGGTTTGCTCAGAAATTTGCATATTTTTTCACAGTAAACAAGCTGCTGTTGCGTAGTTAGACGAAGGGAATCTTGTTTTTTATAGAAATAAAAGGAAGTCATGGCTAGTTCGTTTAATGTTACTAATTTTGCGATATAAAAAAGTGCTATAATATAGCACAATCTAGTGCTCAGATATGAGTAGTAACTTCAGCTAACAAGCTGCAAAGGTTAAGTTGCTTAAAAACAAGTTCAAGAGCAGATTCTTTGAATGCTTAGTAAATTTTTGATTACTCACTCCGGTCTAACTTAACGTTTCCCACACAATTGGAATCAATTGAATTAAATAGATACACAAGTTCGCTGAGCATCAGTGGCGTAGCCAGGCTCACATAGTTTGAGTACTTTATGTCTCAAAAGTGAATTTACATTAACTAGTTTCACAGAATTTTAAGCCATCTGGAGCCGGTTGCGCCTCTGGATCCATAACATCGCAACAAAACGGTACTCAATAAGCACTCAAAAAATATGTGCGCCCGATTCCACTGAAGTGCATTCAAGCAAACCAAAGAAAACACACATCATCAGTAGTCATCATTGAATCGGAGCGACTCTTTTGAACCTCTGCCTGTCTGTCTGGCTGTTTGTCTGTCTCTCCCAGCGGCAGTCACTTCATCTGTCCATGCTGTCAAAACCAATGATGACGAACACACTCAAAACTGGCAAGTTTGTTGTTTGAACAAGCCCACTTGGCACTTGTTGTTGTTGTTGTAACATTTATTGATTATTTCGTTGATGAGTTCGTTAGCTCAACATCCCCAAGGTTTTCAAAGAAATACGAAATCGTTTTCAAATCCGAAAAAAGGCAAATCCCATCAAAGACACCAGCACCTTATCCGTATCCTTCCCTCTAGTAAGGGTTTGTTTTTACAGCAGTCCTGGAAAACTAGCATAAGCCCTTCAAAAATTAGTTGTCTTCATTTTTTTTCATATGTTTCATAAACAAACTAAACCAAATTTATTTATTTTTGAATGCTTACTAAACGTTTATTTGTTTTACGATTAAAACTGACAAGCAAAACAACAACAACTTCAACTCCCAACAACAGCGTGTAGCCTGAAAAAAGGTGCACTTCAAGTAGCAAACTGCACTTCAGACCGACCCACTTAAGAGGCAAGAAAGACCACAACGTTGAGCAGGCGCGTAGCGATACGGCGCTAACGTTGTCGCTGCTACTATCAGCATAGCATCAATCAAGCCACGACTCTCGACGTCTTAAGCGAAGATGCTGCTAAAGAGCATGGGCTCAGCACTCAACAAAGTGGCCACTTCCTGTCCTGTTACACTGTCATCAAGTGTCAAACGCAGTAGGGAAATTATTGTAGGTACTCTCCGTGTGCAGTCAAGAGCTATGTTGCATTTGTTTGAACAAACTTTTTTTTTAATGCTCGTGATGGGGAAGTTTTGAGAAGGGAGCAGAAATGTTTTAGAGAATTAATCAAATAATAAAAGACTAATTTTGAGCAATTCGTGGTTTAGAGTGTTGTTAGTTTGCATGAGTATTTTGGAGAAACTTTCGATTCGATGCACCTATTCAAGCACACAGACTTCCAGTACAAATAAAAAGGTTACATTCCATACAATATACATACAACAATGGCTTGATTCAGGCCTCACATAAGACAAATAAGACAAATCGAGAAAATTATAAAAATATTTAGAAAACTTGTTTTTAAAATATTAAAGAATAATTAACCGTTGTTGTTTTATTTGCACTATTCGCTTCAATTTTAGAAATTTTAACAGAGGTATCTAGTATTATTAAGAAGATTTTCTTTTTAATAAAAATCAACAGAAATTTTGCCTTTAAATAAAATTCAATAGTATCAAAAAGTTTAAAATTTTGTTTTATCTTAAACACATTTTTTTTAAGAAAGTATATAAAAAAATTATCTTATTATTTTAAGTTTTCTAGTGAGTTTCATTGAAAAGCTAAATCCGCTTGAAATTATTAGTTTCTTCGTGACTAGAACCACAAAATTAATTCGTATACCTTTGTTCTAGTTAATTCTATTTCTAGTTTAATCGCAGTAGAAATTTTCAAAGTGTATCTGATAGAAACGAAATGCCGGATAGAATTCAGGAGTTAGAGAAACTCTTTGATCTTTAAATTTTTTTTTAAATTTGAATAAGTTCTTAACTTCATTTAAAATTTAAAACTGAAATTTAATCATTTTTTCAACACGGAAAAAATGCTTTTAAAAAAATCCAAACATTGGTGTGGAATTTTGTTCACTCCCGTTTATTAATCTTACAGCACAACTTGAACAAAACACAGCACAATAAACGAATTTTCGAAAAAAATAAACGCTGGCTTTGTTCCTAAATATATTGCAAATACGTTAGTTTGTGTGAGATTCATTATGTTACAATGCAGCGCATCTGAAATTTCTGAAATTCTGATTTGGAATCAATGCGGTACATGAAGACAAAATGCAAAAATAAGAATAAATTCGTATCTATGAACCCTTTATGAAGCTATTGTAAAGAGTGTTTTTTTGAGGTATAGAACTTTAAGTTGGCAACACTGTTTTAACTGGCGGTCATTTTGTCAGCTGTAAAGTGCTTTTCTTTTGTTTTGTTTAGTTTGGTATTTCTAAAAAGACGCTTCCAAATTTTGCAAATTTATTTTGAAAATAATGGTTATGAAAAAAAGGTCAACATAATCGACCATCAGAGCAATTAATTCGACTTACTCTGGACCGTTTTCGCACCACGCTTGCTCTAAATGCCAATGCTGTAGAGCGTAACGTAGCAGAAGACCAGAATCAGTCTTTCCGTCATCGTGCACAGGAATTGGATATGTGTTCATCCACTTTATGAAAGATTTTGCGGAAATATCTTGGTTTGCGTGCTTTCAAAATCCAACTCGTGCAAGAATTAAAGCCACACGATCACCTAGCAAGGCGTAGGTCGGTGAATGGGCCCAAACCAAGATTGCCGTTGATCCCGATTTTCATAAGAGAATTTTGTTTAGCGATGTAGCTCACTTTTAACCCGACTATGGCGAAGCAAAAGGAGAGGTATATGTGTTTTACAGGTATGTATATATATGTTTGTATGTATGTTTGTGTGTGTGTGTTTGTATGTATGTTGAAATGTATGTATTCATCTGTTCCACTCTCACTTCTAAACTGCTTATCATAATTTGACAAATGAGGTAGCGTTGGAAGCGCTTTGATAGTCTTCTGGGTAATGGCCATGTGACGTCACATTTAATTTAATAAAGCGCCCTCTAGCGGACATAAAGTCATGAGAAAAACATTTTTTTAGTGGCATAAGCAAATGCGGTATCTTTGGAAGCGTTTTGATCGTCTGCTAGCTATGACGTCACATTAAATATAATATGGCGCCCTCTAGAGGACAGAAAGTATGCTAAGCCCCTTATCAGAATTTAACAAATCTGGTATCGTTGCAAACGTTTTGATCGTCCGCTGGTTAAAGGTTATATAAAGTAGCATACAATTTAATATAGCGCCTCTATATTCTAAATTACTTATCATAATTTGATAAATAAGGTATCGTTGGAAGCGTTTTTTTAGTTCACTTAACATAGACATTGTGACGTCAGATTTAATTGAATGTGGCGAATTCTACAGGACATAAAGTCATGCTATAAAAAAATTTTAAGTGCCATAATAAACATCTTTGTTTTTAAATTGATCATCAAATAATTAATAAGTAGTTAAACTTTCGATTATATAAAAATTGTATCCCCAAAATTATTTAAATAAAAAAATAACTTCAAAAAAACTAAGACCCGACTACTAAAAATCACGCTCTAAAAAGTGTGAAACAAGAAAATGTTCGCATCTGAAATTTTTATGCATAAACTATTCAATGTTTTTTGTATATTAAATAAGCACCTTACACATAATATATTTTATTGTATTTTATACATATTCATAGTGTATGCATAAAAATTTCAGATGCGAACATTTTCTTGTTTCATACTTTTTAGAGCGTGATTTTTGGTAGTCGGGATTTAGTTTTTTGAACTTATTTTTTATGGTTGAATGGCTACGCCAATAAACAAAACTCCCGTACTTGGAGTGACGATAATCCTCAAGTGCATGTTGAGACACCGTTAAATCCAGAAATACTGACTGTTTGGTGTACGTTATGGGCTGGTGGAATCATTGGTCCGTACTTCTTTAAAACGATGCTGGCCACAGCATTAGAGTCAATGGTGACCGCTATAAAGCCATGATTACTAACTTTTTCGTTCCTGAATTGAACAATGTGAATAATATGCAGGAGCTGTGGTTTCAACAAGACGGCGCAACGTGTCACACAGCTCGTGCCACAATTAATTTAATGAAGGAAACGTTTGGTAACTGCATAATTTCAGGTTCCGGATCCGTGAATTGGCCACCAAGATCGTGCGATTTTACGCTGCTAGACTGTTTTCTATTTCTGTGGGGATACGTGAAGTCGCTAGTCTACGCCGATAAGCCCGAGACGATTGACCACTTGGGGAACAACATTCGTCGCGTTATTGCCGATATATGGCCACAAATGTTGAGAAAAAGTGACTTAAAATTGGACCTCCAGATTAGATTACGTCCGAACCAGCCGTGGCGGTCATATGCCAGAAATCATATTTAAATAAAAGTGCCAAAAGATTATCTTTTGAATAAAGTTGATTTCATGTCAATTTTAAAAATGCATCCTTGTTTTATTCCATTTCTAATTTCTATACCTCTAAAAAAACACCCTTTATATGCAAAATAAATATTGTTGGTTAATTATCGGCTTATAAAATATCTGTTAAAAAATCTTAAAAGTTTTATTACAGCTTTAAAATTTTCATCCAATAACAAAATAAAACAAAGATTAGTGCGATCTTTGAGTTGTATGAATGGAAAAAGTCTTTAAAGACAACACAACGCAACACAACTTAACAACAAAAAGTAAAAAACAACTTCTTTTATTCACAATCAATTTTTTTTATTCAAAAATCAATGGCGAAGTAACTCAATACACATCGTCAGGATTAAGTTTAATATTATGCAAACTCAACAACTAAAATTATTTCTACTATTAATTTTGTAAACTTAAATCAAGCTTAAGTTGTTAACTTATTGACAATATTTTTGCTTACATAATTTTATGCACAATATCGTTTGAGTTATAATAAGAACCGACAACAACTTGCGATCCAAGCACTTGTCTCGCTTCTCAGATACTTTCTCCTTATGTGCGGGCGTTACAGCTGCATGAAGACAATGCAAACTTAGATGTCGAGAGAGCGATTATGATTTGGCATTAAAATTGCAACAACAACAACATCCACAACACAAAAAATGCAGGCAGAAGAAGAAAAAATAATTTGCAAAATAAGCAACGGATTTTTGGCTGCTGCTATTACCACATTTTAATATTTTTCTAGCTGTTTTGCAACATGCGATCAAGACCTCCAACCTCAGGCGTAGCCACCACAACACCGCATCCCGCAATCCGCTAATAAACAAAGCGTCCCCACCAACTGGGGAGGCAACTCAAGCAAGAAAACGTTTAGATAGATTCAACAAAATACGCGCTAGACAGCGAGTATCGAAAAGATTTCCTGCAGTCATTTTGCATGCGATCTATCTATGAATGAGCTGCCAATAATGCGGCTGTTGTTTTTTATCTTCAGCTGTTTTTGTTGTAGTGCGTTAGCATTACGGCTAGTGGCGGCGGCGATGACGATGGCTTCAACCCAAACGAAAAGTAAAACTTTTGCATGCCAAAAATTAGCTAAATGTACCTTTATATTCAGCTTAACGTTTTATTTTTACAACATTTGCAGACGCAGTCGACTTCAAAGAATGAAAAGCAAAAGCATTTAATATCTATGTTTGCTTGAAATTAACTCGACGATTATGCTAATGCCAATAGATACATTTTGTGGATAAAACTTATTTTCTCATAAATAAAGAAAGCATTGCTGCACACACACTTATGGCTGGCAGGCGGCAGGCGTATTTTTATAGCCACTCACTCGCGGCCAAGCGACCAAGAAAAAGGAAAACAATCGCAGCTAGCTTTGTTGAAGATAAATAAATAAACGCTTAAATGGTGCATGCAGCTAAGTATCTGCAAGAGGCCGGCAGATTTACTTTCAATTTGTTGCATTAAGATACTCGATTCATTGAGTGGCTGTATTGTTGGAAGGGCGTTATTTTTGATTGTGAATAGCTCCAGTTGAGATGGCCAAAAGTGCTGTAGATATTTTGAACAATTTTGAAAGTAAGAGCTCACAAGGCACAACTAGTTGAAAAAATTTACACCCTAAACACTTTGGAGTTGTTGTTTCATTATCATCGAAATCAAAAACATCCTCTATAAACTTGCCCAAATTATGTTAGATTTTAATTTTTCTGCCTGGCTGTCAACTAAATCAATCGAAAATAAAATAATCTCAAATACTTTGCGACATTTATGAACACTCAAAAGCAAATATGTATATACTTAAATAGATACAAATAGATACAGAGCCGAAGATAAACTGCAAGATGTGCATTGTACCTGCCGACTGGCGATCGAGACACATAGCGAGTAGACACGCTAGAACAGGTGGAAAACTGTTAAGAAAATATACCTGTACGAAACGCTGTACAGTAGATCAGTTTTACTTAGATAACGGCTAGTTTTAAATTCTACGAAGACGCCGAGTTTTTGTTTTGGTTAGGAAAAATGCCTAGACTCCGCCGCATGCAGTCATGTCACAATTTATAGCAAAAGGGCGTAACGAGTCACTGAAACGCTAAAAGGACCAAAGAATCCTAACAAGCTAGAGTGCAGAAAGGCCTCCTGCGGTTTTGAAACAAATAGTTTCGACATTAAGTCAAAGGTGTTACAGTAAAAGTTATTTTTAATGACCTGCCGATATAAATGTATATTGACTTGACAACAAGGTTGCAGTGACGAAGATTAGTTACGCAAAAAAACATGCATATATATATTTAGTCAGTTTCTAGATGACAGTAGAAGGTGTAGGAGTCAAAAGATTTATGTTTATGCTACGTGAAGGTTTACTTGAGATCGTTAGTTTTTGGTTTTTGGGTAACCGTACGATTAGCGAGACATCATAAATTTCTGCGGATTGTCTTGTGGTGTCACTCAGGAACGAAACAAAATTGAGCTTCAAGCGTTTGAAGGATTTCTCAGAACTACGGCTGACACTAAGAAGGTAGACAAAAACCAAAAACTAACCAATGTCACAATCAACGACTTTTAAAAACAAACTGAGTGCATTGAGAATCTGACAATGGATAAACAGTAGGTATACAAAACTTCAGAATTAAAACAAACTAACACATATTGCAGCCGCTTGTGTGCGAGGCTTGGCCAAAACTCTACTTTGTTTTCTTCAACACAATTTTTCAATATAATTTTAAGGCATTCTAAACATTATTCACTTGTGCACGAGAAGTTTCAACAAAAGGGCTGGACACCTCCAAAACCGTCGAGATTAATATTTGTGTGTGTTATTATATTAATATGACTTAATATTGACTCTGAATAAAATAACAAAATTTCCCATTTTGATAAAAGGTTAGGTTAGGTTAAACCGGATGCCTTCGTGAAGGCTCACATAGACCAATTCAGGTCCTTAGTGGTACCGGTAGCGAACAAAAGGAACCTTTGTGTTTGTTTTAAAAGTCTTTAAAGATTTGCGTTGAATTCGCAAACCTTAGGAGGGATTCTAGAGACACCCTGGCTACATCTTTAAGCGACGGGAATGTCGATGAGCCTAGGTATTTGATAAAAGATATTAATAGAAAATACCTAATCAATTCGCACTTGAATTGAGAAAAAGGCTTGGCATCTCCTATATATACTTTCTTAAACACAAATATTTCTTATTTAAGGGCATGTTCTTGATTATTTTTTTTTTCATTTTTCGGTAGCTGATGATGTGCAAAATATGTCCCCAAAGCGGTTTAGCTTTGGTTATTTTCGGTTATTTTTTGGTTATTTTTTTAAGCACTTTAAAGTGCAAAAAATGCGAAAAAACGGTACTTAAAGTTCACATGCCCGCCATTTAGTAAGTTTCAACTATTTATTGATATTATAGGCTCAAGCTTCAATAACTATAATATAATTTATTAAATTTTTTGATTTTTTTTATATCAAATGACATGAACGTGCTGTGCGATGGACACCGTTTGGGTACTTTTTTTCAACGTGACGTTTGACTGCGTATTTGCACCTCACATTACACATTTATGCCAAAAAAAAATATTTTCCTACACTTTAAGAATCAATAAATAACAAAAAAATCAAGAACATCACCATGTTTTTGGACCTCTAAATGAGAACCTGCCCTTAAATCGGAAATTTATGTAATGAGATACTGTATTAGTCTGCGGACAGAGTAAACGCTGATGCGAGAAGGCAGGCAGGCAGGCGCTGGCAGGTACCTGCTCAGAAAATAAGCCGTGCAGAGTGAATGCGAGCAGGTCAGATCAGATCAGTGCGAGAAAAAGATTGTTATTTATTTTTTTCGCCTATTGCTTTCTATTTTGCATCCTCGGCTAGTGGCGTTTATGAAAATTTTTTATTTTCTATACATAAATAGCACACTCTCTTCAAAAGAGATACAACTCAAAAAATTTTATGTTCAGGAAAAGCAAAAAATAATTTTTTTAAACGAAGCTTTTTTTTCAAGGGATTCCATACAAAAAAAAGAGACAAAACGATTTTGTTTTAATTAAAGACTAAGAATATGTGTACGAAATTAAGATAGGCGATATATATTATCACTACATATAGTCCTACACTAAAAAGAATATACGTAAACATTTTGAGTTGTGACTGTTTTGAAGAGGATGTGCGATATGTTGTGCCACTAGGCCAGCCCAGAATTGCACTGAGAATTTCAAACTAAAATTGTCGTTTCCTAGGTGGCTAGTAATGTTCCAATGGCCGATACGATAACTCTACAAAAATTGCATCCAAATTGGACACCGATAAAGTAAAGCCCATTGCAATTTAATCTCATTACATTGGTATTAAGGGCGAAATGAGGTGTTTCGTCATTAAAATGTGTATTAAAATTCTGTAAACTGATTAAATCATTTTATACTTTTAATCAATAGCAGATTAAAATACCTTTACATTGTGTCATTGTTGAGAAAAATTGGGTAAAAATGAACAGAGTTGTGATATTTTACTTTTCGAAAAAATTATATTTTTTTGTTGTTATAAAAAAAATCGTAAAAATCCAAATTTTGAAAAAATTGCAATGAAATGTTGTTAAACAATTTTCTGAAACAACACTTAATATTAATACAAAAAATTGTGTCATTAATTTGAATAATTTTTTTGTTATGAAATTTTTTATTAGAAGTGTACCTTTTTGAAAGTCTCGAGTTTGAGTACTTTTACGAAAAAAATTGCCTGTATTGAAACAAAGTGCCTGTTTCTGGCATTTTGAACACAAAAAAAAATCAGAAAAATCATAAAAACGTTATATCTCATTTCACATGACTTTAAACTTAATGCTTTTTAATTATTTTTGATTTTTGTATTACAAAAATTTTAGAATTTGAGGGCTGCCAACATAATAGACCCTGGTTTTACTGTTCAAAATATTAAAAAAATTGCAAAACCAAGCAATTTAATTTTGTTTTTGTTATATTTGTTTTATATGCATTTCTTTTGTTTCCTGCATGCCCAACAGTTGCCCATTCTTTCAATTTATCATTTTTGCGTGTACAACTTATCACCAACAACAACACAATCTTAATCGACGTTAACCAAATTTGTCAATACCCACCAAAAACAACCCTCACACTCACATAAACATGTGCTCGGTCGCTGCTGTTGATGTTTGTTTCGTTCAAAGCGTTGTTGTTGTTGAATGTTTTTGTTGTAATTGGTCTTGTATTCTAAAGTTAATAAAAAAACGCAGTTTCCTTGAAAAATTACAAAAAATAACACAAAAAGAACAAATTCAGTTGCGAGAAACCTGGGCCAGCCTGTTTTCTCGCAACAACCTGATCTGATCTGATCTGACCTGCCTGCTTCCACTCTGCACACTTTGAGCAGGTTTATATAAAATCGTATGAAGCGAGTTTTCTCGCAGTGGAACAAGTAAGCAAACCTGCCTGCCTGCCTGCTTCAGCGTTTACTCTGTCCGCAGACTTAAGTTTTTGAATCGAAGGACTTAATTATTTGACTTAAGATTATGTAATTATTTTCATTAAAAGAGCGGGGTTTGATAGCGAAAAATTATTCGTATCAATATGATATTAACTAAAGGTAAGGATATGGGAATGTTTTCTGCAAAATTGATTACACAAAAAATTATTATTAAGAGACCTTATTTTTTATTCATTAAAAAAGAATAAAAGTGTTGACCAGAGATAGTTTTTTCTTCATTTTGATCAAGGATATTTTGAATATGAGGAAAATATAATATTTTTATATTATCTATAATTTTCTATTAAAATTTTTCTTTTAATTTTTTTTAATATAGTAGCTGTGACAAATATTTCTGTGGTTTTTTTCAAATTGTGGTTTTTTTTTTCAAACCAAATTCTGTGGTTTTCCTCTTCAAAGGATATTTTCGATAAAAAAGATCATGTTTTGTATTTTTGCAAATAATTTTCTATCAAATGATCATAGATTACAAATTTTTCAAAATTTTTTCCCGGTGGTGGCATCACAAAGATTTCTGATGAAGCCTTCAGCAGGGCCGAAATTGCAATAAAATCAGCTAGTGATATTTTTTTCATATTGAAAATGTTGTTGTTGTTGTTGTTTCTTTGGAAAAAATTCGTAAGAGCAATTAATTGTTCTAACCTGACCTCAAGCTCAATAAACGATTTTAAACTATCAAACGACTAGACTTTTTATTTAAAATCAAGAATGATTTAAGCTACCAAACGTTTAGAATATGTATTTAAATCATAGAAAGTTAACATAATAATAAATAATAAGGTCATATAGTAAACTTTAAATTTTTTCATTTTATTTTAAAAAATATGCATCTTTGTGAAAATTATTAAAGATTAGTTTTAATATATGAAAGGCTTATTTCCAGAACATGATATGCCAAATAAAAAATATTCTGAAATAATCATCTTTTAAGTTCTTAAATAATGTATTTTTTGTATGAAGAAATGGAATTGTGTAAGAAATCCTTTACAAATGGGTCCGAAATTTAATGGGGAATACCTGAAATTTTTTCTTGTATTGAGATTTTGTGGCTTATCGCATTTTTAATATAAGTCTTCATATCTAGTTCTTATATTTTAATTGATGAACATACTTGTCTGATTTTGTAAAATTTTCTCAGACAGCTTTCATGTGTGATTTGCTAATAAATTAAATATTTGGAAACAAATATTCGGCCAACAAAATATGAGACGGTCATTTGTACAAGAATAATATGCAAATAAGAACAAGAATAATATGCAAAATATGGTACATAGTATTAAAAAAGCCTGGCTTCGCAGTCGCAAGTACTTAAAACAAATGACGTAAGTTCCTTTGATGCAAAATCAGATAGAACGCAAAGAAGACAAGCTACGGATCTTATATAAAATGTCATTATAGTACATTCAATTGTTTTTGTATTAAGTTTTATTTTTTTTTTTTTAAAACTGAAATTTAAAATACTAAAAACACCAAAAAGTTTCTCCCCTAACATGTTATCTTATATCATTTATTTTATATTTATTTTTTTAAAAGCATAGTTTTATGTTTATCACAAAAATATTACGAAAATATCGCGTTCGGTTCCCAAAATATGAATTATTAAAAATAATAATAATATTGAAAAAACAATAAAGTAGAAAACACATGAAACTGCATACTTTTTATGTGTAACAACACCAATAAGAGGAACGCGTTTATTTTTCAAAATAAATATGGGCATTTCCGTGGCTACGCACGTGATTTTAATAAGTGGAAAAACAAAGAAAAAGTAAACTTACAGTTTCTTATTTCGATTTCTTAATAGTTTGTTAAGCGCACTATACAAAGTATAAAAGCTAAGAGTTGTCTAAAGTTCAGCTCTTAGAGTTGTCTAAAGCCACAAAAAATGATACGTTACGTGACAAAAATAGAAGTGGTTTTTGTATGCATCAATATACAGGAAAAATCTGCGAAGTGTACATGAGTTTTTTATGAAAGTTTGTATAATATAATCTGGAATAATGTTGCTACATATTTATGACTGTTTCGTTGAAAAATCTTTTTTAATTATTTTTATACAAAACATTATATGACACGTGTCTTAACAGATTTTTTCCCTTCAAAGACGCACAAATATTTTTTAGTTGTATTTATTTAATTGAACTAGAAAAACATTTGAAGTGTAATTCAGGACCGTAGCAATCGAAAATTGAAAGAAATTGAATAAAAATTTGTATATACCTTGCATTTATAATACTTTGTATAATACCTTTGTATAATACTTTGAATTATATCTATAAAATTCGAACTTGCGTTAAAATTTTTTAACTTTTGTCAACATTTTTCAACTTTTGCTGCTATTCATATAAATTTAAACATTTTTGCTATATTATGTAGGCTTATAAGAATTTTAAGAAACCACCCGCTAATGAAAATTTGTCGGCCATGACATTGTAATGCAGAACTGTAAGCGAATGTGGCAAAATCTTGTTTGCGTTGTTGAAACGATAGTTTCTTTTCATTGTTCAAACAGCAGTTTGATTTTATTCTTTAACGTAGCAACATCGTATTTCTAACAGGAAGATTTGCAGTGAAGTAGTGTATTTATGAAAATTATTAATCTTTATGCTTAAACCAGAACATAGTTTTATTTATAACATAGCTAAATAAAAAAGTTATAAAACAGTAAATAATAACAATTTTTCTAATTGTTAAATTTATTGTGAAAATAATTTGTGGTGCCATTTGCTTTTTCCTTTTCGGTTTCGTTTCCGATCAGTTTTTGGCGAAGAGAGAATTTGCGTTAAATTTTTTTTTTTGTTCTATCCAATTTTGTGCGTCATTTTTCCGTTCTCCCCTATCTTGTACATACTTACTCCCATCGTCACTTACGGTGTAAGGTGTCATCAGATGTCATCAGTGTTTTAGCGGCAAATGTAATTGAGAATTGTAAACAATCTTCGGAGGCCTCGCAGCTACATTGTATTTAAGAAATAACTGGTTACATCGTTTGTCCATTTAGTAGTAGTATTGACATTTATTAATCTTTTTCATTAAAATACACAACATAACTTAACAATAGGCAAACAATTCATTAATTACATTTCTAACATACAGAAGTTATAGTTGGAAATGAAAAAGATCTGCAATCTATAGTTCACAAGTAACTAGAGACGATTGCAGTGACATAAGTAAATAATTAAATAATTAAACATAATCGTATTTTTATTATAACGTGGAGTGAAGTGGTTTCAGAAAATAAATATATAACAAAAATAATAACAAAAAATAACGAAGTGAAGTAAATGTAGTAAAAATAAATATATAATTTGAAAAAAACGTGAATTTAAAGAAACTCAAAAAACAAAAAAGGATTAACTTCTAACCAACACTGAACAAACAATCAACATCATTGTAATTAAGACTGAAAAGCCAAGTTTTAGCATTACAAAGAAACACACATTTATTGCGAATACATCTTATGCTATTAGGTAAGCCGTTAAAAAGTCTGGGAGCTACTGAAGTATAAAACTGCAGAAATAATTGAAGTGAAAACTGTGGTATAGTGACAAGATTCTGAAGATTTACCACTGGGCTTTAATTCTTCAGTCGGTGGTAATCCTTTTGTCAAAAATGCCCATATGTGATTTGATGCACCTCCTCCAATGGTGGCATGAAACATTTTTTGGTCATTTCAACCTCAAATAGGTTAACTGTCAGGTTATCTATATGGTAAGAGCAAATTTATACATATAGGCGGCTCCTGTGTGCGATTGGACAGACATATGCCTAACATTTTTTCCATATTCCAAAAAGCTTCTCAAAGTTTCTTCAAATGAACTCAAATCAGCGTTAAATAAGTTATGGAAAATCATTGACTTTTCTATTATTTGCTATACCCTTGCAACTTGATATATCTTATCAGTCTTTCCTGAGATCTACTCTTCAATAAACTCCATACTTCACTGTCTCCGAACAGAAATAATTGTCAAAGTTTGACAATGTGTTGACAGAGACACAAACAACAGCTCCAACAACAATAACCGCAACAGCGACACCATCACCACCGCCAGTAGCACTTGACGCCAAGCCAAGTGGCACCACTGTAGCACCCCAATACTTCAATCTCATGCTCTGTCTCAGCGGATGCCACATTAATTTGCTGATAATTCCAGCTACTTGATGATCATATCGACAAACTTTCAAATCTATTCTTCTCTAATAAATGAAAATTAAAATCGATTTCCAAGAATTATTCAAATCATGCTGCCTCTGATTGCTCCGGACGAACGCAACCGCATTGATGACTATCGATAAATTTAATTTTCATTTAAGTAGCTTAAGCCTTTTATAATGAGCTGCTTGCTACCGGGGTAGCTGCTTTACGCTGTAATCGCATTTTTGTTTTTTCCTCAGGGAGGCAACAAGAATTATTGAAGGAAAACTGAAAAGGAATAGTTTAAAAAAAAATGCTTATATCAGAAATTAATTAAATAACTGATAGATTGTAAAGCAGCTAACATTTGTAAGACTGCATTTCAAGAATTTCAAGTCACAAAAAGGAAATGAATGTGCCGAAAATCCACTTAAAAATGTAAAACCTTTCGACAAAAAAGAAAAAAGAATAAACTAACCACTACAATTTATTTTAATGTTCGATATCCTATGCTAACAATGTTTGAAAATCTATGAATATTGAAAATTAACCTCTCAATGTTTGTTCTAGGCTATAGGCTAGGTAACGGATGCTTGTCTCTAAGCATCATCTTCATCAACCGAAGCAGCAGCAGCGGCAGTATCTTCGTCATCCTCCTCATTTTGTCCGACATTATCGGCGATTAATCTTTTAACTAATAACTGATTCTCATGCAACGGCTGTGTTTTTTCTACGGTAGCCTTGTTAAATATATACAGAGGATTTGGGTGCTTCTTCTTCTAAGTCAAGATATTCGCTTTGGAAAAATATTTGATTGCTGCCTGTCTTGTCGATGTTGCTTTTGTTGCAGGCAGCCATTTTGCACCTGTGTCTATAAACTGAGCATGGAAGCTATTAGTTTAGCACATGCGATTGGTACACTTTCTTTGGACAAATTGCCAAAAATGCGTGTAGATATATATTCGACGTTTGTTGCCTAAACAAATAGTAAAGTCAAATTTTGATGTCAGCAATTGATTGGAAAACTAATTCATTGATGGTTGAAGGAGCAGTAAATTTGTGGAGCCTTTGTGGGGATATTACTTATATAATAACTCTGTGCAACAATCTCGGTGTTATTGTAAGTAACTGCAAATATATTTATTACTTTCAGTAGTCATTGTTGTCAATATCTCTGGAGTTTCTGATTTATTTACCCATTCGATATTCTTAACAATGTAAAGATAGATAGATAGATTTTATTTTATTAAGTAGAAAATATAAATGTTACAAATCATATATTATCGCACAATTTACAGATATATGGCATACGGCCTTAATTCTAAAACATTATCTTATATATTTAATTATCACAGATTAAGTTTGTTATGGAGAGTTTAGTTATCAAAGGAAAATACTACTATTAAAAAACCTTCGATATGAAATTTGGTACACTATTTCAGTTTAACAAATATAAATAAGATATAGAGGTACATGAGTTAACATAAAGAAAATAGATAAATATGCTTACAAAACACGTAAGTTATAAATAGTTATTAATTATAAAGTTCTGAAATGAGTCTGTTGTCGGACATATTACAACGAGTTTTGAATTTATCAGTTATATCTCTTATAAGGACTGATATTAATTTGACGTCAGCATCAATGTGTAAGGTTTTTGTAGAAAAATGCAAAGGAAGTCCTAGCATCATTTTAAAAATCTTATTTTGACAAATTTGTAAAGCTTTTACATAAGTTTTAGCACAGATGCCCCACCCAGGCAGGACATGCATATAAAATAATTGCTTGGAAAATTGATTTCCAAATAATTATTTTGTTTTCTTTGCTCAAGTAAGCATTGTGATTTATTAGTGGATATAGCATTTTCATAGCGTTACTAAATTTATTTTTTAAATGGTTGACATGCTCACGAAAGAGAACTTTCTTATCAAGAATAACACCTAGGTATTTTACAGTACTGGACCTCGGCATGTAGCAATTACAATATCATGACCGAACTCATGAGAGTAGAAAATACCAATGTCATCAGCATACATTGCATAGTAACAATCATTACATCTTGGAAAATCAGACATATATATAATGAAAAGCAAGGGTCCCAGAACTTACCCTTGAGGGACACCAGCTGGTATCTCAACTACGTCAGAGATCTCATCATTCAATGAAACGCAGTAGCATCGATTTTGTAGAAAACTTTGTACAAGTTTTACTAGAAATAAAGGGACTTGGAAATGTATTAATTTGTATATAATGCCATTGTGCCAAACAGAATCGAATACTTTTTCAATGTCTGGTAATGTTAGCCCAGTTGATCTTTTTGACTCAAAATTAGTTTTAACATGGTTGCTAATGCATTTTATTGAATGTGTTGTACTGTGAAATCGTCTAAATCCATATTGTTCATTTCGTAAAATATTATGACGATCAATAAATTGTGTTAATTTTAGTTTAATGACTTTTTCAAATATTTTACTTAAGCTGCTTAAAAGGCTAATAGGGCGATAACTTCCCGCTAAGTTAGGTGGTTTGCGAATTGGAACTATTTTGGCCATTTTCCACGTATTAGGGAAATAGTGAAGCTTTATGCAGGAGTTTATTAAAAAAGTTATGTAAGCTAGCTATTGGTGAATACTTTAGCATTATATTTTTTATGTCATCGTGTCCTGGTGACTTTCCTAAAGGAGCTTCACTGATAAGACTTTTAATAAGAGCTACATTAACATATTCTAAGGCCCGTGTTTGTATAGGAAGCATGTCAAGGTGATTTACAACGGTGTTTACAAGAGTTTCCGTTGAAGTCGAGGGTAAAAGTTCAGACACTTTGTGGTTTTCTAGAAAATTTGCAGCAATTAAGTTTGCTTTTTCCTGACTAAGAATAATGGTCTCATCTTGATGTAAAGTTTTGGGTTTGTTTCATCTTAAATTATATTCTAAGGTGATCAAATAACCCATCTACCAAGTACAAAAACTAATATTACTCAGAAACATTCTGTTACTCATAATTTGGCATAACGACATAAAATAACGTTTGTCTTATTTTTTGAGCAAAGCCTAAATATTTTAGAGCTTTTTTATAACCAATATAAAACAATAAATTGATAATATAGCGTTTAATCTTTTCCAATTTCTCCAAACTCAGTTAATTCATCTTATAGACAAAGAATATTTGTTGAAAATCGATTAAAAAATGGCTGAGATATTTGCTTCCAAAGTCAAAATTTGCAATTTCAATAGTTTTTTTTCTCATTCTGAGGCGATGGCCTTGCTTTAAGGAAATACGTTGTACCGAGAAGATATAATTTTTCCGAGATATTTATATTATAACCTTACTTTTTGCAAGAAATTTCACCATCACAATATATATTCACACTTTTATCATAAATAAAGCTTATTGTAGGGTATCCGTAAGAGATGGCGCAATATGTCTGAAGTATTTTTTGCACACCTTATCAATGTCTAAAATTTCCTCTTACATTATATTCTTCCATCTGTTACAGTTTAGCTTTTATTTAATAAATGCTCTTATTACGCTCGTATTGCAGGTCGAAGGTCTACAATTTAAAATGTAATCATACTTTGCAGCCAGATCTTTCATTTGATACCTCATTCACTATTCTACCTCTTCTTAGCCCTGAGATTCCTTATTAAAAATAATAGAAACTTTCAACGTCAATATTTCGGGTCAGAGGTCATAAATTTAAAATCTAAAATGATTCTGCATATATAGGGCGCAGTACCTTTCGAATGATATAAGTTTAATTGCTCTTATTCTAAAATTAATATCGAAAAAGTGTACGACAACATTTGATGTTTGCCTATTAATATATAAGATTCTAGTTGTAATCTTGATTTTACTATTTCTAAGAATCAAATTAGATCTATTTTAAACACTATTTTTTTAATTATTTTTACTTTATTTCATACTGAATACTATTAAACTAGTCTGTAAGAAAATCTATTCATAGACTTAACTGAAGGCAAATAAAAATAAATAAAGCAAATAATAAATTTCTCATTATTTTTATAAGTATAAGTATAAGTATATTAGTTTAATTTTTTCTCACATTTTTGCACATTTTTAAATAAAATACATTTAAATCTGGCCAAACCTATAATATACTCAAGCTTATATTGAAAGTGATACAAACATAAGTGTTAACGAGACTATTTTGAAGAGAAAAATATTGAAAAGTTTGGAAGTATATGTTATATTCAAATTCTTGTAATTTATAACGTTTATTTATAATCGTTTATAAATATTGTATAAACAAACATGAAAAATAAAACTACCATAATTAATTTTGATCTATGATACCATCATTACTGGGTCCACCATCTAAAGTTTTTTTTTTCAACTAGTGCTTATTTCGTGAATGGTAACACTTAGCTCATGTCTGATTTGACAGATAATTATTTTTATTCTTCCGCTAAACGAATATGGTTGTGTATACGCTTGAACAATGCTGAAAAATATTGCGACATTACTTTGAAACTCATGGTAATGTTGCAGAATGTGAGCTAAAATTGCGTACGGATTTTGGAAGAAGAGAAGCACCGTCGGCTCCGTATGTTCGTTATCTTGTGAAACAAGTGAAAGAAACTGGCATCCTCATCGATAAACCAAAGCGTGAAAAGCCAAAAGCAGTGCATACTGTGGCTGCTGTGGCAGAAAGTGTGCGTGAGGCGCCATCAACATCAATTCACCGAGGTTCTCAACAATTGAACATTTCGGAGACATCATTGACATCATTGAGACGGTATGACGCCATACAAAGTCCAATTGGTTCAGGAACTGAAGCCAACTGACCATCCAATGCGTTTTCGCTTCGATAAGTGGGCCTGCGATCGACTTACAGAAGATGCCGATTTTTTCAGATCTTTATAACGATCGCCATTGACTGTAACGGCTACTCCTTGCGATTTGACACCGTCGGACTATTATTTGTGGGGTGCCCTCAAAGATAAGTGTTATGCCGACAAGCCAGAGACAATTGACGCTTTAAAGGACAATATTCGTGAAGCCATTGGTGAAATACAGCTGCACACAATCGATAATGTGCTTAAAAATTGGACCGATCGTGTAGGCTACTGCATGGCCAGCCGAGGCAGCCATTGAATGAAATTATTTTCCATTATTAACCGGAAGGATGATTGTACTTTCAAATAAAAAAAGAAATTTGAGAAAATATCCAGTAGTTTTTTTTTATAGAATTTTCAAAAAAAAAGTTATTTGGCGGACCCTGTATAAGCGAGATGATTCAAATTTTTTTATATTTTCAACAATTTTGTTAAGGGTATATTCCTATATATACTCTTTGAAAAATAAGCAAATCAAACAAAATTGTTTAGCAACCAATGTTGTACAAAAACAAGCCAAGAATTCTTAAAGATTTCTCTTTACGTTTTCCATTTCATAAGCATCTTCATCTTTAAAGTACCAAATGTTCCATGTATTAAAAGAAGTGTTCAAAGCATTTATTTCTGTTACTTAAACTTTGTTCTGGAAAAATCAATATTAAACAAACTTTTAAAACATAAAAAGGTTTTTGATATCTTTAAAGTAAGTATTGAGTGTTTGACAGCGTGTGTAAGATATTTTAAAAAAATTCACACAATTTCTCCCTTTTCCGGGGGCACGATATGAGACAGACTTTTTCCGAAGTTAACTATGAAGATTAAAATAAAATGTCTCTAAAGTTAAAAATAATCATTATAAACAGGTTGTGAGTGTTAAAATATATCTATCTATTTGTAGTTGTTGACTAATGTTTAATGCGAAATGTATAAAAAGGGTTCGATTGCTCACAGCAGATGAAAGGTCATCTGGTCATTTTTTTACCATTAAGTGTTGATAGACTTGTTATTACGAACATATTGTATTTTACATTATATATTATTTTATTTTGAATATTTTTTCACCTACGCCTTTGTTAAGCATGGTTTTTATTAAATCATTTTCTAGTCTGTTGTTGGCAGTCATATGAAAAATTGGCTTAATCCGACTTTTTACGTATCCTCGTATTTCGTAAGCCTGACGCTAGGCTACAAAGAATTTTTTATGAATTTTAAAAACAAATTGTTCTTTATTTGATATGAAAATATATGCAACGTTTATATTTTGATATTTTCATATCATTCAAAGATTTTCCGAATTCTAAAGTTGTAACTCAAGCACATTTTTTTGCACCAAATGACCTTATATCATTTGAGATATTAAAATATAGTATTTTTTAGTTAAAAGTAATTGAAAACCAAAATACTTCTGCGACTT
Organism: Dichetophora obliterata; assembly: GCA_963920525.1. NCBI lineage: Eukaryota > Metazoa > Arthropoda > Insecta > Diptera > Sciomyzidae > Dichetophora > Dichetophora obliterata. The sequence continues at coordinate 42,899,514 of OY986438.1, read as the reverse complement.
ATTTAAAAAAACAATGCCGAAATATGATGCGAGAATTCTGCTAAAATTTAAAATGCATGACAAAATTAAACAATATGAGAACCAAACATATACAATAATCAACGCAATTCGATGCATGTAAATCTGTTAAACATTCGTTATAAAGAAATGAAGACAGGGAGACTGAACCTTACCTGCACTATCGATGCGTTGCAGTCTGAAAGTGATATAATAATGACGACGAAGAATAATATATCATATCAAAAATAAAATTATTAAAAAAATATCATAAAATTGTTATTGAGGCAATATTTTCGGCGATAAAGTTTCATGTTCAAGCATAAGTATTAGAACTCTTTTAGATAAGCAATAATTAATTGTTTTTTAAATTTGCAGACCTTATTGAAATCATCAGCCGCTCCAGACAACAAGAAATATTAATAATTTTTTAATTATGCAGAATTCATATCCTAAATTCAGAAAAAAGCCACAACAAAAAATTTTAATACTTTTCGAATAAATTTTTGTTCGCTTTATATGTAAGTCATAATGAAAAATATCTCTTTTTATAATTTTATATAAATTGTAGTTTTATTATTTTTTTGCTGTTTTTTAATATTTGAAATAATATTTCACTTTACTTAAAAAAAAAAACAACAAATTCAACGACTTTTTTCACTTGTTGCGTTTTCATTTTTTCGCTAATACAAAATTAAATGTTAAAATTTAATATTTCTATATAAGATACAAAAAATAACTAACTTAAACGAATAATGAGCTTAAAATTGAGTTTAAATAAAAGCAAGAAATAAATAAAAATAAAAAATATGTAATATTTACAAAAAGGAATTCATCAATTCTGTTCTGTTTTTGCAGTGTAGTTTCTAGCTTACATTGATAATCAGTCAGTTTAAGTTTAAAGAAATGCATGAACATGATAATGATTATGATGTTAATGAACATAAAGAGCTTCTGTGTGATGAATGAATATAAAATTAAAAAATTATTTCCTGTGATGTCATGATTTTGTTTGCGGTTCTTTCTTTTTAGCTGTTGTTAGTGTTTGTGTGAGGGTGTGTGTGTGTGTAGTAGTTAACATAAATATGGCTATTTTAGGAAGTTTTTCTTTCATTCGCGTTTTTAACTCACTTAGATGTAATTAAGTACAAGCTAATTGGTAGTAAATTCAATTAATAATACTTTAGACGCAAAAATGTTGTCTATGTTTTTTATTATATACAGGACTTTTTTGCACTTATTTTTAATTGTTTCTTTTATTCTGTTTTTAACGTTAGCATTACTTATTTATTTACAGTGTTTTTGACTTTTAGCGTACATTTCTTTTGTTTTTTCTAACTACTTAATAACAATTACAGGACGTAGCAGTTGCTTGTATGAGTAAAAGTTTGAAGTTTTACAAAATTTTATAGTATATATTTATATATAATAGATACATATCACATTCTTTTTTAAAATATTTCGATTTTTTTCTTTGCTACTTGTTTTTTTATGAAAAATTTTTAAAAATTTTCTATATTTACAAACATGTGGAATGTTTTTTATTGTTAAGAATTTGGTGGTTTTGACGTCTTTTAGTTGGCTTTTGAACAAAACTGTTTTTGCTGTCAGCTTGTTTGACTTGAATTTTTAATGTTTCTTTTTTTTCCTTTTTTGTTAAATTCTCATATATTATTTTTTCGTACTTTTTTGTGCCACTTTAGTTTCCACACCAATTCTTCGAAGTTTTTTGTTACATTTCAGTTTGAGCCAGAAATCAAGTGTTTTTTTGCCTGCTGCCTGCCTGACTGTCTGTCTGTCCATCTGTCCCAGCTCAGTCCAGTAAATCGTCTTGTTGCTGTCTGTCTTTTGTTGCCGTTTCTTTGGACTCGGCGTCAAAATATGTTTCACTGCGTTTGTTGTTGTTAAGGTTTCTGTTTTTTTTTCTTAAAGCTGTTGCATGCAACAGCAATTTTCAACAGTTTGCTTCTTTTCTTTGCGTTTAGTTTCGTTTCATCAAAATCACTGTCGTTTTTAAGAGACGGCAGGAAATTCCAACAAGCTACAGCAACAAAAAAAAACACGACAACAAAAACCTGCCATCAACTGATTGCCCGATCTGCAGCTTGCTAACTCGTTCGTTGCCGCAAAAAAGTTGTTACGGCAAATTTGCAGCAACTCATTTGCATTTTTGCTGATATGTTGTTGTTATTGTTGCTAGTTGCTGCTGCTGCTGGCTGTTGTTGCAGTGGTTGCTGCAGCGAAAGGTTCTTTATTATTATGGCTTTTGTCTTGGTTTCTTGAACAAAACATGAATGAGCGCAGGCAGCCAGCAACAATAACCGTTCGTTTAGCTGAGCGCCCGCTTGTGCTGTTGTTGCCATTGCTTGTGCTGCTATCTAGACACAACAAATATGGCTGCCAACTATTCAAAATAAACTTCAGCTCGTTTTGTTTCCAGTCCGCTTGCCGAACATGGTGCTTTTGTTGCGCGTGCTTTTGTGGCACGAATTCGAGGCAGTTCAATGTCACTGTTTTCGAGGTTTCTGGCGTGAAAGCAAAGCAGCGACTGTCAAAGTTACAAAAAAAAAACCCAAAGACGTCCAACTCACTCACAACCCTCCTAGATATGCACCGCCACTGTGCGGCTCGAACCTGTTGAACTGCCTCCGCCTGTCGAGGACTGCGTCGTTGTTGTGTTGTTGCTGCGTGGACTCGGGCAAGGCGGCAGCGGCAGACTCTGATGCTGTATGCTGCCCGGAGCAGGTGAGGGCAGCATTTGTTGCTGCTGCGGTCCAACAGGACCCTGGCAGGAGGTCAATATGGTCGCCTGTTGCTGCTGCTGCTGGTTGGCATTGTTGTTCCGATTGTGATTCTGCCGGCTGCCGTTGATATTGTGATGCATTTGCGAGCGAAAACTGGCGTGCTGCAGATGATGCTGCTGCAGCTGTTGCTGCGGATGCATGTGGTGCAAATGATGTTGCTGCAGGTGATGATGATGAGGCGCAATCGGCATGTGGACACCGACGCCACTGCAATGCATTCCAGCGCCACCCATGACGCGTGGACGCCGCTGATTGTTAGGCACATCGGGCAGCGCAAAGCGTAGCTTTTCCCAGAAAAGTTTGTCGCCCCACTGCAGATACGTGTTCGTCTTCAGATAAAGGCGTAGATCAGGATCTAGTTCTTTCTGTGGCACCTCACCCAACACTATGACTATGAGGCGTCGACGCCGGTCTCGCAACACTGACTGATGCGCTGACTTGAACTCGAAGCGGCACCACTCGGACTTAATAAAGTTCTCGGAGAGCACCATGATGGTGCGTCGCGATGAATCGATGGCCTGCACGATAGTGTCCGCAATGTAACCACCTACGGGAAAGTCGCGATGATGCAGGCACAGCTTGTAGCGTGTATCACCCTGTTCGAGAAGTGGTGCCAGCTCCTCGCCCACAAATGCCTCATCCTTCGAGCTGTACGAAATGAAGGCATCAAATAGTTTCTCACGCTCGTTCTTGTCCACATCCTTGTTGGCATTGTAGAAGAGACGAATGCCGAAGCGTGAGTGGCACCAGACACGCATCTCCTGACGAAAGATGAAGACCAGCAACGTGCAGATGATGACAAAAACAAAACCGGTCAAAATGGCCACCAATATCGGCACATAGTCGTGCATCGGTGGCTGCGAGAGAATCATCTTCGTCGATGTCATGTTGCCATGTAGTATGATGTTGTCATTGATGTCTTCACCAACGCCGCCATCACCATTGCTGTTCAACACGCCACCGGCGTCGTTCAAAAGCGTCTGCGTGCCGCATGCAACAACACGTGCGCCCTCAGCAATAGCGTCGCTGCTCATGTAGATGGAAAATAACTCACTGGGCTGTACCATGCTGGTGGAGGCATTCAGACCAATCGTCCCATTGCTGCCAGCTAAAGCCGCACACTTCAGTTTCTGACGATCTTGTACGGCATCATGTCGATTGATGTAGTCGCGGAATTTGTCGATGAACAGACAGTTGCAGCTCCAAGAGTTGCCCGCAAGACGCAGCTCATTCAGATAGGGTGGCAAAAAATTCCAAATGGCAAACTCCATGATCTGATTGTGATCAAGACGCAGTATCTTGAGATGATAGAGATGCGTAAAGGTCAAAGTATCAATGCTGGCGATGGCGTTATGTTGCAAGTACAGCTCCTGTAGATTGTCCAGACCTTGAAATTCATTGCCATTCAGCTGACGCAAGCTGTTGTGATTCAGCTGCAGCACCTCAAGCTCCAACAAGCCAAAGAATGTGCGATTTTGCACGGTCTCAATGCGCGAGTGATTTAAGTGCAACACCTTGAGACGCTTGCGTCCAATGAAAGCATGACTGGACAGTTCTTTGAAATTGTTGCCATCTAGATACAGCTGCGTCGAGTCCATGGGAATGTGAGCAGGCAGCTCACGATCGTAGCCAGAACGCGAACAATCTACAACATTTGAGGTCCAAGACTGATCGTGGTAACAGGCGCAGCGATCAGGACACTCCATCTTGCAGTCACAGGCATAAAAGTCGCAGCAGTGACACAGCGCAAAGCAATGCGCCTCGTACTTGCATAGAAACTCATTGGATTTGGCCTCGATGAGCGGCACATGCGTCTTGCCGCGTGCATAGCTCAATTTGCAGTAGATCTGATCGAGATCCATCAGTTGGGGTTGCGTGCGTGACTCCGTGTTCACCTTTTGCAGCCAGTCTAGATTGCAATCGCACTGAAATGGATTGTGACCGATGAAAAACTCGGGTATGTCCTTGTCGTCGGGTATGGGCGATAAGCGCAAAGCGTTAGGCTCCAAAGTGGTCAGTTTGTTGCGTATAAGATCGACACGTGTCAGATTCGGCTTCTTGAAGAAGGTATAGGGCTGAATTTTGTTGATCTGATTGTCGTTTAAGTAGAGCGTTTCAACGCTATTTGGTATGGAGCTGGCGGTAATCTCACTCAGCAGATTGGAGCTGGCATCAAAGGTGCTCAAGCTAAGTTCGCTCTCGATTTCAAAATAGTTGCCCAGCTGCGTGATGCGATTAGCGCGTACATCTAGCCACTGCAGACCAGTGGGTATGTGTGAGTAGTCGAATTTCTCCAGACGATTGTCCGAAATGTTCAACCAAACCAAGTTTGGCAGCTCGGCAAACAAGCCGGCAATATTCTTAAGATGATTGCCGTCCAGACGTATGGCCTGCAGCTGCATGTTGCGATGCAAGGCGCCAGCCTCGATGCCCTTGATTTTGTTGCCCGACAAATTGAGTATCTGCAGTGATGTCATGCGATCGAATACGCCGCGGCGTATAAAATCAATAGAATTCTCCGTTAGACGTAGCCCATACAGATTCTCCATGCTTGCTATTGAGCTGTTCTCAATGCTGGTTATAAGATTCTCGCCCATATCGAGTGTCTTCAGCAGCGGCACATAGCTAAGAGCATCCGGCAACGATTGTAGCTTATTGCCATTCAAATGCAAGTCTTGTATGCTGGAGCAGTTCTTGAAGGCTTGTGTGTCGATCTTTGCAATGCGATTGTAGTCCAGGCTAAGCACCAAAATGCCATAGAGACCTCGAAAGGTGTTGGCGCCAATAGTCGAAATGCGGTTGTTAGACAAGATCAGCGTATGCAAGTTTGACAGATCGGCAAAGGCGCCCTCAGGTATGTGATCGATGTAGTTCTCCTCCAATTTGAGTATCTGCAGACTAGAGAGTGAGCGAAAAATGCTTGCCTCAAGCTTGCTGATCTTGTTGGCTGACAGATCAAGCAACACTAGACGCTTTAGACCAACAAAAGTGGCGGCGTTCACCCACTGCGAGTTTAGCTCATTGGCGGACATATCCAAAACAAGCAGATCAGCCAGATCGCTGAAGAGCCCAGGTGCCAGAACGTTGATGCTGTTGTTTTTCAAGTAGATCTCCTTTACGTACTTTGCCTCGGAGAATAGCTCAGGTGGCAGCGAAGTGAGACGGTTCTCTGACAAATCGACAACAGACAGCGAAACCAGACCTTCGAAAGCACGATCGGCAATAAAATTCATGCCGTTGCGTGCCAAATTCAAGTTAGTCAAACGACCCAGAGCAGAGAAGATGGCTGAGGGCAAGTTGGCCAGCTTGTTGGAGCTTAACTCAAGATGGGTCAGAGTTGAGCCGCAAATGCGTGACTTGCGTGTGCTGAGCGAGGCGCTGAAGTGAAAGTTGCTGATGTCCTGAATTTCATTGTGCGATATGTTGAGGTGTTGCAGAACTTTCAACGGACAGATCATGCCGTCCGGTATGAGCCAGATGTTGTTCAAACTCAGATCCAGACGATCGAGTTGGCGAAATTCGTTGAAACTCGTGGTTGCTATGTCCAGCGACATGGTGGACCAGTCCGAGTTGTGGGTACGTATTGTGAGATTACGCAGATCTTGTAGGCCGCGAAAGGAACCTTCGGTCAGGTTGCCCAGCTTGCAGTATTCGATAGTGAGAGCGCGTAATTCGACCAACGAACGAAAGCTGTCCGGACTGAGACTGCTTTGGAAGAAGAGCGCATCGTTGCACTCGAGCCGTAACCGAATCGTATTTTGAGGTTGTATTACGCTAAAGTTTGTATTTTCCAACTCCGAATTGATGGTGCGCAGATGACAGACAAGTGTTATGTCCGACTCGCTGGTGCCGGACCAACGACATTCATCGGGCGCCTGATAGAGCACCGTTTTGCTCAAAGCCGCACCGAGTATCGGAATGATGAAGATGATCAGCAGTGAGAGTACGGTTTTCGAAAGCAAAGCCATGCTGAACATGATTTTGGCCAATTTTTCAAGATTACTTTTATGTATAAAATGATTTTGTTTTTATATTTTTCTTTTGCACAACTATAATTTTTAACACTTTTTTAGGTGTTTTCTGTTATTTTCAAACTTAAACAAGCATATTCTTTAATCTTTTCATTTTGCGTGATTTTTTTAAAATTTTTCTTAAAAAAAAAATTGCAAAACACTTTTTATACCACTTGATGTGGTTTGTTCATATTTTTTTTTTCTCTTTGCTGTTATTTTTAGCAAAAAACACTAGCTTCTGCTACGCGAAACCGTAATCCAATTGTTTGCTTACGAATGCGAACGGTATTTTTCTTAAAAGTTTTGCTTTAAAATTTTTATTTTTTTGCAAAGTAGATCTTCATTTTTTTCTCAAGTTTGAATTTCATCAACTTCACACTGCAATTAATTTTTTGTAAACTTCCGACACGCGTAGCTACACGTGTGATCTACTTCAACTCTTCTCATAAACTGATTTCTCTAAATGCAGTCGCTCGCCCAACTAACCATTCGCTCGAGTCTTCGATCTCTTCGCTTATTTGAGCTGCTTGATGAACACTCAATGAACATGCAACATGCAAGAAGGGCCCACAAACTGGACGGTATACTCAAGACATACAACGAGTTAGTTGCTGTATTTATTGCCCTGCGGAACCAACAACAACCACATGTAAATAAATAGTGTCTTGTAAGTATGAGCGAGTCGATGTCTCCCTCGGAGACAGAGTAAAAACATGCTGCAACAAAAAATAAACAACCACCAGTGTAAACGGAGAATCATAGGAACACCGGTCGAACTTGTTTAGAGCTGGTTTTGAGAACTTGAGATTGTGCAGTTTATGCTAAAGCGGGGATCGTGAGTAAAAATTGTATGCTTTGTTAAGATAATAGAGAGTACATTTGCGAGAGAATAGAGATATACAAACTAAAGCCACTGAATTTTTTTTCAAAACCCAATTCGAGAGAATTAGTGCGTGATTAACTAAAAATGTTTTAATATTCATCTGTTTTCAACTCTCCCTAAGAGTTGAAAAGCTTTCTTAAAATAAAAACCAAACTAAACTCTATTAAATTCAATTTTTAACTAACTAGTTTTCGTAAGATGTTTTTAGTTTTTTTTTTTTTGTATCAGGTTTTAAAATGTTCTAATATTATTATTAAAAAAATGCTTGCTCCGACGCTGTGCCAAGCATGTAAGAATGAGTCAATCGAGTTGTGTATTCTTTTTGCTTTGAACTATACTTTAAAATAAACCACCTTGACACAACCATGGCAAATCTAGACAAGGTAGTGTTAGGGCTGAATGTGCTCACTTTCTTAGTGACCATAACTGTCAAACTCAGTAATTTTGCTTTTTCGTTGCATTCTCATTGGTTGCAGATTTGTATGAATTATCAACTTCGTTTTGACTGTTTCGGTCACCGGCTCTCCGCCCTAACACTACCGTGTCTAGTTTTACCAAGGGCACAACTGTCTTCAAGAAAGAGAACATTGCTAAACCTTATTCTAGCTCTGAGTTGAGTCTCAAAACAAGAATTGCTCAGAACACTAAGAGAGAGCTCAAGATGTAGTGAGAGAGTTGGAATGAGGGTTTCTAATCTGATCCAGGTTTATAAACTCGTTTTGAGTTTTGCTAAACGAATTAATAGTTGAGTTAAGATTTTTAGAAGTAGTAGAGAGCATGGTAAAATTAGACAAGGTAGTGTTAAGGCGGAGAGCCGGTGATAGAAACTGTCAAAACGAAGTTGACATTTCATACAAAATCTGCAACCAATGAGAATGCAATATGAGAGCAAAAATTTTCAAAAATACCAAAATGGCTGAGTTTGACAGTTATGGTCAATAAGAAAAAGAGCAAATTCAGCCCAACACTACCTTGTCTAGTTCTACTATGGTAGAGAGTATTTTAAAACTAACTAAGACCTTATAACAGGTTTTGAGATTTGCTTTAAGTCTGAAGCTGAGTTTATTGACCAACAAAATGAATACATTTGTAAAATTAAGAGAATATTTATGAGTATAAACAACTTTTGTTCAGAACTGGTTTTATTTCTTGAAGAAATAAATTGCGAGACGAAAAGCTAGTCTTATTAGCAAAAACAAATGTTTTGATAAAAAATTCAAGTACTTCTCTGAAAGCAAGAAACGATGTGATTTAGAGATTTTAAGACTCAACTATTTTTAATGTAACCTCAGCTTGTGCGGCACTGAGTTCGTACCAAATCATGCAGAGAAAATAAATAAATTTAATACAGAGGAATTAACTCAACTTAACACAGTAATTGAAAATTTAAAGAGAAAATTGAGTGAGATTTTTATAATAGCTACTCTCTATAAAAAGAAAAAGAGATAAGAACTTGTTCTCTTAAGTCTGTTTAGTAATAAGAGTAGGAACAATCAGTAATTTTAAAAGTAATTCATTATGTCTTAAAAGAGATATATCTTAAAAGAGAGACTTTAGAGTAGGGCCGTAGCCAAGGGGGCCTTTCGGGGTTCAAACCCCATTAGAATCAAAATTTAAAAAAAATTAATGCATTTAAATAATTATTTCATTGAATCAATTTAATATGTTATAAAAAACTTAGCAAATTATGTACTGAAGTTGCGTTTACGTGTAAAAGTCTTTGTTATGAGTTGATTCGTGTAAACAACAATAGTGAAAACCATTGAATCGTGATTTATCGGATCATACGTGATACATTCAAAATTACCATCACTATTGTTTACACTTCCCTTGACATCGGCAGTTGTAGATGGTGGTAGCGATGATAAAAGTAAAGCCAACAAGAATGACATACACATGTGTACTGAAAAAGCCTTTCTAATGCAAACCGCCTAGAAAGATTTTTAAGTATACTGATCAGCCAAAAACTAATTTTCAATTTTCCTAGCTTACTCCAAATATGCAAATGGAGCTTATTGTAAGTTCTGCGTTTTCTTTGGCTTTGTTTATGGCGGCACTGCAACACAAACTTTTCGTAATTTACGGCACAGAAATGTTTTTATTATATAAATCTATCTGCCCCTTTCATTGTAAATCTTTTATAGCCAAGAGTTTTTAAACAATAAACTTTCGAATTAAAGATATGAGTCTAAGCCTGATTTAATCTTAGAGGAATGTTTGAAGTTACTCAAGAGTTTTAAAAAGATGACTTTTATTTCTCAGAATTTTTACCCGAGAAAAAGTTTTAAGTAAATCAAATGAAGTAATTTTGTCAATTTTTAGCTTTTAAGATTTATGAAGGTTATGTAAACGTTTTTGTCCTTAAAATTTTATTAATTTGAGATAAATGAGATATCGTTCTTATTCCTAAAGTTTCTTTAAACATACTTCCGTAATTCAATGGGCGAGATCCGTTTGATCGAATGTGCATTCCTTAGCATATACAGTGATAGAGTTTGCAAAAACGGAAGGCTTCATTTTTGATATTTTTTATTTTACTTCTATACAAAAACTCACAAAATTCAAATAACTTAATTTTTATTTTTTTTAAATTCTTAAACAATTTTTTCAGAAGGTGTTTGTTTAATAATTAATATTTCAGCTTAATATAGCTTAATAAAAGCTTAGCTTAATATGTATAAATTTTAGAAATTCTGGCCTTTCTCGCATTAGAAATAATGAATTTAATTTGATTTTAACAGTATAAACAGTTTAAACAGTTTAGTTTTAAAACAGTTACTTTTTAATGCTATTTTTAATGCAAAACTTTACAATATTTTGGTGCGGATTTGCAAAACCTTTTCCGACCTTAAATACCTGGCAGTTTATTTTTTTACAATTATTCTACCAGCCAATATATTTACGAAAATCTTGATTTTTTGAGGTTTTTGCAAAATTTTTTAGCTTACTGGCTATCGTTACAGCCAAAATATTTTGGGAATCATTATAAAAAAACAAGGTTTCATAATTTTCAAATGAAAAGCCTATAGCGCATTCTTTTTTCAAAATTCTGACCTTGCGGAATGCAAAATTGTTTAAATTCTAACCTGACTTTACGGAATATTGACTCCTTTTCGGGACATTGATATTGACTGCACTGTTGTTTCAAATTCCGATGTATTTACGATTGAGGTTATGTATAGTAACAACTACACGGAATTTTTAACAAATACTCATCGAGCTGTTCTGTTTTATTAAAAGTAACCACTTTAATCAAAATTGTTTTGGATTAAATTTCAAAAATTTTTCAAAATTGGAACTTTTTGCTTCTCACAATTATCATTGCATATAATATTGTCAAAATAATTTTCTTATGTTGGTATTACTAGAGAGCAGAATGCAGAGCCGCCGAATTTTACAGATCAGAAAATTCTGCATTTGTTATACTTTTGCAGCTAGAATTTTCGAGAAAAGAACACGATTTATTTTGAGGTCAACATTTTTTTTTTAGAAAAGAACGGAAAAATGCAGAACTCTTGAAGAGGTCAGAAGAAATGCAGAATTTTTTTCCAGAAAAGAATGCGCTATTAGATAAACCGTTAAAATACCTTTTAAAAAAATTATCACCACGAAGATTGCAATGCAGAATGTTTTAGTTTTAAGCGATAAAATTTATAAAAAACGAAAATTAAATAAATATTATTCATACAGTTACGGTCAAAATAATAGCACTACTCTTATATTCAGACATGTTTAAATAAATAATACTAGTCTACAAATTTCGGATCCGATAAACTCATTATATTCTATATGTACTTTTAACACTGGTCCTAAATCTGTACGCAATTTCCTCCTATATTGTAAAATTTTCAAGATACGGGGTGTTTAAAGTTTTTGGCACGTGTTTTAACTACTCACCATATAATACGAAATTTTATTTTTATTTTTTTATTTATTTATAAAAATTACATCAGTACACTTAGAAATATGTTCTTTTATTGTACAAAAATCACTAAGTTTAGTTAAATAAGAATTTAATTAGATTAACATTATAACAACCAGGAAATAATAAATAATAATGTAATATAATAATAAATAATATTTTGTGTTTTAGAAAAAATACCAACTTTTCCATCAATATATCAACCACTATCGTGTCATGTGCTGTAGCGGAGCTAAAATTTTTAGATTAACCAACGAAATATCAACAAATTTTGTATCTTTTGTTTTAGCGCATCTGTTATCATTCGAAGTTAGAATGTAGAAAAAAACTGTTTATTTTTGCACGATTGGCGTCGGTCGATCTTTTTATTGACCGTTTCTGCAAAGAATATCCCATATATATATTTTTTTTATATATATTTTAAATTATATGCAAGTCAAAGTTTACTTTCCAGTTCATTACTGTTATTCGACAACCACTGTTTAAACATATGAGCATTTTCACAGAAAAGTCTACCGTGATCAAAAAATTAGTACTTTTTAAAAACTTATTATTTGATGATATTATATAAAAGAAATATATTAATTTTGTTATTTTAAGCAATTTATACATAAATTCTATTAATTTGATGATCAGATCGTCTGCATTGCTTCGCAAATGCAGTTTTTCTTTTTCGAAAATGTTTAGTAAATGTTTCGTAAAATTTTTTGTTTTAGTAAAAATACAAGGCATTGACTAAATAAAATGAAGAAATGGTTGAGACAATACTAAGGAAAGGACAATAAATTAAATTCGTTTTTTAATTACTAAATTACGTAATTACTTAACTACCGAATTACTTAATTACCCAATTTAACTACAATGGAAATTTAAGTAACGTAACGCCTGATCAAAAAGCCTATTTATATATTTTATTTATTTAAGTTCAATTTAGACGCTAACAAGAATTAACTTATAGTTAAGCACCGATTACATAAGGTTTTAAATTAACAACGTGATAAATTTCAAACATTATTAAACTAGAAAATTATATATTATTAAACTAGAAAATTATATATTACATTATTAGTTTATTTACAGCCCTATTCTGGCCAAGTAACTGCTGAGGATTTAGATGCAATAAGGGCACTTCTGATTAAACTGCATTCTGAGATATTCGCGATTTAAGTTTTTGATGTTTGATATTTTTTTTGTTGTTTTAGAATACAAATACAAGGTTTAAATATCTACTGTTACTTATATATTGTTATTCCAATTTGTGTATTTAAAAAAACTGTTTTCTATATTATTGTTTAAAATCTGTAAAAAAGTCAAAAGGAGATGTGCCCTTTTTGCATAGAACAAAGAAGTAAAATAAAAATCTAACATTTGTGTTTAACAAAAACATGTTTTATTCAAATATTTAGCTCGTTTCATTTCATAGTATTTTTTGTTATATGAGGCAGTATTTTTTCGTATTTTGAAAGGATTATGAAACTAATGACACTTCTTAAGAACTGTTTTTGAATTGATGATTGCTGATAAGCATTGATATAATAAAATGAAATTTTTTTCTTGCCATATAAAATTTGCAAGGTAAGGAGAGAAAAAAATAAGTCAAAGCAAAGAACAAAACAATATTTTTGTTATTGCACTGAAAAAACCAAATTTCGCTTTTGCATCTACCTCCTCAATTGTTACCGAGTATTTGTAATATTTCTATGTGTTTGTTGCAATTTTTTGATTTCTAAATAAAATGTTAAGTTCAAAAATATTAAATATTGATAGAAATTGTCACCTGCTTTTCAGAAAGTGACAATTCCATTAAACAAATTGTGTCTTGAGTTTCAAATTTAGTTTTGAAAACACAAATTATATCAAACACATAGAAGTATTAAAAATACTGGATAGCAATAGTTTACTGTGCCAGAATGGGACTTAAATAATAAATAAGTATATGTTTATTAACAAAAATTTTAAAAAAATGTTCAGACAGAGAGAAAAAAGACGAAAATTGTAAAAAGTATGTGAAGAAAATAATAAATTACATGAAAGACAGATGATTTGACAGGATAGATTTAAACAAAGTTACATTGCAAATACGTTAAATGTGGGCTGGTAACGAGTTCCAAAGACGTATAGAATTGACGAAATCTGTCGTTCAGACGATAAGCAGAAATGCGTAGGTATTATTAATTTATGTTGATATCTTAAAAACTGCAGTTTCTGATACAAATATGATGGTTCCTTTATAAAAATAATTTTATGCAAAGCAATCAACGCCCCCAAGTTCAAGAGAGTATCAAAAGTCAAGCCGAAGATTTGTTTTAAAACTGTGATACGTGACTGTTTCTTTAAGAATTGGGAAAATTTGCTAGAATGTGTAGTAAATGAGAAAAAATATGTCTTTTGAGAAATAAATATATTTTTATGATATCAGTTGTGAAAATTTGTAGTAGTTATAATTTTTTCCCCGCAGATGGGCTGCATACCTAAAAAACCAATAAATAATTCTTGAAAGATAAACATTTTTTAAGACATAAAAAACAACGTGTTAAAAAAATTTAAATATTTTAATAGAAATAGAATAACTTATTTTGTGTCAAACTGAAACAGTTTTTGCTCTAAGATGATACTTCTATGAAAGAGTATAAAACATTAAATTTTTTTTATTATTTTTACAACAAAAACAACTTTTGCACCGTTTTTTTAAAAGAAATAGAAATTTTTAGAAAAAAATAAAAATCCATAGTACTGCTGCAATAATGTTTTTCAAGTACTTTGATTAAATCTTTAAGCAAAAAAAGATTGAATGAAGATTTTTGACCTAAAGTCAAAACTTTGAATTTGGAACTTTTTTTCTTTAGGTAGCGATGTATTCAAAACTTCATTATGTAAAGATTTTCAATAATTTTCAAGACATGAGAACGTTATTGGTGTCAAGCACATAGAAAGTTTTTTAACTTAATTATCCTTAAAAAATTATCATTAACATATATTTCATCGGAAAGATGCATATTGTAAGAAATCCATTAGAGATAAAAAGAAACAGTCCGAGCCAAGTAGTAGTTCTCTTAATAGTCAAGATTTCTTTGATAGATTGTTGAAACGTAGCTCTAATTTTTAAGGTATCATTACAGTTTCGGATGCGGAAAAAGTAAGCAATTTTCTAAAGTTAATAACTTGGGCCCTTTATTAGATGTTAACATAAATTTTTTTAAATTTGTACATTCTTGAAGATTGAAAAAAATAATTTTCATAAAAAAAACTTTAGACGCGTTTTTCTCGAAACAACATTTTTCAACTGGCGGTCAGTTAATCTCAGGTTTGTCTGGACTGATTTGGAAAAACCTAGTTTTATTGCCTTTATTAACATATTTTCTTAGGCAATCTACTAAAAAATCTTGAAAAAATGAATTAGCAAAGGTAAAAGGTCAAAAATGTGGTCGATTTTTTTTTACCCAATTTTTTTTTTCTTCAATTTTGCCGGGTGGAATAGTTTGCCGGGTGGAAGGCATCCCTCTTTAAGATCTATTTTGCTTCAGCCGTCTAATTCCAGAGACTAACTGTCCGCCACATGGACACCGGATTTTTGAGAACTTCACTTTGGTGCCATCTATAAGTCATGGAAATATGAAAGTTTTTTTTTTAAACCTCAAGGATGTACAAAAAAAAAATATGTTATTATCTAAGAAAGGTCCCAAGTTATTAACTTTAGATAATTGCTTCCTTTTTCCCTAACCGAAACTGTAATGATACCTTAACTTACTTTTCCGTATTTTTATTTATAATTTTTTTTGCCATACCGTTACTTTGAAGAAAATCCTTTTTCTGTGGTAAAAAGTACCCTATGTCCCGACCAGAGACATAAGGATTCTACATGCCAAGTTTAAGGGAAATGTATTTAGTGGTTTTAACGTGATGTGCGTACAGACAGACAAAAATTTTAAAAATTACATTTTTGGAATCCACATCGTTTAAAATGTTCTGCGCAAAAATAATTCCGAAGAAGTATCTCTACGATGTTCAGATTTTTTTACTGTTTTATTATATGTATACGCGGAAATGAAAAAGCTTGCTTGAAACGGTCTAAACTTTTTAAAAAAATACATAAATAAAATAGATTACAGCTGCGAATATTTAAAAAAAGGTAAAAGTATAATATTAATGCTTTGAGTTAAAAACTTACTTTAAAGACAAGGCCAATAGTTTTTAGGAAGACTAATATATTCAGCGGCACGATTACGATTTCCGGGGCGCTGCGATTTGAAAGTGTTGTAGAGAATAATAAAAACAAATGTTTGGCGGAACAAAAAATCGATTACTCAACTAGTTATCGAGTTATCGATTTTTTAGTTTTTTTTTTTGCTAAAAGATATTAAAAAAACATCCATTTCTTTGCCATTATCCAAAGAATCTAAAAGATTGGTATGTCATTTGAAAGATAATTAAATTACCTTTTCAATGATATACAATACTTATATCACTAGAAGCGTATTTGTAATTTTATAAACAAAACTATATCATATTTGAAATTTGTAATTAAAAAACCCTTATTTTCTACTAAATTTGCGTTATTAAGGTACTAAAATTATATTTTATTATTTAAACTTACAATTTAACTTTTCATTTGATATATTAATATATATATATATTAGGCCGGGTCGATTTTTGGGGAGGCAAAAACATCGCCCATTGCTCTGTGAAAATTGTATTCTAGGGATCAAAACGAGAAACTTTGCCCGAGGAACTATACCTCTAAAACGAACTCTAATGCCCCAACTTTTCCGTAGGGTCAAATTTTGAAAAATCCCTCTTTGACCCATTTAGGGTGACCCAATCGAGTCCAAATGTATGACCGACCCCCACGTACTTTGGAGGGCCGATCCACCAATGCCAGTGACACACCTCCTGGAATCCCCTGGGGGGTTCCCCATACAAACATTTGTTTGTATGTTTGTTTGAACTTTGTATACTAGAACTTTGTATATATAGAACTATGGTATAGTTCCTCGGGCAAAGTTTCTTATTTTGATCCCTAAAATACGATTTTCACTGAGAAATGGGCGATTTTAAATTGACCCGCCTTAATATATATATACTTTACAATTTACACTATATTACATAAAGTTAATAAAAATTGCTATTTGCTATTTCATTGTCCAAAACTGATGAACTAAAAATTTCAAATTTTTTTCGCTGGCTAGAATATCCTAATCATTGATATAAATATTACAGCTACAATGATGCCTTAAGAACAGTAATTTATTGTAATGGTGGTATAAGAAAATATGGAATAAGAATACAAAACAACTAAGGTACTATGTTTGAATTAACAACTTTCCGTACAAGGGCTAATCATTTCATCATAAAAAAACACATTAAAAATCAATTAAATCATATGTATTATATACTAAACGAAGGATAAATTTTCAGGCTTCAATAATTTACTTTTCATAATCTATACTAATACCAGTAGTTTTTGAGAAAATAACGGTTTTATATAAGCAAATATTTTACTTTTGCATACAAATAGCTATATAATATTATATACTCAACGGATTTGATTAATTTAAAATTAATATAAAAGTATTATGTATTACCTTTCAAATAACTCCTTAATTAGCAATATCGGTTATACACTTAGAAAAATAAAGATAGTTTTCTTAAAACATCGTAAATAATTAAAACTTTCTTAAAAAAAAACGATAACTTGAAAAAATCTATTAATCGATTATTCCTGCGGCCATTCTTATTTTTTGTTAAAGACGTTTCTGAATTCATTGTCAAATCGAGGCGCCCCGGTAAACGTAATCTCCCCTATTCAGCCCTATCGAGAATAATTTTTCACGCGGATTCGGAAAGGGAGTTTTCACTTTTAAGATAATGCTTAAGAACATTTTGAAAATTTTAAATGCAAATTTGTTCATCTACGGCTGATAAACAAATTTGCATTAAAAATTTTCAAAATGTTCGTAATATTTATCTTTAAAGTGTTAACACCCTTTTCCGAATCCGCTTGAAAAAGTATTCCCGATAGATCTGATTATCTTTATAACGGGTGCTTTTCAGGTTATATTCGCAAGTAGAGCGTTTATTAAAACAGAGTGCAATTTATTTTATGGATGAATTGAGCAAATTTTTAAGGTATCTCTTGTTGGAGTTGTCTTATTTCTGGAATAGAGAGAAATTTCTACATTTTTATGAGAGAGACGGAGAATAGCTCAATTCATAGCGACCTCTACGGAATGAGTATCTGATCAGTGAAAATATTTTTAAGAGCAGAAAAAGATGAAAAAAGTTTCTTTAGTATAAAGAAGAATATTTTAATTGAAAGATAATAAATTTTTTATAGATTAATAGAAGTATGGCCGAAAATAAAAAAAAAATTAATAGAACATAATACATATATTAGGTCGCAGTATTAATGTACCTTGTATAAAGCGTACGAACTCTGAAAAATTCGCAAAAAATTACTATTGCAAAACTAGAGTTGTTCGCATAAATTCGGCCGAGTCTGAAGCGACTCCAACATTTTGTTCTTTTTACGGCATCAAAGCCTACGCATGAAAACAAAAACTAACATAGCCACTCACTTACAAAATTTAATATACGGCAAAGTATACGAAATTGAGTCTCATATTAACTCAGCCTCTTTTTTAGTCCACTACACTATCTCATTCCACCTTGAGCGCATCGCCAGCGCTCATTTCAGCCTGACATTTTTTTTCTTTTGCTTCTGTTTTGTTATTTTCCCTTCATTTATTGTGATCACAACAAAGAGCGACGAATTTAATTGAGCGCTTTTTTGCCGGAAACCATTAATAGATGATAATGTTGAGTCGTTTGTGTAAAGCACAGCAAAACCGTGGCTACTCTACCTACTTTGCTTTAATGTTGTGTTCCATGCTCAGTATAAATCCACTCAGTTCAGAAAAAGTCGACGCGTCCGAGATATTTTGCCGTTTAAATGTCGGAAAATAGTTAATAAAATTATAATTAAACTAAGATTAAATATAAATAAACTTAAGGTGACATCGAAGTGAAGAGTTTTATGAAAAAATATAATGCGAAAAGTTATCTTTTCCATGCTAAAATAATATTTAAATATGGCTTTGTGACAAGCAAAATGAAAAAAAAATACGTGAAAGAAGAAGCAGAAAAAAAGAAATCGACATTTATGTATACCAGCGTCTAGCTGGCGGAACGCAGCTACGTGTGTTTGTGTGTTTAGTCGAGTGTGCGCCGCGTATGTGTGTGTGTTCATGCCTTGTTGTGTGAAATGGCTGCGCAAACTGTCAAAGTGGGCCGTAACACTGTGAAACTGTCAAAAAAAGGCAGTGAAGAGAAACGAAACTGAACTGAAACACAATGTGAACCGGCACAAACAGCTGCGGAAAGTGTAGACAAAAACACTAATACTTGGTGGCATGCCATGAAAAGTGGAGAGAATGAAACGATTTGAAAACAATAATGAAAGCATTTGCGTCATAGTGGAACTGAAACATTGCAAATGATAACACAATAATATATATATATACAATGCAGTGTAAAGTGAACAAGAAAAAAGTGCAAAAAATAAAAAAGAAAAATTTAAAAGTGAAATTTCTCCGCTATTCAGAAAATGCATAAAATTATGAATGTGGCTGTGGCATAGATACAACAGATGCACACTAACAAAAAAGATACAAAATTGACCAATTTTAACAAAACCATAATAAGCTCGAATTTATTAACGAAACGAAACGAACAAGCAATAAATTAAAAACTAATTTACCTCTAACCCTAAATATATTTAAAAAGAAAACAAACATTTTACGTTGAAATCACTCAGTGCACGCTGTTAAATCGTAGTTTTAAGTGATACGGCGTTGTTCTAGGCCCACCCCCGTCCTACTGCTCCGCCAATGGACCACATGCAGCATATCGCCCACACTAGCCGCCAGCGTTATCCCTCGCCGCGCCGTCAGGATCTGCAACAAAAGTGCAACCGTGGTTCGTATTGCAGCGACACTAGCTCAGCCTATAGCGGCAGCGATACGATGGCCTCCATACACAGTTCTGCATCTATGGATGCTGACGAGATAGATCTCTCGGGTCTGGTGGAGTCGGTGGTCGACTCAGATGAGGAGGATTTGGCCGAGAGCATGGACAGCCTCAATGTGCGCGATGTCGTTAGAGATTGTCTGGAGAAAGATCCATCGGAACGCACCGAGGAAGATATTGACACGCTGGTCGAGTTTACACAGGGCCTTAAGGCTTTCACCAATATTACACTGGCTGTGCGGCGCGCTCTGTGCTCCGTCATGGTTTTTGCCGTTGTCGACAAGGCCGACACCATCGTTATGTCCGATGGCGAAGAGCATGACTCCTGGTCGGTGCTTATCAACGGACATGTCGAAATTGAGCATCCGAGCGGCTCAAAAGAAGAGCTGCAGATGGGAGACAGCTTTGGCATCCTACCTACCATGGACAAGCTCTATCATCGCGGCGTCATGCGCACCAAATGCGACGACTGCCAGTTTGTGGTCATTACGCAAACGGACTACTATCGCATACAGCACCAGGGTGAGGAGAACACGCGACGTCACGACGACTCCGAGGGTCGTCTGATGATGGTCACCGAGTTGCGACAGCTTACATCGAACAGCAGTGGTGCGGCAAATCGGCGTGGGCATGTTGTCATACGCGGCACCATAGAGCGCCTTTTGCTGCACCTTGTTGAAGAGAATTCCGTGACGGATCCCACGTATGTCGAAGACTTTTTGCTTACTCATCGCATTTTCATAAGAAACCCGCAAGAAGTCACACAAAAGTTGCTCGAATGGTTTGAGTCAGACGCCCAGCCGCCTGCAGGCAGCTCAGCCTCTCCGCAGGAGATACGCGATCGCGTGACGCGAGTCGTTCTGCTTTGGGTCAACAACCACTTCACTGACTTTGAGACGGACGACGAAATGTTGGAGTTCCTGGAGCTCTTCGAGAGCGGGCTGCAGCGCAACAAGCTGCTGGGACAGCTACGTTTGCTACACATCGCCTGCGCTGCCAAGGCGCGTTTGCGCATCATCACGCTTACCCGCTCATCGCGCGACGAGAGCCTGAATTTCAAGATAGTGGGTGGCTATGAGATGCGCGGTGCTACGTCAACAGGTAGCGGCATTTTTATTGCGCAAGTGGAGTGCGACTCGAAGGCGCACGATGTCGGCCTAAAGCGCGGCGATCAGATACTCGAAGTCAATGGTCAGTCCTTCGAGCACGTGACCAACAAGCGAGCACTGGAGCTACTCACAAGCAGCACACATCTTAGCATTACTGTAAAAAGCAATTTGCTTGCCTTCAAGTCTTCCACATCGGATCAGGTGGACTGCAGCGCACCGCAACAGTCATCAATAATGGCCACACCTGCTAGCAGCAGTTTTGTCAGCAATATTCGCCTGCATCCAAACACTGGTTCTTCCTCGGCCAGAAAAGAATCTGGCACCAGTGTGGATCAGCACATGTCTGCTCAGAGCAAGGGCTTTATGACTTTAGGTCCTAAGCGGCGCATTCAAAAAGCTTTGATGAAAATGAAAAACCTGGGCTCGGCTGTCTCACACTCAAACTCCACTGCTGCCGGACAGTCCAATGACGATGCCTTGCTTGATGTACACATCGACGATGTAGAGCCTCATAAGACGCCCAACAGCAAGATGCTCTATCAATCGCAATCAAATCCAGATCTTACCTCATCCTGCTATGAAGACTCCATTTCCACACCATATCACACATCCGCGCGTGCCGCTAACACTATGCTGCAGGACTATCCCGAACATGTGCTCAAAGTTTATCGAGCCGATCAAACCTGCAAATATCTGCTGATCAATAAGGAGACAACAGCTCATGAAGTCGTCATGCTGGCCTTACATGAATTCGGCATACATGATCCAAGCTCCAACTTTTCGCTCTGTGAGGTCAGCGTAGGCGAGGGCGGCATGGTGAAGCAGCGCCGTCTGCCTGATCAGTTGCAAAATTTAGCTGAACGCATAGGACTCTCAGCGCGCTATTATCTAAAAACCATCGGCAGCACCGAAAATCTGGTGCCCGACGAGCTAGCCGTAGAGCTACTACGCGAATCAACCGTGCATTTCTTACAACTCAATGCCTACGAACTGGCCGTGCAACTGACGCTACAGGACTTTGCCATCTTTCGTCAAATCGAGTCCACCGAGTATGTGGACGATCTCTTCGAGTTGAAATCCAAGTACGGCGTGCCTATGCTAAGTCACTTTGCTGAGCTTGTCAATCGCGAGATGTTCTGGGTGGTGAGCGAGGTTTGTGGCGAGCACAACATCGTGCGGCGCATGAAGATCGTCAAACAGTTCATTAAAATTGCTCGTCACTGCAAGGAATGCCGCAACTTCAACTCCATGTTTGCAATCATATCGGGTCTGGGCCATGCTGCAGTGTCGCGTCTGCGGCAGACCTGGGAAAAGCTGCCCTCAAAGTATCAACGCCTTTTTTCCGACCTACAGGATCTCATGGATCCCTCGCGCAACATGTCAAAATATCGACAACTGGTGGCTGCAGAATATTTGTCGCAGCTGCCTATCATACCCTTCTACCCGGTCGTCAAGAAGGATCTGACATTCATACATCTCGGCAACGATACGCGCGTCGAGGGGCTCATCAACTTTGAAAAACTGCGCATGATTGCCAAAGAGGTACGCATGCTGACGCACATGTGTGCTGCTAGCTATGATCTACAAGCTATGCTTGAGCTCAAGACACACAGTCAGCTCTCCGCGTTGTCTGCGCTGAATCAGATGGCCACTAGCGGCACTCAAATCGCTGCCAATGCCGGTCAATCCACAGTCAAGCGTCGGAAGAAGTCGACCACAGCACCTAATCCCAAAAAGATGTTCGAAGAGGCTCAAATGGTGCGTCGCGTCAAGTCATATCTGCAAAATATGCGCATAATCAACGACGAGGACACGCTGCACAAGCTGTCGGTTGAATGCGAGCCGCCCCACAGCTCACGCAGCGGCGATCAGCTTAGCATCTATTCGCATACCTCTTCTTCCTCGGCGCCTAACTCATCACTGTCGTTGCGCAAGCGTCAGCCATCGCCAACCCGCTCAACAACCAGCTCCACAAGCTCAACGAGTGGCGACTTGAATCGCCGACACAATAACAACACCAACAACAACAACAATAATAGCGGCCCTAAATTTGGCACCGCCTCACCACAGGCAGTCAAAAAAATTCTGTCGCTCGCCGAAACAACAAAGATACGCACCTATCAGCCACGCCATGCCGGCATTGCGCTGCCACTAGTGGGCAATCCACATCATGTTTTCGGCAGTCATGCGCTAGGCGTACCAGTAACACCGACCGGCACGTCCGCCAGCGCCAATCCCAGCCCCAATTCGCTCAGACGTCTTGACACAGTGCCGGCAGGCTATGCAGCACGCAACATACACGAACGATCGCACTCGGACACCTTAACGCCGCTACCCTCGGTGGATCTGTCAGTGGAGAGCAGCAGCGTCACATCGTTCAGCAACCTGCCACTTAGAAAAAGCACTATTTCCGGCTCACTGACATCCAACGACAGCGGCCACGGCTCTTCGTATGCCGCACCGCATGACGCCAACTCGCTGTGTTCAGCTAACGAAAGTGCGCTGTACCATCTGGTGCCCGGTCATCATCATCTAGGTGGCCGCAGCGCTGCTAAATTCTACAATGCCAATCCAGCTGCCAACAGCTTCTCAGCCATGCCTTCGCCTACCGCTCAATGGTGCACCGTGACTTCGGCTTACCACAGTTCAAATCCGCCAACTGTGCTGAGCAACAGCGCCTCGTCACCGCCGCCCCCACCACCACCACGCCCACCATCGCGTGGGCCACGCCATCCACCTGCCTACTCCGTGGCCGCTCATATGGCGCACCTGCAGCGTCTGGGCCGCGCCCATAGCATGGAGGGTGTGCTGGCGCCCAGCTTTTACCACAACAAAACCGCCAACAACGTTGACGATGATGACGAGGCGCAAGTATCGGCAGTTTGAGTAATTTTATTTCATTCGATTTTGAGTTATCATTTTTCAAAATTGATTTAAATCATTTTTTATTGAATTCAGATAATTTAATTTTCGCTTTAAGTTGAAAGTTTTTACCGTAAAAAAATCTCTAATTTTACTCACCTAACTATAAGTCGAAAACATTCGAATATCGCCAAGAAAAGACATTTAAATGTACAAACTTCTGAATTTATGCATAATCAAAACTATTTTAAAGTAGCCTGTAATGAATGCAAGAAAAAGGATACTAGAATAATTTTTTTTCTCCTTTATTTTAATAAGTAGTTGAAGCAAATTTTTATATGAAAATATTCCTTTAAGTTAAAGTATCGAGGCCAGTACAACCAAAGACTAATGCAAATTCTTCTCAAATCTTCTTAAAATTTTTATTTTTTCTCGTTTATATATGAAATATTCATTCCACTGCATACAGGCGCTCGATTTAACTCATAAATTTATCAAAAAAACAAAAAAAAAACATATTTCTAATATATTTTATAACAAATAACTTCCAGATTTTAAAGAATGCAAAATAAAACGAAATAAATAAAATTAATTGCCTAGTTATTTAATCTGATTGTTTCTTTCAGTGTAAGTCAATATAAAAAAATATTGCAAATAAGGTTTTTACAATAATAGCAAAAAATGTGGCAAAAATGGCTTTAATGCGTACAGGAAACTATTTTTGAAGCCAATTTATTTATAAAAAAATATATAAATGAAATATATAATTAATCAAATAAAAACTACATAAAAAGTAAAAAATATAAATTACTATATATAAAATTTAAAATACAAAATAAAATATAAATTATAAATATAAATTACAAAATATAATAAATATACCAAGACTATATAAAAACTATACTATATAAAAACAAGAAAAATACTTTTATGGTTAAAATTTTACCCAACAAAAATTTTGATTATTTCTTTATATAAATTATATATATTATAGAAATTGGTTAATACGTATGTATTATGAAGAAATCCAAACGTGACAGAAATCGGTAAATATCCAAAATACAGTATCCAAAAAATGTATGGAAAAAATTGCCTTCACTGAACTCAAAACAATAATTAAAGCGTCGCCGCAAATAACGTTTTAAGCGACATACGAATCAAAAATGTTTTGTTTTCTTAAGACTTACTTATACTTTATTTGTTTGTCCAATTTTAAATTCTGAACACAGTGGCGCGTGGGCTAGACAGATACATATTGTAGGAAAGAGACAAAAACATGCAAAGTGCCAATTTTTGACATCTCCGCAACGTTACTAGTGTCAAGCTTGCTTTTGGCTCGAAACTTAACGAGTGACGAATTGAGATAAACATCCAATTTTTTCTCCAATTCGTACTAAATGCGTACCAGAGCTGTAAAAGAATGCATTTAATTTGATTTTATTCACAAAAAAGTGAATCAGCGAATAACGAAATAAGATTGCATTCAATGAATGCAAAATTAGTTAATAAATCAAATTTTGAATTCACATTCATTCTCAAAAAAATGATTAATTATTCGTTTCAATTTTTAATTTTCGTTATTCAGAATAATGAATTAGTTTTTTTATTCATTTGAATGCTATTCCCAAAGAATGCAATTCACAAAGAATTTCAGAATTTTCAATTATTCTTTTGTTATTCATTATTCATTTTTTATTCGTTATTAATTTTTTCTTCATTATTCATTATTAATTTTTTATTCATTTTTCATTTGTTATTCATTATTTATTTTTTATTCATATGTAAGTTATAATTTATTTTTTATTATAATTTGTGATTCACTATTAATTTTTTTTCATTAATAATTTTTTATTCATTATTCATTTTTTATTCATTTGTTATTATTTATTAATTTTTTATTAATTTTAGTCCTAAGCTACATATAAAAAATTTATAACAAATGATTTATGAATAAAAAATAAGTAATGAATAACAAATGAGTAATAAATAAAAAATTAATAATGAATAAAAAATTAATAATGAAAAAAATATTAATACGGAATAAAAAATTAATAATGAATGACAAGTGAATAACGAATAAAAAATGAATAATTAATAAAGAAACAATAATTGAAAATTTTGAAATTTTTTGTTAATTACATTCTTTGTGAATATCATTTAAATGAATACAAAACTTATTCTTGATAACGAAAATGAATAATATAAATAATAAATAATATTTTTAAAAATGAATGTGAATTCAAAATTTTATATATAAATCAATTTTGCATTCAGTGAATGCATTCTTATATTGTTATTCAGTTGAACTTAAAATTCTGAATATGAATGCCGATTTTACAGCTCTGATGCGTACTCACTCACACTAATTGAATCTATGCATTCGTACTATTTGAACTGCTCTATTTTCATTTTTAATAACAAAAAATTAGCAATTTAATGAAGTTTCATACGGCCATTACTACCGTTAAAAATGCTCTGGTTTGTATCTGGATATCTTTCTTTTATATACAGGACAATTTTTTTACAGCTGTTTTACCAATTAAATGGAAATTGAAATCACATTGTTCTAAGTGCACCATTAAAAACTTTTTTTTTTCAATTCCGTAAATTTATAATTTTGTCGCTTACAACGTTATAAATCGTGTAGTGTACAAAAGTAAAAAAAGCTTTTGTATCGCAACACAACAAAATGGGTATCGTTGTAATCGAAATACTTTAAAGAAAGTTATTCCAAAATAATAGTATTTGTGGTTTCTATAACCTTTAAAATCACTACTTTTGGTCAATTTATATGTTTTAGATTTTTTTCTTTTTGAGCGTGTCTGGGTGTAAATATTTTTGTAAACACTTTTTTCAAAATGTCAAAATATTTTTTTTTTGGTTTTTAAAAAAATTATCAAAGAAAAAAAATTAGTTGAAAGAAAAAGATTTAATAAGATTTTTCACAAGATTTTGAAAATGGTCAAATATATAGGAAATTTAAAAAAATTATACAACTAAAGCAGTCAAACAAAAAAATTCCTATTGATTCCTGCATTTATGTTAACAAATATTGTAAGAACGTTTTGTTATCTTGCAGGATCTTGCAAAATTCTGCCGATTCTTTTCTAAATCTCATTTTGAAAAATGGTGCAAAAT
Source organism: Dichetophora obliterata (assembly GCA_963920525.1). Classification (NCBI taxonomy): domain Eukaryota; kingdom Metazoa; phylum Arthropoda; class Insecta; order Diptera; family Sciomyzidae; genus Dichetophora; species Dichetophora obliterata. Next base: position 42,872,761 of record OY986438.1, on the reverse strand, counting down.
TGATATTTCACAGCAATATTTTATCGTCTTTGAATAAAAGTTGGTAATTAAGTTCATATAGTTAATGTTAGCGAACACACAAAAAATAGGTGTGGTCCCACTGTAGCTACGTCTACTTTTAAGAAATCATTACAAGATTCCGATATTACTGGGCCGATTAAGCAAAAATTTGGCAGTGGATTCGTTTCGAGTCTGAAATGGTTTAGAAAAAAATTGGCACACCCTTTTAAACCACCCATAAATCAATGTAAATGCTATATTTCAAACTTAATCAAATGACTGCAAGAAAATTAGAAAGTAATTACCAGTAGTTCACCATTTTTATTTATATTATTTTTCCAGAAAAGGTCTAAAATATTTACTTTTCTCTCAAAAGGGAGGCCAAGTTTTTTGTAGAAAAAGATATATTGAAATTTTCATTATTTAAACTTTCATATGTTTTTTTTTTAAGTTTTCATATTTTATAAACTTCTTCATTACATTTATTTTACTTTTTTTATTACTTCGTCTACACTCAAAAAAAAGTTCGACTTTAAAATCAAAAAACCTAAGTTTTTGTTTTAAAAATCTGAAATTTCTTTAGTTTTAAGGAAAGCTTTTTTTAAGCAAAAGAACTTGCATTTGTTTAAAAAATTTACACTTTTGATTAAAAAGTAAGGATTTATTTTTTATATTGAGTTAAAAAAATAATAACACAGTCAGAAAAAATTATACTAAAATCAAAGAAAATTAACTCAATATTTAAGAACATTTTACTTATTTTTGTGCCAAGGAATTTTTTTTTCAAATGGAAATTTTTCTTTGAAAGAAATAATAATTGTTCATTGAAAGAAATAATTAAAACTTTTTTGGAAAATTATTTTGTTTTTTCAAAGAAAACGTTCCATTTGAAAAAAAAATTCTTTAAAAATTCCTAAAACAAGTATAATTTTCATAAATTATTTATTATTTAGTATTATTATAGAGTAAATATTTAGCCTTTGATTTTGGTACTTTTGTATGTGCCACGCTTCAATTTTCTAGTGTCACATCAGATTAATTTTAAAAATTTTCTTTTTTAATAACATAACTTTTTTTAAAAATTTTTAATTTACATGTGTTGAAAGTATATTTTTGTTGCATCCGTTACAAAAGAAATGTACTACCTTATAGAATAAGTTTCAATAAAAAAGCTATCAGCAACACTAAAATTCAATCAATTTTAGGTGATCTTTTGATAGCAACCCAAACAAAACACGTAGAACTTTTCTGCCTACGTTTTCGACCCACAAATTCGCATTGATCAACTATCACGTTCAGTTGGAAGTCGCAGTTGTTGTGACATTTCAAATTGAAAGCGGCATAAGCGGCATATACCTATGGTAATTTATTTTGTTTTTGCTTGATAAAACCAACAGTAATTTTGCTTAGATCATCAAGTTCTTTTTTTTAACGTTGCATTTATTGGATTAAGAACTTAATCTTTTTTATAGAAAGACAACTGCTTTCCCACAGATAATAGACATAAAATTAAAAAAAAATGTATATTTAGTAATGTCAGTGTATAAAGTAATAAAACTGCAATTACTGACATAAAATATTCGTGCAACTAATTTTGCTTATTTCGAGTCGTACATACAAATATTTGCAAGCCGAGCCAGCAGAGATTCTTCATTGTTTTTTATTTATTTAAAGTCGCTTTTGTTGTTGTTTTGTGTCGACGTAGCTATCTAATTGCAAACACAAAAATATTTATAACGGCTTGATACAAATTTGTTTACATATGAAAATGTGAATTCGTACTTTTTGCTATATTTACCTCGATACGCGTTGATGACTTCGTCATGTATTCATGTTGCGATGAGTTGAATGAAATATTCTGTTTACCTATCAAAAATACATACACCTACATTCGTACAAATGTATACACAAAACAGTATCTTATCCATGTTGTTTCAGCGCAGAAAGAATAAACGCGATTGAAGGAAGAAGGGTGCAGAAAACTCGTTTTGAGTGGAAGTAGCGCAACAACAAACTGAGACAACTTTTTGTTTTTTTCAACATGATACGAAATTACTAAAGCAAAAGCACTCGCAATGAACATAACTCAATTTCAGATTCTCTTTGATTCATTCTGTCACCAGTGTTGTCACTTTAATTTCACTCTTTTTAAACTTCATCTAACACTTCGTAAAATTAACAAGTAACGACACTGTCTATCACTTTATTCTTCTCTATCTCTTGTGTCTTGTTTCACGCTGCTTTGTGTAGTATGATTTTTTTTGTGGTCATAAATCCGCTCTTTTTTATCTGCTCCACTCAAATTCGACAATTCAAAGAGCAAGTACAAAGAGATAACTAATAACATATTTATATACAGGGTGTCCCAGATCAACGTTTCAATCCGGCGCTGGTTGATTCCTTGGGGCAAGACAAGAAAAAAATTGTGTGGCAGAGGGTCGATCTCCCCTTGTATCGAGAATAAGCGGAAGTACAGTATAGTCTCGCTAATCCGGACTTCCCAGTTATACAGACATCTCTACACTTCGGACATTTTTGATATTTTGCCTCTATAGTTCGGACATAAAACAAAATCGAACATGTTTGGTTTACAAATTGACTATCGCTATGAACATCAAGTCAACGTTTTCTTTTCAAATGTATTTTGTTAAGTAAACGAGGGTTTTTGTGAGAACAAGGCTTTTTTGCCTGCATATTGTCATTCGGTTCATTTAATTTACGCCTTGAATTTTTATCTACACGTTGATAATGGTGTGAATAATAAAATTTTAAAAGTTTAAGTAGATTCTTAAAATGCCAGCGACAAAAAGGCAACATAAAACGATAAATCTTTCAGAGGTGCAAAATTTTAGATTTTATTGAAACTGTGAAAATCAGTACGATTTTCAGCTGAAAAATTCAAATTATCAAAATCTACAATTTTTGATAAAAATAATAAAAAATAAAAAGCATTCCAAGGATCAGGTAAAATGAAATTTTAGCAAAGAAAAGGCAAAATGATTGAACCAAATTTGTTCCAGGCAAAAGAAAAAATATCAGACAAGGCATTATATAAAAGAAATTTTGTGAAACATTGTAATTTATTATTTGTAATTTTAAGTTTAAAAATGAATTTTTAAGTTTAAAAATATAATAGGTCTGTTCCCGTACTTTTTGAATTAAAAATGGTAAAAAAAGCGTGAGCACAAAAAAAATCTCTCAAAAATAGATAAAAACACAAAAGAGTACTGGAACGTTTTTCGGACTAAAATGGCGTAAACTGTCAAATAAAATCGTTTGCCGAAATGAAGAACAATTTTCATATTCATATGCATTACAATATTGAAATTAATTCTCAAATTAACGTTTATTTATATTTAGTTTTTTACAATTTAACATGTTTCTGGTGGCCATTCCAATAGTTTTTATTTATATCAAAGAACTTTTTATGTTTTGCAATTTCTTTGCTAACTAACTGCTGTTTTAAAGCAGTTTGACACTTTTACCATTTTTACCAGAACAAATTTTTCGGAATAAAACTTGGAACTTTTGACAGTGAGGGTAAATTTTTGACTATACTTTTTCACTCTCTTACCATTTTTTCAAGTACGGGAACGTTTTTCGGACTAAAACCTGCAAAGCTGGTAAATTGGACTAAAACTTTGGAGTACGGGAACAGACCTATTATTTATGTTCTTATATAAAATTTCTTTTGAAAAATTTCTTAATAAAAGCGTTTGAATTAATAAGGCTCAACTAACAAATTCTTCTACTTTCTGTTTTCCGGACATATCCAGTAATACGGACATAAGTCGAAACTATATGTGTCCGGATTAGCGAGATTACTGCACTGAATACCAAAAAATGGCAATAATAGGTGTCATCAGTTTCAATGCAATAACTGAAAAAGTATTACAGATAGGAACTTTCTGGAAAAAAATGTTCTAATTTTTTTCCTGATGCAGTCTTAATCTCCAAATAGTTCTCTGCAATATTTCATTATGCGACTTCAACGTACAGCAACAAATAGAGCGAATTAATTATTTTAAGAAAACATAAACTCAAAAAGCACTTAACATTTACATGTGAATTTAATTTGATTTTGAAGTAAAGTTAAAAATATGATATATGGTTAAATAAAGAGATTTGCATGTCCTAATTAAGTTGTATGTCTAAATTGAAACTTTTCTGTTGCCGTGCCAGAAAATTAAATAAATTTTGAACATTTTTTTTTTGTAAAACGAGTTTAAAGTGAAAAAAGAAAACAAAATACACATTTTTCACATTTAAGTTGCTATAACTTATTCCATGGTTAAAAATACCAAAAAACAACAACAACTCTGTATAGAGTCAATCACTTAGCTAACTAGACAGTCTGTTTCGGAAATCGCTACATTTTCCTCTTCAGTAGTCTTTGAGTGATTAAGCTGTGATCAACTCGCTGTTTAAATTTGTATATGACCTCGCAGATTAAGGAATTCATTCATTTGAATTGTATGGCTGCTAATCATATGACATTTCAAAGCAGTAGGCTATTTATAGATCACCGCCATCAACTCTACCAAGGTTGCCGTCTGTTCTAATTGCTTCTTTATTTATTTTAATATTCACTGGTGTTCGATAGTTTGTCTTAAAAACTTACTTCAACTAAAGCTCGCAATTTAATTCATGTAATAATTCAATAGATCATAAAACTAATGAACTAATACCAAAAAAATTTAAAAGTTATTAGTTAAATAATTAAGAAAATTTAAAAAACCATTTCAAATAGGTTCCTATCTGTAATACTTTTTAAGATTGCATTAAGACTGATGACACTCTTGAATGCTATTTTTTGCTATACTTCCGCTTATAGCTCGAAACAGGGGGAAATGGACCCCCTGCCATACAAGTTTTCTTGTCTTGGCCCAAGGAATCAACCAGCGCTGTATTGTGTATACAGTGGACGTCCAGTATAAGGAATGATATAATGTCCAGTGTCGTACGATCGAAAAGTTCGTTGTATCGAGACATTTTTTTTTTCGCAGTCTGTTTCAAACAAAGAGAGTTTAGTTCATATTAATATTGTATATAAATTTATTTATTGAAAAAATTACTTGTTCTATCTGCCACCATTCTGGGGGTCCAAATACAAAAGTAAAAAAAAATCTAAAAAAATGTCTATTATATTTCATATAAAAAATCAATGAACCCTTGGGGGGTCAAAAGTATGAGCTGGGGCTATTAAGCTTTCCCCTCAACATTTCTTCTGAACACCTACACTTTATCTGCCACCCTTCAGGTAGATCCCATATAAAAAACAATAAAAAATAGAAAAAAATTCTATTATTGTTTACAGTTTATCTGTTGCTAAACAAACCATATAAAGAGAGCATTTTACATTTTTGGATATTCGCCTTTTCTCAAGGATAGTCGATGTAAAGCTCCACTTTGGGTACTTTCCAATCATACATAATTTTTGTGGATTTTTTAAAACGGTAGGGACACTTTTTGTAGAATTCACAACTTCATTCCAATTTATTCTAATGCTTTTTATCTTTTTATGTTCGTCAATAATTTTGATTTCCTGTGCCAAGGTTAAACTCTAACGAGACGAAGGCATTTTCACATAAAATAATTCACTTAATACAATCCCTCGCTAAAAAAATTGTTCGAAACTTACCTCAGTGTTTTCATGTCAAAGAAATCAGAAAAAAAGTACCGTTCATTATACAGAATACTCCTTTTTTACCCGTTCGCTATAAAGAGTCGCCTATGCATTTCACAAAAGAGTAAAGGCCTAACCAAGTTATGCTTAAGCAAACAAAAGTCTCAGAGAAAGTTGACGAAAAGTATGATTAAGAAGAAAATTCGCCCAAGTTGGCGGATTTCATGCTTAACAAAATGTCAAACGTTTACAAAATCTTGACAAAAATATAATAAAAAAGTTAAAAAGTTCTTTGAAAAATTTCTTGAAATAGTGCCTGTCTTTCATATATTTTTTTATGTTTTGTAGCAATTTTTAGGAGTTTATCAGCAAAATTGGGATCTGCATTAATTTTTAATAAATAAATTAACGTAATTTTTTTCAATTGATAGATAAAAAAAATTTATATAGATATGTTAAAAAGGATTGCCATCAGCTAACACAAAAAACATGTTTGTTGTACTGCTTAGCTTATAAGCTGTGGCAAACGCTAAATTTCTCAGCAAAAATATACACATTTTCCATGATTTGCTTAAATATACACAAAAAAAAAACAATATTTTTCATTAAAAAATTTGGCATTCAAATAATAAAATTTTAATTACACACATTCTCAATACTGTTTGCAACCCTATTCTGCTTACCAAACTACGATGTCAAGCGCTCTCTCTCCAGTTTCAAAAAGTAAACGAAAGTTGAAAAACTGAACGAAAGGAATGCTTTGACAAAACTTGGGCGACTTCATATATTACTGTGCTAGTGCGTGCTTTTGCTCTCAAACTTTTGTTTACTTGAGCATAACTTGGTTGGGCCTTAAGTTTTAGAGAGATTTCATTATATAGAGTATTCGTTATACTGGACGTCCAGTGTATGCATATATAATTATATATCATTACGTATATAAATATTTAAATTTATCTAATATTTTAAAATATTAAAGGCCCAACCAAGTTATGCTTAAGCAAACAAAAGTCTCAGAGAAAAGTTGACGAAAAGTATGATTAAGTAGAAAAGTTGCCCAAGTTGGTAGATTTCATGCTTAACAAAATGTTAAACGTTTACAAAATCTTGACCAAAATATAATAAAGTTCAAAAGTTCTTTGAAAGATTATTGTTGAATTAGTGCCCGTGAGCTTTTTTATATATTTTTTTAGCAATTTTTATTAGTTTTTCAACAAAATTGGGATTTGCATTAATTTTGAATAAATAAATTAACGTAATTTTTTTCAATTAGACAGATGTATGTTGTTTTCGCTATAGATAAAAAAAATTTATATAGATATGTTAAAAAGGGTTATTGTGCTGCTTGGCTTATAAGCTGTGGCAAACGCAAAATTTCTCAGCAAAAATATACACATTTTTCATGATTTGGTTAAATATACACAAACAAAAAAAAACAATATTTTTTATTGCAAAACTGGCATACAAATAATAAAATTTTAATTAAACACATTCTCAACCCTATTTGCTTAGAGGCATGCCACACGTAGCGGACACGGACAAATTTGTTGTTGTTTTCACGGGTAAAAGAAGCTCTCTCAATTTCCAGTTTCTTATTTTACCCGCGAAAACAACAACAAATTTGTTCGTGTCCTCGCTAGTGTGACATGCCCCATAGCAGACTACGATGTCAAGCGCTCTCTTTCAAGTTTCAAAAAGTAAACGAAAGTTGAAAAACTGAACGAAAGGAATGCTTTGGTGCATGTCACACTTAGCGGACACGGACAAATTTGTTGTTGTTTTTACGGGTAAAAGAAGCTCTCTCAATTTCCAGTTTCTTATTTTACCCGCGAAAACAACAACAAATTTGTCCGTGTCCGCGCAAGTAAGACATGCCCCTTAGACAAAACTTGGGCGACTTCATATATTGCTGTGTAAGTGCGTGCTTTTGCTCTCAAACTTTTGTTTGCTCAAGCATAACTTGGTAGGGCCTTATGTTTTATTACAAATATTATTTATTAATAAAATTATTTTATGTTATTTCTTATATGAAAAATAACAGTGAAAGCTCCCTTAGATGCACTCTATAATAAGCGGACATTTCTTGTTAGCGGACACATTTCTTGGGAACGATAAATTTTTGTTTTTTTTTCCATAGAAAATGGTCTCCCATACACTGACTTTCCGCTAAACGGACGCGGGTACACAAATATGTCTATTATGAAAAAATCTACCATAAGTGGACAAGAAGCTCTAATAAGTGGACAATTTTGTCTTTTTTAGATCACAAACATTGCTGTTTTTCTTCTTTCTTATTTTTGGTATTTTCGACAGTTCGACGTGCTATTTCTCTTTTCACGAATTTACTCTGAATGAAAAATCAGAGTCCAAGAAACTTACTTCATCACATCTATGTATATTTATCGACGTTTTTTTTTAAACTTAAATTTTTAAATGTTTGGGAATTTTTTCAGTAAAAATACCCAAACTCAAAATTTACAAAAAAGTACACTTCTAGCAAAAAATTTCATAATAAGCAGGTAATTAAATGTAATAGCACAATTTTTTGTATATGTTTTAAATATAGCTTAAGAAAATATTTCCACAACATTTCAATTCAAATTCAATCAAGGAAAATAATAAGATTCTTTTTTTAAGAGTAAAAAATTATCACTTTTTCCATATAAATAAGATTTTCAACTTAAAAGGCAAGCGGCACGTTTAAATATCAATATTTTTTCAGAAAATTTTGTAATTTACTTCTGTTTTGTGAAGGGACAAAACCCCGGTCCGTTATTAGTTACTTTCGAAAAATATAAGGAGCACTCTAATGTACACATATAAATTTTAATTTAATTTGTACTAGGTTTGTTTTTTTTGTTTATTGAAGAATACACATTTTTTAAAAGTAGAATATCGCAATGCCCAATTTTTTTCGAATTTTAATATTAGGTATTTCTTTCGACATTCACAAAATGTCGGACATCTCTCATGTGCGGACAAAAATTAGGTAACCATTGGTGTCCGTTTATGGGAGTTTTCACTGCGTTCACGTACATACATATATGCAAATATATATTATTATATTTAGGGTATTCACAAGGTGTGCTATCATGTCATACTGTCCTAAAATTGTACAACTTAAATTTACAAGATAAATAAATGCTTGATTCCGACACTTCAATAAAAATAGCTTTCAGAGTTGTAATATATTAGTACTTTTTTATATGCAAGGCAACAATAAAATGTTTTAACTAGTTTAAAATCTTAGGACAATATGACATTATGACTTGATAGCACACCTTGTGAATACCCTAATTGTAGTTATACAAATATTATTAGTTGTCTCTTTGGCAAGTATCACCGATACATTACTTTCAGGTACGCCACTTTTTTTAATTTAAACCATAGCTTAATTTTTGTGTTCTTCATGAATCAAAATGTTTTCAAGTTATCTCCACCATCATCCACCCATTTTTATGAGTAGAAACTATGTTCACTTTATTATTAATTATCTCCTTTGCTCTTCATTAAACTAGTTTTATTTCTCTTGCACTGTTGGTTTGAGTCGTTATTCAATCGGCAATTCTATGAGCAATAATTTCTTTCGCAGCAAGCAGTTTGTGGACTACTCGGGTTGAAAGGGTGAGGTCAGACGATGATTGTTTGATCGGCGTTCAATGTACTATTTCTACTCTCTTTCACATTTTGATTGCTGGTCGGTCAGACGGCAGTGAAGTGATTGGCGTTCATACAATTATTTTTTTATTATGTTACAGTATAAAAGTAGTACTTGTTCTCAAATAAGTCTTTTTACCTACTAAAAGCCAGCACCATTCGTTATTTCGCTATCTAGAAAAACTGTTCTGAATTATGATTGCTGTCATATACAGCGTTCAAAAATGAAAAAATTTTGATTGCTCTAAAATGTGTTCATCCGCTCTCGCTCCCACTGTTTTTTGACAGTTTTGTATTGAAAGCCACAACAAAACATTTCGAACGCCGATCAAACAATCATTGTCTGACCTCACCCAAAGGGGACTTTCGTCAACTCTCTCAAACGAATAATCAACAAAATGTTTGTGGCGAAGACATTCGCTATCACGCTCGTAAGAATTTTCTTGGTCTTGAACATGGCAGAACTAGAGAAGGTAGATTCATTACAGACTGCGTGCTCTTTCTCGTATCCAAAATTGTCAGAGTCAGCTTTTTCAGAATGAGAACAAAAGCAAATCAATGACCGCATTCAGCAAAGTCAACTGTTGGTAACTGGCTGTAGTGTGAAAATTCGCTGAAACATTGAAAGAACGCTGCAAATTTGAGTGAGAAACCTTTGCAACTAAATTATTTTCATAATTAAATAATTATAACAATTAAATTAAATAATTGCCGACTTTTGTACGGTATCGCTACTATAATAGTTGACAACAGCTGACTTTTCTGAATGCGGCCAATTTTTGCTTTCTCATAGTTTTCAGAATTTTTATAAGCTGTCAACTTAGTTTTGACAGTTTCGCCAGTCTGTCTCTCCGAAATGCTTCTACCTCCTCTAACGTTACTCTTCTCTTCAATAGAAAATAAAAATAGGAGAATTGAGAACAATTTTGATTGAAGCATGGTAGAAGAATACAGGTAGCTTACATCCGGAAATGTCAAAACGAAGCAAAACTTTTTATTTCTTTTCTTTTGTTTCCATTCACTACACAGCTGAATTTAACATACATAGCAGTATGGAAAGAGAGCACAATCAGCGCTGAAGCTACCTCTATCTTTATAAAATGGATTGAAGTTGAATGATCTAGTTTTTGAACAATCAGAATAAATTCAGAATAAAATCAGAATAAAAATTTGAATAAAGAGAGAATTTTAGCATGATTGCCACTCATGATCGCTAATGTGTACCTCGCTTTAGTTTTAGGACAAGCTTTAAGGTGTGAAATGTTGACTTTTATACAAAAACCACGATTTTCTTGACTTCTGCAAAAACTTTAATAACAAGGACGATAGGTTTGGACTGAAGCATTTTACCAGTCTATTTTTTATATTAAAATTGTATTTTGAGCAAAATTTCGGGATTATAAAATTAATTTTTAATGCCTTATAGTCCCTTCTTATTGTACAATAAAAGAATTATTGATTTAAATTCGGTGATTTAAATTGTTAAAGAAAAAATCGCCCTTGCTTAACTTTATAAAATTCGACGACTTTCCTTGGTAGTTCATTGAGCAATTGTGTACTTTTACTTTAATTTATTTTTATTTATTTTTTTATTACTTTACTATTACTTTGTTTAATTATCTGGTTATTATGTTTTTTTTATGTAATAATTAAAAAAAATATTATTAAATTTTAAGCAAAATGACTATAATCTTATGAATACAATACAATTTTTCCATGTTATTTTGATAAAGTTTGATACTAAAATCTAAATAGGGACGATAAAGTCAAAGTAAAAGAAAGGCAACTCCTATATGCATTTAATTTTTTTAAACTTAGCAGTATATAAAAACTCAAAAACTTGTTGCTTTGTTATATATTTATTTACTAATGACATTGACATGCCATTTATTTAAATATTATTTACTAGTGAGAATTCTTCAAATTTTAAATATTTTGTTTGAAGAAATAACAAGACAATAGGTCTGTTTCCTTACTCGATTCAAGTAACTTGCAGTTACTTAAAGCGTTTCTTTGCACATTTTTCTAGCTCGAGAGAGACGAAGAACAAGCTAAATGTCACTTGTACTTTACTTGAAAAATTTCTTCGAGCTCGAATTTCGAGCTATGTAAACAGCTGATTGTCAAATTATAAGATCAATATTTTTTATTGTTTTGTGAAATAAAAATTATCCTAATCATTAAATGCGAGTATTATAATTTTATATTTATAAAAATACAAAGTTTTTTTTTAAAAGAATAAAATAATAATTTGTAGCAAAATATTTTTTCCATAGCAAAAAGGCGTGAAGAGCTGTTGTGCTTGAAACTTACTTAAATTCATTTCCGTACTTTTTGATAAATATTCTCCTTTTGACAGATAATCAAGTTATTCTCTATTACTCGAACTTTACGTGAAGTTAGTACGAAAACAGACGTAATGTCAGAATTATTCATTATTTTGTACTATATTACTTGTCAAAGTCAATTTATGTATTTATTTTAATTTTTTAACTTTTGACTGTAGCAGGAGATAGAATAAAATCGAATTTATAATAAAAAGTTTTTTCTTAAGCCTATGTTTGTTTTTGACTACGACTATGCACCAATGTAGTTTGTTTTTGGGGATGTTAAAAACCTAAAGAAATATCAAATCCATCACACATTGAAACAAAAATAAGACCACGTACTCCACATTGTGAATACCCCAAATTTAAAAATAAAATTTGGTTTTTGATGCTCGGAATACAAATCAAGTATTTGCTTAATAGATTTCATTAATTTTTCCCACTAAAGCTAGTTTTATATGATAAGTAAGCAAATAAGCAAATTTTTGGTATTACGTATTTAAGAAACATATACATATTTGTTTATAATTTAAACCATGTAATTCATTAACATTATGTTTTTAATACATAATTGTTCTGTATTGCCGTCTGAAGCGAAGATAAATAATTGCTTGGCCCCGTAATCAGGAAATTCAGGGATAGGGTGGGGAGGGGAAATTCGGTGGGGAGGGGTACACTTGATTAAAAAAATTTATTCGTGCTAAATCTATTTAAGGTACAAATTTTTACTTTTTTCAGAATTATAAAAAGCAATTTAGTAATTAAATATATGCCATTTTTAATTTTTCATGTATCAGCAATTCCATTTTGAACGGAATGGCGATTTCCTATTTGGGTGAAATTTTGCATGGAGCATCACTGACAGAAATGAAAAGCTTCATTTGGAGAAAAAAGTTTAATGTAATTTTTGGTGGAGTTACAGGGTGCACATAATGAACAAGAATCTGAAAAACGGGTTCCATCCCTTGCGCTAAGGTAATAAATTTCGATGTAGGAGTGAGAGGAACACCATTTAAAATAATTTTATAATTTTACCATTTTTTTAGTTTTTAAATCTCAAATGGCAACAATGAACAATATATATAAAAAGTTTATAAGGGCTCATTTTGAAGTTGAGGCCAAGTAGACTACGAAAATAATTATGGGCCAAAAATGCTTGCTTTTGCCACATATGCTTTTTTCGTAGGTACGCTGTTTTTTAGATTGAACCAACGCTCAGGGGATGACCCCTATACATGAGTAATCAATAATGGTATTCAGTAAAGTTTTTTAAGTCCTGGTAAATTGTTTAAGTTAGCAGCAGAACGCAGCAGCTAAGATATTTTACAAACAAGTGCTACAGCAGACTTCTACAGCTAAAAATCTGTGGTTTAATAACTCGTGTAAACAGTACTCAGTAACAAAAAATGTATTTTAATTTTTATATTACAGTGCGTTAACACTTTTGATACATGTGCTGCTCAGAATTTTTAAAATGTCTCTTCCAACCCCATTACAAAATTTTTATTTTTTTAATAATAAAGGGCAGTTTTTAGACTTTGAAGCTGCAAGTCAAAAATAATTTGGTACTTGTAAAAACACATTTCCAACATGATTCATCACTACTCTCAATAAGTTTGACGTTTCCGTCAAATGATATGTGCTAAACAAAAACACGTGCTGAGCTTGTTAAATTACTAAAATGCTGCCAAGGCTTTTCCCATACAAAACTCTGACAGGACTTAACAAATTTGTTGAGTTTAGTAAGTTAGCTGAACTAAACAAATGTTGTGAATACCATTATTGTGTTGATTTGGAAGATAAGTGACTATTTGGAGGGTGTATAGTAAGTAAATGAAGTAAATCTTTTAGTAAAGAATTTTATTAGTGTGGCAGAAAGCCTCAGTCATTGTTAGAGTCAATGGACCCAAATTAGCCAATTTGGTGGACCTCGAGTTTTAATAAAAAATGTATGATGTTTTTAAGATAAAAAAGTATTTATTGTTGCATTTGTTGTTATAAATACAACAACATTCCAAATTTATTAGAAATGTAATATTTTTTTAAGAAAAATGCTTGCTTTCAATAGCGTATTTGCACCAATAAATATTTGTGATCAAAACCCTACCATCCTATTAAAAATTTTGGCTACGGACCTGTCCTTATACTATATTTGTTGTTGATGTCTTAATTTTTATATACAGACCCATTTTATTCTTATTGAAAGTAGTTTGCTTTTATCTTTGTAAAATGTATGAGTATCAGATTTTGTGCGTTTACTATGGCAGTATCTTTGTAATTTTTGAACCGTAAGTTTATCTTTTTTTTCTTAAACTCTTATGTTTTGTATTTCTCTCAAGCTGTTTATAGTTTCTCGGTCTTTTTAAATGTTTTTTAATATGTTACTCGAATCCATTAAAAAAAATGAACGCAAAAACTGTGTCATGTTTGACACAAAGACATGCCCCTTTTGGGTCAATAGTTGTACATTATTATGTATCTTATTTTTGCTTACGACTATATTTTCTGTTGGATTTTTATGTTTTTTTTATCAAAGTAGCTCAACGGTTTCCGTACAAGCTTCTTATTCTAATATTTTTTATCAAAACTTGTTATTTTTTATGCCGCGATTATGAATGTTTTGCTGCTTGAGTAAGTTTGTTTATGTTGCTGCAACATTTAGACAATCAATATTTGTGCTGTTGTTACAGTTGCAATCTTTACTTACTTACCAACATTGTCTTATTGCTGTTGTTGTTTCATTATCTTTTATGAAAAATGCTTTATCTAAAAAGAATGTTGAAATGCTTTGTTTTTTTCCTTGCTACTTCATAGAAACAGACGTATTGCTGCATTTTACAGAAGGTGTATCTTTTGCAACATGTTACTCAATGTTGCGCTCAATTGAATACGAGCTGGTTTTTTCTGTTTCTTTTTTTTTGTCTATTTTTGTGCGTGTATCTGACAGGTGACCCAGTTGTTCACAATATGTACCTTCTTCCATCGACTACAAAGCAAACAAATCGGTTTTTGTTATTTTTCTTCTTTGATTTGCTTGAGATATTCAACCTTTTACTTTTTGTATCTCTAACTGAAGATTTTTATCTGTGTATTTGCCTTGCATAGCAGCAGGTAGAGTTAGCTATACTATTACACTGCTTTGTTTTCTTGCTCGCTTGCTTAGATATTTCTTGTAGCTCTACATTTTTGCAATAATTACGCATATCTGCACTTTTATACTCAATAATTGCATTCTTGCATTCATTCATTGCTCACTCAAGCTGATGTTGCGTTAATCTGATGAATGTAATCCATCAAATCCATGCAGGAAGTAGTTCTGCCCCGAACACAGATGTCAAAGACAATTATGTTTATAAAAAAAGAAACCAAACTGAACAAAGAGAAAATAAAAAACAGAATTGAAGAAAGAATAACAACAACAATAATAAAGAGAACACTCTTGCAATTCTAGACGGGAAATTTGATTACAAAGTCTGTCTGTCGATTGTTTGTCTTGATTGGATTGTATTGCCAGGCTAGAACGGGAAACAAGATTCTAGATATGATATCTACAGAGCAGGCGGCTTGCAATAACTTTTCTTTCATTGTTGCTCAAATTCGTGCTAAATATTAAGAAATATGAATTCATAGTTATATAGTAAGTAGTTTCTTCATGGCTTCAGCTTGGCGTCAAGTGTGGAAATGTCTCGGATGACATGCCTGAGAATGCATTTACCGCGTATGACAAAAACGCCGACTATTAAATGTAGCAAGTTATTTCTATATGTTTGCAGTTTTGATTCTGACTCAGATTCTGACTTCTTAACAATTGAAATACTTTTGTGTGAAAATTTAAACGTTGCTTTATTTCTGTTAATTGGTGAAGCAAGAAGAGTCATCGTTGGTCGGAAGGAAAAGTTCAAAGCACCATAGTACCTAGTATTTAAAAGCACAAAATTTCAAGTTAACTAAAAAGTGTGGGTTGAAAATTACAGAAATGTGTTCTCAACATGTTTGTGCAAAATTCAGAAGAAATGGTATTTTGCAATTATAATAAGTGTGGGGCAGAGACCTTTGGATTAAGCACTTTATATAGAAAATTATTATTGTAATAAAGTAATCGTAAGAATCATGAGTTGCAATAAACCTATTTGGGTTTAATAGTCCATGAGATGTAAAATCCATTCATGTTTATTACACAAGATACGATTGTATTCCCAGAAATGCTCTCGAGCTAAGTTCTCATAGACTGACCCCACCCAAACACCATGCCTGATCAGCAGCTAATGACAAAGAGAGCCAGAACAAAAGCCAGACCAAAACAGAGCCTTTTTCGTCGCTTAACAATGCCGCTTCAGTAATAGAAAAAAAAAACAAACTACTAAACAATCGCCTAAAAAAAAAACCAGCGCCACAGCCCAATCTAGCATTAATTATTTAATTCAATTACTTATAAATAAACGCATTCAAATAGCAATTAATTCAATTTATGTAGCAACATATCTCGACGCTGTTATCGCCTAATAGAATGCGTTATCGTATCTAAAGAGACTCACTCTCGTACATATATCGTAAACATATAAATTTTATTTAAACTTAGCGTGCACGGCATACAAAAGACGGAATAAAAAGAGAAAAAAAGGAAAACATATTAAAACAGCATTAAGCTAGAATAAAGCCGCAGCAGACGATATAGAAGAAATTTAAAATAAAAAGGAACTCAAAATAAAACACTATTCAATTGAAAGTCCATTCAGGCTGAAGCACATTGGAATGGAGCACCAAGTGGTTGGTGGCTACAAGAACACGCAAGAGTCCATGTTACGTTCAAAGTTGTTGGGTCGATCGCAAAAGTGTCTATATTTTCAGTCAGGTCTTGTTGGCTAGCCACGCATTATCACATATATTTGAATCTTGTTAAACATGTTTCAATTCTAATTAGAATCAGTTCAAGATTGGAGTTAAGGGCGCGTTAAAGGCTGCGATCACGCGAGAAAGGGAGAGAGAGAAAGAGAGAGAGAGAGGGAAACAGAGCTCGTTTGGGCACTAAAAGTGGCAGAAATTCTGCAATAAAAAAGTTATTTCATTAGGTAAATTATATCAGAGAGCTGTCACGAGCATAATAAGAGCCTCCAGTCAGACGTTTCGGAAATTTGTTAACTCAAGATCAATCAATGGTCGCACAGTTTTTAAGTTTTACTAGGTTTTTTTTTACTTTGAATATTTCTCATGGTGCTGATATTTTAAGACAGCTAGTATTTCATTGGTAGCCAGTATATTTATATTTTGAGTAAATTTTGACTGATCCACACAATGATCTTCCCGATGGTAATTACTTAAAAAAAAAAAATTAAATCTTTTTTAGAAAATGTAATTCTAATGTAAATTCTAATAGATTTAATAACGGATGTGACATTTTATTATGTTTGATAGTGAATAGTTAAAAAAAGACAAGAAAAACTTTTAAGAAACAGTAAAATTCTTTAAGTTATTCTTTAATTCTTTAAGAAAGGCAATACTTACATAAAAATTTATTATAAAATTAAAAATTTTGTAATAAGCGTTACAGTTGAGCTAAAATTTTCAAGCAAAAAAAAAAATTAAAAGTTGAAAATTTGACTCGTTACAACTCATTAACGTATGTGACAATTATTTTATACTTACTTTTTAAAGAATAAAACGTTTTAAAGTAATATTAAAAAAAATTAATGTTTGATTTTTTATATAACGAAATATTAATAATAATACAAAAACTTTTTTGCTGCTCATGTGATATTTTCAAGTGTTTTGCTTAAAATTTCAAGAAAAAAAACTTTTTAAAGTTAAAAATAAATAATAATGATTGTGACTTAAGCTTAGTTAATTTTCGCTTAAGACGCGCGGTAACTTTCGAAAAAATTATTTATTTTCAATTTCATCAACAAAAACTATCGTAACAGATGTGACAAATTTTAATACTTTGAAGCTAAAGTTTTCTAAAAAAGAAACATTTTCAAATTTTTAAATTCCACTTTTATAAAGTTCTTAAAATCAGTGACGGATTTAAGTGTCATTCGAATTTAACATTTAATGCTTAAGTTACAATTTCGTAAAAGTTTACTTTATGTCAAATATTAGCGGTCAAACAGTGGCCGAACAAGGACCGAAAATGGTCTTAAAATAATCCGAAAATCCTAGTGGTCGAAAGTTTGGGCGAACAACGGCCAAACAAGGTCTAAATTAAGATGTAAGGCCACTGAACGCTCGTTGTCTGTCACCACATATTTCTTAGCTCTTATTCAACAGCAAATGTATGCGCAAAAACAAAATCAAGCCTTACTCGGCGCTGAAACTGCTCATTTTTATTGTAGAATAATCACTTTTCGGCCGCTGTACACCCGTTGCAATGCATATTATTTCAAAACGGCCTCTGTACTGCCGCTGTTAGGCCAAAATGTTCTGCAAACGACCTTTGTACGGCCGAGAAAAATATTTTAAAGTAGCCCTTGTTCGGCCGCTGTTTGGCTTTAGCTAAAAAGTTTTTAATTTTTGCTCGGGTAGGTTAGAAGCTTGAAATTAAAATAAAATTTTTCTATCAATAATATTCAAGATAAATTCATATAAAACAAGTAATTCCTATTGTTATGAACATAATTTGAAAAATTTTATTTTATTTTTTTTTTCAAGTTTTTCAACACACTAATGCTTCCCCAATTAAATTCCTTGTCGCAGCAGTAGCATCTTGTGCCTTAGTTGCACCCATCATTAAAAATGAAAAATGATCCTCAACAAGTTACAACAGCTGATGATTACGCAGCACTTCAGACACTCTGAACTATACGCACATGTACGGATACACATACACACATACACGCACAGACGCGCACATATTTTATTGAAGTGATCTACAGCATCCTTTGTTGCTCACTTGATCGTTGCTTGTTTTCATAAATGACTCCCAATAGAATTTTATTTCTTTAGCTGCTGTAGCATTAAAAATTTCAGGGCCTGCTAGAAAATTAACGTTGTTGTTCTTGTTTTTGTTGCTGTTGTTATTGTTGCTGTTGATGAGAACATCAAATTCCTCAAGTAGTTGCCAGCAATATAACAAGCATGCAACAATAAATGACAGCAAAATGATTGATTTCAGCAATTGAAGGATGCGCAGGATTTTATTACTTGTCGTTCTTTTTCCATTTATATAGTTTCTTCTTTTGGGTTCTTAACAATTTTAATAATGTTTGTCGAAATTGCCGCCTTAATCATCATTAAAATAATTAATTGCCTATTTGACTTCATTTCATCCTTTTTTTAATCTTTGAAAAAATCTTGCATAGATTGCAGGATGTCTCTCCTAAAAAAAGGGCGAGAGTTATTAATGAGAGCTAAGTATGTTTGGCATTGAGAGGAGGATATGTTTGCTATAACATTTAATTCGATATTGAGTGCAGGTATTGTTTAGAAAATGATCCTTTTTATTTATTGTATCCAAATTTTTGTTAGGGTATACAAATAAATTTTATTCATGGTTTTATACATTATACCATCTCAAAATTATATACGTTTGATTGCAATAAATGTGATTTCTAACAGAACTTAAAGAAAGATAGAAGTATGTAATTCGTTTTTTGTTTTTGTTTATTTTAAAACATTTATTTCCCTTTAATTCTAGTAGTATTTAGTATTTCTTAACACCAAAATACATTGAATTTTAATTTCAACAGTCTAGCAACATTTTTCTTTGTATCTATATTGAAAATTTTTTTCTGCCATAACCACATTTTTTTCCAATCTAGCACTTCTCACCTGTAAACTTTATACCATTGTTAAGCAAATACGCAGCATATTATTATGTAACAATAACAATATCATTGTTTTTTCTTTGTGTTTTGTTAAGCTCACGTTTTCATATCTTCATTCATAGACTTCCTCGTAGAAATCTCATGGAAATCATTGGCATTTCCTTTCGTTTCAACAAGATTAATTTAAAATTACTCACAGTCTGGTTGGTTTGAGTGGTGCGATAACCTTGACGTCTTCAACAACACAGTCAGTCAGTCACTCAGTCAGATTGCGTCACTTTCATGAGCCTCATAAATAGCCAGAATACCATGGCATATATTGTTATCCATTTATATTCTTATGACTTAGATTGTTTCTACAGCTTATTGATATAATTTTGATTGTATAAATTCGGTTTATTTTGAAGTTATTATCATGTTGCTATATCTCTCAAACAGTGGTTTGAGTTAAGTTCAATGCTGTGTTGTGCTTACGTCAAACTCTCGTGGGTGTTTTTGTTGTTCTCTGAAGTGAAGTTTGAGGTAAGGTTGATACATAGGTCAAAATGATATGCAAGGATTTCAATTATATTAGTAAATATTTTACATTAAATAATTTGTTAAATATCTAAAATAGGAAAATCATTTCCAGTATCGGTTGTATGGATCGCCTATTTACTGACCTGAACATCTTAAGTAATTATTAAGAAACCGTTAAGAACCATATTTTCTGTCATAATTGTGCTATCAATTCCACTTTTATTTTATAAGTTTTAAAATGTGATATTAATTAAATAGATTTTAAATTTCAAGTGGTCATATTTCGAAAAGAAACAAACGCCAAGTCAGGTTTTGAAAATAAATAACTTGTATCTGTCAGGTCTTCAAATGATACCATTGTTTAAAAAAAATCAATTCAGTTTTAAGAAAAAAAAAGCAATGACCTTACTCAACGAGAGAGAGACTTTAGTCAGGATTTGGAATGAAAACATCTAAAAAATCAGGGATGATTTTGAAAAAATTTGGGCTCATTTTGGTAAATATGGTGTGCACTAATGGATGATTTTACATTAAGAAGAAATAGAAACTGAATATTGCAAAATATTTGCATTTTCGGGCTTGGAAAAAAGGCGACTCATATAAAAAATAAATAAAAACAAAAAAAAATATTTAATGCAAAATAAAACATTTATTACAATAATATATCAAAAAAGAAATATATCCATTAGTTTAATGACCATGTTTGAGAGCTTTAAACAACCTTTTATCTATTTTTTGATTTTTATAACTATCGTAATTTTTAAATATCTTACTATGTTTGTCTCGGCTATTTACATTTATTACAATAATATATCAAAAAAGAAATATATCCATTATTTTAAGGACCATGTTTGAGAGCTTTAAACAACCATTACTGGCTTTTATCTATTTTTTTATTTTTATAACTATCGTAATTTTGAAATATTTTACTATGTTTGTCTCGGCTATTAGCTTGTCACATGCGTTGTATAACTTTCATTAAACATAAGTTTGTTTTATTTAGTATATTTAAAACATGTGCTTAATGCGCGTTATAAGCTGAATTTGCTTTGCATTATTTTAAAATACATATTTTACAAATTTTCTGATTCATACACAAGTCGTGAGTATGTAATAATCACAATTGACTAAAACTTTTCTATCGAACTTTAAAAGAATTTAGTTCTTATTTTAGCAACGCATAAAATTAATTAAATGAAAATATACAAGTGGAAATCGAGTCACATGCGTTGCATATATTATTTTTTAATAAAAATTCGTCGAAATTTTCTGCTTCTAAATTGTTTTTATGTAATGTTGATTTTATATGATTTAAATACAAATTCTAAATGTTTGATAGTTTAAATCATACTTGATTTTAAATACAAATTCTAGTTGTTTGATAGTTTAAAATCGTTTATTGAGCTTTAGGTCAAAGCTAGAACAATTAATTGTTCAAACGAATCT
Organism: Dichetophora obliterata; assembly: GCA_963920525.1. NCBI lineage: Eukaryota > Metazoa > Arthropoda > Insecta > Diptera > Sciomyzidae > Dichetophora > Dichetophora obliterata. The sequence continues at coordinate 42,851,426 of OY986438.1, read as the reverse complement.
TTCCAAAGAAACAACAACAACAACAACGTATTTCAATATGAATAGGAAAAAAATCACTAGCTGACTTTATTGCAATTTCGGCCCTGCTAAAGGCTTCATCAGAAATTTTTGTGATACCCGTGCAAGCGCGCACTGCACCACAGAGCCGATGAGATTTTAAGTGTCAATTTCTCAGTTTTTCTCCCATTTCATATTTTCACATTTGAGCCGTTTTCTTTGAAAGTGGTGTAAGTGTATTTTATTTTATATAGAGATATGAATGGTTTTGCATTTGAATAATTTTAAAAATATGAATAAGGAAATGTTAACTTGATTTAGATTTATAATGTAATCATTTTTAAATGTTATTAACAAAAATTTATACTTTTAATGACTTCAAAAGGACTTACACCACTATCAAAATCAGCAAAAAGTAAAAATCTTACATTTACAAAATATTAACTACCGGATCTCAATTGAAACAAACCAATTTCTTATTATGAAATTTTTATTAAATAATTTTTGTAAAAAACATTAAAAATAACAAACTAAAAAGGATTTATTTCAACATTTACTATTCAACCAAAATTATTTATACTCTTACTATTAATATATTTAAACATTTTTCATTATGATCAAGTTTTTGGAAATAGTCATGATGTATTGGAGGAATGTATGCTAATAAATCAATCATATCTGTACATTTTTCGAATGTGATGGGTCTGGAATGATGTTATAAACGTGTTGGTACTATGTTTCCAAAGTTCTGTGGTCTTCCCCGTGACGGCAATAAATTTAGTGATTTAAAATCCTCATTCTCACTAAATGAAGTTTTGTAGAACATTGTATATGGTTTGTATTCGTTGGGATGATTTCTATGAAGGAAGAAAAATTCACTATTAAAATTAATTAAAATGTAGAATGGCATGTACAATACAAGTTTTTTTTTGCTCCGTAAATACTCACCTGAATCACTATCCGATTCTAAATTGCAATTTTCCATTTGTATAATTATTTAATATGAAATGCACACTTCTTACCAACTTAACACTTAATAGTTTTAAACGTAATAATACGTCTCACCTCCTTCAAGATAAGTGAACAAATACGACACATTACCATATTTTATACAGTGACCTTATATTCTATAATAAACGGGGGAAAACCGAAATTTCAGGAAACTATAAAAATGTTGCTGTCATTTACAATGTTGCACACGTATAAAAATGTACTAAAGAAATTATTTGGTATAATTTTGAACTAAATAGTAGTATGTCTTTGAGGGAATTGGACTTACACCATTTTTTAACTTATTCAATTACACTATCAAAGTAATTATATTTGTAATTCATTACTTAGAAAACTTGTAATGATAAAAACAATGAAAATTTTAAGATTTTTTTTTTAAAAAGTTTGTAAATAAAAATTTCATTGTAAATAGTATTAATTTTTAAAATTAACTCATTTTTTGTCAAAATGGACTTACACCACTTTGAAACAAAATGGTTGATTTATTGTTGTATTTTTGCTTTACTTTAGTCTTTATGCTTATGTTATTATAAAATCAATATAATTATTAACAAGGCCATTTAGAAAAAACTATAGTTTTTATATAATGTTTTATTGTGCGTTACTTAAAAATTTTATTTTTAATTAAACATGAAAATATCTCTTATCGTAGTTTTTTTTTTAAATTTGTTTGTAATTAACATAAACACAATAACAACTGATGTAAATCAAACGAAGCTTTAACCATTTGGCTAAGTTTCTTTTGCCTTAAGACGTCAGAATTTTTCAAACAGTAAGCAAAATCGCGAAAAATGCTCCAGAATAAAGGTGCAAGGTTTCCAATTCTTAAAACTCTATTTTAACTGACCGCCCAGGAAACTCGATCACTTCGGCGAATTAGGCTCTTATACATATATGATTTTAATAAAAGTAGGGCCTGCTTCAGCATTACTTAAAAATGGACACTGTTTGACCCTGGTTTGGCCATTGTTTGAGCCTTGTTTGGCCACTGTTTGATCAAAAAGTCCTGCGAATGCCCCTTGTTCGGTTGCTGTTTGCCTTGGTAAAACGTTTTATTTTTTCGCAGGTTCTAAAGAAAATTTCCTAGATGTACCTTTTATAGTACACTATTATTTAATTAATTTTCAACCCACACGCTTGCTAATCCTCATCTGGCCCATGCCACATTCTCTCCCAGTTGCTCTAGACTGACCACTCAGCCAACTCAGCTATGAAAGCCACTTTTATGAACTGAATTTAATTGAAGTAGAGTTTGCTTTATAATTTCGTTGTAAAAACATTCAACATTTCTTCAAACAACCACTGTTTGATCCTTGTTCGACCCTTGTTTGACCGAGGTTCTACTCTTGTTTTACCACTGTTCGACCAAAAATTTCTTGTCTCTTTTACGGCTGCTTTTTGAACTATTTGAACGATGTATCTTTTATTTTGAACTATTATTTATTTTGTTTTCAACCCACCTGCTAACTATTCACCACCTTGCCCATACCACATTTGCGCCCAGTTGCACGAGATTTAAATTGAAGTTATGTTGCTGTCATTGATTATGACATCGCATCTCACAATTGCTTCTTCCGCCAAAGATCCTTCAAAAAAGGCGGGACAAAGTCTCAAACTCCGTACAATGTGAAACGTGCAGCAGCTTCATAATTTCAAATGTCCATCTTTGGACAATTATTTGACTCATAAATCTTCAAACCTGGCACACATCATCATCAATCGCGACATATGCGACATCAACGACAGTCGCTGTTTTGTCGTAAACGGGCTTTGTCCTGATTGTACTGATGTTGCTGCTGCAGTTGTTGTTGTTGTTTTGTTTTTGCAGTCCCGCAAATCTCGGCAATCAAACGTTTATCGCTATTATGATCGATGATGAATGCGATCAAAGTGATTTTGATCGCACGCACTGTGTGCGTCATTATCAACAAGAGTCGCGTTGAACTTGCTTAACTTGGCTATAATCTTGTGTGCTTTATTGTAGTTCTTGTAGTAGAAGTTGTTGTTGTGCTTGATCTAAACGCCCCAAGGGAATTGTTGACAAAGCGATCGATCGATCGATCGATCGTACGTATGTATGATTCACGTATGTAGCGTCAACTGTTGATCGCTTGTAGTGAGTCGCAAGCTTAGGATGGATGGACTGCGCCGCCCTGTTGCGACATGACACAGATTTGTAACATGAAACAAGCTGGCCGGTGCTCAGCGGTGTTGCATTGTTGTACTGCAGTTATTGCTGTTGTTGTAGTTTCTGTTGCTGCTGCTGTTGAATTAGTTATAATGGCGGCGTCTAAATGCAACATATTCCGCGCATTATTTGGTGGCGTTTGTTGCCAACGCCACTGAAATTGTAGTTGTTGTGTTTGTTGTTATTGTTTTTATTGTCATGCATGCATGTGTCTGCGTTTAACTTGTTACCAACAACTCACCGCAGTCCACGCGCAGCTCTGTTAAGCTGTCTAATTAAAAAAGTTTATTGACTTTTTATGCTTCGCCATCAAGCTAGCATACTTTCAAGCAGTAAATGTCAATATTTTTTGTTGAACAGTCTGACGCACAGCCAGAAAGAAAGACAGACAGTCATTTTTAATGTGGCGTTGTTTTCAGTTTGATAACTTCTTGTTGTGATTGCTGTTTAATTACAAAATAAGCCGACAAAGCTTTTTCGATGTTGTTGTTTAATAAATGTCAGCAACATTTTGAGCGCCGGTTACAACCAATTTTTGTTTTTTTGAAAACATTTTTAATTCAGGGTGGTCAGCAACTGGGCGTAGGCACGAAAATTGAATTGGTTTTTTGAAAAAAACCGTCAGCGAGGTTGTCAGTTGTTTGATAGTCACTGGTAAATTAATAAATAAATGCATTAAGTTATTTTTCTGCGTTTACAAACATACAAGCTGTTAATCCTAAAGTAAAGGCAACTTTTCAGAATACGTAATATGAAAACTTTCAAATGTAGGCAATTTAGGAATGAAATATAGTTACAAGAGTTATGTAATCTCTTATATGTTCAATTCAATATCTCAATAGGAAAGGAGAAGAATGTGAACAAATCCAAGATCTTTTTTAAAGTTACCTTCATTCAGACTTTAATAAATATGTTGAAATTTTAGCGTTTAGGATGTAGGCTAGCTTTACCGTTATATAAACATCAAGAAAGTTCATTTCTTTTACATAGTTTCATTCATCACCGTATAATTTGCCGCTAAAATAACACATCAGCTTTACATATATTTCCACTACTCCAGCCTCAGCCTTAAGTTTTTTACATATTTATGCTCTTCATAGCATAGACTACTTTAATACAGACATAATTGAGCCACTACTCAATCATAATATTTATTTGAATTGCAAATAAGTGGCTTATCAGCATATTCATTAATAAATTCAAATCTAAGATCCAGAGCTAGACCGTATATTTAATTTAATTGTCAAAATTTGATTTACGTATTTAATAACATTTAATTTCCGTTGCATGCGAATGATGTGGAAAAATTTGGACACATGTCTAGAGCGACATTTGCATCATAAAGAAAATGTTACAGACAGTAGAGTAAACAGGAAATAGAGTTGAGCATTTGAAAAATTATGATAAATAACAATGTAAAGTATCTGGTGTAATACTAGAGCTTTGTAGAGAATAAATTTGGGCTACACTGTCTATTAAGGGTGGTTTCAGGCAAAAGCTACTAAAATTAAGGCATATTTTAGAAGATATTTTCTAAAAGGTATTTATATTATATGGACCAAAAATTTAATTTGCATGTTAGTTTTACATCATCTGCTGAGATAAAATAAATTTTGTTTTTTTGTAACATGTAGTTTTTATATATTAAGATGGCGCTGAAGTTGTTGTGCTTAAAAAATGTGAAAATCTTGCCGCCTCATAGCTCGGCTCCAGATCGTCTGGAAAAAAAAAGCAAAAATGCATTCGAAAGTAGACTCTTGAATATACATCATCTACCAAAATGAAACAGAAATATAAAAATAAAGAAAATTGTAAAGCGTGAAAACAAAATGAAAAAATTTATGTTATTTTTGACTGGAAAAATTATCCAAAGACGTTCATTTTTTTGAATGATGTGTAGAATTACATTATAAATAAATAAGAAAAAAAAAATATATTAAAATCGGTCGATTAGTTTGCATGCAGTAGTGCGGCCCGTTTTGAAAAAGTATGTTTCGAGAAAACGCGTTTAATGTTACTCTGTCGCACCGGATTTGAAGCATTGTGGAATCTGTATTATAAGTTGCATTGATTTGAAATCTTTTTTACATATTCTTGAATAATTTTACAACTATAATCAGTTAAAAAAATTCAATTTCCAAAAAAATGTTTGCCTATAACCTCCCTTAATATATTTAATCATTACTTAAAGTTTTCCAACTGTCGAAATTTTCGAAAGAAAATTAAATAACACATTTGATGCTAAAAGAAATGAATAAAAGGGGCGGGTTTATTAATATAAGTTTACTATGAGTTAGTTTTTTTGCTAGAAACAATAGTATGAGTCAAAGTCATGAAATACCAATTAACCCCATAACTCCTAAGGGTGTTAAAAAAAAGACACAGCTTCGATAATATCATAAGTATAGACGTAGAACTCCTTTTTGTACAGTAATAGAGAAAAATTCTAGTTTTTTTTATTTAATCTAAGTTTATCAAAATAAAAAAATAACAATGAAAAACACGGTACCAATTGAATCCTCTGAAGATGAGGATATTTTATCCGTTCTCAATGGGTTAACTTTGTAAAAACGTTCAAGTAAGATATGTGTAGAGAATTTTATTACCTTTCCAAAAGAGGTTTATCAAAGATAATCCGACAAGAATTGGTGTAGTAATGCCGATTGAAGTCTAAATCACATAAAAATGCATCCAAAAAAGTCACAAAAAAATCAAAAACACGCAGATTTGAAAAAACTTCTTATGCTGATATTAATTATTTTAAAAGCTTTACTTTTTATTTTTTTTGTTTTTGAAAATACAGCTTTTTAGATCAAGTAAGTTTGAAGAAGGCAACAACAACAACAAATTTGTCTTTGATTAATTTGTATTTAAAAGATGAAATGCTTTAAAATATTTTTGAAAAATTTAAATGAACAAATACAGAATTTTTCTCTATTACTATATAAAAAGAAATGCTTCGTCTACACTTACAATACTATCGAAACTGTGTCTTTTTTTGTATGGAGACCTGGCCTTATACATGTATGTATAATTTAAAAGTAATTTAAAATTAAAATTTTAGTTAACAAAATATATTTTTAATATGGAAAAAATATACCATTCACGAAAAAAAAAACATTAGATGGCGGATTCACATAAACTTGCAATATAATAAAAATTTGCAATAAAAACATGTCAAAATCAGAGTAGTTGCTGCCGAAATATAATTTCGTGAATGGTAACACTAAGCTCATGTCTGATTTGACAGATAATTAGTTTTATTCTTCCGCTGAACGAATATGGTTGTGTATACGCCTGAACAACGCTGGGAAGTATTGCGACATTGCTTTGAAAATCATGGTAATGTTGCAGAATGTGTGCGAAAATTGCGTACGGATTTTGGAAGAAGAGAAGCACCGTCAGCTCCGTATGTTCGTTATCTTGTGAAACAAGTGAAAGAAACTGGCATCCTCATCGATAAACCAAAGCGTGAAAAGCCAAAAGCAGTGCGTACACCCGAGAATATTGCTGCTGTGGCAGAAAGTGTGCGTGAAGCGCCATCAACATCAATTCACCGAGGTTCTCAACAATTGAACATTTCGGAGACATCATTGAGACGAATTTTGCATAAAGACCTTGGTATGACGCCATACAAAGTCCAATTGGTTCAGGAGTTGAAGCCAACTGACCATCCAATGCGTTTTCGCTTCGCTAAGTGGGCCTGCGATCGACTTACAGAAGATGCCGATTTTGCCAAAAAAATCATCTTTTCAGATGAAGCTCATTTTGATCTTGGCGGGTATGTAAACAAGCAAACTTGTCGCATTTGGGGCACAGAAAACCCGCACGCATACTTTGAAAAGCCGCTGCACCCAAAACGAGTCACTGTTTGGTGCGGATTTTGGTCCAGAGGCATAATTGGGCCATTTTTCTTCGAAAATGAGCAAGGAGTGGCCGTTACAGTCAATGGCGATCGTTATCGGACCATGTTGAACGAATTTTTGTTCACAAAAGGGTGCCCTCAAAGATAAGTGTTACGCCGACAAGCCAGAGACAATTGACGCTTTAAAGGACAATATTCGTGAAGCCATTGGTGAAATACAGCTGCACACAATCGATAATGTGCTTAAAAATTGGACCGATCGTGTAGGCTACTGCATGGCCAGCCGAGGCAGCCATTTGAATGAAGTTATTTTTCATTATTAACCGAAAGAATTGTACTTTCAAATTACAAAAGAAATTTGAGAAAATATCCAGTACTTTTTTTTTATAGAATTTTCAAAAAAAAAAAGTTATTTGATGGACCCTGTATATTTACCCATGCTATTTAATCAAATTTTATTAATTTTAGGCTTTCACTAATATGAATTTACGTATATTTTTTTTAAAACAATAAAATAAGTGACCTCTTTGATGTATAGAAATTGAAAATTTTTATTTTTTTAAATTCTTCTTCCGTAAGTGGAATATTAACTAGTTTTCAATTGATTTATTTTAAAGTAATTAAAAAATAATTTAAATTTAACTTGTTTAACAAGTTGTTAAAAATATATGGGGTTTTCAGTTAATTTATTTTAAAGTAGTTAAAAAAATAATTTAAATTCAACTAATATAACAAGTAGTTGAAAACATATGCAGACGAAAGTAAATTGATTATTTTTAATTGCTTAAGGTTGCATTTGCCAAGCAAAAGTTACCGAATTCTTTCAGTAAATTTTGAGTTAAGGTACATATATTCCATTTCTTTAAACTTAATTCTAACGTATGTATATCTTATTTAAATCTTGAATGGATTGTTTTTATTTTTCCTCGAAATATTTTTATTATTTGTTATAATAAATAAAAATGCATTCGTTTGTTATTCTTTTATAATTTTAATATGCTTTTGGTAATCTGGATTTCTGCATAATGCGGATCGGGCCAGGTTTTTTTTTGATTGGGATTAGCGAGACTATATTATTATTTTTGATTATTTAAATTATTTAAAAATATTTAGATTTAGTTAATTAATTTGTGATCTATTAAATTATTACATGAATTTAATTGCGAGCTTTTTATTATTATTTTTGATTATATAATATTATTTAAAAATATTTATAATTAGTTAATTAATTTGTGATCAATTAAATTATTACTTGAATTTAATTGCGAGCTTTAGATCAAGTAAGTTTTTAAGAACTTACAACTAGAAGAAGACTACTGAAGAGGTAGCGATTTCCGAAACAGACTGTCTAGTCAGCTAAGTGATTGACTCTATACAGAGTTGTTTTTGTTGTTGTTGCCTTCTTAAAATTTTACTTGATCTCAAGCTCGCAATTAAATTCATGTAAAATTTACAATTTTTAAAAATAGTTTTATTATTATTTATTATTATTTATTATTATTTATTATTATTTACTTTTATTTATTATTATTTTTTATTACTAATAGTTTTTTACCATAAATTACTATTTTATATTGTTTATTATTACTTTTTATTAATTTTTTGATTTTTTGTTTATATATATATTTATTATTGTTAAATACTTTTTTATTTTTATTAATTAAAGTTTTCTTATTTATTAGAACTTTTTAATTACTTATTCTTGTATAGTATTTTTGGTTTTTATTTAATATTATATAGTATTGTTTATTATTAATTATAATTATTTGTAGTTATGTATTATTATATTATACAATTTATTATTATAAATTTAATTGTTAAAATATATACTCGTTTTAATTCAACAAACTCTGGAAGAATCAGGATTGGAACATATAGTTATGAGTTATAAAAAGTGTCCTTATAAGTTAACATCAGTTTAACAACTAAAACTTACATACTAGGTTACATCATAAAGAATTTTTTTGTTTTTATTTTATTTTTTATTATTAACAAAAGCATTAGTGCAGTAAGAACTAAGTTCTTTTATAGCACTACATAAATACATTCAATATAAGTATAATAACAACTTTTTAGTGATTTAACTTAACTAAAGATACAATATATGTTTAATATCAATTTTTAAATAGCAAATAACAGTTCATTAAATTAAAAAAATAATATTTAATAAGAGATTGTGAATTCAAAAATAATTGTTCGATGTTTGGACAGAAAAGGAAAGGATGAAGAAAGATTAGAAGTTAAAGTTTACTACAACATTTAAAGAGAACTTAAAATTAGGAATAAGATGAACTTAAAACTGGAAGTAAGAATAGATAAACAATAGACGCTTGCGTATAAGCCTACAAGTAATACTGATAATTAAAAAGAACATAAATAATGACAAAGAATTATATTAGAAGAAAATAAATATGTAAGTATGAAAGGAAAAGTTAAGGATAAGTAGAGGGCAATATGTGACTTTATGCATTCTGCTCAAGTTTCTAGTCGGTATAGGTAAAGTTTTTTTAAAGACAAAAGGTAAAAAGGTGTTTAAAATATTTTTTCTCAAACAGTTGAGAAAAAACTAATTTGATATAAGTCGTTTGTGCCTTCTATTATTAAAAGCTATGTGTAATAGCAATAATAAATTGGAACTGGAAAAATTACTTGGACTAATAAAAGTTAAGAGGGCAACACTGGACGTTCTACTTGTATAAAACCGAGATTCTAAAAAGAATTCGTTATGATTCGGAACTAAATGAAGCCACTAAAAACAAAATAATGTGGCTTAATCTTTTGGAGAAAAAGTAAGGCAGTGTTTTTCTGCTAAAAAAATATTACATGACATCAAGTTTTACTTACAAGTATCCAAAAATGTGTTAGTTATGAAAGATTGACAGATTTTAGTATGTCCTTGCAACAAGAGGCAAATGAAAATGCAAGTTTTTCGCTTGATTGCCTGCGGATGTACCCAAAATAGTTGTTGCATGCAACTAGAAGGTGTGACAACAATGAGCAACAAACACTCATTAATAAGGCGCTGCAAAGTCAAACCATAAAAATGTTCCCAAATAAAATCCGAAAGAACGTCACTGTCAAGGTTGAGAAAAAAAACTTATTAAACGGAAACAGCTTGTTCTGGATCAGTAGTACATAAAATTAAATAAACAGAAAAACAAAACAAAAAGAAATGTAAATCCTTATGTTATGCGTGGAACATAATAAACGCTTCACGCGACATGGTTGCATGCGGCTCCAATTTCAAGGGACTTGCGCTGCTGTGTGAGTGTTACTTTTAAGTTGAAATATTTGTGGTAGTAATTCATGAGCTCAAATCAACGTAGTTTTTTTCCTAAACGGACTAACAAATATGATGACAGTTAAGCCAGCTGCTGTAGGAAGGGACAAACGGTAGCTGGGTGCGCTGTTGTGACTATCTGTTCGATAGGAATGAAGTAATAGATATATGAGATATTTGAAAACTGTATTTTTGCACCAAAAATAAATAAAAAAAAAAGAAATAAATAAAGAAATAAAAAAGCTTAAAGTATTGGAAAAATATTTGTTTAATTGTGTTCGTTTAAAATTTGGCTACTATAAAGCATGTATCTATCGCATTTTCCAGAAGGGCTTCTTATGCCTATAGCTTCAGATTTTGCGACACTTATTTTTATGTACCATTTTTTATAACAAGCGTCTATTTTTATTAAATGAGATTAATCTCATTTGAATACATGATTGAGAATAACTTCATGCGCATAGTTAAGAGAATCGTATAACCTTTGTATATATGTCAGTCATGGATGATTATGCTATACAAAGCTGGTGCAATAATCGACCCTTGGGAAACACTACTTTTAATAAAATCATATTCTGATTTGTCATACTTTTAATTAACAAAAACTTTGCTCAAAAACTATATAAAATTTTAATGGTACATGGTCTGAATCCGATACTAACTAGCTTTTATAAAATGCCAATATGAATCTTTCTAAAATACTTTTACATTATATAATGATATGGTTAGTGCTTATTTTTATACGAAAATTTATCATTATATCTTATTAAAATCTGTGCAAAGTTTGATCAATAGGTTGTTGATTTCTTAATTTAAACTAGAAATCGTGAATATCAATTTGAGAGAAACATGCTTTATTTTTTAATTCTACAAAACTTGATAATAAAGAAATTGATCTTAAATTATTGACTTCGCAGCACTTAAGTTTTTGTTTTTGGACATGAATAATTTTTGTTACTTTCTAATAAATGGGAAAATACCAATAATTAGTACAATTATTGCAAACTATTAATTAGAAATTAAATTCTTTATCAGGTAGGTTTTGCAACAGTTAATTTGAAATATTTAATGTTTCAGTGAATGTCTTTATTCATTTCTATCATTAAGATTGCCTCTATATGGAACTGTTCTATCATTACTTTTCTAATCGGTTGGTTTTTAGATTTTCAACTTTATCGTTGTCACGTGTCATGTATTATTGTCATACATAACTTTCACTAAAAATTTGTTTGCCCCATTTCCAATTACATTTAAAATCTTTTTATAAGCTAATGGGTTATGCTTTATAAGTTTTTATTCTTTACCAAAATTTCGAGCTCAGTTAATTTCTACTGATTGTAATTTAATAAAAATCTTCAGAAGAAATAGTGGTTTCGCAAGTAATTTACATATATTTTGCAGTAGCGTTGTTAAAATTTATATTACATATCCATTTCAGTTCTCTGTGCATACTTCTAAAATAAACATACACTCAAAGAAAATCAATATTTTAACCAAATAGAATCTGATTACATTTATAATTAAATTAAATAGAAATTTGTTATTACATATGTTCTCAGATTATATTGCATTGATACTTTGTGAGTCAGCCTGTTTACATTTTTTAATTAATATTAATATTATCATTAATTACTATTATCTGATCAGAATTTTTCCTTATGATATAATGAGCCTTCAATATGTTTCTCATTTGATCACAAACTTTCAAAAAACTATTAAAACAATTTCAGAAGTTGTAAAAAAACCTACAAAAGTAATGCAGAAATAATGCCATCGAAGGAAATATTCGCTGAAGTCTGCGGATGTTTTTTGTGTTTGATTAAAGTCTTGTGTTTTAGGAGTTTGTGTTTTGTTGCAACAATTAAAATAAAATTTCCTGAATAAATTCTAATTACGTTTTTTCTTTCATGTAACTAGCTCCTTTCAGATACGTGTTATGTTTAATGCATCTAGATTCAATCAGATCCTTGATTGCTTCTAACAACATCAGTTATCAAGTTTTGCATTTAGCTATTACTTAACCGTAGTCCTACGTTGAGAACAACTTTTAAATTCCACGCTGAGGTGTAGATGAGGAATTGAAGATTTTAAATATTTTGAAAAAATTTATAATTGATACTACAAGGAACATGATTTCGGTCTACACTTAGAATAAAATAAAAATCATGTAAGCTTGCTTTTATCCCAAAACTAAACGGTTTTGGAAATATATTAAAATTAAAAAATATGTAGTTTTTTTCACCAACGTAGGAATACGGTTAACATTATTTGGAAAATGACATTTTTTTAGAGTGATGTTTTTTTTTATTTAATTAAAGTGTCTCATTTTGCAAATCTTTATTTGTATTTGAAGCTGTAACTTTAGCTGTAACTTAAATTTTTCTGATATAAAAATAAAAGAGCTTCTTTAAAAAATGTTAAGGTGTAATAGTTTAAACCACTTGTAATAATTTGGTAACATTTGGCAACCTTTTCGAATTTTTAAAATTTTATTGCAATTGTGAATTTAAAAAACACTTATATGCACAAAAGTTAAACGTTTTAAAAATCTTCAACTTAAAAAAAAATTTGAAAATTCAATCCTCTCAAATATTTGATTGTAATCATTTTCTCCAGGAGACAAAAGGCATCTGACTGACTGAGTTTAATAAATATCACTTATAAGCGGCTTATACAATTTATGTAACAGCATTTTGTAAATTTTTGCCTATACCAAGTTAGCGGGTGCGGTTCAATTACATTCATAGCATAAATCAATTTTTCATAATTTAAAACTGCAAACAAGTCACATGCAGCAAACGCTGCTGCTGCTGCTCCAGCTCCAGCTGCTTATAAAGCAAAGCATAAAACAAATTATTACCTCAATAAATGACCGTCTAGCAATGTATTCAAACACATTTTCACAGCAATATTGGATGCATGGAAATGTTGATGGAGTCTCCTGGTGCCTCATGTGAAGCGCCTGAATTTGAATTTTCATTGGAAACATTTTCGCGCGTTGCACTTTGCTAACAAACGAATGTGCAAAAATTTATTGGACAGTCTGTTAACGAGTTTGAGCGCTGTTGTTTGTTCCTCTCTCTGCCCCTCCCCTCCTACACCTAAATGGCTCATGTGTAAATCGCTGTTGACTAGAGTTGTGATGCTTGCTTTTTATTTATTTCTACCAGCTTTATTTTTGAAGCAGCAAAAACGCGTTATGCGCAGCTTGTTATTTGTTAATGATTTGCTTGGATAGTTAAAAAACAAAATTATTTTTTAGGTGCTTAACGTTAGCCAAACTTGCTAGTCAGAAAAACCTTTCACTTTTCCTTTTGCTGCAGTGAGCATTGCTTTTGCCATGTTTTGACTTTTCCTTTAGCGCGTATTTGTGCAGCCTACGCCTGTGCGCATGTGCAACGTGTGTTTTAAGGCACCGTTTAGATTGTTAGCTTTTATTAATGTGTTTGTGTGTTTTGTGTTTAATATAGTATTTGTGGGCTATTAAATTGCCGCCATTACACGTTGCTGTGTTTTTGATTAACATTTATTGCTTTTAGTTGAATTTATATGTTAACCTGTAATTATTATCATATTAAACAGCTAAAAGTCCCCGGTGACCACTTTGGGTGCTGTCAGCACATTTGAACCAAGTGATGATATTAGAATTAAAGTCAATTATCAAATTGAATTTTACGCCTATGTTGCTGGAATTTTAGCTCAAGTGTTATGAGCATTTTTTATATTTGGTTTTTATTGGTCAAAACATTTAATTGTTTAAAAAACTAAGCAACTACTAAATATCAATGCTTCTGATGAGCTTACATTTTTAGCTACTAAAAAATTACCCTAAAAAAGGGCTTAAATCAGCCTTAAGGTTAATTATTTTCTGTTAAATAGAAGAGGTGAATGTTTGATATTAAAAACTTACAATCTTACGTATTTATATTGTATGTTTTTAATATACCTCAAAAGGGGTTTGCTAAAAAAAATTTCTTCTTCTTCTGGTGCAATAAAACTAGACACGTATTTTTTACTTCAATATTATATGCGAGATTTCTGAGATATGAGTTTTCAAAGTTTCAATGTGAAAAAAATTAAGGTTTTTTAAAATTTTTTTTAAACCATATGCTCAGGATTGTTCATAATGTGCATATAAACTGAAATTGTATTTATTTATTTATACAAAGTTTTCACAAGTTTTAGCAATTTGTATAAACAAATTGATTTGATAAAAGGGCCTTCCCAAAATTGTTCATTATTCCACTAGAACTATAATAAAAGCATATTAAATGCCTATACAAAATTTGAGAATGATAACTTGAATAGTTTTTTAGACATGATATCCGACAATGCTATACACTTCTAGCGTCCGATCACTGTGCGCGCTCAAACACGTTACGACAGGTGTGCCAAAACAATGTGCGCAGTTTCTGCTTAAAACATTGAAAATTTTTCAAGCCCCTGTTTGAGGGGTAAATATTGTATGGAATGATTATATATGTATAATAAATGTATAATAAATTTTAATATATTAATTTTATATATTTAATATGTGTTTCTATAAATTTTTTAATTTATTTTGTGTACACTTACATATAAAATTTTATTTTTATTGTAATATATGTTAATAGGCTGGGTCGATTTGCAAACCTACTTTGCCTGGTGATTTTCAGATCGGGCATAAAAAGCTATTAAAAAAAGGGGGGACGATAGGGGTGCATTTTGCCCTATCACATTCTAAATTTTTTGAATATTTTCTGCAGGAATTTTAAAAAAAAATTTCTTTTTTACAAACGTGCACAGCTTGAGCAAAACTAATGTCAGACATTTATACGTTTTTATACAAAAATTCGTCGTAAAAAATTTATAAAGAAAAAAATTCACAAAATTCAAGGTATAATAGTTTTTAGAATTCGTGTCATTCATTAATATTTGTTACCAATGTTAAGATTATACCTTGAATTTTGTGAATTTTTTCTTTTCAGTCAGTTTTATTCTTGCTGTGCACTTTTACATACAAAAATTTTTTCAATTCAGAAAAAATTCAGAAAATTGAAGATGTGATAGGGTAAAGTGCACACCTATTTCCCCCTTTTAAAAAAAAACTCCTCATGCCGGATGCGAAAATCGCAAGACAACATTAATTTTTTTACCCAAATACAAATCAACCCAGCCTAATGTTAATATTTTATTGTTAATGTTAACATAACATGATGGTTTGATATTTTAAAGTTATGATTAATATTTAAGATTAGTTTTTGTTTAAGAATAATATTTTAAATTATAGGTAGTTAAACGAGCTATAGGTCAGATTTTTTTCTTAATTTATTTAATATAAATTTAAATTCCAATATTTCGTTTTTCTTGAAAAACATCATCAGGGAAAACACTAAAAAATATACAATAATTACAAATTACAATATAATCACATAACATAATATTTAAAATACATGAACTTACAAAAATTAAATAAATATACTGAATTTACATTGATTTTTTTTTTTTAAAAAACATTTGAGAAACGATATGACAAAAAACATAAGAACATCTAGCCTGAATAAACAACACTTGACGACGGACTTTGATGACTAATTATTGTTAGTTTTGTCTTATAATGTTTTGTTTATTTGTTTGCTCTTTATTTATTAGGTGTCTGTAGATGTGAGCGCAATTGTCCGTGTCAGTCTTAAAATTCAATCTCAATTGTTTAGGGACGTTAATAATGTGTAGCATTTCAAGCATGTATCGTCTCCTATAATTTTTCTCTTGTTGCAGAACTTTTGTTTTTTCAAAATCAGGAGCGTGTCCAGACTTCGTACAATGGGCTGCTAATGCTGTTTTTTGTTCTAAAGGTTTGTCCAGTGCTTTAAAGTCTGACTTATGTCCTGCTATTCTCGTCCGTAATTTAGTTTTTGTTGTTCCAACATATACCTTTTCGCATAAATTGGATCCGTCATAAAAAAAAAAAAAAAAAAAAAAAAAAATTAATAAATTTTAAATTATATATAAATGTTTGCTTGTTTCTTTCTTCATTTAAAACATGGTGTGGTTCTGATTGGCCTCACTCATGCCTAATCATGCTTTATATTATACTAGCTTATCTGTTGACCGGTTTTATCCGGGACTATTTTCCAACCTTCCTAATATGTATATTGAAATTAACTGACTCTATATTAGAGTTTGTCAGTTATCGAAATTCAACCTTTTTACTGTGACTTTTCGACGTACACTGTGATATGATATTACTTATGTTCTCAGATGTGCGATAAAGATGAAAAATTCGACTCTAATATCAGTTTACCGCTCAGTGTGCAAAACTTTTCATACAAAAGCAACAACTTTTCATACAAAAATACGTTGTACTTAGAAAAGCTACAGTTTTCAAGATATCGTCATAAAGTTGATGTTAAAATAACGGGAATTTTTCAGAATTTACTATTTATAAGAAATTTCACCATCACAATATATATTCACACATGCTACATAAAAAATTGCTTATTGTAGGGTATCCGTAAGAGATAGCGAAAAATGTTCTTCGTACATTTTACAAAGTCTAAAATTTCCTCTTACACCATGTTCTTCCATCTCTTATAGTTTAGGTTTTATTTAGGAAATATTCTTTAAATGCTCATATATCAGGTCAAAGGTCACACAAAATATTCAGTGCATTCTCTCTCTCTACTCTTATTTTAAGTTATAAAAATCGGTTGAGAAACACGGTAGAAAATGGTACCGAACTGTTTCGCCTACGCCGATTTATATATAGATAATTTCGTCTGTTGTATATTTATGAACTATGTAAGTTTTTTGAAGTAAAATTTCACTACCATTCTTATGAATAAACGATATTGTCAGCTTAAATGTTAATCGTAGGAAATAATCTGAATCCGAAAATTATTCATTGGTTTAAGAAGTTGAGCGAAAATTTTCCAGATGTGCAATTTGATGCCAATTTTTCCCCACATTCTTTTAATTTGTTTATTTTTATATTTTTATATAACGTTATCAATTCAATTTTAAAAGTTTTGACTCGCATATATATATATAAAATGGAGTGTGTGTTTGTTTATTTGTTTGTTTGTACCTTATAGGAGACCAAACCTCTGGACCGATCTTCCTGAAATTTTCACAGCATTTAACTGGGACTCTGGTATGATTAATAGGGTACTTTTTTCGACCACGTCTACTTTTACGCCCACTTTTTTAAAATTATTAATTGCTCCCATATAGCTTTTAACAGATTTACTTCAAATACTCATTATACTCCAGGCGAGGTAGAAATAAACATTTCTTACGCCACGCCCCTTTTCACGCCAAATTTAAGTTTTAAACTTTTTGTTCTCTGTACAAATTTGTTCCTTCCAACGGATTATTTTTTATTTGGTAGTATATTGCTCTTAATACTGTAAACGTCGCCATATTACTATGAATCACGCCTACTTCACCGCCCCTTTTTTTAATTCAGATACTTACTTATACCACTAACAATGTTTGCTATACAAAATACTTTTTTTGTAATATGTATTTACCTAAAGTTTTATATACTTTCTATCTACTGGTAAGGTAGCCGTAGATTTTTTTATTACCAAATCCCCCTTTTTCGCCCCATTTTACTTTAATTATAATTAATCTTCTTTCAATCTATATATATATATAAAATGAATGTCTCTCTGTCTGTTTGTTTGTTTGTGCTTTATAGGAGTCTAAACCCTTGTACCGATCTTTCTGAAACTTTCACAGCATGTTACTATGACTCTGGAAAAAATAATAGGCTATATGAAGTTTTTATTGGACAAAGGGGCGTGGTACCACCCATATAACCCAAAAATTTAAATCGCCATATTTTGGGCATTTTTTGACCTACGTCGATGATATTTGGTACTTATGGTATTGGCATAATTAGGAATACATACCAGGAGAAAACTGGGTGGGACCACGCCCCTTTTTAGGAAAATTAAAAATCATAATATAGTCTTAACTACTGGACCGATCGTCATTAAATTTTCACAATAGGATATTCTTACGAAATAATAAATTCTTGACTATACAAAGTTGTGAGTAGACAAAAGGGCGTGGCCTCGTCCATATAACCCAAAATTTAAAATCGTTATATCTTGCGCATTTTTTGACCAACGGCGGCAGTATTTGCTATATATGGTATTGGCATGAATAGAAATACGTACCAAAAGAAAAGTGGGCGGAGCACGCCCCTTTGTTTGCGATATATTGGAGGCTGGACCTGTTAACCGATCTTAAATTTTCACAGCGTGCAGCTTTGACTCAGGAATACTTATTACGTGATAATATTTTTCGACCATGCACAATGCACACTTCTGCACCTACTTTTTTACTACGTTTATTAGCGGCTTTACCTGAAATTTAAAATACATAGTAATTAAAATAGTGGGGTAGCCCCATTCTCTTTCTCCCACAACTGTCTGCAAAACAGCTGATTTTGTAATATGTGTTAATTAAAATAGAGAGTGGGGTAACCCCATTCTCATTCTCCCACAACTGACTGCGAAACAGCTGATTGTGTAATTGCTGCTTTTTGATTGGTCTAAAAATAAAAAGTGGGAGCATGAAGCAAATAACATGCGGTTCAGTGATGAATTCTAATTGGTTTAAAACAAAAAAAGGGGAAAAGCATTGCAATAATTAAATTAAATTTAAATTAATAAATTTTTTTGAACATATAAGTACTTTTAATTTTATTTTATAACGGGGGGGGGGGGGTAGCGAAGCACACCGGGTTCAGCTAGTTCTTTATATAATTTAACCTAATTTTTTTATTGTGATTATAGTAATCTTTGCCAATAACAATTACAATTACGATTACTGTAATCATAGTCATTGTTTTTTAATTTAATTATTGCAGAAATAACCACATCTTATGATGGCTTTTACAAAAATAAAATTCATGCGAATTTGAATTGTCTAATTTTTTCCCTTATCAAAAAACACATAATTTGCAGAAAAATTATTTCAAACCTAATTATTCTATTTATTTCCCTGTGGCCTGAAAAGAGGAAAGGGATATTGAGTTAGACTTTTCAGTTACAAGGTTGGGATGCTTACCCGTCAGCATTAGCCTTACTTTTTTACGTCTACGTTAGAATTGAAATGAAACTTTCACATTCTTTTTCTTTTTGAATTATTATTGTAATTTTTTGTCTATAACAATTTCTGTGATCGTAATAAACAAAAAATTTGATTACGACTACAGAAATCGTAATTGTTATTTTTTTATTGATAAAAATTACTATAACCGTATTAAAAATATTTTGATTACGACAACAGCAATTGTTATTGTAATTGTTTTATTATTTAATAACGATAGCTGTAGTTATAATAAAAAATACTTCGAATATGATTACAATAATTGCAATAATTATTTTTTTTAAGATTACGACTATGATTTGTTATTATAATTGTTATTTACCTGTTATCAATTACGAAGTTATTGATTACATTACAGCTCTGATTTTAATATATATCTGCATGAATTAGACAAAACCTTTAAAATGCATATTATTTATTATTATTTTGTCATTATACTAATTACAAGCCTTTTGTATCCAAGTCTTGAAGCCGTGTTCAAAGTAGAGAAGGTAGTTTTTAAATTATAAGAAATAGAAATTTAATAAAAACAATATCTTCTAGTAAAAGGAAAATCTTTGCTAAACAATAGATTTCATTAATTCTTTTTCTTCAGGGTTAATTATTAAAAAAAGTCCTAGAAATGCATGGTGCACATTTTTCGCTAGTTTTTTAAAGTTAAAAATAGTCTATTATCTAGAACGCATGTCACCTGCTTTGCAAACTTCACTGTAATCCGGACAAAAATAGAGAAAGGCAACGAATCATTTTTATATAAGTTATTTTTTTTTTGTTTAGTTAACAAATTAATAAACAAATCTGATAAAAAAAATATTGGAAAAGAAAATATGTATAGTATTTATATAATTTTACATTTCAACATTATGTTTAATTCAGACATTTAGACATACTTACATTTTAATAAATCACCATTTCACTTGTTGATGTTAATGTGACTTTTGATATAATTTTAAATTGTTTATTAAAACTTTTTAATTAAAATTTTTAAAAAGCTTATAGAAAAATGCATGTATAAAAAAATGATAAAAGTGTTGATTATAAAACTTTTTTAAGCATATCCACTTTATAAATCAATATTTATCAATAGAGCTTGAAATCTCATGCACTAAAATATAAAAAATATGAGCTTAAAACAATTAAAATATGCAAAGAAATTTCTTTTTCAAATAATTTTGTATCGGTAAAAAAATAAATATTGCATGTAATTTATATAAAAAAAAACAAATATATAATGTGAACGCAAAAGTTATCATTATAAGTAATATTTTTCCAAAAGATATCGCACTAAATTTAAATGGCTGCAAATCAAATAAAGTACAAAATATGCAGAAACCACAATGCATTTATTGTAAAATATGCAAATATATGCGCAATAAATATGCAAACACAGGAATTTTTTGTAAAATATTCAAAACCTTGCAATTATTGCAAAATATGCAATAACCATTGAATGCCATTTTAAAGAAATTGCAAGATTCATAGAGACAATTTAACCTTTAACATATTAAGATGTACAGTAAAAACATGCATTCTAGCCCTATTTATCAACATTTTATTGCATCATTCTTTTTATAATAAAAATTAAAATTATTTTAAGGAAATTAATATATAAATTATTTAATTTTATTCCTTCTAAAAAAAGCGTAAACAAGAAATACTTTTAATAAATATATGACTTATGTCAATTTTCCTACAAATGAATATGTGTTCAGCAGCAGATAGATAAATGTGGAAAATAAAATCCTCTCGCTATTTGAGACATTTTAATAAGAAGTTGACTTTCACACAAACGAAAGACTTAAGCAACAAACTTGACAGCTTTACTCGTGTTCTGCAGATTTTGCTTTGTTTTCATTCAATAATTTTTTAATATTGTTTTAACAGCTTAAAAATACCTGCTTAACATATTCACTGAATCTGTGAGAATTTCTTAAAATGCATAAAAGCAGTTTTCACAAAACTTCCCACAAATTCTTTTTTAATAATAAAAAAAGCAATTGTTGACTGCAGCTCTTTTCCAAAGGATTATCTCTCGATTGACATCTGTTGGACGTATTTTTGTAATTATTTTGACACTTACTGCTAGCGAGCACGCACATAAGCGTTGTTGTTGCGTAGTAAGCATGCAACATTTGGCACTGCTTTCTTTGGTGATAGCAGTAATGCTGGGAAAGTGCAACATATGGAAAGTAATGAGCAGGCCAGATATTTTAAAGGATTAAACAAACTCATAGAGAATTGCCTTGTACCTCAGTGCTATCGATTGCTTATGTTGCTGCTGATTGGTTCTGCTGCTTAAGAACAGCAACTGTTTCATTATCGCCTGAGAGCATCAACTTGATTTTAATCTCTTTTAAACTACTGCTAAGAAGGATATGCCAAAGTTTCAACTTTAAGAGATGTGACTTTAAATAATGCATTTTTTTCAATGTTATAAAAATAAGCACACTTATTTTTTCCAAGTCATATTTATTGCTTTGACTTGTGTTACTAATGAAAATAAGATCACTTTTATGCCATGATTTTTTTACTGTTTAATGCTGCCTTAAAGATTGATCAAAGGTTCGTTTTTCTAACTGTGCAACAAAATGATTCTAATATTTGATATACTACTACTATTCAACTCTATCATCACAGCTATGTATAAAAGTCACAGCCACTAAGCATTTAATTGTATTCTTTTGATTTGTTCAAGATTTTTTCGTAACCCTCTTCCTGAGACTTCATCCTAAACTCTGATGTTTTGGCCTTGCCTTTGTTGTAATTACAACAAAAATATTCGGTTATAAAATAAAAAAGCAAAGATCATCGAATAGAGCATCTTTGATAAATTAACAAAAAAAGCGTATAAATAACAAAAAAGTGCGTTAAGAAGGCAGAACAACAAATTCTACAGATATATCTGCCTACCTTTATAAAAATCTATAGAAAAAAAAATGGAATAAAAAGGTTTATCCATGAGATAAAATTTCGTCACGTTACATTCAATGTCTTTTGTTGGCTCTATCTGTATATTCTGCTGCATTGATAAAGGTGTTCGTCAGGTTCAACAAACAACAAACAAAACAAAGAACCAAGAAAAAAAACAACGCTGCTCGATTCGACTTCATCAACGCTTATCAGAGCGCATAAATGTTTTCCTGATAGTTCATCTATTCGAAATAAGAATTCGAACTAATGATGGGACGTGCAAGCTAAAAGAAACAGTATCGGACAGCATCACTTCAAGTTATGTATTCTTTTTGTTTTTTTTTGTGGGAGAAAATGCTTATTTATAGAGCAGACGCTCAATTAAATTGAACTGATTGAGGCAACAACAAGACAAAACACAACAACTAAGATGACTACATCAAGAAAAGGTTATAAAGAGAAATTTAGACACACTACTTAGAGCAGTTAGTTTTTAAATTGCTATTCTTGGTAACGCATATCAGGCAAAATATAACATTAGAGCCCACAACCATGACATTCTTCTTAAGCATTCAGCTTTTAAATTTATTTCCACAAAACTCGTGCTCTTAATTTCACTTAAAAAACAATTTTGTGAATTTATGTATAAAATATATTGAATTTCTTTTTAAACGCTCATCATTACAGCGAATGAACAATAAAGAATAGAATTTATTGACTGCCTCACTCTTGTCTTTCAATGGAATCAGCTTAAAGACTAGCTTGAAGATTTTCTATTGTATAGTTTTTTGGTTACATATTCACTATATACATATTTTAAATTTGAGGAGGAATTAATTTGGCATATTCATGGAACTTGATTGCCTTTTCGTTTAAAGAAAGTAGCTATTTGTATTTAAATTGTTTTACATTTTCCAAATTGACTTTGATGAAATAATTTTAGTAAGAATACACAAAAGATCGAGTTGTTAAATGAAGTTGTAGCTATGTTTTACTTTACACAGTATATGGAAATAAGTGATATTTGAGCTTAAAGAGCCATGAAGCATTTGTAGTTAATTAAGTAGAACAAAAGACTTAAGCGACAAACTCTTGTAACTGATAAACGTGTATATGAAGGCTTTTCGAATTAATTATTTGGTAAATTTCCATAGAAATGGGAATATAACAGAACATAAAAATGGATAAAATTTTAATTGATTTGATATAAACCGAGAAAAAAGCACATACATGAGAAAAAATCACCATTTTCGTTGGCTCATCTGAAAATATTGTAGCAAAGTTTTTAAAATCGATGTCATGGTTAAAAACATAGAATGAAAAATTATTTACAAAACCTTACAACCTTACAAAAAGTTGATTGTAAGAATTTCAGTCCTACCAACATTATTAGAAAATAATTTCGTAAAGATTTGATAAACATATATATTCAAGGTATTAACTCGTCAATTCCCAGTGTCACCTGTAGGTGACAGAGATTAAAGAATTTATTTATCCTATAAAACAAAAAAAAAAAAATGAGAAAAAAATTTGCTACTACTATAAAGTAAACACACGGTAGTATTTATATTTTTTTTTTGGCAAATTATTCATTTGCCTCAAACAGTTTTGAAATTTTTGTGCGTCGAAGTGATTTTGAAACTTTTTATTGTTATAAAAATGCCAAAAGGGTAAGTACTGTAATACTTACTGTAATACTAATTTAGTACTGTAATACTAAAAAAAAAAAAATGAGAAAAAAATTTGCTACTACTATAAAGTAAACACACGGTAGTATTTATATTTTTTTTTGACAAATTATTCATTTGTCTCAAACAGTTTTGAAATTTTTGTGCGTCGAAGTGATTTTGAAACTTTTTATTGTTATAAAAATGCCAAAAGGGTAAGTACTGTAATACTTGTTTTTGCAAAT
This sequence comes from Dichetophora obliterata, assembly GCA_963920525.1. Classification (NCBI taxonomy): domain Eukaryota; kingdom Metazoa; phylum Arthropoda; class Insecta; order Diptera; family Sciomyzidae; genus Dichetophora; species Dichetophora obliterata. The sequence goes on along the minus strand of OY986438.1, from coordinate 42,827,161 downwards.
TGTTGTTATTGAATGTAACTTGTAATACAAATGTACTTGTAATAGAAATAAGTCGTATCAATCTTATTACCACATTAAGTTAAAAGTATAAATTACGCTTAGTGTCACCTGTAAGTGACACCCCCCTTATGTTTTAAATATCTAAACACGTCAATTAACACAAAAAAAAAAAAATAATATTCTGCCATCAGACAGAAGCATGGGAATTGACGGGTTAAGAGAAGTGTCATTAGAAGCGGGCGAACTTTATTGAAGTTCATAGATTTATCTTACATCCGTAAATGAGTTTTCAGAAGCTTATTGGAAAATTACTGCCAAGCCTCTTTAAAGCATTAGAATTTGCATAAATTCGGAAAGACCTTAACTGTTCGCTTCAGATCTGTTTAGTTATGCTTATCTATTGCATTAAATTTTCAAACAATGCGATATAAGTAATTGATTCCGGCCCTATCTAAAGCTTTGGTTGTACTTCCACAAAGTTTCGATAAATACATGTTATAAACAAAGTTGGCACTTGCAGTAGCCGGGCTCTATGAAGATTCATAATTTTTCTTTACTTCCTTCCGTTAGTTAGTTTTCAGAAGCTTATTGAAAAATTTAAGGCAAACCTCTTAAAAAGTTAAGAATTTAAGTACGGAAAGACCTCGTTATAGTTATTTGAGAACTGTGTTTTGTAGAATTAAGCAACGAAAGTAAATTACCTATGAATTCATAGGTAATTTACTTTCGTTGCTTAATTCTACAAAACACAGTTCTCAAATAATATAATTATAAATTTCAAATAATTATAATTATAATTATATATGACCTGAGGCTCTATTAGAATTGAGAAAGTTAGATAGAGGTTCAAAGCTTTCCTTACTTACGTTAATTGGTTTTTAGAAGCTCAGTGGAAAATCAGAACTCTAAAACAGTTATTGAAACTGCATGTTTATATAAAACGGAAAGACCTCGTTATAGTTATTTGAGAACTGTGTTTTGTAGAATTAAGCAACGAAAGTAAATTACCTATGAATGAATGCTTCTATAATACAAATATAAAGCTTTGATAACTATAATTATACTGACCTTATAATTATAATTATAATTATATATGACCTGAGGCTCTATTAGAATTGAGAAAGTTAGATAGAGGTTCAAAGCTTTCCTTACTTACGTTAATTGGTTTTTAGAAGCTCAGTGGAAAATCAGAACTCTAAAACAGTTATTGAAACTGCATGTTTATATAAAACGAAAAGATGGCTGAGTGTCGTAAAATAAAAGAGCAGCAATATTTTTTGATATAGAAAAATGTATTGCTTACCGTGTCTAGCTTTACGTTCAGACTTCATTTCGTTTTACATAAACATGCAGTAAGACCATATTTTCAATAGAGCAACGCAAGTGTTAAATAAAATTCTTTTATTATTTTTAAATTATTAAAAAATCCAAGTCAAACCTTTAAAAAATGTTCAGAATTTTAGTTCAGCAAGATCTTACAACAGTTATTTTAAAACTAAAAGCTTCGTTTATACATCCATAAGACTCCGATAAATATTAATATACAAGCTTTGAAAAGGGCGAGCTAGTTGGAACTTCAAAGCTCTCCTTACTTCCCCTAAAATAGTTTTCAGAAGCTTATTGGAAAATTAAACCTCTATAAAAGTTCAGAATTAAGGTTCAAAAGACATCGCAATCGTTATATTAAGTCCGTATTTTATTGAAAGAAAAAAAGAGTGAATAAATAATGAAAGCTTAGGTAATACTTCTATAAGACTTCGATAAAAAAATTAAACAAGCTGCAAGCAGAGGCGGCATTAGATGTGGGCAAGATTTTTGGAATTCCTTAGCTTTCCTTACTTCATGAAATTAGTTTTCAGAAAAATGTGGAACAACTTAAGCTTAACCTCTTAAAACCTTTATTAGAATAATTCGGAAAGACTTTGTTATTGTTATTTAACCATTCTATAATTAAGTATGTATAATTTTCCGAATAAAAGTTCGTGTGTTAGTTGGAATAAGTTTCAAAGAATAAAAGGGGTCTGAAATATACAGAATATTTAACTTTTTTATAGTTTTGTTTTACAAAATTTATCTACAAATTATATTTAAAAGCTCTATTAAATCTGTCACTAAATCGTCATTTGCTTTTTTTAACCTAATGCATATTGATTATAAAGTTAAGTTATTATATTACAAATGATTTCAAATAGGAACACAGATTACATCGCCCATATTCAAAAAGCCATCTGTGTCCACTAAGTATGATGATATCTAAAAAGTTTGTCATTCGTCGATTCGTCTTATCAGCAACCAAATCTGGTACGACTAATCAGCAGCATTTGTATGCATTGGAAAAAATTAAACAAAATAAATTCGGAAAATATTTTAATTTAATGATCGCATTAATTAAGCGCCACACCGAGCGACAGCAACACCCACCTGCAGGAAAAAACTTACAGCTCTCAAAAAAAAAAAAAGGGGTAACGAAAAATTGGCGTTCCAATGATGAACAATATGGCGTTTAATTAAGCGTTGTTTCTCAGTTTCAGGTGGCAATGCCAGCTGATCGCACGATCAACCAACGGACTAATATGTGTTTTCTTGAATAATCAAATGCTGATAATGTGCACGAAAAAAGGTGATCAGTTTTGGGCGCTCAGTTGGTGGTGCACGGACACACGGCGCAAACAACAGCATTCAAAAAATAGGTGGCAGCCATTGACAGCTGTTGATCGTGCCAATGATACAAGTTTTGTTGCGCTTTTAGACAATCAACACAGTCGGATGTTTTCTGTTTTTTAAGTTTTGTAAAGTTATGGAATTTGTATTTTTTATTATTTTTCACCATTCTTTTTTTTTTATTTGCATCTGTCATAGTCTGTGATTTGAAAAGAAGCGCAAGAATTTTGAGGGCCTCATAAATTTTAAGCACATGAATGCTCTTAATGCTTTCATATTATTGTCGCCTCATGCAGTAAAACATCATCGATCACTTGCGCCGACACAAATTGAGCACAATAACTCGTAAATCAAAAAAGTTGTATACATACATAAATGAAAAGTACGAGTAAGTGAGCTGAAAGAGAGTGAAGAAAAGAAATTAAGCTTAATACATCAGTAGCTGAAAAGTTCATCAGTAAGCTGCAGCTTGAGGCTCAGTGCGATCAAGTGCGTTAATTTGTCCCCGGAGACAATGAAGTTAGTTGCGTTCCACCATCGCACTTGCCGAAGGCTCTTTAAAGCATACTGATGTTCTAGTGTTGCCAGAATACACCAAATTTAGTATATAAAAATGTTGGCTATTATTTTTTAAAGTAAAGCTAGACAAACTGTAATTTTTTTCAATATCATTAGACTTGAATATTAGTTTTGTACACAAAAACATTAATGAATTAGTGACATCTGGCAACACTTTGCTGCTGAAACATGTGGCCAGACGCTAATTTATCTTATTTTCTGTGAACACTTCTCACCTCTTAATAATTGCAATCAATTTCGGCTGCTGCATCAGTGCGCGCATCTCACATAAAAGATCATCATCATCATCATCATCATCGTCACATCGCCAGCAACTCGATCTTGATCTCTGGGAGTAGCCAGCCTCACTTGGTTCAATGGATTCAATGTCAGAGCTCGTCAGTATTCAACGCTAGCGACAGGTTGCGTCGTATGCGCGCGTTCGAATGCGAAATTGTTTGATCTTCTGCAGCAGCGCGATTTTCTTTCTTCTGATTTTTTTTTTACTTTAGATATTTTTTATTTGCTCCCCACACTCGATCGATTGATCGTGCAGAATTCATCCTGCTTTTTTGTGTTGTTTCTTGCTCCTTAAGCGATTGCGTATCTCTTGTCGCTGGTTGTTCAACAAAATGTCAACAAACCAGTTCATAGGCATTCGATGGGCAACAACTTGGATGGACTTGCATGGCTTGGATGCAATGCATGGAGTGCTACAAGATCGTCTGCTGCCAACAATGCGATCTGACAAAAGCGACAACAGAAGTAATGATAAAAATATGTATTACGTTAATAAGTTCAGGCGAAGTAGAAAGTAGTATGATCAGTGACAACAGCAAAAATACTAATTCTGTTTACACTGGAAAAAAAAGATATTGGCAAGAGATGATTATAATAGAAACCTTATCTGAGTTGGTCGAATTAAATCGTCTAGAATTTATTTTGATCACACTAAAAAAATAAGTTTTAATTGAGTTGAGTAATATCAATAAAAATTTGTAAGTACATCAGATTTTGAGAAAACTGGATAACTATAATAGGTGGGTGCCATTCATTCGAAATTTATGATCTTTATAAATTAGCATTGATGGATAAAAGCAAAGCATAGTGCTGACATTCACTACTGATATCTCGGAAATGTGATTGGCTGAAGTGAGAATCTTATCATCATAAATGATCAGTAGAAACGGCTGATGAAATATGTTAAAGTGTTTCCCAAAAGAAAATGGATTACACCGATGTTTTTATTAATGTAAAATTTAGTCAGAAAAAATTGAATTAATAATATATCTTTTCGATTTGTCCACTGTTTGAAATCTTGAAATAAATTAAGGCTTACTTTTATGACCACACCAATATTGTATTAAAATTAAATACTGGCCAAGAATTGAAAATAATTTTAAATAAAAATTTGTCCTTAAATTTAATGATAATTCATATTACATTAAAAAAAATTTTGTGAGATTCGAACCCACGATATTCAGCTTGTAGTTGAACGCTCTTACTTCTGAGCTACATATTCAGTCACACATAAAATAAAAGGATAAACATACATAAGAACCAAATGCTGCATGATACAAAATATCACTCTTGTCGGCCTTTGTAGTCTAGTGGAGAGTGCGCTAGACTATCAACCCAGAGGTCCCTGGCTCGAATCCGGGTTCGGGCATGGTTCTTTTCACTTTCTTTTTTTTTTTCCTACATTTAAGAATTATGAAAAACTAAAATTCCACAACTAAATTGTGGAAAATATGGAATTAAAGGACAGAAACAACTAAGGGCTGGAAGTGCTTACCGAGGTTAAGACATAACACTAGCCTCGGTTACAAGCAATTCAAATTGTCTTTCACGGCTGTTTCGCCTAATCAATAATTCACGTATGGTTCCAATCAATTCCTCTTAATAAATCTATCCCTTTCCTTTCAGGCCAAAGACTAAACCTTGTTTGTATAAGGCCCTTGCCTTGGTTCTTTGATATTTTAAAAAAAATACCTTAAACTGTATTAAAATTTTAAACAAAACGACATAAACATTATTTTTAGTCTATTAAAAACTGATTAACTTATTTAAAAAAAATCTTTGTATTGATATTTTATTCGGGATTTCTAACCATGTGACATCAAACATCGGACGCTCATGTAAGTAAAAAATTATAATTAAGTAAGAATTTATTTTAAAAAGTCGGTGACATGTACGAATTTAATAAAATCTTTGTTTTTTAATTTAATTTAATTTTTTTAATTTTGGCTTTATTAAATTTATCGGAAAAAAAAATCGAAACTAAAATTAAAACGTTTTCATCAAATCAGAGGAGAAAATTTTAAAAAAGGGCTACACGAATGAGACTAATTTGAGACCTAGAAGCAGCACAAAATTTGTTATGACTGGAATTTTGAACGTAAGCCAAGGTAAAGTACTATATTTAAATAGTTTAGTTTAAATATGTATTTTTCTGTTTGCCTAATTCATTTCCTATTGATTAATGATTTTCAAGATTTCTAATTTATGCTTTATAATAAATGTTCACATTTTAAACCCTTTACTAGGTTTTTCTAGAATATTCCTTAGAAGTTGAGTTCATCTTATAACAATGTAAAATTATTTTTTGCAGTTAGTCGATTGACAGATTCAAAAGACACAGAACAAACGATTAATAATCGAATTATATACATTGCAGATTTTTAAAAAAAGGAAAAATAAAATGTATTTTCTATTCGTTTCTTTGAATTATATATAGTCAGGAAATTGTAAGATGAAATAACTTAGTCACTGTAGCGGCAGCTGTACTTAAAAATGAAGTAAAAAATTGGTTTCACTGTAAAGAAGACTAACATTAAGATTGTTTACTGATAAAAGAGCTCAACGGATTGGAAATAGTGGGAAAACCAAAGACCTTAGTTTTTAGTTAAAAGTTTAAGGCTGATTTGCCATTTTAAATTTTTTTATGAATAGATTTTTGTGTATAATAATTCTCATTCTTAAAATTTATAAGTCTTCAAGAAAAACATGAAATTCTGGCTATGTTTTCGTAGCTTCTCGAAATGTTGATCATTTGTCACTGGATCGCCATAATAAATATTATAATATAAATACTCATCTGATTTTTTAACAGTGTAGTTGACTGGTTTTTGCTTAACATGCTTTGCTCTGTGCATTTATTGTCTGGTGATCGCGATATGTCAGTGCAACTGATCGAGACATTGCTCACATCATTTGTTAATTTTATTTTATTTAATTTTTTCTCTGACTAACAAAAACAACAATTGCTGGCAATTCTTGAGAATAAGCTAGCAACAACTAAAGATAAAGGCAAAAACAAACATATATGAATTATTCACTAACATATTATGAACATGTCAAAAGACGCACATGACGTGTCCAAGCTGACGATCGCAATTAAAAGTTTTAGATGATGATGATGATGACGATGATCAGATCGAAAAACAAACAACGAAATAGTACGGTTTTGCCAAAGTACTTTAGTTATAATAGATTTTTGCAAATTTTCAAGAAATTATAGATTTCCGCACTACAGCATGATCAAATAAACGCGATCGAGTGTAAAGTTGTTATTCCGTTTATTGTCAAAATTAATATCGACATTGCTATTGTGGGTCATGCAAGCGTTATTCAATTGCAAATATAATAACAGCAAGAAATTATTCATAGCTTGCACAGTTGAGTGACCGACAGATCGCTTACGTACACCCCACGGCACCCATAATAGCTGTGTCTTCCCCTCCCCCCTCTCCACAAAAGCCCACCTTAATAAAATTGCGCTCAAAAAGTTGGCGTTTTTATAGCTTTTTGTTGCAATCATTGCGTTGACGTGCGTGCTTTTAAAAACTCCTCGAGCAGCAGCAGCAGCAACAAAACTGGTAACAACCAGCCAACTTCAGCTAGAAAAGGAAATCTATTAACTGCCAGACAACGAGCCATAAGGAATAAAGAAGAAAAAAAAAATTAAAACTTAAATAAATTGTAGCAAATCAAGTTTTCAGCTCCTGCGGTGATTGTGTGACCGTTTTCAAAGCCATCGCACGATTGATTCCAATTTATCAATCGATTTTTATATATGGGCGTATTATATCATTTTGCCTCATTTCGTTGTATGACAGATTGATTTCTCAGTTGCACGGGACACCAAATGACGACGATGACGATCGCGATCGCAAGGATGTCGCAACTGATCAGGCAAACGATCGACAAGCACATGTTTGAGTAAGGTTTTCAATTTGCGCATAGCTGAATGATACTGAAAATAGATTTCAATTGAAAAACAGAAGTACCCTCTTTTAGAGAAAGTACAACCGATTTCTCAAAATCAAAGATCAAGATCAGAATCATCGTGCAACTTTGCTCTAGCAGTTTTTGTAACCTTTTCAAATCGTCTCTCAAATATTGTGCCCCTTGCTTAGCATCAGTATTTTCGCAAATACAGCGCCTTCTTTCTGAACATTCTCCAAATTATTTAAAACAAAGTTTTTCCTGTTGAAAAGCTTAAAATAAATAAAGCCTTTTTTAACGCATTGAAAAAATTCTAAAGCGTTGTCAGTGCGTTGCTGTGTTACGTGAGCAAAATATTGCAATTTATTAATGATGCATTCCTGGGACACTTTTATGTCTGTGTATGTTCCTTTTTTGCTCTGTGTGAGCTTATGTCAATATTGAAGTGTGTGTGTGCGTTAATTGTGTGCTTTTCTCAATTCCTGCGTTGGCACTGAAATCTTTTCCCCGACTACCTCTTCGATTTATTGCAACTTTTTGCTCTGCAACGTTTGTTTTTCTTATTCGCAAAGACCATCATCATGTTAGCGAAGATCTGTTTTTTTTCCACATGAAGACCAGAAGCTACTTGGCCAGTTTGAACGCACATTAAATGTGTCTATAACGCGAGGGCCTAAAAAGGAATTGTTTGCATTCTGCTTGATTGGCTGTTGAACGTTGTCTTCATCGTTTTCATCTTCTTCTTTTAGGCTTTTATCGCCAGCAAGCAAAAAAAAAAAACAATAACCCAGCAGCAACATCAAACAACAAGCAACAGAAAACAACACTATCAACATGCTGCTAGCAGTAAAGTCAGCAGCAACAACCACGTCAAGCGCTGACTTTAGAATGCCTCTGGAATGCTTGCCGGCAAACAAAATACATTTATAAATGGCTTAAATGTGTGATAAATACGCCATGAGTTTTACACGGCAAGAAAATTTCGTCTGAATTATGGGTACAATTCACAAAATGCATTTATTGCGATCAATTGATTTGTCTGATACATTTTTGTTTTAGTTGATTTATGATTTTTTTTTATTCATAATTCTTTTGATTCATTATTCTTGATTCATTTTATACAGTTCATTTATTTGCCTTTTTTGACACTTTATATTAATTTTGTTCATTTTAGTCATTTGATACATGATTCATTTCATTTGCTTGGTTGATATGATTAATTTATTTCTACCAAACAATTATATTCATATGATAAATTTTATTCATATGATTAATTTACATTCATATTTTCAATCATATTCATATTCATACTCATATTCATATTCATATTCTTACTAATATTCATATTCATATTCATACTCATATTCATATTCATATTCATATTCATATTTATATTCATATTCATATTCATATTCATATTCATATTCATATTTATATTCATATTCATATTCATATTCATATTCATATTCATATTCATATTCATATTCATATTCATATTCATATTCATATTCATATTCATATTCATATTCATATTCATATTCATATTCATATTCACATTCATATTAATATTCATATTCATATTCGTTCAACATTTCAACAAAATGTTTTATCCAAAAAAATCATCTTTTTTTTCTAAGTGTTGTTCTGACTGTATATCAGCAATATTTTTTGGTAACACAAACCGTCTACCTTCCAGCAATAAATATGTGATCTGCAATAATTTTTCTTTATGATTTCGATGAAATATTTTTCGTTTTAAAAGAATTACAATCACCATTTCGAGCGTCAATTTAATAAAGAAGGTGTTCAAACAGCGATTCACGTTGCAATAATTGCGATGAGATCCCAAAACGTACCGGAATGCCATAATACGCCTGCTGATGGCCATAATGAGTGCTGTACATGCCAAATTTATGAATTATTGCGTTAAAGCATAGTTTTAACTCTTCCAACATTGTTTGATGTATTGCCGAGTGTGCGTTTTTTATATCCCATTCCGCCCCTGTAAAGCTTACAGAAATATTTCGATATTTTCCTTTATAGAAGTGCTAATGAAATATTTTGAAAAGCTTGGTACAAAGTTATGCTTGCAAACTTAAATAATGCTTATTATTAAATTAATTCTCTTGCACTTTATGGGAAATGGAATTTTTTAAACATAATTTGAAGCTATGCGCACATAACTCCAATCAAATCTGAAAGTCATTTACCGGCCTTGCAAGCTTGTATTGTTAAGTTTTTTTCTTGAAATGTCAGCTAATTTTTCATAATGAGTCAAACAGAGTCGTTGACATATGCACAACTTGACAACATAAAAAAATTTAAAAAAAAAACCTTTACGGTCTTTGAACCCGTGCATAGCTAAGCAATCTATTGAGCCATACAATGTGTAGGGCGAAGCGCTTTGAAGCCTGCACATGTTGCCGGGCTAAAATAGAAAATTATTGTCTTATGTTATGTTCGAATAAACAACATCATTACAACTCATTTTGAACCCTTTATCTTCAAACAGCATAACTTTTGTAATTTCCTCCAAAATAATAGATTTTTATGAAGCCTTTACTTTATTCATTGCCTGGACATTATGGCTCTTTTTAAGAATTTCGTTTTTGTGTTTTTGTTAAGGAATCATGCAAGAAAAATTAGTTATTTATGCAGCTGACAGGTTAAACCAACCCCCAGCTGCGTTACTCCTGAACTTGCATTCAAAATCTTAGGCAATCGATCATGTTTGACTCGTTTTGTTGTAATTTTGGGATTGCAGCACATTTACACATTTATGAATGATGTAAATTATGCTGCGGTATTCAGGTTCAAGCAATTACAATAAGTTGCTTTGTTGTATGCACAGAATTATATCACTATTTACTATGGTTACTTATTAACGTAGCCATATTCATGGATATATTTTTAAAATATTTGGAATTTCTGAACTTCTATTGGGATCACCCACCATCTCTAACACTATCTTGAGTTGTTGCTGTTGTATTGTTTTTTTTTAAATTTTTTTCAGCTCACTGGAGCCAAACATTGTTCGGTGACTTCATCATGCATGTAAAGGTTTTACCTATTGGTACACATGACATGTAATCGTTTGAGATATTGTGTGCAGGTACGAGACGTGGTGCACACATGCGTGCAATCAATGACTGGTTTGTTAGAGGTTTTCTGGCAATGACCCTGAAAATTGTTTTAAACTGTTTTGAAAATGCTTTTTATTTCTTCTTCTGATGTCATGATTGTTGAGTTTTCATTTTTGAATACACTTAAAAAAATAAAAGGCACCGAAAATGTCAAGTAGAATTTATAGTTATAATTATAAATAATTTTTTTGTTGATTCTGTTTCTACTCCTAATTATAATATTTCTCCTCCTACTGGTCTCTCTATGCTTCAGTCTTTTGAATTTGCTCCAGTAAATGAGCTTGATGTTGGTAAATGTGTTATGCAGATTAAGTCAAACGCAAAAGGTGAAGATGGCATTCCCATAAAGTTTATTAAATTCTTTTTGTCCCACCATATCAGCCCCCTAACACATATCATCAATTTTTGTTTCACGACCTCATCATTTCCGGACAAGTGAAAAGTGGCCCCTGTATTACCGATAGCAAAAAAGCAAAACCCATCTGGTCCCAGCGATTTCAGGCCTATAAGTATTTTACCGCCTCTTTTAAAAGTTTGTGAGAAACTCATGACTCAGCAAATCAATAATTTTATACTGGGCGGATACCTGTTATTCCCACTTGGATCTGGTTTTCGAGCTGGACATAGTTGCTCTTCAGCTGTTGTTAAAGTTATTGACGATATAAGACCTGAATACGATGCGGGTTCTATGACTATACTTAATGTTACCAACTATACTTACTTTGTAAGTATCATACTTATTTTCAGCTTCATATACTTACTAAAATTCCATGCTTATAAGTATACTTACTTTTAAGATTTATACTTATTCATGCTTACTTTTCAGCTTTGGTTGAACTTTTACTTGCAAAAGCATAAAAAGTTTGGAAATTGGAGTCAACAGCGTTAATAATACAGACACTAGAGTCAATTTTATTTGTAAAAAATAATATTGAATACAGCTGCATTGAATTTTAAAAATTTTTAAAGACAAGACTTGACATGTTAAACAACATTTCCAGCCAAGGCAAATACGATTCCAAGCAAAAATAAAACAAACCAGTTAATGTAGCACGCCAATTCAGTGACAGTGAGGGATAATAATGATAACATTGCTTTGATCTCTGTATACATTTTAGGCTGGGTCGATTTGTTTGGAGGTTAAAAAATTGATGTTGCCTGGGCGATAGGGGCAATTTACCCTATCACATCTTCAATTTTGTGAATTTTTTCTTTAGGAATTTTTTTCCAAAAATGATTGTATATAAACGTGCACAGATAGAACAATAGTGATGCCAGAAATGAAATCCTCGTATCCGATTCAACCTAAAACCGGTCTCACATTTTTACGTTTTTAAACAAAAATTGATCGTAAAAAATTCCTAAAGAAAAAAATTCACAAACTTCAAGGTTTTTGACCATCACGGCTGAAATACATAAGCTATCCCCTTATATTCACATATGTTTGTGTGGTTCTCCGAAATTTTTTCATTTTTAGATCCCCTAGGTGGCGCTGTGGTCGCTTTTTATCGGTTTATAAATAAATTTTTTTTTAAAAATCGACCACAGCGCCACCCAGGGGGATCTAAAAAACGATGAACTTTTGTATTAAAACGTGAGACCGGTTTTAAGTTGAATCTGGCATCAGTTTTGTTTATTTTTTGTAAATTTTTTATTTTTTTTTTTTAATTTGTATTATCAATGTTCTTGCTAGAGAAGATGAAATTCGTGAAAATTTATTCCATAACAAAATGTTAATTATCAAAAAGTGCATTTCTATAGTTATTTTTTTACTCGTTTTCGAAAAAAAGGTTCGCTTTTGAGAGGCAATTCAGTCCGGCGAATGAGTTAAAGTTAAAAATTGTTAATGTATGAGTGCCGAAAAATAATTTTTCAATAGTTTTTTTCAACTCGTTTCCGAACAAAAAATAGATAGTTGATGATTCTTTTATTAACTCACTTCTGAAGAAAAAAAAGGTTCGCTTTTGAGAGGCATTTTAGTCTGACGAATGAGTCCAAAAAGGTTCATTTATGAGTGTCGAAAATGAATTTTTCTACCCGAAAATGTTTATAAATGAATTAAAAAAAGATAGTTTTGGTTCTATAGTATATGAACTGCAAATATATAAAATTAATTTTTTTTATCTGAAGAATTTTGGTTTTAGTTAGATTGCACACAAAACTTTTCGAGAAGAACAAAAAGAGGGCGTGACAACACTTACGGAATATTGTGGGTTCTATTGGTTCTTATATTAGTAAATAATATCAAGAAAATATTAAAATTTTTTTCTAAGGTGATATACTTACTTATACTTATTTTTAAAAATTATACTTACAAATACTTACTTTTCAGTATTCTAAGTAGCAAATATACTTATTTTTTAATAACATGAGTTGGTAGCATTAACTATACTCTATCTGCTGGACTTCTCTAAAGCTTGTCATAGAGTAAGTCATCAGTATTTGTGTCATAAGCTTAAGACGTTATTTGGTTTCTGTAATAGTGCTGTCAATCTAATTTCCAGTTATGTGTGTAATAGGTCTCAAAAAGTTAAAGTTGGTCAATTGTCCTCTCAGAACAAGTTATTATTAAATGGTGTTCCACAAGCCTCCATACTTGGTCTTCTGTTATCTTTATATATAAAATAGGATGTGTGTATGTATGTAACGTATGGACTCCAAAACGGCTGGGCCGATTTTGATGAAATTTTCAGGTAATGTTCATCTTGGTACGGTGGGTAACATAGGCTATATTTGGACCCGATAGGTGGCGCTGGGGTGGACTTATATCGAAAATTTGAATTTATGGACCAATTTAACTGAAATTCAGAATGTATGTTTGTTTGATCATAAGAAAATAATTTGTGTATAAATGGACACGGTAGGTGGCGCTGGGGTGAACTTATTTCGAAAATTCGATGGCGTGAAAAATATATAAATACTTTTAATTTTATTTTATAACGAGGGGAGTAGCGAAGCACACCGGGTTCAGCTAGTTTTCAATATTTATAAATGATATTTTTAATGTTTGCAAACATGCATTTATTCAGGCATATGCTGATGATGTTCAGCTTTATTTTTCTCTACGAACAGGGTATGTTGACGAACTCTGTTGTAGAATGAATGAAGATCTCAACAGCATTAATGAGGGCCAGTAACAATGGTCTGCGAGTAAATGCATCAAAGTCATATGTTCTGCCTATTTGTAAGTACAAAATCTGTGTAAATGATATTCCTAATATGTTTATTGGAATAAATAAGCTAGCTGTTGTGTCAAAAATTGTAAATCTTGGCTTTTATATAAATTCTTCTTTTTCCTGTGTTGATCATGTGAACAATGTAGTGAAAAAAGTTTATTATGTCCTACGTAATTTGAGAATGTCTGCTATACACTAGCTCCTGTAAATATAAAACGTAAGTTGGTGATACAATTAATTTTACCATTGATAGCATACTCTGAAACAGTGTGCAGTAAGCTCAATTCATTTTCCCAATTAAAATTGAAAATAGCTTTTAATTACGCGACACGTTATGTTTATAGTTTACGAAGATATGAACACTTATCTAGCTTTAGAAATTCATTGCTTGGTTGCGACATAACATCATACATCAAAGCAAGGAACTGTACCTGAAATATACCTGCACAAACTTATTCATGAAAAATCGCCTCGTTACCTTTATGAAAAATTACGCTTTTGTATGTCTAGAAGAAGTCATATTCTTATTGTACCCAGGCATAAATCTTTAAACAGCTCTTACTTGTTTTTCATTAACGCCATTAGACTCTGGAATGCACTACATAGATGGTTAAGAGATATAACTAGGGGAGGTACTTTTAGGCAATCTATCTTAACTTTCTTCTCTACTCTATAGTATCTGCAATTTGCTTAAACTATTTCAAAAGTTATTTTATTTCTTTTCTCTTCTTTTTTTTTCCTTTTCTTCTTTATTAATATATTTACTCTTTTTTTATTATAATATATGATATTTATATAATAATCTTTTAATCTAAAGTATTGTTAAATGTCGGTAATTAAATCTTAAGCCCGGTTGTTATAATTTTAATCTAATTATATTCTTATTTAATTAACTAAACTATTTTTGTACTATAGAAGAACATAGTTCTAAGTTTACTGATGTAAGCCTTTAATTTTAATTTTTATAAAAAAATGATGTTTCTCATAAATGATGTTTCTCATAGTTTGTAGTTGATAGTTAAACTTGAAGGAAGGAAGGAAGGAAGGAAGGAAGGAAGGAAGGAAGGAAGGAGTGGAGGAACATTTTTTAAGAATTCACTAAAAAGCCTTCTTTCAAAATAAAATACTAAAAAAATGTCGGGGTTTTAATAGTGAGATCAAAATAATAATTTTAAATTTCAAACAATAATTTACTTGACCTAAACTTTTACAAGAAATGCAAGATTGTTCTTTACATACAGAAAATATCATTTAACTCGTCTTAATCTTAAGTCGAATTTTTATGAAAAATTAATTTAAATTTTTTTTAAAAAATATTGGTTATGGACACTTAGAACATTAATTTTTCATGTTTTTTTTGTTATACATAATTTTTTAAATTAATGTACATACTTACATGTATATTATGAATGCAACAACAATTTTAAAAATATGCTCTTTCTCAAAGAAATGGAAACAAAATCATTACTGGATATTATGAAAGTATAAGAAAAAAATTAAAAATACATCAATTTCCAATGATTGATTTTTTGAATGATTTGATTTTTTTTTAAGAATTTACAATGTATCCAAAAAATTTTGAGTGCAGCTTTTATTAAGTTTCTATTCCTTTCTATTAGTTGAATCAGTGTTTTTTTCACTGTACTTTTATACTTGCGGGGTTCTATATCACTTGACCCTTAACATATTAGAATGTCCCTCAAAATCATGAATCATGCGCTACGTCAGACGTCAATTATTGCTGAGAACTAAAGAATTTTTACTGCTCTGTTTAAATTATTTTATGATTGCTCGTATTGCTTTAAGTCTAGCTGGAGTATAGCTCACAAAACTATTTATGGTATAAGCCCGATAATAACAACAAAAAATTAAAAAAATAAGAGTTAAGAAATCTTCAGCAATTTATAAAGCGTATCAATAATTATCAAATGATATTCCAATATAATGCTCTGGAATAAGCATAAAACTGCTTCGTTTTGACGGCACTCTTGACTGAAGTGCAGGTAAAATAAGAAAATAAAAGATCTTTTCTCTCCATTCAGGTATTCAGTTGGATTAGCTGGCCATCCCAATGAACGGCCATCCCATGAATGATAAGATTGCTTAACGATGCATGCAAATTAATTAATATTATTTTTCTAGCCACCATTGTTTTCTTTCAATTTCTTTATCAATGATTTTGACATTTCTCTATAAAAACAAAAAAAAACTTTCAATCGTTATATTTATAGGTTGTCAAAATTTTAAGTTTCCATTACTTGGAAGAAAAAATTAAAAAAAAAATTAACTCTTTCCCAGGATAAAAAATTTCATAGAGACCACGGTTAAGCAAATTGAATAAAAGGAGCACGTACATGAATTCACAGGGAAGAAAGACTTTCAACCAAGATGAGTTCACTCTTCAGATACGATACAGTAAACATCGCAAGAGTTTGACACAAGCGCGTAGTCGGATAGATACGAAACCCAAGCCAGTACTTGTATCATCCGCCATGCAGCTGTTTAAATTGCGTGAAGACAATCATGCTTACTCTAGAATAAATAGAAAAAATAAAGAACTTTTACAAAGAATCATTTATATACAACGTTGCACAGGCAAAACCGACAGCTACATGCGTGACCATGATATCAAAAATCCATCATGGAGACTTCGATTAGCCAAACATGGTATCGATAACATAGAATCGAACAATTTTTCCTTTGGCTGCAGGCTGCTGAAGACCAAATCAATGCTAACTACTCGTCGCAGCATAGCAGCGTACAATACAACGCTGAGACAACATGAATTTTTAATTCCACAGAATGTCACGCAGAAATACAGTAATATTGCGCTACCCGCCGAAGCAGCTATGATGGGTAAGCTGTTGCGTCCGCAAATCTATTTTGATCTGGCTGTGCGTGACAGCCGTCCATTGGGACGCATATCCATACAGCTCTTTACAGAGGCCTGTCCCGAAGTGGTCTTGGAGTTTGTACGCTTGTGTACTTTCGAGGACTTGGAGATGCTTGAATTTATACGCATATTTCCTTTGCTCTGGATCGAGGGAGAGTTGAAATTTTGTGAGGGACAGCTGGGAAATTCTGATTTTGAATATAATATGCATGTGTTGGATCATGGCTATGGGCCCGGTATCTTCTCGTTTGCTAAAGGTTACCTTGAAGGTTTTAAGGCCGACCGTATAAACTTTTCCATAAGCTTTAAGCCGTTGAGAGTACTAAATGGACACCGAATACCCTTTGGTGTTGTAACACGTGGACTGCGAATTTTAGACGTGCTACAGGACTACGGCACTAAAAATGGTAAAACCAAGAAGGCTATTTTTGTGATCAAGTGCGGAATGATTTATTGAAATTGAGCGGGAGGTTTTTGAGTAGGTTTATAATTCGTATAGTTATCTAATAATTCGTATTAAAGTTGATAATGTAAATTATGCAATTGTTGTAAAGTAAAACTAATCTTAAGTATTTGCTGATCATTTCATCTGTTGTTATTTTCTATTTAAGATATAGCGATCGCTAAAAAAATTCTAAGTTAAAGGTTATTGTGTGTTTTTTTTCCTCAAAGCAAAAAAATGTGCACTTTGGGTGACAAACATAAAACAAATACACGATTTACACGAGGAGTACCGACACCTTTTTCAGAATGCTCATATTAAAATTTATCCTAATGTCTATATATATAAACGAGAGTGGCGTTAGTTACTACGCTTATTACTCAAGAACGGCTGGACCGATTTCGATGATTCATACCAATTGGAACTGGTCTCCGGCCAAACAAGAAATATACATAAAAAAATTCTCAAAAAAAATATGAATAAAATTAATTTTCCCATACATTTTGTATGGAGCAACTTTACGACGCATTCTGGATGATCGTTGACTTTTTTTAGCAATTTTTTTTTGCCACACATTAAAAATTAACATAACTTTAAGTGCTGGTTCTGTCAGAACTTTTCAAGTTTTAACAAATTTTTAAGTATTCGACCACAAATTTACACAAGCAAAATTATATTTGATGGGCATTTGGAAACGGGGGCGTGGCAGCAAAGCACCTGGTTTCAGCTAGTTTGTAAATCTACAAAAATAACGCGGTTTCTTTCTAGGTTTAACAATTTTTTAAAAGTGTAAAACAACAAAGTTTTAGTCCATTAAACTGTTAAAGTAATTCTCTTCAAGCTGTTTGAACTTAACAAAAAGCTCCATTGAACAACGGTTAAGGACTCTATTTTTGGTTTCTAAGTACAATTTTTATGTGTATTCTCGAGAAAAAAGGCTTTCAACTCTCACACATACATAAAATATTCGATTTTTGAATGAGAACCTGGATAATCGAGATCTCCTTGTCTTCAATTGATAATTGTCTTCAACGAAAGTCACATCTACGAATCCACACTTGTTACACTACAATTTGGGTGCGCCATAGTTTTTTTTCGCAGCTTTTTTGAATTTATACTACATCACCTTCTTGTATGGAAAATATAACAAACCAGATAGCACTAAGAGATTTTAAGTGCCCGAAAACATCTATATACAAAATTTAATGCTACTCAGATGTGAATTAAGGTTTTTCTATTTATGTTCTTAAAATAAAACAACACAGTTCGGTGTTTTTCACTGCGGAACGTTGTTCAGTCCTCAAATCTAGAATTGTTTCCAGCTTTTAAGCTACCTCAAAATCTATGTTTTTACTTTAGTGACGTAGCTCGTTTTGTATTTAGTTTCTATTTTGTTTTTAAGGAAAACGTCAAAAAGGCAAGTTTTTAATATTTGTTGTTTTCAATAAATTTCTAAATTTAAACAAAGCAACTTCTTCAAAATTTTAGTACAACTCTTCTAAATTAAAGACAACTTAAAAAAAACAAAAAAATAGCCAATAGGCCCAAAAAATTGCATTGCACCAAAAAAAAAAAACGGAAAATGGAAAAATTGCTCACACTCACCGACCTGGGACACAAAAAGCTCTATTATAGACCACACATAGTCCGTATTTCAAAGAATATTCGAGCCACGAGTAGCACCAATCAATCCAAACCTTTGGAAAGACCAGTATGGCCACCTGTTGCCGCTAACTTTATGCTCGCAAGCGCACAAAAAAATGCTAAGTTACGTCAAAATGAAATCGACGAATGGAACAATTTTAACCGCTGCAAAATGCGTAAAATAAAACCTTTGGTTTATACTGGATATGATCCGCACGCAACAAAGGTGCCGTTTCGTGAAAAATTCGACATACCGGAGGAAACGAAAGCGAAATATAGTAAATTTATTAGACCCATGAATGATCTAACGATGAACAAGCTGATGCGTCCAAAAATTTATTGCTATTTGGAGGTAAAGAATCTGCGTCCACTAGGACGCTTAGTTATACAACTCTTTACGGAGGCTTGTCCAGAGGTAGTGTTAGAATTCGTGCGCATGTGTATGAAAAACAACTTCAAGTTGTTGAGATTTTCGCGTCTCTTTCCAAATTTGTGGATGGAGGGCATTTTGATGTTTAATAGCCCGACGCTGCAGGAACCGAACTTCGAATTTAAAACTCAAGTGATAGATCATGGCTATGGACCGGGCATATTATCGTTTTCAAAGCGCTATTGCGACACCGGTTTCATGGATGGTGTCATTGATTTTTCACTCAGCTTTAAGCCATTGGTGGTGGCGAATGAGGATCGTGTAGTTTTTGGCGTTGTAACACGCGGATTACGTATGCTAGATGTTCTTCAGGATTTTGGCGTTAAGAATGGTAAAATAACGAAGGATATCATTGTGATAAAGTGTGGAATGATTCGTTAGAATTGAGGTCGAGGTTTAAGAATAATATTTCGTAATAATGTTTAAGATGTAAACTATTTAATTAACGTGAACTTTTGAGTAAAATCTACCCACCTAAAAATTTGCTCAAAATTTTATGTGATTTTTTTTTTGATTCGCCCGGTGGTATGAAATCTTCCAAAGATACGTATACCCGTCCTATTCGCATGAACGACTTACATTCTAGACCCTGCTCGGATCAGCCGGGACAGACAGAATGCACCTACGTACTAAAACATACCCCCTATTGGCAATTAGGATTTTCCACTAAGCACATTAATTGGCTTTTCAGCGGAATTTAATAATAGAATATATATAAAACGCGTATTTAAGTATATTTGATTCTATATAAATAAGCAACATCGAATTAAAATAATGGTGATTATTAATTTAAATAACAATCCTGAGTTCAAAAGCAATCCAAAACACTATACTCATTTTAACTGGCTTGCGGCCATTGTCCAACCCAAAGACCTACGTGGAAATGAGGTAAATCTCATATCCGCCAAATCAAAATCCTAATTAGTTGGATATGTATTTGGGCCAACGCAGGCATTAACTTGTCTGGAAAAGAGATATACTCTGGCACACCAATCCAGGTGATAGTGTGAATTCAGTCTAATTTCAAATCACGTAAATCACAATTCGATTTAAAATTAAAATATTGAATAATTAAAAAGCAAGTTTTAAAACGATTCATATTTGATGGTGCTTACTTTATAAAACATAATATCAAGACAAAAAAAAAAGAAACAGAACAATCTCAATTACCGATATTACATTGTAATAAAACTGCGTTAGGTAAAATAGGATGAAGTTAAATTGATTTAATTATTTAAATGTAATATAATTTTCCGTTTTAAAACGTCTACCGAATCAGAAAAATTAATCATGTTGAAGTTATCATTGAAATCACTGCACATACATCGTAAAGGTTCATGAAGAGCGTAATTAGAATTGCACTGACTCAATTTGAAAAACAGAAAAGGTCTAGTTCCTCTCCTTGGGATGTTAAAATTTAGAGCTGGGATAAGATATTCCGAATTAATCTCGCCACGAAGTAATTTATACAGAAACATGACATTAAGCATCATTCTTCTGATTCTTAGGGAAGGTAGTAAAATAATCTTAAGGCCTTCATACGATGGAAGCATAATATTGGGGTTCCAACGACTATGACGTAAAGCAAAAAGTAAAAACTGTTTTTGAACGGATTCTATGGCATCGATGTAGACATTATATGGTGGGTTCCATACAACTGATGCATATTCAAGAATTGGCCTTACGAGAGAGGTATATAATAATTTAGTAGTAAAGGGATCACTGAATTGTTAAGCCCATCTTTAAATGAAACCAAGGACTCCTCTTGCCTTATTTATCACCATATTAACGTGGAGATTGAAGCGAAGTTTTGAATCTATAATAACACCAAGATCGAGAAAACTGTAAACTATTTCTAAGTTAGTGTTATTTATAGTGCAATTACGACATTACATTAAGACATTACAGTGTATTATTACCGAAGGAAGATCATTAATGAATAGTAAAAACAAAAACGGTCCAAGATGACTGCCCTGAGGAACGCCAGAAGTGATGTTATAGACGTTGTAGAGAACGGAGTAGGATTTTGTGCGGCTATTGTTTATTTTTTTGCGACAGATCAAATAAGGTAAATTCTGTATATCAAATAAAATATACTCTGAGACAATTCCAAAAATTTATGCTGTAGACTTTTCAATAGGGGTATATCCAAACTATGACAGCTTATTGCTTCGACGTTTCAGATGGCCATGCTATCATTCTTTAACGTTCTTTCATAATCACTATTTTAACATATTAAAAAAATTCGTGTTCTGTTTTATCGCGATACAATTAACGATCAATAATTAACCAAAAGCAGAATAAAATGGTTTAAGAAATAAAATCAGCCAAAAAAACTATCGAACACATTTGAACAAAAAAGATTTCCACGACCTAAGAAAAATTTTCTTAAAGAGCATATATACAAAAAAAAAAAAAAAATTAAATATTAATAGGCCTTTGCCTTGAGTAATTTTGACAGAGAATTTAAGCCATTCGCCTCAATACTGATAAGACTTGAGATCATCCCGTCAAAAATAGTTTCTAAGTAGAGTGCGGTGGGGTGAAGCGTTTCACCTGTGAAATTTTGACAGCGCGCTAACATATAACCAAGTGTCATACCGACACGTGTTGCTTTCATTGCCGCACATTTTTTCATGATGCACTTAAGTGTTCAGACGTATATTGAAAAAATAATGAGGTGTTTGTGAAATATCTATCGAGTGGTTGTGTGATGTCAGCCGTGTTTTCAAAATGGCTGTTGTGGGGTGAAGCGTTTCACCGACACACACAAACTCCGTTTTAATAAGTATTTTGTGTTTTTGTGTCGACTTGTGCATATTGAATGCGTAACTCTTCCACCACATTGCAGCCGGCAAATGCAGCCTTTAGATGTTTCGGTCTTCAGGCCTTTTAAGCGCGCATTCACACAGCAATGGAATAATGTCAGTCGCATGTTGGCTGTGTGCTGAATATTAGGTCTGCGATTAAGCGGTGATGAGTTTCTTGCGACAAACATTAGCGGCAAAAGTCTAATGGCTTTCGAAGATCCGCCAGCGGCTAAAGGTGTGCTAAATACTCTAGTCGTTCTTGATAAAACGGAAGTTGGCTCAAACAAGGTGGTGTCTACATCAGAAGATGCTAATATAAGCGGCCTATCAGATCAGGCTTTTACATCGGCCTCCGCTACCACATCTTCTCTTCGTTCAACTTTGGTTGATATTGGCCCGATCGAATTTACTGCAGCAAAGCCGAAGTCGAATAGTAGCAGAAAGGCAATGAAGTTAGCCATCTTAACTAACCCTCAAAAACGTTCGCAGCTTCTTGAAGCAGCAAAGAAAAGTGCTGAGAGGAAGAAGATAAGCTTATCATGCAAAAAAGCCAAGAACCAGCGCCGTCGTCAGGAAGGCTCTACCGAAGAAGACTGAGGCTTCTGCTTTTGTGCTCGGAAATGATGCCAAACAAATTGAATTCGAACAATTTAATTAATTGCAACAAATGCCTTCGGCCATATCACTTGAAATGCGTCGAAATGGGCGACCGTGGCTGCTACACCTGTCGAAACTGCGACTCTGACCTCGATATTGGCGATGAATAATAAATTTCAGTCGTTTTTGAGCCACAAATAAAACAATTTTGTATTGGATTCGATAACTTTAATTCAATATTTTAGTCTTTTACTGACTTAGGAGCCTGTCAAACGCCATAAAACCGATTTATATTGATGTTTATAAATGAAAACGGAAAACTCTTCTGGTGAAACGCTTAACCCACCATTTTTCAAATATCGCAAAACGAACATTTTCGAAGTATCTTCATACATTTTTGCCTTAAATGTTTGAATCCGAGCGCATAGAAATTAAGAATATTGTCCATTCCTGCGATTTAAGCCAAAAACCATTCAAAAATTATAATTTTTGGAGGTGCGGTGAGCCTCCTAAATTTCTCGTAATCTAATCTAATGCAATCTAATCTAATCTTATCTTATCTGATCTTATCTAATCTAATCTAATCAAATCTAATCTAATCTAATCTAATCTAATCTAATCTAATCTAATCTAATCTAATCTAATCTAATCTAATCTAATCTAATCTAATCTAATCTAATCTAATCTAATCTAATCTAATCTAATCTAATCTAATCTAATCTAATCTAATCTAATCTAATCTAATCTAATCTAATCTAATCTAATCTAATCTAATCTAATCTAATCTAATCTAATCTAATCTAATCTAATCTAATCTAATCTAATCTAATCTAATCTAATCTAATCTAATCTAATCTAATCTAATCTAATCTAATCTAATCTAATCTAATCTAATCTAATCTATTCCAATCTAATCTAATCTAATCTAATCTAATCTAATCTAATCTAATCTAATCTAATCTAATCTAATCTAATCTAATCTAATCTAATCTAATCTAATCTAATCTAATCTAATCTAATCTAATCTAATCTAATCTAATCTAATCTAATCTAATCTAATCTAATCTAATCTAATCTAATCTAATCTAATCTAATCTAATCTAATCTAATCTAATCTAATCTAATCTAATCTAATCTAATCTAATCTAATCTAATCTAATCTAATCTAATCTAATCTAATCTAATCTAATCTAATCTAATCTAATCGAATCGAATCGAATCTAATCTAATCTAATCTAATCTAATCTAATCTAATCTAATCTAATCTAATCTAATCTAATCTAATCTAATCTAATCTAATCTAATCTAATCTAATCTAATCTAATCTAATCTAATCTAATCTAATCTAATCTAGTCTAATCTAATCTAATCTAATCTAATCTAATCTAGTCTAATCTAATTAAAAAAAAATATGGCCAGTGCCACACCCCTTATATTAATTTTAATAATCGAGCAAAGCTTGACCTAATCTATCATCCGAATTTTCCGAGGTATTTTAATTTTACAAAAAACTATATGGGATATGCCGCGACTTTCATAAAAAAGTTATTTTTGTCATGCAATCTATGCATTTGTTTTTTGTACCTACATATATCATATTTTTTAGATAATCTTATTCTGGATTTATCTTATATTTATATATATGGTTATTGCTCCATTAATCAAGAAAAAAAAACTAAACTGGCCATTTCAGCCCTTGGAAGGACTTTGACCTAGCTTCTATTGATTAATTGTGTTGTGCGTGTTATTAAATGTTTGATCACAAATGACCGAGAACTGGACCTACGTATTTTATGTCGACTGCGAACGGCTTATTTTCTCAAGAAGCTTAACATGGCAATTTTTACTCTCTGAGGTTTGCCATTGTCTGCAGAGATGTGGCGACCGAACAGAAAAATTAATTCGATTGAAAAAACTTTCTGTCTGAGCAGGAATTGAGCCCGGGCTACCGCGGTGCTTTAGCTTAGGGGCTACGTACTCTACCCACAAGGCCACGGTCACCACAAATCGCTCCATTGATCAAATGGATTCTTTTTCAGGTAATTTTTTATCTAAAATTAAATGAACGAGTGAATTTTTCTTGTTCTTTCAATTGAATTGCTCGAGGTAATCGAATTTTTCAAAAAATAAAAAAAGGGATTCCATCCTCTCTGTTCAAATTCGATTTTTAAGGAAAAGTTATCTATTATAATTGCTCATACTAGCATACAAAATTTCTAGCTTCATCTTCTAAGAAAATCTTTACTTGTATAAATCATGGGCGTGGAAAATTTGATGGTTTTTATATTCAACATAAGAACATTAATAGAAATAAGTGAGGAAAATTTCAAGACAATAGGTCACTCCTATGAATGAAGAGGTCGCTAATTTGGAGTCTTGAACCATATTGCATTAGTACGAACCACTCTCATGGAGCAGAGTTATAAAAAATTAAACCCCTTGGATGAAGTGATGTAAGCAAAGCTACGGAGTCCGTTAGAATAAAATTACTTTCAAAACATAACGGTACTAAATGTATCTGCTTTAAAGTTATATATACATATATACAATATAAAAAGCATTATATATTTTCTTGAGAGTCGAAATCAATACTTTTTAGCTCAAAACAGTTTTTAAAACTACAAAAAACTCACTCTAAAATAAGATAGAAAATTTAAGATTATACACAGAGCAAGAAAGACCTAATAAAATAGAACAAAATCAATAAGATTTCTTCAAAGTTTTCATCCAAAAGACGGTCTTATTAAGACCATAGGAAAAATCTTTTGAAAACCTTTCATTTTTTATTAGAAAAAGCGCATCGTTTTAAGAATCCTATTGTTTTTTATAAGAAAACTTTTTAAACTATAAGAAAGTGTTATTACAAGTATTTTCTTAATAATTTTAAAAGTTTTCTTATTGATACTGTTGATTTCATAAGATTTATTTTTGAATTTTAATCAGTAAAGCTTTTTAAAGCAAAACGGAATCTTATTAACGTTTTACCTAAAAATATAATTTTAATTGCCCATAAAATTAAGGAAAAATAATTTTTTTAGGATTTAATTCCTAGGAAAATGTAAAAATATATTTTTAAGAACTTAGAAGACTAAAGCACACATTCATTTCAATTTATTGAAAACAATGTTGCTATGATCGAAAAAAACGACCAAAGAAATCAACACAAAGTACGAGTAGTGTCACTTTCTGCGCCTGGTTTTGTTGTTGGTTTAGCAGGTGTCTGCTTTTGTTGGACACCGATTTTTTTTCGTTACATAAAAAATTAGCATACCCATTAAATTTTTATATTAATTTACTCTACTTTTTTCAGTATTATTTTAAGCCAGCCTTAAACTTGACTTTGTCATCAAATTTTCCGGCGCTGTCGTTTCGAGAATTTCCGTTTCGTCAAATTAAGTTCAGGAATAGAATTAGTCACTGTTAATTTTTTTTTATCCAACTTTAAAACTTTTTTATAATATTTATTTTTCACTATTATGACATTCATACATTAAAATAAGGATAAGGCTTTCTTCTTAGTTTTAAGTGGTATCTTCTTTAACTTTAGTGCGATGAGTGAGTGAGTTAGAGATGACATGACTGTTAATAAATACAAAGTAAAAAATTTTTTTAAAAAGAAGCTTTCATTTAAAAAAGACGTGAACTAAAAAGAAAAAATAAATTTGAGTGAAATTTGTCATATATGTATCTATTTTAGGGTGGGGCGATTTGAACATCTTAATGGGCACTTCACGTTTCTGATTCTTGGGATTGTACTGAGCAAAAAAGTCCACTAGACCATACGTCTACGGTGAAAATCGAGCTTCCAGATTTTGACTTGCAGTTTTTTCTCAGACTTTTGTCAGGTTTTTTTTTTGATATTTTGGCCTATAACAGCCAAACTATTGAGATTTTCTTATTGAGAATACCATTGAGAATACTTAGACAAAAATTGTAGCCAAGACAATAGTTTAGAACTCTCTAGTACATTGCAAAAGCATTGGAACGCTCCTTCAGGCAGTTTTGGCCTTGTGAAATTGCAAATTTTTCGTGAAAATATTAATAAATTACCATTTTCAGTTGTTCATAGCGCAAAATCATAAAAATGTTATATTTCTTATTTTTTTCCAATTTTTTTATCCAAAAATATATTTTTTTTTGTTTTGTTCAATATTGAAAATTATGAGAAATTCATTTAAAGTACAAAGTAATTGTATTGGTAGAGACAAGGTATGAATCAAGAAGAAAGTATTGTTTTAAACGATTTCACATCAAAAATTCCAATTCAGTTTTTTTTTCATTCATAGATTGCCTTCCAAATCTTTTCGAGATTCCATACGAGGCCACTTCAGATACTTCTTCTTTCGGCCTTCAGATACAAATGCCATTATACCTTCACGGTTTTTGTCGATTGAGCGCTTAGCAACACTAGCTAGTAGCTGGACATGACGCTCCGTACCTTGAATATGACAAGGTATTAGTGGGTCTGGAAATGGTGGATCTTCATCATCTAGACATTCGAGGTATTGTTGTAAATGCTCATACGGAATTTTCGGTGGTTCAAATAACAATGCTTTGTCCTCTAAATCGATCATGTGAACGTAATCCGTACAATCAAAATTGATGTTTGGTTTTACATATTTGCGAAGCTCAGATAAATCGCATGCGTTGTCGCGAATATACAATATTTTTTGAGTGCCAATTTACGAATTTCTTTACAATCATCGAATAACATGCTCAACAATACATTTTCACTGTGTGCAAAATAGGAATTATTCTGTATAACGGGATTTACGATGTTACGTAAGTTGTCTGGTAAATATTGCTTCCACTGGATAAATTTTCCAAGCAGAGCACTACCTTACACAGCCGAATTGTAGCATTTGACGTGAAAATACATGGGAACATACACTTTCATGATATACCTTGTCAAAATTTGTAAATTTTGTGATGGGTTTTCTGTCGCAATATACACACAGAGCAATCTACTAGCTTTTGTTTTCCATCTCGAATGTCCTACCGGTCCAGGTTTGATATTTGCAAGATTAATTGAGCAACTACCATTTGAAATGGCTTGGGCAATTTGGTTTAGATGTATAACGTCCGTGGAATGTTGATTTTCAGCATCTGTACTCATTGGAGGAATGTTGAAAATTTTCGAGAACCTGAAAAATGTTTAGCTCCTTTGAGTTAAAGATCCAGTGCTTTTTGTCAGTCCAGTAGAGGCCGATTTTTCGACAGCGTTGTACAGATGTCGGAACGGCAATTCGTTGAAATGAAGTAAACAGATAAACCAATGTATTGGTCTATCTAGATAGTGTTCGATGAGACGCAATACACCTCCAGATGTGCCAGTGTTTGCCACCTCACCGTCATTACCCAGTGGGCATTTTAGCGAGTGCTACGCAAAAAAAGGCATGCTAGCACTGCTATTATTGGCGTCAATACACCTTCCATGATCACTGCATTAATGAGTACTTCTGTAAGGCCTACTTTTTGAAGGTCCTTATTCTTTTCATTTTATTTTATATGAAAAAATTTACAAAAACATTCCAAAAAATTTTTAAATACATAGAACAGTTTGCAAAAAAATGTAGATTTAAAAAAAACAAAAAAAAATATTTTTTTTTGTCCGAGTTGCGTCTCGAACCCGGGCTCCCGAAAACTAACACATTACATATTATATTATATGAAAATATTTATCTGGAAAAACTCAAAGTCTTTTCTTATATTTTTGTATGAAGAAAATTTATAAAAAAATTCCAAAAAAAATTTTAAATACACAGAACAGTTTGTAAAAAAATGTAGATTTAAAAAAAACAAAAAAAAATTTTTTTTGGTCCGAGTTGGGTATCGCACCCGGGCTCCCGAAAGCGTACTTTCATTTGTATTGATGCAAAAAAGGCAAACGACTTCTAACAACCACGGTAGACGAGTGGGTAAGATGTCGGACCGCCGACTGAGAAGTCCATGGTTCAAATCTCGAATTATTAGTTGTATTTTATTTGAAGTTGATATTTTTATTGCTTTTGTTTCTAACGTGACTTCTCGAAAGAGTGTTTCTGGCAGGTCTCTTTTGAGCAAGGAGAGCGGAAGGCCTGACAAATTTTCCCATTTCATATAAAAAAGCAAGTGTACTTGTATATGAGTGCGGCAGTACTCTAAAATCCATACGAAGGCCTGCTAGGAGAGCTGCCAATGCCTACTGGGTGCAGACGGCAATTAAATTTTCAAGTGAAAGATTTTTAGATTTGAAAAATGCAATCTTCTAGGTTCTCGTGCAATCTACGCACGGTTGGTGTATGGATTTCTGAACCAGGAGGTTCATAGTTTTCCAATTCATGCACATCTGATGGGGTTGGTTGAAATATTGGATCAGATGATGCACCTGAATGTAAAACACAGTCGATATTTCTGTTTCGACTGGCAAATATTCAGGTATTGTAAGTCTGCGTTCGTTATGCTGATCAAACATGAATTCATGGAGTCGGTCAGGAATTTTGCCGCAATTACATCGAGCTGTTTTGAGCTGGCATTTACATTTTCCGATGTAAAATATTTTTGTTGTGCTGTCAACAAATTCTCTGAATTTAGCATCATTTTTTGTTTGTCTCTTACAAGCTTCACGGTAATTTTTCAATAATCGGCCCAAATTCTTAATAATATCTTTTTTCAATAACCTCAATATTTAATTTGTTCCAAATTTGTATCAATTTGTCGCAAACGTGTGGGGTGAATGTGTCGTATAAAAACATTTTATTTGCGTTTTTGCAACGGAGGCCAAGAAAAAATAATGTTTCAAAATGTCGCTCGTAGTTGGAAGCGAAATATCGTCTAATTCAGCCTCTAAACCGAATGCCAATACGTTTTGCGAAGGCATATGTTCTAAATTTGATGATGACGCTGATGATTCTGGCTGCGTCTCCATCTCCACATTCTCTGTATTATCAGAATCCACTAGATTATCCATATTTTTTTATCTTAAATAAAAAAAATGTTTTTTATTAGCACTGCACAGTTTATACACGAAACAATTATTTCTAAAACTTACATTTGCGACAGATATTTTAAAATGCGTATTTAATTTTATGTGTATTTGATGCTGTGATTGTTTCCAATAAACTAACAAAAATGTGTCAAATGAACTGAAAACAATAGAAAATAAAAAATAAGAAATAAAATAAATAGAATAAAATGAGAATAAAATAAAAAAAATAAGAAATAGAACATTTTTATGATTTTGCGCTATGAACAAGTGAAAATAATAATTTATCAATATTTTCACGAATAATTTACACTTTTACAAGGCCAAAACTGCCTGAAGGAGCATTCCAATGCTTTTGCGATGTACTAGAGAGTTCTTAAATATTGCTTGGCTAAAATTTTTGTCTTAGTATTGGATCGAAAATCTCAATGGTTTGGCTGTTAAAGGCCAAAATATCAAAAAAAAAAAAAAAAAAAACGTGACAAAAGTCTGAAAAAAACTGCAAGTCAAAATCTGGAAGCTCGATTTTCACCGTAGACGTATGTTCTAGTGGACTTTTTTGCTCAGTACAATCCCAAGAATCAGAAACGCGAAGCACCCATTAACATTTTTTCCTTCCATACTAATAGCCCCACTCTAATGTATATAGTAGGTACATTCTAGGTGTAGAAGAACCCCTCCCTTGGTAACTCATCATCATAATATAAGCGTACTTAAATTGGTAAGTTCTAAGGACTTATATAAATATAGAATTTCTCAAATACATTTATATATAAAAACTTGAGGCACCGATATCCGCTTCTTCTTTTTTTTTGCTTTTCTCATTGAGATTCTTTACATTTACCATAAAATTTTGGTATTTTAGACTACGCAACATTACTCAGTCATTAGACGTTTTCGTTTATTTGTTTGGAGCTTTAGTGTATGTCAAATGTAACAACAGTAACTTCTATGCAAAAATGCTTAATTGTTTCAACTTAAGATAATACAAAAAGCAGCCTTGGCTTGTGACTGCCGCTATCTAACTGACTTACAATACAAATTATTTATATTGCCGTTTACACCAAACCTTCAAAACGTGTTTTGAGAATTTATAGCATTTAAAAGACAAAACACGACTTATTTTGAGTGTTTTACCATACAAAATTTAAAACACCTCACAGCGCGTTTTATTTTAAAACACCATTAAAACACTGTAAAGGTCGAAACATATCATCGTAAAAATGAAAGGTGGCAACACCTAAAGCCGTCAAAGCTTAATTTTTTTCACGAAAATGAGCACCACAAAAGCAAAAATGGAACAGTGAGAAAACATAAACATCAAACTAAGACGTGAAAAAGGCGGTGTAAACAGTCGTGTTTTGAGATAAAACACAATAGCCATAAAACGTGTTTTAGTTTTTGATTACTGGAATAAAATTGCAGTACAAATAAATTTTTACTGATAATGAAATTCAATTTGCTTACCAGTAAATTTTTACTGATTACTGGAAAAAATTGCAGTACAAATAAATTTTTACTGTTTGCTGGAAAAAAATTGCAGTAAAAATAAATTTTTACTGATTACTGAAAAAATTGCAGTAAAAATAAATTTTTACTGATTACTGAAAAAAATTGCAGTAAAAATAAATTTTTACTGATTACTGAAAAAATTGCAGTAAAAATTGATTACTAAAAATATTGCAGTAAAAATTGATTTTTACTGATTACTGAATAAAATTGCAGTAAAAATAAATGTTTACTGACAAATGAATAAAATTGCAGTAAAAATAAATTTTTACTTATTACATGAAATAATTGCAGTTAAAATCAATTTTCACTAATTACTTAAATGAAATGAAGCAAAATAAAGTTTTTACTGATTGCTGAAAAAACAGCAGTTAAAACAATTTTTGACTGATTACTAAAAAACTGAACGCACTAAAAAACACATGGAAAAAACATAAAACCATCTGTGGTTGCTGTGGCTTTCAAAAAAATATTTCTTGATACAGCCTGCAGCTTGGGATGCTGTTATTGCAGCTATATGTGTTCCTGACATAAAATTGCGATTTTTGAAAGCTCTTTTAGAAACAGCAACAACACAAACAGAAAAAGAAGTAAAAAAATGTTCAGCACTTATGTGATGAAGTATGGCAAAATAGCCGATGCCGAAACTCGTGTTCTGACGCAGACACCGCAAAAATCAATTTTTGATTTTGGGGATAATGGTAAAGATTTTACACTTAACTTTACTTTACATTTTTGCATTAATGTATGAATTTGTTCATCTCCTTCAATAGAAGTTAGCATACAATGTGTTTCCAATGACTCGGGAAATTATCTCCAAGAAACAGTTTTATACCTCGTCGATCGAGACACAACGACAAATTGTCTAAGAAACCATCTAGCCATAAAAAATGTTTTTCTGAAATATAATACCACATTACCCTCATCGGCACCTGTAGAACGGTTATTTTCATTCGCTGGAATTGTGAATCGTTCCAGAAGGCAAAAACTCAGCGATGATAATTTTGAAATGCTAGTTTTAAGAAAAGCTAACAGCGTGTAGCTTTTTCATAAGTATATACATGTGCATACATGTATAAACATATCTACATACATAATAATATACATATATAATACATGTGTAAAGAGCATTAATTTTCTTAAATTATTTATTTCATTTATGGCCAGTTTTTCAGCACGATTTCAAACTTTAGTCAAACAAAAATACATTATATGATAATTGAAGTCTATTTAACTTTATGTTAGAATATCAAGCTAGACCGAGGTTAAACGTCCAATTTTGGTGAACTAAGCTAGGTTAAATTTAACTAAAGTTTAAACCCGTACTGAAAAACTGGTGCTTGTACATTGATTTTTAACTACCAATTACTACTTTCAGTAACTAGTAAAAATTTTACTTATCATGCAAATGATATTTCATTATAAGTACAAATTTACTTTTACTGCAATTTTATTCAGTAATCAGTAAAAATTTATTTTTACTGCAAATTTTTTCAGTAATCAGTAAAAATAAATTTTTTTAGTAATCAGTAAAAATGTATTTTTACTGCAATTTTTTTCAGTAATCAGTAAAAATTTATTTTTACTGCAATTTTTTTCAGTAATCAGTAAAAATTTATTTTTACTGCAAATTTTTTTAGTAATCAGTAAAAATTTACTGGTAATGCAAATTAAATTTCATTATCAGTAAAAATTTATTTGTACTGCAATTTTTTTCCAGTAATCAGTAAAAATTTATTTTTACTGCAATTTTTTCCAGTAATTAGTAAAAATTTACTGGTAATGCAAATTGAATTTCATTATCAGTAAAAGTTTACTGATTACTGCTTCTAGTAATGCAGTAAATATTTACTGCAGTGTGCCCATTAGGGTGTCCGTTATTTTTCAAAGTGGAAAAATTGTTGGTCTCACCCCTCAAAAAGTGGAGGTCTGATGCAAAAATGACTCTCCAAAAATTTCACGCCCCTAGGACCACGCCTTCCCGTCCCGACTTACGCTTGAAATTTTGCACATACTTAAAATGCACTCGTATGCAGGGTTTAAATTAACTGACTAATTTCCATTTGTAGAATGCGTTGTTTACTATGACTACGAAAATGAAATGACAAATAATGAAATGAAACAGATACACACACAAAATGATTGCGTTTGCAACGACTATGACAGCGATGGCACACATGTGATAGGAAAGAAAAATGCTGCTCATTTTTTCACTACACCAAGCAAGCTCTTTCGCTTTTGTCGCTTTCCCCCCGCATCCAGAAACACAGTGTCCCGTTATATTCTGTATTTATTTCTTTCAGCTTTCAATACTCCTTCACTAAAACAATGGTTTTAGTCTTCAAAAGTCAGTGAAGCAAGAGTGATTAAAAGCAGAATGGCATTGTCATTAAGAAAAAATAATATTATTTATCTAATTGGCGCTATTGATTTAAACATAACCGGGCCAAAATTACCATCCAATAGACAAGTTTTATCGGTTTTTTTTTACAATATGAGAATAGTGAAATTAAATGCACGCAATAGTGCAAGTTTAGTAATACGTGAGGTAACGATTTTTTGGGAAAAAGCACGCATACCAACCAAACAAAGCCAGCACTGCATTTCTAAATTATTAAAAATGTATGGTGAATGGGGTGATCTGCAAAAAATAATAAAAAAGATGGGAGTGTATTTCGTGAAAGAGAAGCCCTATTCAGCAACAATTTGGAGAACCTTTTTGATGTTTCTCATGCTGATGCCTTATCAATGAAACTCATATAAGGGAGGATTACCGTGAGTTTTTAGAGTTGACAGAATGTTTTATAACACCACATAAAGAAACTTCTGTCACAATTCGACCTCCGGGAGCAATGCATCAAGCCAGATGGATGTCTCGAGCAATATACTGCTTAAAAATATTTCTGTTACGAGAACAATGTTCCATTCCAGCAGACCAAGAGGATGCACTAGCAGACGTTTGTAATTTCATCATTAAGTTTTATGTTAAGGCATGGTTTAACTGCCCCAATGCATCTGAAGCTTGCGTCAATGATTTGAATTTTCTACAAAATCTCATATTGTACAAAGGCAAAGATCCAGAAACGTCGGAGGCAGCTGTTAAAAAATTATGTAACCACTTATGGTATCTCGTTGAAGAAACTTCTGCTTTAGCCTTTTTTGATGTTAGATTAAACGCCACTACAAGAACCAATATGGTAAATGCGCTACAAAAAGAGTCAAAAGTTAAAGCGAATAAAAAGCTGTTGATAGATTATAAAGACATACAATCGTATTCAGGTAAAATATTATATAGTTCAGTAAATACTAACAGTACTAATTTGGTTTTTTATTCAGGAAAATTTATAGATTTTTTTATATCAAGCAGAAGCATGAACTTTTTTCACGGTTCAATATAGATTCCTCGTTTTTAAAAAAAGATCCTCAGAAGTGGGAAAATGATGAAACCTTTGTCAATGGAAGGAACTTAGTCACTAATTTAATGGTTGTAAATGATACTGCGGAACGAGCCGTAAAGTTAGTCGAAGAATATCATGGCCTGCTGACAAAGGATGAAAGTCAATTCGAATATGTGATGCAATGTGTTCATAACCATAGAAAACTTTATCCTAATTGCACAAAAATTACTTTAAATACAAATTATGAAATTTAAACACATAAAACTGTATTTTCTGGCTGCCGGTATGTTTTTTTAATATTATTATTATATTTTGCGATTTATCTTCTCATGTCGCGTGAAAGTTATAAAGTAAAATTTCAAGCGTAAGTCGGGACGGGAAGGCGTGGTCCCAGGGGCGTGAAATTTTTGGAGAGTCATTTATGCATCAAGCCTCAACTTTTGGAGGGGTGAGACTTAAACATTTTCATAAAATAAAATCGGCCATACAAGTAACGGACACCCTAGTGCCCATGTATGATTATTATCAATATTTACAAAGCCATTGGAGGAATGAATAATTAATAACATAAGAGAGAGAGAGAGAGAGAGAGAGAGAGAGAGAGAGAGAGAGAGAGAGAGAGAGTGTGTGTGCCATCACTCAAGGCTCATTTATGAGGTACTTGAGAGCGAGCTCGGTCGAACTGTCAGAATGGATGAAAAGAAATGACTAAAATGAATGCTTAGAACAAAGAAAAGCACAGTGACAGTTCGAGCAAAGGCGGAAAAAGAGTGCATTTCTCTCAAGTGCCACAACCTTGTAAATGAACCTTGCCCTCACTCTGTTGCAATACATAACAGGAGCAGAGCAAGAAATGTCAAGAAACATGCTTGTGTTTTCCATTTTGTTCCGAGCGTAAGGAGTAGATTAATCGTGTTTTTGTATACACTCGTAGCACGACGAAAGCACTCTCGACGCTACTCTTCGTGCTCTCAATCATACGGGCGAGCACGTAGAGCGAATATCAGATCAATTGCTGTCAAACAAATTCTAAAAAAATAGTCTGACTTGTTGGAGATTCAACGAGAAGCAAAACAGCAATATAATACTATTAATTACTGCAGAAATGACTGATAATAAGTAATTGTGTATATATTAGTTATTAAATTTATAAAATTTGTTAAAATGGCAAAAAAAATATAATATAAGGTGACAGCTTTGAAAATTGCTGTTCTGTTTTGATATTTTATTAATTCAGAGTTCTCCGAGCATTCTCAGCGTATACTCTTCTCGGAACGTTCTCTATGTGCTCTTTCTCTGAAGAGTGCCCTACTCCCAACAAATAAACGAAAATGCTTATTATATAGAAAAAATTCTACATCCCTTAAACTACGTCACTGTCTCTACTTTCACAGCAGTGACGTAGCTCACTTTTTCACATTTTTTTTCAATTTCTATCAAGGAAAAAGTCAAAACCGTATGCTTCAAATATGATTCTTTCAATAAATTTCTAATTTTCAATAAAATTTCTTCTACAAAATTTTAGTTTCTTCTCTTTTTCAAACACTATCCTAATAAGACTTTAACAAGAATAAAAAAAAAAAAATTAAACAAAGAATGGAGGAATTGCTGTCCCTCACCGACAAGGGTCGTAGAAAACGATTCTTCAGACAACGTAAAAGTGATCTTTCCACCATAACAAACAACGAGAGACCCATGCCAAGCCCATTGGTAAGCTACTTAAAAATCATGGATATGCCTACGAGCAGCTCCAATCGACCCAGTTCTTCAATACCACGGCCACTGCCTTCACCTGCAGACACTAACTATAGAAAGAAACTGACCCTCAACAGCAGACAAAAGAATGCGATTCTACGAAAAAGGGAAATTGATGAACGTAACAATTTTGACCGCTGCAAGCTGAGTAGAATGAAACCATTGGTTTCTACCGCACTCTTGCCGAGCTCAATGAAGGTGTCTTTGCTGGAAAAGTTTGATATACCAGAGGAAACAAAAGAGAAATATAGTCATTTTATACGACCCATTGATGACAAAACGACCA
This sequence comes from Dichetophora obliterata, assembly GCA_963920525.1. Taxonomy (NCBI): domain Eukaryota; kingdom Metazoa; phylum Arthropoda; class Insecta; order Diptera; family Sciomyzidae; genus Dichetophora; species Dichetophora obliterata. The sequence goes on along the minus strand of OY986438.1, from coordinate 42,790,668 downwards.
AAAAGCTAATGCGCCCAAAAATATACTACTATATTGAAGTGAAGGAACTGGCTCCACTGGGACGCATAGTTATACAGCTCTTTACAGAGGCCTGTCCAGAGGTCGTGCTCGAGTTTGTGCGTATGTGCATGGATCACAACTTGAAGTCACTAGAATTTACGCGTCTCTTTCCTATGCTGTGGATGGAGGGCGAGTTGGAGTTTCATCGACGAACGCTGCAAGAACCGAATTTCGAATATGACACTCAAGTGATGGATCACGGCTATGGACCGGGTATATTATCTTTTCCAAAGCGTTACTGTGAGACGGGTTTCAAGGGCGGTGTCATCAGTTTTTCCCTCAGCTTTAGGCCATTGGAAGTGGCGAATGATGATCGCGTGGTTTTTGGCGTTGTGACACGAGGTCAGCAGGTTCTCGAAGCGTTACAAGGTTACGGCTGCACAAGTGGCAAGCTTAAGAAGGAAATCATTGTGCAAAAGTGTGGCATGTTTACTTGGTGATATCCTGCTAGCAAATGCTTCACAATAAGAACACTTTCGAAATTGAAAAAAAAATAAAAATAAATAAGTCTTAAACTGACAATTCTCGATTGTTGTTTTTTTCAAAAAAAAATCTTTTCTCAGTTTCTTGCATTTCGGAAAACTAGGAAAATTTTCGTAACACTCTTTTCTGTAACTTTTTTCCAAAAGACCCATGAAAATTTAGGAGTATGTTTAAAAAAAAAGTCCACAAAACAACGGCTCCAAAGACCATGTATAGCTTAAGGGAACCCGACTTTAGCACAACAATTCGCAATCAACGCGTTGATATTTTTCAATCCGACGAAGATGGCGATGACCAGGAGATGCAAAACTATTCAGCTTTTATCTTCAGTGACTTTGACCCTAGACTCCGAAGAAGCGCTATCAAGGAGGACAACAATTCGGAAAATGATGAAATATCAGACGAAAGTGAGAGTAGTAACATAAGCTTGGGAACAAAAATTGTGTCCCGCAGAAAAAATGCCTTGCTAGAAAAAAAGTTGTTGCGGCAACAAAATAATATTCTATTCTCCAAATTGCGTAAAGTCAAGACTAAATTGGACACGCATCAAAGCGATTCATTTAAGTCCAAGGCTCAGCGGCTGAAAAAGTTTCGCATTCCACATCATACCATAGAGAAATATAAACAATTTATAAAGGCGCCTCATCCAAAAATACTGCGAAAGTTGATGCGTCCGAGGATATTTTTCGATCTGGAAGTTAAGCAGGTGCGTCCGCTGGGGCGTGTGTGCATACAGCTCTTTACCGAGGCCTGTCCGGAGGTAGTACTCGAGTTTGTGCGCATGTGTATGGATCACAATGCTCGGCAACTTGAGTTTATACGCATTTACCCGCAGCTTTGCGTAGAGGCTGAGATGCACTTTACGCACAAGTCGTTAAATGAGCCACTTTTTGAATACGATATGCACGTCATGGATCATGGGTTTGGTATCGGGATTCTGTCCTTTGCCAAGTGTTACTTGGGTGGGTTTAAGGCTGGAGTTTTGAACTTCAGCATCAGTTTCAAGCCGCTGAGTGTATTAAATGGGGAACGCATAGTTTTTGGCATTGTTACGAGTGGAATAAAAGCTATCGAAGCCCTCCAGGATTACGGCAGCATCAACGGTAGGCTTCAGAATGAAATCAAGCTGGTCAAGTGTGGAATGCTTAAGTAATACCAGCGCAAACCCAAATTAATAACAGCTAGGTAGATAATAGTGTTCATCTTCGCAAAACACGCTTTAATTCTTCGTAGTCCCTTTCAGCTTATCCGCCAATGAAACAAATTCTCAACTTGTGCGAGCCATCAAAGCAATTCTAGCCTAGTAGCCTAAAAACTGACGTCCATCCTCACAGCTTGAAAATACTATGAATATTGAAATTATAAATAAACAAAAAGCCTCAGTAAAAATGTGACACTTGTGCTCTATAAAAATTGCAAATAATTTTTCAATATTTTTGTTTTTCAATTTCTTACAAATTTTTGGTAGATTCTTCCTCTAAACCATCATCAATTCTTCCTTCATCATTAGTCGTTTACGAAAAATATAATAAAAATCTTTAAAAAGAGTAGTCGCAACAACAAAATGCAAAGAAGTCGTAGCAATTTGTCCCTAAGCCATCCCATAAACGCTGACCGTCGACATGAATTCCGCTACTCAACATATCACGCTGACCAAATTGATGCAGGTTACCCACTTGTTGATTCTATTTCAAAGACGTTTCGTAAAAAGGACTCACGCCTGCACCATAAAGCGCACAAACTACTGCACGAACCTCAAATTCCAGTATTACCAGAAAAGAAAATCCAAAAACTATCATTCGTCAACAATTCACACTTATTCAAGCGCCTGGCCAAGGACTATATACTTCCTGAACGTAGATTATCGTCTTTTCGTCGCAAGTCGTGGAGACTCACGCCCTCTGATCCTAAGCCGGACAAGTCGGAATTAGAGAGAATAATGCAGGAACAGGAATCAGCAAAATACGAAACAAAATACATGATGGGAGCTATGCTCGAAATTATCGAAGACTATAATATCGAGAATTCTATGGCTTGCGAACAAAAAGTTGCGAGTTCGAAAAGTCGTAAAGAAAATGATAAAAGATACAAATCGCGACCATTCGAGATACCTAATCATATTTTAAGTAAATACAGCAATCTTGAAGTTCCACGCGACAAAAATCGATTGCAAAAACTTTTGCGACCACAAATCTTCTTTGAAGTACAACGTTTGGGCTGCTCCACGCTGCAGCGTATCGTTGTAGAACTGTATACGGAGGCATGTCCACAAGTCGTACTGGAGCTTGTGCGCCGATGTAGGCAAAATTGTTTTAAACGCTTTAGCCTTAGAAGTTCAGTTCCTGGGCTCTGGATTGAAGCTGGACTTAGATTGGACTGTGATACGCTGAGAGATTGCGATATAGAGTATGATATGCGTGCGTTAGATCATGGTTTGAGTTCTGGCATACTCTCGTTTGCCGGCCGATATGTTAAAGGTTTCCGAAATTGCAGGCTCGACTTTAGTCTGAGTGTCAATCCACTACCAGAAATGAATTGTACTCGGGTAGCTTTTGGAGCTGTGATATCGGGCTTGCACGTTTTGGAACGTATGCAACAATACAATATGAAGTGCTGTGATGATCGTACGCAGGATTATCGTATAGTCTGCTGTGGCTTAGTAAAGCGATAAGCCGAAATGTATGGGGATAATATTGATAATGATATAGAATAGGTAAATTGAAATAGAACCGGAAAAAGTGATAGTTGAGGCGCCAGTGAAAACAGCAATCGTCAACTTTCCCCTTAGCCGATTCTATCCCAGGGTAGCTGCACGAAGCAATGAGTCGTAAAAAACATGTGTAGAACGGAGATAATCAGAGATGATAGCTTTTTCTTTCGTGCAACTACCTTATTGTGCCATGGTTTTGATCTTGTGTTTATCATTTTTTTATAAGCAAATAAATGTTATTGTTGTGATTGTAAAAAGCAGGGGCCTTACTCTGTAATGCAATTCGAGAAGCAAATGGGATTCGAAAACAAAATCACACCATTTTCGTCAGCATTTTAAAGCTATTTTGTTTTTGAATAGCATTTGCTTTTCGAATCGCATTACAGAGTAAGGCCCCAGATTTGAATTTTTTAAGTAAAAAATTTAAAATTGTTTGCAATGGTCACTTTCAGAACGAATCGTAACGGTAAGTAAGAGGGGTGGGCGGGGGACCAAGAAATTACTCTTAAGGGAAAAGCATTTTTTAAAAATCATACAAACATGTTAAAAATATTGAATTCGTCATAAAAATCAAAAGGGGTATATTGCATTTTTCTTGAAAGAAATAAAAAAATAAATTTTGTGTTAAACTGAAATAATTTTTAGCATAAATGGTACGTCATATGAGAGAGTATAAAAATTGCAATTTTCGGCTTATGTTTTTTTACAACAAAAACAACTTTAGCACCATTTTTTGGAAGAAAATCACATATTTTGAACCTTTTTATGAAAAAAATATTAAAAATATAAATCCTTAGCTAACGGTACTATTGCAATAATTTTTTTCAAATACTTTAGTTGAACTTTTAGACCAAAGAAAATTTAATGATATATATTGAAACACAACTAAGATGTACGCGTCGAAGTTCAATACTTTGAATTTGGAATAGTTTTTTGGCTTTAGGTAACGACGTTATATACAAAAATTGATTGTACTAAGATTTTCTAAAGTTTTCAAGATAAGAGAATGTAAATGATGTCAAATAAACGAAATTTTTTTTCCTTATCCTTAATTAGAAATGTTAGTATACATTAACATACATTGGATAAAAAAATGCATATTGTAGGGTACTCATCAGAGATAAATGAAAACAGTACAGGTGGTGTTTGTAGCTCTTTTAATAACCAACAATTCTCTCTTAGGTTGTTTAAACGTATCTCTAATTTTACCTCACTTTTCAGTGTTTTTAATTTCCATTTTTTTTTCAAAAATATCGTTATTTCTTTTTCCAAAGAGAGTCCATTTTTTGGTGACAACAAGCCTATGTCCCGACCAGGGACGTAAGGAACCTACATGCCAAGTTTGAAGAAAATCCATCCAGTAGTTTTCCCGTGACTCGGACAGACAGACAATATTTTTAAAAATTTAATTCTTGTAATCCACATCCTTCAAAATGTTCAGTGCAAAAAGAATTTCGAAAACATATTCAAAGTACAGTTTTTTTCAGTTTTATCTTATAAACGCAAACGCAAATTTTGTCCGGCGTAAGGCTTTTTAAGTACAAGTCCAATCTTAATAAATTTAGTATGGTTTCGTAGGTTTAGACCTGCAGATGTGCAAACTGGAATTTTCATTTCTTAAAAATCTATATTTTTTAAGTTACAGCGAGTTAAAGTTTGCATAAAATTGTTGTTGTTATGTTGCTTCTTAATTTCAGCATATGCCTAAAAATATGTGAGGTACTTAGCGCCACCAATCGCCTAATAGCTAGAAACTGTTATACTGACGAATAATCTTTTATAATTTCTCAGGTAAAACTATGAATTGATATATTCAATATCAAAGTGATACTGGAATGATTTCTTACAGCTGAAAAAAGATTTCTAAACTGTTAGTCGGAAAATTTTTTAATTTTTAATAATTTACACAAAAATTTAATAAGAAATTGAAAACTGGTTATGAAAAATTTTTGTTCAAGCATTTTTCAACTGGAAATCAAGAAATATTCATACTCCTGTCTATATTAAATAAATTTGGGTATGAAATCAAATATGCTAACATTATATCGTCGTTGCGCGTGTAATACCGCGTATATTGCAAATAGGCCAAAATTAATTTGTTTTTAATTTTGATCAGTTGAAAATCTATTCAATAGCTTAAAATAAAATCCAGGTATGTTAAACGCCACACGGGTTTACTAGTTATATGTAATTATAGATTTAAAAAAAAAGGTTAAACCAATTGTTTAGTACAAGAGACACAATTCGCTGCACCACTATAACAAACTTGTAATCAAACCGCTATAACTACAAGAAAGGAATTATCTCCGACTCAACCGAAGTTAAAGTACTCCTCCCCCACATCCGTATTTTAGTATATTCGAAGTTATCAATATTGTATTATTTTGACGACGCCACTTTTATAGGGCGTAGTTTTATCAAAATATTTAAAATTTGAAATTCAGAGTGCATATTAGTTATCATGGTGCATATATTAGTAGCCAGTATCTTACTCAGGGGGGGTGCCATTTCTTGTTTCATGTAGCTGATAAAAAAATTAAATTTTGTTAAATATTGGCTTTATTAAGAAAAATATAAAATTTCATTGAAAACAAAATTGAATTAAACGCTTTTTAACAAAATCCGAAATCAAAGTATTCATCGGCGCGAATCTTCAGCAAAGCAATATAAGAAATAATCATTCAGCTTCTCTATTTTCTCTTGAATCAAATTTCTGTAAACGTTTTAAAGGAATAAAAACGCAGTTGTAAGGATGTTTTTAAAAAGTCGAGATATGGTATGAAGAGCGACACCTTCCAATATTCGAAAGGTAAAGTTGCTGGATGGATTGAAAGCTGATTTTAATTTTTGCGTGAAGCTGTATTTACTACACTGGATGATTGGAGGATTATTCTTTTCCACAATCTGGCAAGTCGTGAGATTCACAAAAACTATAACCGAAATAATCGAAGACAAAACCTTTCGATTTTGTTTCAGTAATTTCTTATGACTGAAATTACAGAATTACATCAAAGAGCAGGTTGGAAATGAATGCATGAGCTGCTTCTGCTGATCCTATATGCCACTGACTTGGCTTCTACAATACTCATGCACATTTTTATATTTTGTACTCGAGTGCTCCTTTAACGGCTTGAACGTTTTAAGGTGGAATGAGGGAACAGTACAAGCAAAATGCACCTTTTATTTTTTTCGAGTACAACATTTTAGTTTGAGTACAATCCTTAAAAGCGTAGATTTGAGGAGGAACCCAAGGGTATTTGAGCATTTGCAATTTCCGAGATGTACGTGTCGTGTTCACCCAAGTCGTGTTCACAGAAACTGTCACTATTGCATGTGCTAGATAAAGCAGACGTAGATAGATTATTTTGCAATTAAAAGCTCGGAAGTGGGTGCAAGTAACTCATCATCCTTTTCCATTCTGCTCTCATTGTCAATAAATTTTATTTTCTTGACTGAAAAGCAAATTGATTAGATAATAAACACAGACCTTATAATTTGCAGTAACTTAATATGAGGCGCTCAGCGCCAGATCGGCCTAACCCCAAAACTTTTGAACCGAGAAAAACAGCTTTGAAGAAAACACTGTATTGAAAAGTTTACTTTTTGATATTTTATTTTAAAAAATCAACGGTTTTTAATATAATTTAATTTATTACACATGAGATATACATTTCTGTTATAAAATTAGTGAGTTCGACTACATTAACAAAAAAAAAAAAAAAAGTGGCTTAGGCCGTTCTGCTATCTGGTAAAAATTAATATTTTTAAATATGTGGGTTAGGCTGTGGGATAGGCTGAAATGAAAATGAAAATAAAAATAACTACTAGTTTATTTTTAGAGTGTTTATTTTTTTTTGTAGCAATAATTATTGCAAAATAAAAGTGATTTTAATATTAAAATTTAAGCACTCAGTACATTAAAAAAAATGTTTAAAAATCAACCATTAAGCCGACTAACTATATGCGAAAGATATATCTTCATTTCGCATACGTTTTCTAGATCGTTTCCTTGTTTGTTCTAATATCATTGAATTATTACCGTTGAATTCAGGAGTGAATTTAGTAAATGAACTTTGATTTGAAGACGCTAGTTCGCGGCTTGATTGCAGCAGTTCAATAGTATTTGCTTCGGAACAAGGCTTGCTATCTCCACCCAAACTTGAATTATAGGAAAGAGAATCTGTTGGCTTATACTCGTAGCCTGAATCTTCGAAATCATGGTCTTGTTCAGAGTCGGTCATTCTTCAAGTTAGAAAATTGTAAACATTTAAAATATATCAATCAAAATTGATCCGTACTCACTTTTTTAAAATTAAAATTTTTTTTTCTATTCTATTAAGCACAACCTATCGGTTTCGATTTGGAGCAACTATAGAGAAAATTAAATTTTCATTTGACGTGGTTTGAAAAGTTTTTTTTGTATTTGAAAAAATTAAATTTCAAAGTATGTTTTAGTGGAGTGGTTTTTGTTATGCATTAATTCTAGATAAATAAGAAATTATATTTAGACTAAAAAACGACCTATCACACACAACTTTTTAAATCAGATAAGACATCTGGCCTAAGCCACCTACTTAGGCCGATTTTGTCCTAAAATATTTTCCAAAAACTTTAAAGGGCAAAAACAAGTTCCGCGTTCTCAGAGCGTTTGTGTATCTTGGACAGCTTAAGGGGATATGGATGACTTATAGATAAAAAAATGTTGATTCGAACTGCATACTTAGGTTAATTTTTTTGAAAATAAGGGTTAGGCCGCTCTGGCGCTGAGCGCCTCATATAAACTTACCACCATAAAACTTTCTTTTATTTTCATCCATAAAAAAAATATAAATTAAAATATGCACAAATAAATCCAATCTGAAATTTCATTTTGAACAGCTGATTTGGTTTCGTTAGTTATGACAACGAACGTTAGTGTTGGTGAAAAAACGACTAATGAATTGTGCAGCTCAGATTGCAATATACATCAGTTACCAATCAATTTCATTTAAAGCTTTTTGTAAATGTTTTTTATCAAATAATAAATGTGTCAGACCTAAGTTTGTAATAAAAAATAAATTAAGCTATAATAAGTATTAAAAACTTCAATGCTATTTTAATTACAAGAAAAACAGTTTTGAATTTCTAACTTTAACATTAAAAAATTATTTTTCTTAAGTTTATGGAGGGACCACGGCTCCCCTTCCCCTCGCTACGCCCATACTAATTATCAAAGCTTATGTGTAAAATATCAAGCTTAAACAATATTTTTTTAGTGAATTTTTGACGATTTTGTATTATGATGACGGCATTTCGTGTGGGAGGTAGACGTGGTTTTCATCCAATTTTGTCAAATTTAAAATTTGTTATGAATATTTTACTTCAAGGCTTCTGTACAAAATGCCAAGTTCATATATTTTTTGTGGCTTTTTAGGAAATTTTACCGTTTTGTTAAAATCACTTTGATGAAAGGAAGGAAGGCGTGGTTTTTTTAAAACCGCACCCGAACTTTATCTTTACACCATTAAATTATACTACGTTAGTTTAAAAATTGTAATCGTGTCGACAGACAGACAGACGGACATTGCGAAATCTACTCAGCAGGTGATGCTGATCAAAAATATATATACTTTTTTTATATTTACCACGCCTCCTTATGAGCGTTACAAACGGAGTAACATAGTTAAAATACCAGTTACGCAGTACTCGTTGGTATAAAAACTTTCGTTAAAGCCAATGTTAGTCGCTTCGACGCACACTACATTTATAAATAGATTCACACCACGTAATTAAAAAGCCAAATACATCCGAACACAACGATGGCAGCTTAACAATTAATGTGGATACTTGGATGTGGATAGAGCAGACCAAGGCTCATTTATAAGGTTGTGGCACTTGAGAGCAAAATCGGTCGAACTGTCAGAATGGATGAAAAGAAATCAAGAAAATGAATGCATAGAACAACGAAAAGCACAGTGACAGTTCAATCAAAGGCGGGAAAAGAGTGCATTTCTCTGAAGTGCCACAACCTTATGAATGAACCTTGGAGTAGACAATCAGATGAGAGAAAAAATGTAAGCAAAAGAGAGAACAGTGTTAGTCGAAACGAAACGCAGAATTGAAGAAATTTTAAATGAAATTTTTTTGTTCGCTTAGGAAACAGAAAATAACATTTCAAATCGGGTTTTACTTAACTTCGGTATTTTTTGACTCGGCGTCGCACTGATTTAATTTATATTTCGCCCATTTCACATTGAAGTGTAATATCAGTTGCACTGACCATCTCCAATTTGACTCAAATTTTGTTTTTAGATTAGTTTATTGTACCGAGAGTGAGAGTGAGTGAGAACAGTTAAGTTCTCAAATTGTTTAGTGAAATCCGAATAGAATGTAACTTCCGGTTTCCTACACGAAAATTAATACTTGAAATTTTTAGTAACTGTTAAGAAGAACATTTAATTTTCTCAAAAACAGACTACTTGCCTTCTTTTTCATATTTTTGGATAATAGCAGTAATAGCTTTTAAATAATCGTTCCTTAAATTTCTTCAATTCTTTAAAGTATAAGCCTTTTGGCTTATAGGTTTAAAAAAAAAATTAAGATGTACATTTTTTAAGGTAATATAGAAGTACAATTAATCCAAATATGAACAAAATGCAGAACCTGACGTTATTTTCGCCTTCCGCTTGATGTTAAATGCCCTAGCTTTGAAATAGTGATGCAACATTTGAGAGTTTATGTACCATTTGCTTGATAAATATATTTGATAAATATCGCAAAACGTATAACTCGACTATTTACATTCTCTCTCTTTTTCTGTCTGTCTCTAACACTAAAAACCTTCTTGTACTTTATTTTAAATAGTTTCACTTCTATACTGTATAAGGGTGTCCCAAAAAATATCGTGTTTGATGTTCGCGGCTTTTCCACTTCCATTTGACCTTAGAAACACCCTCTATGAAGCGCATCTCAATTGGTAAATGTTTAGAAGTCGTGAATTCATTTTCTAATTTTCCCATACGAATTGTATGGGGAAAAATCAGTTTTTCTGGTAAATTTTATTTAGAGCATTTATCTTTTAAGCAAAATTTTTTTTATTTTTAAAAAGTGTTTCCTCAAATTTTGTCTGTTATGACATATCCAAATTTCATTTTCATCTGATTATTATTTGGTGGTCTGTAGCTCACTTCTTAGAGCTACCTATATAAATGAATACTTTTACTTAGAACTATTTCATTAAAAATCCATATCTATTAGAGTATTCCATTTTCATTATTGTTATTGTCTTAAATTTTAGATAATGATAGTTGGAATGCACAATAAAAAAAAATCATAGGGTCGTTTCATGTTTTTGGATTAAAAGTTACAATGAGTAGTTTTTTGTATTTATATTTTTATTTTTTAATCGTTTTGGGTAACTACCAAATAATAATACGATGAAAATGAAATTTGGATATGTCATAACAGACAAAATTTAAGGGAAAACGTGTTTTTTTTAACAATTTTGCTTAAAAGATAGTGGCTTTAAATGCAATTTACCAGCAAAACTGATTTTTTCCCATACAAATCGTATGGGAAAATTAGGAAATGAATTCGCGACCTCTAAACCTTTACCAATTGAGATGCGCTTCACAGAGGGTGTTTCTAAGGTCAAGTTGAAATATAAAAGCCGTGGACATCTGTCAAAATAAAAAAAAATATTTTTGGGGCACCCTAGTACACATGCTATACTGTACATTTTTTTAAATTAAATTGTAACATCTGACAACGACATATAAATAACCATATAACTTTTAACTATTTTAGTTATAAAAATAAATAATGTGTCCAAAGCTTACATACCTGATGGTTAAGATGCCATAATTATTTTAATCCGGTGGCTTTAATCAAAACTCAGAAAATTAAACTTGAAAACGCTTTTAAAATCACTGATATTATTGTCACCAAGAGCAGGTAATAGAACGTAAAACGTTTAATTAAAATTGCGACTCAGCGAGTGGTCAAAGTGCTTGTATTCCAGCGTTATTTTGTAACCACATTCGTTTTATATATTCAATATAATTATTACGCATTTGCTATTACCATAAGAGCAATTGGAGACGAAAAACTAAAAATAAAGAACTCTGTGCATAATGTTTATGTGGCTCAAAGGATAAAACGAACAATCGCCTCAATACAGTGCACAGTGGGGCGTCCCATACAAGTTAGACGGAAAAATTCTTTTCTGATTTTAAACTATAGGGAATGCTCAAACAAGTGAAAAATGTACAAAGAGTCGGGGTCTATTTTTGCGGGATTTTGCGGATTTTTGCGGGCATGCAATACACGCCACAATTTTATATATCCATTTTATAATGGCTTTTTAGTATCCATTTGTATAAAATATATAGTTTTAAAAATACCATTTTCGGGTTTCATCATGAAATTTCTGGAAGACTGGTATATTAATTTCATTAACTGAATACATACAGCTAAGGATAATGTTAAATTTTTATATAAACATTACACTAAATCCCGTTATTTCAGCTGATTTTTCTGAATCTTGATTTAAAACTTGAGAGATACTTTTAAACTCTTCTTTAAAAATATGGACCATATCAAGATCTTAAACAGAATTATTTATTTTTCAGCAAATATGCTGCAGCAGTTTGTCTAGTGTTTGTCACTTTTAGGAACAGCGCAACACACTTAAAAAAAATCACTTAGTGATAAAACCACCTTTTTACACTCTATTTCAGTTAAGCTTTAATTAACCAGAAATAATCACAGATTGAATTGTGTCAATAAGCAAAAACGATTGCTTAAAAAAATTACAACAATAAAACGAACAGCTAATTTGTGAAAATTGTAATCATCTCTAAAGTGCAATAACCTCATGCTACTCAACAGGTGCTGATCCAGGGAGGCTATGTGGGCTGAAGCCCCTCAGACGCTTAATTTAATTTTCTTAATAAATACTAGCAGTTACCCTCGGCTTTGTCCGCAGTAGGTTCGAGTCATTTCAGCTTTTATATTTTTGGAAAGGAGCAAGAAGGAACAAAAAAAAGGCTTAAAATTGTAAAAATAGTAAACGGCTCATAAATAAGTGTGTACTATAAAATATTAAAATATAAATAAGCAAATTATTTTTGAAGGTCTTTCTCTTTCATAAAAACAAAAGTAATTTTGTCCAAAATGTTATGAAGGTGTTTGATTTTCTCGGTTGGCTCTTAAATTTCGATAATGTTGAGTGTGTCTGCTTATATTTGGTTGTGACGTTGGCATTTTTCTTTAATTTAATTGAAGAAAAAATATTAAATACTTGCAGTCATTCAGCTCATGTAGTCAGTGTTTCCAAATAACCAATGTTAATGCTTCTTTCAATGTGATCGATGCACTAATTCCTACGCGATAAAATTATAAAAAATCATAGATTATTGATACAAATTTCTATTGATTTCTTTTTTCAATTAGTTATTATTTCAATTAACTTACATAAAATTCAGCATATAAAAAGCAATTTATCGTTGTTATTTTTAATTTTTTTTAATATAATTGATATTTTTCATTTGGTCTATTGGTTCTTAGAAATAGCGGTTTTTATATAACTCGACGCCAGCGCCATTTGGCGGGTCCAATTAAAAACAGAAAACTGCTTACAGCCAAGACTCAAATATGACTGGACAGAATAATGGAGTTCAATCTCTAATATGTGCAAAACAGCCATTAGTTTTCTACACTCACTGTTTCAGCCATTCACTTAACTTATGCGTTGCCAAGTCTTGCGAAGTACCTGAAATTCGAAACATGTTTGACATACTCACTTCTGTGTCTGAATTTTTTACACGGTCGGCTAAAAAATTCAGCTCTTAGAGAGCTCATTAAATGAAATTACAAAGGCAGCCTTCATATATAATAATAGTTTGAACGTGTTAACAGAAGCAGAGCTGAATGCCGAAATAGTTTTTTAACAGCGATATTGTTCTAAAACAGATCTAAAAACAGCAACAACAGTGATGAATACCATAAAATTAATTATTACCAAGGATTACGAATATTTCTTCCCTAACATATTGTTACTTTTAAAAACGATAGCAGTTATCTCAGTAAATTCAGCTACTGCTGAAAGAAGTTTTTCAGTATTGAGAAGACTGAAAACCTGCTTAAGATCCACAATGGCACAAAATCGGCTAAATAGTTTAGCCCTATCAAACATTTACAAAGAAATTGATATTAACCCAGAAGAAATCGCTGAAATTTTTTGTAAATTAAAAAATCGACGCATGAGTAACGCGAATTGGGATGTTGAATTTTAAGTTGAATATAATGATTAGCTACATCTTTTCTTTCAATTCTTACAAATTGTATAAATTTTTAACTTTTGATATGTTTGTGAATTATGTACTCATGATATTAAAACGTAAATATAATTTATAAAAATAAGTTTACTATGTGTATACATCAATAAAACAATGAATAAAAAAACTAATTTGCTTATTTAGGCCCCCCCACGAGCAATTTCTAGATCCGCCACTGCTACTCAATGCATTTCTATTAGAAAAAGCAACAACAGAAAAACAATACTTTCATTTTAACTATTATAGTATTTATCTGCTATTGTCATTTTAATGCGTGGTTTCTGTGCAACAATTTAATTTTAGTAACTTTTCATTTATCAATATGAATATCAATATAAAATTAACCTCATACTGCAATTTGACAGTAATAACACTTTAACCTTTAAGTTGCAAGCAACAACTACATGACTTAATTCAGGGTTTGCTAAAACTATTTCGGATCAGTATTATTCATTTGTCGTACGATTCACCTTAATTTACTCACTCGTGAATATAACAAACATAAACTCGTTCCCTCATTCTAGAAATGCCAAATATAGAACCAGGTTATAAAAATTTTTCATCCCTAACAATTATTTTACCCATTCATATTTGCTTCCCTTCTAAATGTCCCTCAATAAAAATTAAAAAAAAAATAATGTGTTTACCTTGTGGGAGTCCCAATGAAAAAAAAAATTAGCTATTATTAATGGTTCATATTTTTTAAATAACTCCTCGATAGATCAAATGTAAGCACAGATCCTATTATTTGTTCCCCGCCAGCATTTCATTTAAAACCATCCATCTTGTATCTGTCACAAAAAAAAACAATTTTTAGCTCAAAGCTTATTCCCAAAATATTTTCCATTTTTCTTTAAATAAAAACGAACATTTGAAAAAATGTAATATTAAGTCTGTTCCCGTACTCGATTCAAGTAACTTGAAGTTGCTTGAAAGCGTTATTTTACAAATTTTTGAAGCTCGAGAGAAAAGAATAACATGCAAAATGTACTCTCTATTCTATTACAATTACTTGAATTTAGTACGGGAACAGACCTATTGTTTTCAATTGAACTATCCTAATCTGCATTGTTAAAAAAAATTTAACGAAAAATAATTTTTATCTGTATTAAGGTCAAAAAATGGTGTGAGTGTAAAATAAATTTTAAGTCATTCCGTACTTTGTATATAAGACAACAAAATAATAGTTTTCGTTTTGAAGGAATCGAAACAGAGCTGCGTTTTTTCGTGAAAGGTCCAAATATTTCAAATATTTTTTCGCACGATTTTTGTCTAAGTAAGACCTTTTCTTTTATGTCACACGTTGTCACAAAATCTTGACCGCCCTTCTCCTCTCCACGAGGTCTCCCTGCATTCTTATTTTCTAAATTTTTTGGGGTTTTCTTACATATTCTCAATTCGTTATACAAAAATTATAGTTGTCTCATTATGTGTCACACATTTTGGACCCCCACTCCATATTATAGATACCCCACCCTCCTGTCACACAATGATGTAAAGTTTTGATATCACAATATTTTAACACCACTGGCCATGGAGTGGTTTGATATATTTAAAATTTTTATCACAAAAACTATTTTTTAGCTGTAAAAAATTCATTTTCCTCAAAAAAATCATAGGTGGCTCATGATTTTCGATGATAGCAACTGTTTATTGAATTATATGTCGAAATGAAGCAATTTTTCAAATAAATGTTGTGTCATATGAAAGAGTGTGAAAAAAGAAAATGTTAAGAGAAAAAGAATTTACAACAAAAACAAATTTTGGCCTATTTTTTGAGCAAATATTAAATATTTTGTAGGTTTTTTGAAGTTATCTAATTATTTCCAAAGTTATTTAATTGAACTTTCAGACAAAAACAATTTGATGGAAATCGATTGGAAAATGGCTGAGAAATTTGCCGGAAAAATCAAAACTTGAAATTTCGATTTCGAGTTGTTCTTTCACTTCGAGGCGATGGCCTTGCTTCAAGGAAAAGTGTTGAACTGAGAAAATCTACAGTTTTCGCAATGATTTTGATGTCATTATAACAGGAATTTTTTAACATACTGTCCATGGAAAATATTACAACAAATTTTTCGTATACCGTTATTTTTCGCAACCAACGACTTTTCATACAAACATACACCCAGAGAAAAATCGCATGGCAAAAATAAATATGAACATACTTGATTCTTGGAATAGTTAAAGTTAATATGAAACACTTTATTTTAACTGAAACCATAATAAATAAATATTTGATTACGATTGCATTTTAACTTAAAGAATAAGCCACTTTATAATAAGTACTTAAAATAGAATTTTAAATGGAATGACTGAAATCAATAGTAAAAGTTCCATCAATAGTTAGAGAATAGTTAAATTAAATATTTTAACACTTCTGTTCAAATATTTATACACTTTGGTTAAAGTATGAAAACCATTTCAATCAACTTTTTTCATTGTTACGTAAAAATCAAAGTGGATACACTTTAAAATAAATATTTCACCCTTTGAAGCTAAATCATTGGCAAAAATAGTTAAATCGAAGTGAGAATATTAGGATTTATAACGTTTTTTCTCTGGGTGTACGTTATAATGAGAAAAGCTAAATTTATTATTTGGAAGAAATTTCATAATCACTTATTGTAATTATATATGCTTATTGTAGAGTATTCCTAAGAGATAGCGAAAAATATCTGGATTG
The DNA here is from genome assembly GCA_963920525.1 of Dichetophora obliterata. Lineage (NCBI taxonomy): Eukaryota > Metazoa > Arthropoda > Insecta > Diptera > Sciomyzidae > Dichetophora > Dichetophora obliterata. Next base: position 42,774,413 of record OY986438.1, on the reverse strand, counting down.
TTTGTTGCACATCTTAGCAATGTCTAAGTCCATGTTCTTCCATCTCTTTTACATAGTTTAAATTTTATTTTAGAAATTATTTTCAAAAGCTCATATTTCAGGTCAAAGGTCACTAATTGAAAAACCAATCAAATTGTGCTGGCCTTAATATCCATCACTTTTATTCGATCCCTCATTTACCATTCTAGGCCCTGCCAAACCTTACATCTCAAAAGTCCTTACTGAAATAAATATATAAGCATATTATTTTCATTAAAATATTGAAAGCAATTACTAACAATAAACTTCAAAACTATTTTTGAAGAACTGTTACCAACGTAAAATATAAAAACAGAAATAAAAAATCGATTGAGAAATGGCTAAATTAATCGCTTTGGGAATCATACTTTCTCATTCACATTAAAGCAAGTTTGTGTCTTAAATCTTTTTGCCATTTTTTCAACTTTAAACGCTCATATCTGCTTAACGGTATCATCTATTGAAAATATAACAATTTTGTGCATTCCTATAGTTCAACACTTTTCTTTTGATAAATCCAAAGTTTTTGAAGCGTTTGTAGATTTGGTAGATGTGGACCTTTACAGGAATAAATATATAGAATACACTTTTCAACCAAAATATATGAATAACAAACTAAATAGTACCTTTAACAAACAACTAATATAGTACCTTTATAAATGCATAACAAACTATATAAAACCTTTATACAAAATAAGGGGTTGGAGCTGAAAAGTAAAGAAAAATTTAAAACTTTTAATATATTAAGTAAATAAATTACTTTTAGAGAGTTTTAAAACTAGATGTGGGCAAAGCCTGGCAATTTCAGCGGGATTATGGCAAAAATTATCGTTTTTGGCAATTCGAGCGACTCCTGAGATAAAAAAATATAAATAATGTAAAAAATATTTTTTGATGTACAAACAATTTAAATTTATACTGTGACATTTACTAAAAGTGGTCTACGTTTTTTTAAATTTTTTTTCGGACTATCTGTGTGAACTTTTAACGTAAGAAAGATATGACACCCAATAGCTAAAATCCAAATTCGAGTCATTCCGAGCACTCAAACCCGAGTTACAGATTTATTTCCGTCTAAATAGGCCAAACGCTTCACTGTGCAGCGTTAAAGATATGCGCCAATAAACTTGTATTACTAATATAGAACGAGTTTGTCCAAACTTCTTACATCCTAGGCGACATAAAAAAAAATTTCAATATATTCTATTTGACTTTCTCTCTTATAAACATACGAAGAGATTTCAAGCAAACAAAACAAGATGCAAATGTTTCAAATGTTTTTAAACATATAATAGAAACAATTTTTTAAACATAAAATTATTCCGACACTGTCAGTTGAACCCTTTGAAGTTAAGAAAAAAAGTACGTAACATTGCTGAAGTATTGTCTTCAAACAAAAAAATCTGCGGCAACAGTTTGCAATTGTCGTTTGCATCAATTAGACACAATAAACACGTTATATACTAAATGAACTTCTGCTGCCCATCATCACCTAATTGCTAGCAACATCTTAGCTGCAATTTTTTTATTCTTACTCGCTTGTCAACAACTTGTCGCCATGTCAACCACTCACACCGGGTGGCCCAAAAGCTAGCAAAACGAATCATTGCGGCATTGGTTCAAAAACTCAAGCAACAATTTGCAGCAACCTGATAAACTGCTTGACAATTTATTGCCTACGCATCGGTGTTGCTGGCTGTTCGTTTGCGGCAACACCTAGAGTAGCAGCATCTGCAACAAATATAAACAACAACAGGCACGGAATTCAGCCACTTGCTCAAATTTCTTCGCTTGTCTCTGCAATGCTTTATTTATTGCTGCATTTTGGTTTATATTAAATTTTATTTTGTTTTTTCTTTTAATTTTTTATTTTTTGCTTTATTGCATTTTAATTGTTTGGCATTTTATTTATTTTTGTGGTCAAAGTATAGCGTAAAATAATTGCTGTTGTTGGTGATGACGTTGTTTTTGTTATAGCTGATGTTGTTGTAGTTGATGTTGTTGCTGTTGTGCTGTCCTCACCTTAACTTATCTTAATTGGAATATTAATAGTGAAAACCTGCTGTGATCTGCTGTGTTTTGGCTCTGTTCGAAATACTTTCAGTGAAAATTTATTTCACTTTGGTTTGGTATATTTGTTGGTTTTTTTGTTTTGTTTCCAACTTATTTTTCGAATTTAATAACGTTTGTGGTCTGTTGATGTTGTTGACAAATTAATAGATTATTGCCGACATTGTTGTCGCGTGAAGACAGCAATAAAATTCATTGTTGTTATTGTATCAGTAACGCGATATCGTTGAAAAAATCGAGTTATTTCTGTGTAAAGAAGGAATAAAGGAAGGATAAAAATATAATTTTAATATAAATTTATTTCTTCCTGTGTAAGGGATAATAAATATAGGTCAATCGATTTGTTTTCTTAAAATATACAGTATTTTATACTTGAGAACAGTTTTTGTATTAGTCTGGCAACGCGGCTGCGATATCAAATTTTAGACATGAATTTTTCAAACCGTTATTAATCTTGTTAAGAACTTCTTTGTCGCTTTTAAAAACACTTACATCACCTTGATGTAGTATTTAAGCTACATTTTCAAGTAGAAACGCCTTAAATTCAAATCATGAAACCATAAATAAGTAAGAAGCAGAAATAACAAAAAACCCATAACAAAAGCTCGGCTGATTCATGAGAAAAACCCGCAAAAATAACATACATGAAATTGGCAAAAAATTGTGTAAATCATGTTGCTAACATACTCAACACACACACACACACAAAACACACACATGAAGTGTACCCTTTGTTCACTATGTATTGTTCACTTTTATTTTTTTTTTTTCAAAAAATACAATATTTTTTTACTCACCAACCAACTCACGCTTTTATGTGAATTTCTCACCTCATTCTAGAAAACCAATAAAGTTAAATTTATTGACTTGCATAAAAACTGAACACACAAAAAAAAAACAAAATCGAAAAAAATGTATAATAAAATATCTTTAGATTGTATCGGACACAGAAGCGCCCTTGTATCGAATCAAAATATTTCTATATAATAAATGTTAGCTATTGTTTGGCGGCTAAATGTTTGGGAGCGTTTCCTAGAATTCTTTAATTTTAGACTTTTTCCCTCGACACATTTTAGCGGCTAATCTTGTTTGTTTAGCATGATCGATGATGCCGAAAAAATTTTTTTAGAATCCAAATGCAGGTAAAATAATACGTTTGCTAAAAGCTTAAAGCTATAAATTCAAAAGACTTAGGTTAGAGAGTAACTAAAGTTTAAGCAATTAAAAATCGCTGATATATCTTATAACATTTTATGACCCTTTAAACATAGCTCTTTTTTTCTCAATTATTTTCAAAAATATTGTTAACCTTCACTTGGCCTCGTGGAGTACGTACACACCTCACGTTCTTTCTCGTTTGGATTTGCTTGGAATTTTTTCTGAATGCTGACCTTTACTTTTTTCAGCTTGGACTATTCTACAGCTTAGAGTGGTATCTAAAGATGATATCTAATTTTTTTTGAGACAAAATAATCAATATTTAAATTTTTACAAAGATTTTAATCACTGGGGTTAGTATGTACCCCACGAGTCAGGGTATGTTACTCAGGATGAGCATGCCAGGTGAAGGTTAATGTTGTAAAATGTTTGTTTTCTTTAAAATAACTTTTGAAAAATTACTAAAGTGAGCTTTAAGTCAAATGTTCTTTGAAAAAGAAACAATTTGCAACAGCAATACTTTTCTTTATGCAAAGAATCTGTATCAGAGAGACAGCTGTTTCGTTGGTCGCTACACCAACTCATCGGCTCATAGTCTTCGGTGATTTCTGCAATTTCTGAATTAAACCTATCCAAAGAGCAATTACAGGTGATTTAGCACTACAAAAGTTGTATTTTTATTACCTTTACATGCTTACATTCGTTTAATTTCAATAAAACTCTGACAAAATCCATTTGTTTAAAATTGACGATAATTTTCTTCATTTCATTTTGTAAAAAATTTTGAAATTTTTCTAAATTGATATAAATCTTAACACAAACATTATTTGAAGCTATTTTTTAAAACATCTTATCAAACCACATATTGATAGTTACATTAAGCGATATAATTTTGATATGGAAATGATATCTAATTTAAAAAAAGTCTAAATTTTTAGATATGTGTTATATTACATGCTAATTTAAGTTTTTATTTAAAATATTCACCACTGTTGAAAAAAAAGTATTTTTTCATTAATTTTTTCATGTTTAGTGTTTTTTCGTCGTGAGTCTAATAAGGCTTATTTTATATTTCCTTCTAGCCCTATTATATATAATTATAAAGTACCATAGTTTATCTTGACATAACAAAGTTGCAATTTATGCATACCAATAATTGCAAGAGGATCTTTCTGTTAGAGTTCAACGTCTTAAGAAACCTCTCTTAAATGTGCTCTTTTCGCCTTTAAAATTATAGAACATTTATATCGGTGCTATCTTTTTCCGTTTATTGCATACAAAAAAACCATAAAAGATACGATATAGAAATTTTAATTAACCTCGATGTACATAACAACGATATTGAAATAAAATTCAATATCAACATCATAAAAGTATCAACATTTTAGTTATGTTCGAGATCAATCGATATTGAAATTCCATTCAACTTCCATATTGTTAACAATAGATCGTTTTGTATTGAAAAGACATTTCGGAATATCAAAACGATATTGATTTGAAAATTATAGCCGATAAAAACTATCACTTTAACGATGTAATATGGCTTGCTGGGATTGTGTTTTAATGAAAATATGAGAACATTGCAGTTAATTTTTAATAATGAAACAATATCAATACTAAAATCGTTAAAAATCAAAATTACCACCTTAACAATATAATTTCCATATCGAATCGATATCATATAATTTGTGAAAATATATAAACATATGTGAAATGGCAACTTTCAATCAACTTTTTTCATACCATCGACAAATAGTTTGTGACTCTGCTTTAACATGATCGTATAAAAATAAATGTTTTCTTTTTCAACAGAAAGTTTTTTAAATAACCCCTGCTTAAAACACAAAAACTTTAAAAAAGAGAAATTTAAAGAATTTTATAGGTAATAAAGTAAAAAAATTTAGAATATGAATACACTGAGAAAATATCTTTGGAAAATTGTATTCAAAGTTAAATTTGTAGAATTAAATAACCTGTTAGGTTAGGTTAGGTTGATGTGGTTGCTTCAATTGAGATACCCATTGACAAGAAAATGTTTTCCAAAAAGTTTACTATGTATAGTACAAATTTAATTTGCAATTTCACATAACTTTCACATCTTTTTCAATTTAACATCATCAGTTTCAGTACAAAAAATGTGTTATTTTCTTAACATATATTTTTTTTATATAAAAGTAGCGCTGAAATTGGTGTGCTTAAAAAACGGTGAACATTTATTTTATTTTTATTTATAATTTATTTTTTTATAATTAATTCAACATCATATTTCACAAAAGAAAGCTTAAAGTAAAAATGTATTATATTAGATATTAAGAGTTGAATAGAGACTACGATCTGTAATTCAGGAGAGCTAGTGACGATCGTAGACAATTCTAGCAAAATGAGACAAAAATACATATCTTATTACAATAAACAATAATTTTTTAGGAAATTAGCAGTAACAATATAATTTTTTAAAAGAAGATAAAAGATATGAAGATAGCATTAATAAATAAAGAAACAAATATTTTTAGGCCAATAGTTAGATACAAAAAGTAACATAACAACTCAGTAATTCAGAGTTTATTGCATAACTTGCAGAATATTGCCTAAATTTTTATAATTAAAATTAAATAGCCAGGATTTTACGCTTTTGAGAAATAAGGCCTTGTTGCGCATAAGCCGTAAATCATGCGGTTATCGATTAAAAATTCTAGTTGACACTGAGGAGTAACAGTTTGAATAAATTTGCAACTTATGTAAACTTCAACAAAGTTTTGCGAATTAGTTCTTAAATTATAACGCATAGAAGGCTATTGGTTTTTAAAAAAATAGTTTAAGAACTTTGTAGTAATACAAATGCTTTAGCGGCAATATTGACAACCCCTTAAAAAGTCCAAAACTTCTATCGTAGCGCGATTTATTACATAATAACCGAAAAGCATACTTTTGCATGTTAAGAATAGGATTAATTTTGTATCCCACCCCAACAGGTCAAACCGTACTCCAATGTAGAATTCAAAATAGAATATTACACACATTTCAAGAGATCTGCGGAGAAAAAATTCTTAAGTTCATAAAGCTGCCGAATAATGTTCCTAAAGTACTTTCTTAGCTCACTGCAATGCAGAGACCAATCTAACTTATAATTAAGTCAAATTCCAAGAGCCCACAACCTCAATCACAAAACTTTGAGAGGAGCATTGCACATTCTTAAAAAATGTTATGTCATTATTATCTGTACTACATGAAGAACATACCTTAGGAAATTTGCCACAATAAGGACCATGATAGTGTATTTGACCAAAAGGTACCTTATAACTAGAGATATTAAAAATATGATTGCAGATTTATCACTAATAACAAATCTATGCGCTTTGAACCATATACTCAGTAGATCCACATCATGATTCAAATCAGAGCATAGATCATTAAGAGATTTGCTGGTAACGGAATACGCCAATCCTCAGCAAATGCAGTTATAGAGCTTTTCAATTTTAAAGAAAATCAGGAGTTAATGTAGATGAGAAATAATATTGGTCCCAAAACAAAACTTTGTGGAAGACCTAGGCTTAACAACATATTGGAACTAACGCTAACATCGACTTTTTTTTAAGATCAAAAAACCAAACCATAATAAAGGCATGCGCCTTATAAAAACAAGGTTTGGTCTTTGACCTGAAAGGAAAGGGATAGATTTATTTAGAGGAATTGATTGGAACCATACGTGAATTATTGGCTAGGCGAAATAACCGTGAAGGACAATTTTAATTGCTTTTAACCGAGGCTAGTGTTATGCCTTACCCTCGGCAAGCATTTCCAGCCCTTAGTTGTTCCAGTCCTTTTATTCCACATTTTTCACAATTTAGTTGTGGATTTTTTAGTTTTCCATAATTCTGAAATGTAGGAAAGAACAAAGAAAGTGAAAAGAACCATGCCCGAAGCCGGATTCGAACCAGAGACCTCTGGGTTGATAGTCTAGCGCACTCTCGACTAGACTACAAAGGCCGACAATTTAAAACTTGCTGTCTATTTGACAAGTAAGAGGCAAGAAAACGTGAAACCACTCTTGTAAAGTTTGTCCAACAATATTTCAGGATATACAGTATTAAATGCCTTCGTAGTGTCCACAAACAAAGGCGCGATTGTTTTACCCTCATTCACACCATTATATATTTTCGAATAGAAATTCTGCAAAGCATCTTCAGTCAACATACCAGCTTTAAATCCAAATTGATTTCTGTTGACACCATAGGACGGCTCCAGATTGTCTGAAAAAAAAAATTTTTTCGAAAATATACCCTTGAATGCACATCGTTTTCCAAAGTGGAATGAAACTATGGAAAATTAAGAAAATTATGAAGCGTGGAAAAAAAGTCCAAAAATTCACCTTATTTTTGTCCATATTTTTGCGTTGAAAAACTAGAAAAATTTTCCATAGACGCTCATATTGGTAAAAGATGTGAAGAATTACAATACAAACATATTAAAAGAAAAACTCAAATCGGTCGATTATTTTTTTTTTTTGCATTAGTGTGCCCCTTTTTAAGATTGGCCTTAAAACTGTTGTATATAGTCAGTGAGAAACACTTGGTTGTAAGCCCCTTTTGGTACCCACCGCCTTTGTGCATCAATACAGGGCAATATTAGCTTTTTTGGCTCTCTCGAGCAGATTGGGCTTAGAGTTTAGCTTCCTAACCAGTATTAGGTCCAGGTATTTTGTTTGATCTGAGAACCTAAGTCTTGTGTAATTCACAGTTTAGGAGGACTTATTAGAGGTAAATTGTATTTTCTGGTGAAAATTACTAACTCAGTTTTATTTGGGCTTACGCTGAGCCCACAGCTAATAGCCCAGTTAATAAGAGTATTTATCGAAGAGTAGATATGTGTTTTCCAGATGTAAAAATCGCAACGTCATCGGTATAAGCTATCACGCTACACCCCCCTAGTACCATTTTGACTAGCAGTTCATTTACTGCTAAATTCCAGAGTAGAGGCGCAAATACCCCTACCTGAAGGGTTCCGCTTGGTATAGACCTTAGCGTGGATGCGGTTCAAAATTTTCACGTATAATCCTGCCTGCAAGCATTTGATTTAATAGTGCTATCAGTGCGACATCCACCCCAAGCTCCATTTGCAAAGTAAGGAGTAGAGAGGTGTTTCGACGGATTTGTCTTTGGTGCAAGCATGTTGTGCTAGAGATAATGGTTCTTTTCTATCTTGCATCTCAAGTGAATACCGATTAACCTCTGGAGAATTTTTAGAAGAAAAGATGAGAGATTAATTGGTCGAAGGTCTTTTGGGTGTATGTGTGAGCTTTTGCCTGCCATAGGTATAAAGATAAAATTCACATTACGCAAACATTTGGGAATGAGATTTAGGTCAAGACAGCTTTGGTAGATCAAAAAAAAAACAGCTCCTTAATGATACTATACGACTTTTGAATTAAATGGTTTTGGTGAATCAGGTCTTGGTGAATTAAATGGTATGAATCTACTGATTGCCCGTTCGAGCTTTGTTTGTGTGAGTATATTCAGGAGTTCACAGATGGCAAATGATCTTTCTGAGTCGAAGCGTTACATATCTCTGAACATCCAGGAAAGTGGGTTTCTACTAAACATTCCGAGATTCTACACTGTTGGTGGTTCAAGTACCATCTTCCTATTTTATGAAACTTGAATTGGAGGGAACTGTAGCTGGAATATTCCTAAGGTTTGTGCTACCTTTAATCATCCAGGATTGTCTTTGTGCTTTTCTCAATTCATTCTTGTATTCTTTTAGTGCTACTTTATAATTCGTCCACGTATCTTTAGATCGAACGGTCTTTGCCTTATTGAAGAGTTTTCTGAACTTATTTCGGTGCTCCTGTATTCCCTTGTTCCACCAGAGTGGCTTTTGCTTCCCACTTGTTGTTTTTAGCGGACACGCATTATCGAAAGCTTTATTAATGAAATAAACCCTAGAATAAATAACCTGTGCTTCAGGCTTCATACTTATTTAGGGGAATTTGAAAAATTTTATAGACGACCAAATAAAAAAAATTATATCTGTAGACAATTGTATTCAAAATTATATTTTTAGAAAAAAAAGACACATTTTCGATAGTATCGTATGTGAAGGCGTAGAATTCTTTTTTATACAATAATAGAGATAGTTTAAGTTTATTTAAATAAGTTTTTAATTAATACATTAATTTTATCTTTAAAATAAATTAGTGCAAAAATAGGTAGTAATAAAAAATTTCATATTATAAACATTAAAAAAATTAATGCAAAAGCAGTTATTTTGAAGTTAATTAAAGAGAACTTGGCCTTTTAAAATTGTTTGCATTGACTTGTGTTACGAATAATCTAATATATAAAAATAAATATTTGTTTGTTTGTTCGTTTGTTCGTATGTTATGCGCTGCCAAACCGCTCATCCAATTTTGATGGGGTTTTTTGCAAAATATTCAGAAAAGTCCCGGGAAGGTTATAGGCTATTTAAAATTATGATGAGACAAAGGGGAGGTGCCACGCCCATACAAAAAAAAACTTTAAATCCTCATTTCTCAGGCAATGGTAGCCATAGGGTTAATATATTTGGTACGTATGGTGTTGGTATCAAAAGAAGTCGCTTCATGGTAAAAGTGGGCGAAGCCACGCCCCTTTCTAGAAGAAGTAAAGACCTTCTTATCATGGCCGTAGCTGCAATATTTGAAATTTACTACCGGCTTAAGCCCCATTTTCAATTTCGGCACATATTTTTATTAGATTTTAGGCAATAAAAAAAAGGGGTGAGGGGCCCCGAACTGCAATTTTTTGACCTAATTGCTTCATAAAAGCCCCAAACTTAGTTCGCTCTCCCCTTTTTATTGCCAAAAATCTAATTAAAATATGTGCCGAAATCGAAAATGGGGCTTAGGCCGGTAGCAGCTTTCAAAAATTCCAGCTACGGCCATGCTTCTTATATCTTCTTCTAATATATAAAAATGAATGTTTGTTTGTTTGTTCGTTCGCTATGCGCTGCAATACCGTTCATCCGATTGCGATAAAACTTTGTCAACTTATTGTTTACACTTACGCAAACAACATAGGCATATTTAAAATTTGCCACACCCTCTTTTACCGCCCACAAAGCAATAAAAATGCTATATTTAAGACAATTTTCGTCGTATTAAACTAAAATTTGGTAATTAAGTTCGTATGATAACTATCGGTAGCTATACTTAAAATGGGCGTGGTCCCACTAAAGCTACGTCTACTTTTAAGAAAAGATAAAGAGCTAAAATTTTGGCAGTGGATTTGTTTCGAGTACGAGATGGTTTAAGAAAAAATTGCCACACCTCTTTTACCGCCCACAAATATATAAAAAATTCGCAATATCAAATTGCTTTGGGGTTATGGATCGCACAGCCTCGAAATTCGATATTCAACCATAATTAACACATTTCGTTCCACTGATGACATCTTATGGGAGTTAAACAAGGGGGAGTGGAACCCCCGATACAACCAAAACTTGCGATATCGAATAGTTTTGGAGTAACAGGTCACACATCATCGGAATTCAGTATTCGACTTCAATTTATGCATGCAGTTTCATTAATAACGTTTTATGGGCGTTGGAAACGGTGGAGTTTCTTCTCCCCCCTTACAACCAAAATTTGTGCTATCGAATAGCTTTGAAGTTATAGGTCGCACAGCATCGAAATTCAAAAATCGACCTAAATTTACACATGCAGTTTTACTGAAAACATTTTATGGCGTTGAACAAGTACAACCCAAAGATGCAAAATCAAATAGCTTTACAGTTATGGGTAACACAGCGTCAGAATTGAGTATTCGACCTCAGTTCATACACGCAGTTTTATTAATAACATTTTATGGGCGTAGGAAAAGGGGGACTGGCATCTCCCATACAACCCAGATTTGTGCTATCGAATAGCTTTGGAATTATAGGTCGCACAGCGTCAGAATTCAGTATTCGATCCGAATTTACACATGCGCTTTCATTAGTAACATTTTTTGGGCGTTGAACATGGGAGAGTGACACCTTCCATACAACCCAATTATGCGATATCGAATAGCTTCTGAGTTATTTGTCGCACAGCGTCGGAACTCAGTATTTGACCTAAATGTACACATGCCATTTCATTGATTAAATTTTATGGGCGTTTGCCAAGGGACCTCTTATTTTACCCAAATTTGCGATATCGAATTGCTTTGGAGTTATAGGTCGCACAGCGTCGGAATTCCGTATTCTACCTTAATTTACACATTCAGTTTCATTGATCACATATAATGGGCGTTGGTCAAGGGGACGTTGCTCCTCCCATACAACTAAAATTTGGGATATCTAGCAGCTTTGGATTTATAGGTTGCACAGCATCGAAATTCAGTATTCGGCCTCAATTTACACTTGCAAGGGAGCGTGGCAGCTATTGCACACATACGTGACAAGATATTGCGTATGTATCGTGTAAAACAATATCAATAAAGGATACCCTCAATGTTTTGAACGGAAATCCAAAAGCCACATCTAAATTAAAAAAGTTTTTCATAGCTAGTTTTACCTATTTTGAGTAACGTTTTCAACACAAGTATAAAAAAATAAATTTTTGGGTGCTTTAAAATTAAACTTGTTTGTCTATTTGATTTTTTAATATAAACTTTTTAAAATCAAAAAATTCCAGATAAAGTTTATATCTAAAACTGCATTGCGTTTTACACCTACTTTTTACAACAAGCGCCACACTTCGATAAGAACAGTTTCCATTACATTTATATTATTATTATTATTATTTGTTAAGTATACACAGTTTTATTAGTATATTTTAACGCGAACTTACATTGCTTGAGCTTGTGCCAACAACGCTCAAAATTTGTAAAGAGTAGGATTATTTATTGCATTAATCGTGCTGAAGATTAGGGCTGTTCACATTTCAAATCGCTCATCAAATCGTTTGTCAAATACAATAGAACAACGTGAAATTTTCATGGAATTCCCACGTTGTTCTATTGGATTTGACAAACGATTTGATGAGCGGTTTGAAATGTGAACACCCCTATTAACAAAATCAATAACAAACGACAGAAACGTGATCAACTGATATGTATTTATATATGTAAATTTTACATAAATATTAACAATAACAACAACAACACAAGCAGTTACTGTGAAATGTATGTGACTTTATTGAATTTTGTGAGGAGAAACAAAATTTAAAGTTAAATATTCGTTTTATTCACCCCTGATATTATTTCATATACTATATCTTTGTACGATGAATATTAAAGGCTGTAGGTATACCCCAAAGTGTCCACTAAAAACGTTAATGTGCTTAAAAAACTTTGTAGTGGAACGTACGCAGTAGTCATAAAAACTGCAGTAGAAAGTTTGTCAAGCTAATTTGTCAAACATTGTCAAGTACTAAAAGGTTATGATTTAAGCGTAGTACTCTGTTCGGTTTCATGTGAAATTCCACTCAAATCTCCATACAAAAAATGACAGCTGAGAAAAAAGCGTGTAAATTTTCACAACATGTTCGTCAGAGCAATATTCAGAGAAATTATCGCAACATGTTTCTGAGCAACATTTTTTCACTACAATTTAATTGTACTGCCTACTTATATTGAACTGAAAAGAGAGAGATCACGCATTTTCACGCAACAAATAAATAGATGTTGTCAGCGAAACTTCACGTAAACGAACAAAAAATAATTAGTAGGTAAAAATAATTTCAAAAACGTTAAAATTTTCAAACACGCAGTATCTCTAAAACAAGAAGCAATCTTGACAAGCAAAATGAAGACGTTAAGTTTTAAGTTTTCATTATCTCAAAGCCATCACGAGATCATGGGACTTGAATTCTTTTACCCCCCTAATTTCAGGGTTGTTGTGCCTGTACAATTATATCTCTCTAGTAAGTTTCCATGCAATTTAAATGCAATTTTTTTATAAATATTTGCAAATAAAGTCGTAGATTCTTCTATTGTAATGGTTGAAACGAAAAACATCTCGAGTTTGGGTTACCACATTTATTGGACTGCTTTGTATTCAATTTTTACTTTAAAAAGACAAAACACAAACAATTAAATAAAGCATTAATGAGTAATAAAAATGTTGTAATTTTTTATTAATTGTATTTTTATCTAAATGTAAGTTTTAAACTATTTGCGAACTATAAGAGTTAGGTGTCTGAAAGAAAAAGAAAAGGGAAAAATTGATGCAAGACTCTAATCGAAGAGCGCTAAAATTTTGCTTTGTAGCTATGTACCAAGCCAATACTATCTTATCTTTCAATAGTTCTTAAACGTGTTTATATTACATTTTTATAGAACCGTAATCCTGTACACTACGTGATAGATATTTCCCTGTAATAGAAAAGTATTTTTCATGGTTTTTTAATCATATGTTGTTTTATTTAAATAGCTTAAGAAACGCCTAACATCTTGATCAAATCTTGTTAAGATCTTCGGAAATAATTTTGCCTCATAAAATAACCGTTAAAGCCCACATTCAACACCAAGCCGTGAATAGCAACAATTACCCATTGAACGCGAACCCATCGTTCGACATTTTATTGCAAAATAAAATCAATATAAATAACTATGTGGCAATGCTGTTGATCTTTCCAAGCAGCTTATATTGCGTTTTTACAAATGTCAATAAAATTGTTTAAATCGGATTAACTGCGCTGAGAGAAAAAAAAACACAATAAAAAAAATCACCAACAAATAACCAGCAACACGAATTGCTTTACATTTGGTGAATATGGAAAGGACCACCGCGAACCGCTTGCAACACATACGTGTAATTTGGAGTAATTCTCTAGCACATTTGAATAACAACCCGGACCGCAGAGCCATTTATGCTTCCATCGAAGTGTTCCTTTTTGACCAGTTTTATTTATGATCTCAACTGTGCGGCATTTTTGCAGCATAGTGTGAACATTTAATTCCGTTTTAAGCCTTTACCCCCTCCCCCCTTCCCCCCAAATACATTTTCAGATTGTTAACATCTAGCAACGAATAAGTTGTGAATGCCGTGTGTGTGTGTGTGTGTGTATGCTTGGGCTATAACTGCCATATAGATCCATAGATGGCGCTGTTGTCGATACAATTAAGCGGTCGCGCGTCGTTTGCGTGCGTTAGTTTAGCGGTGGCAAGCAACCGTTGGTCATTTGAGTGACCGTTTTTATGTGTCGTTAAAATAAGACTTTCATACCAAAATCCTCAAGTGCGGTTGCAATTTAGAGCACATGGGTGTTAAGGTGTGTATGATTTTAGTAGCTGAAGTAGGTAAAACATGTTTTCATTTAGAAGCCACTACTGGTGGTCGTAAATCAAGCGCTCCCATGGCGTTTGAAGAGGTCATAACATACAGAATTACAGGATTGAGTTTAACTACTTTTGCTCCAAAAACATTTATTATCTTACTTTTCTAAAGCACAAACCATTAAAAATGAGAAAAAACCATATATAAAATTGCAATCATTTACTGAAATCAATAAAAACTAGTATGAAATGGTGCTTTTTTTAAGGATGACAAGTAATATAAATTTTGGCTATTACACTTTTGATAGCATGTATTATTAAAGTCAGCCAAAAATTATTGCCCTACGACTTCATATTTGCAGTGTTAAGTCATTTCCGGGAAGAACTTGTTGAAAAATACTGAAATTATACTTTTTGGAACTTAAAGTGTAAAAATGATCACTGATTACGAATCTAAAGTTAGATTCTAAGATAGATGATCTTAGATCGTTAGATAAATGTTTTTTTTTACAAGATATTTGTTATAATAAAAAAAAAATATTACTACATTCACATATATGTATTTACGAAATAAAGATAGTTTCGATTTTTTTTGCCTGCCTTCCCCCTCTCCATGAGTGTTGGTGCCCTTCAACTGTGTGCCCAAGAGTGTTGCTGACTTATGTATAAAAAGTAAGTAAAAAAAAATTTCTCAGATGTGTTATGCTGCATGAAAAATGCACCGTAAAAACTTCCATACTAACAAAATTGAGTCCTTTTTCAAGAATTATTGTGAATAGTTAGCGTAATATAGTGAATATATAATATTAATATACGGAATTAGTATATAATTATATTTACTTGCAAAGATCAAGAGCCGAAACGTTATGGGAGATGTAATTAATTGCAAAAATAGTCTTATTCTTAATAGTAAATCTTATTATTAAGAGTATATAGAAAAATTTGCCAATTTTTGTATAATCATACTATGTTTATTGAGAAGTTTGTATAAAAAAATTACGCAAAGTTTGTTACAGGTACATACCAGAGAGCTGCCTACTTGAAGTCTATTTCAAGTACTTGCTTAAAATACAAGTTCAAGCTTGCTTAAGCTTGATTATTTTCAATCAAGTATAACTTAAACTTGAATATAAATAAGCACACAACAGCTTGCGACTTGCTAGAATGCTAGCTTACAAGAGAACGGCACGAAGTCCCAAGTAAAGAACAACTTGATGCATTCGACAAAAAGCCTGAAAAGCTTGAAATTGAAGGAAAGTATCCAAATTAAAGCAAGTATCCAAAAACTTCAATGAGCTAGTGTAGGAAAAACATAAGCGTATTAGGACTAGTAAGGTTTCTGTGGACTTCTTGGTTGGCAGTTTAAGAGGGTAGCTGATTTCGGAATTGATGTCAAAATTTAAAATTCAAGATGGCGGATAGAGTTACCTCCTAGATTTTTTTTGTATTTTTGCGAATTCTTGCAATTTTGAAATTCTGACAACGGATTTGATTTCGAATCTAATGTCACAGTTTTTAAAATTTAAGATGGAGGTTAGTGTTACCACATAAATTTTTAACACAGTATTGGCACCTAGTAAAATGTAGATATAAGAGTTTTAAATATTATTTAACAGTGTTAGGTGGTAGTTGATTTCGAATCTAAATTCAGAATTTTAAAATTTAATATGGTGGATATGGCTGCCACCAAATTTTTTTATTTTTACGAATTTGGTGCAAAATTTGGTACAAAATTATGTAATTTTTGTGTTATAGGGTTGCCACCTAATAATATGTATTTTTAAGAGTCTTAAATATCATTTAACAGTGTTTAAATATTCTTAAGATTTCAAATCTTAAGTCAGAATTTTAAAATGCAATATGGTGGATAGGGTTGCAACCTTTTTTTTATTTTTACGAATTCGGTGCTAGCGCAAACACAAGGACCTAAAACCTTATTGAATTTTAAAATTCCAACTTCAGATTCAAAATCTGCGACCCCTTGATGATGATGTTTGAAACTCTTAAAAGTAAATATTATTAGGTGGCAACTCTGTTATACAAAAATTACATAATTTTGAAATTCTGACAACGGATTAGGATTCAGCGACCCATTTTTACTTAGTGTTCGCGCCAGCACCGAATTCGTGAAAAAAATAGGTGGCAACCCTATCTACCATATTGAATTTTAAAATTCTGAATTCAAATTCGAAATCAGCGACTAGGGGGTCGGATGCAAAACGAACTTGTAAGGGGGCTCCAGAACAAAAATGTTGGAAAATTACAAAAAATTCAAAATGAGTGGGGTACGTTTTATTTCACGGAGAAAAAAAAATGTTCCTAAAATCCTGTTTTTGTCCTCTTATAGGGAAAATTCGTGCAAACATAATTACATTAAATCGGCCCACCCTTATGTACATAGAGGCGTGGCTATTCTCTATCCTATCCGATAGGATCCTCAGTTTGCGGCCCCTTTTTGTAAAATAATGTAATGCAAGAAATGTAATATATATAAAACATTTTGTATTCCAACTAACTTTTTTTTATTATATTTTTCTTGTTTTTTTTTTTGGGAAAAATTAATTTTAATGTAAAATCTATTAAATCGATCAATTGATGCGATAACGGTAAAATTAAAAAATGACGTAATAATAATAAATAAGAAAAAATCAACGACCACCCTAGACAAAATTTTTGGCCGGAAAATGAACTTAAAACGGCAGACAGGTAGTCTGCTTATTGGAATAGAAATGAAATTATTTTGACCCAATTTTGGCAGGGCAGGGCGGGAATTGTACCAAAACCAGCCAGTTGACTGCCACTGAACAGAACAGCAGACTGGCTAACAGAGGCTATAAAAATGTATAAGAGAGCATGCAAATGGCGTTCAGTGGCAGCTAGTTGGCAGGAATGTACAGAGCAGAATAGAGGCAGGTAGTGGCAAGCAATTGGATGGGACATTAATCTAGCATCGAATAGCAGAAAAGTAGATTCTTGGTTTCGTAATTTTATTCCAAATAATATCCAAATAAAATAAAAATCCTTTTATATATATAATTGAGCTTATATTATTTTCCTTTTATAGAGTAACAGAGTTAAGAATAGAGTTAAAAAACGTGGAACACAAATAGTTTAAAGTTGGTTAAAAAGATAAAAATAATAGAAATTAAGAGTAACAAAGTTTAAATACAAATCAATAATGTAGGTTTCATAACTAAAAGATAAAACAAATTTAAAATAAAAAGAAATAGTTGCAATCGAAGATGGTGGATGGCGGAATGCTTGAAAGTAATGTATTTTGCAGGCTTATGATTCCTGACATGGGCTTACGACTTCAGCAGTTTTCTGAAAGTAGTTTAATGTTATAACAGTAAAAATGTTTTATGTTAAAAACAGTCTAGAAAGCAAAACATTTTTAAGCTGCTACACAATTTCAATTGGATGCCAATACAATGCTTGTTTTTAATAGAGTTCATGTGCCTGCCAGTATAGGGCGAGAGCATTCTGTTCTGTAGAAAACAAAACTTTTAAGCCTGCCCAAATATTTTAGTTCAATGCCAAAATAATGATTTTATTCAACAGAGTTCATATGCCTGCCTTTATAGTGCGTAGGAAGGCTGCTGCTGAAAAAACAAAAATGTTTCTGCTGCTTGAACATTTCAGTTGCCGTCCAATACAATGCCGAATTTCGACACACTGCCTTCTACTGAAATTTCCATGCCTTCATGCTGCTACTTTCTAGCAGCCTTTTTTGATAAAAAGTAAACTGGCCGCCACCACATTTCAACATACTGCCAGAACTCTGCCCATTTGCCACAATTATGCTGATATAATGCCATTTTCCTGTCATAATGGCAAAATAATGCCAAAATTTTGTCTGGGG
Organism: Dichetophora obliterata; assembly: GCA_963920525.1. Classification (NCBI taxonomy): domain Eukaryota; kingdom Metazoa; phylum Arthropoda; class Insecta; order Diptera; family Sciomyzidae; genus Dichetophora; species Dichetophora obliterata. The sequence continues at coordinate 42,756,071 of OY986438.1, read as the reverse complement.
CAAAAACCTATAATTTTTTGATATTAAATTCTGAAAAAACTAGTACGTAATATTTTGTTATTTCCAAGTATTTTTTCCATTACCAGGCTAACAGTCCAAGGTATAGACTGAGGATATCCTCGCATGTTCATTGGTTTTTTTTTTTTTGTAAAATCGGTGTATTAGGGGTTTATATAAATACCTACACGGTTTAAAATAAAGGGTTTTTTTTAAAAGGTGTTTTTAACGGTCCATATATGGGCTGTGGACTCCCTGAAACAAAATCTTCGTTAAATCGCCCTCTGAGTCCACAGAGCACATGTGGGCTGCGAATATTTTTAGCTTTTATAATGCTATTCTATTCAACAAGGGGTTTTCTTCTTTTTTTACAAATAGTGTTATTCAAATAAAACAAAAACAAAACCATTGATAAGACTTTGAGTAACAATGAGCCGGAAAGCAAAATGTACGGACGAAGAATTGAAAAGAATACTAGAAGAGAGTGATTTTGAAGCAACTGAGTCAAATTCATCGAATGAAGGAGAATGTGATGAATCTGTTTTTGATAGTGATGATTATATGACCGATCCCGTATTTTTTTCTGAGAAGCCAACTATGCATCGTAGTCTTAGACAATTAATTTATTCTGATTTCGATGACGATAATAACATTGCAATAAATGCAGTTGAAGTAGCTCCAAGAAAGGCCTCAAGACCAGCTACACAAAGCCAAATGAAAGAAAATGATGAGCAAAATAGATGGAGTTATGGAATTCAGCCTTTAGATTGGAAAATTTTTAGTGGTGAAGAATACACCATACACACTAAAAAAATTCCAGAAAATGCTAATATTTTTACAATATTTCGCCTTTTAGCTGATGACAATATCCTAGACTTGATGTTAAGACAGACTCATATATACGCTGAACAACTTATAGCTAATTATCTAGTAAGTCGTATGAGTCGCTGGAAATCAGTAAACAAGGTTTGATTATACCAATGTGCTGACTGGTATAATCAAATTCCCCACATTAGAATGTTACTGGAAAAAAGATCCGATTTTTTTATTATCCGCTGATCCATAACATACAAATGTCCTATAATCGTTTTACTGCAATATTGCGTTGCTGGCATTTTGTTGACAAAACAGCAGAAAGAGATGTCAATGATCGTTTGTATAAGGTCGCACCAGTTATAGATATCGTAATGAGAAATTGTATTCTATTCTACTAATTCGTCAGTATAATCCAAACAAAAGTCATAAGTACTGAATAAAGATTTACAAGGCAACAACTGATGATGGATATGTTTGGAAGTATAAAGTTTATAGTGGCCAGGATCCTCAAATAGCTAACTAAGATAAGCCTGGAAGCGTTGTTGTCAATCTGTGTGAAGAACTTTTAGACCACGGAAGAAGGATTGATAATTGGTAAAACGTAAAACTAATTTTTGTGGGACTTTGAGAAAAAACCCTAAAGACTTGCCTTTATTGGTTAGAAACAAGCAACTAAAAAGAGGAGAGCAAATCGTGGCTCAAAAAAGCCAGGTCACTATCCTAAAATGGAAGGACAATAGAGATGTCCTTATGATATCAACATGCCAAGCAGATGAACAAACGATGTCCAAGGGACGAAACAAATGTCTGAAGCCCAATATGATATTAGAATACAATGATCGGAAGAAGAATATTGACTTATCTGACGAATTATCAAGCTACTATTTGCCAATTCGCAGAGTCTGCGATGGTACAAAAAAATTGCGCTCGATGTTATTTTTGGAGTAGTCGTTATAAATGCAGTTTATTTGTATAATAAATTGTACCAGCAGAAAGAGTTAATTACTTGCTGGCAAAAACGGATATTGTTAAAAACCTATTGGGCGTACAGGTATCCAATTTACCGGCATCACTTCCGCCGCAGAGTGGCTCAACTCCAAGTTCCTCACAAAGAGCTAATGTTCCGCCGACTATCTCGGAGAAGCTTTTTCTTACACAACTGTATAGAAAAGACGAAAAACTAACCAGACGTAGATGTTGGCTGCTTCAATGAATATAGATTGAAAGGTGCGACACCAGCAGCTGCAACTACTTAAGCAAAAAAGTATCGCAAATATGCAATGTTTGCACCAAGCCCTATTGTTTGCAATGTTTCCAAGGAGTTCATAAGAGTATTCAGTAATAATTCTGCTCTTTTTTCAATAAATATGTTATTTTTCAATATCTTTTATGTTTATTTCTACAAATCAACACGTCAAATAAATGCCCATATTGTCTTTATTGTGGTCTGTCCTGTGAAGTCCAAGTCAACTAAATGACGTTCTTCTAACGTCTACAGTTCTAAAGCTCTTCAAAATTGTATCGATGAACTGCCTACATATGGGCTGTGGACTGCTGGTGCTTTCCGCTCACAGCCCATATATGGGCTGTGGACTGTTGACCTTTTAAGACGATTCTTTTTGAATCAAAATATTTGATGTTTTTTTTTTGTCACCTTAAATTGGAAACGTTGAAATATTAAAAATTTTAAAGGAATATATTTAATAAAAAAAAAACTTGCTTAAGAAGACACTTCATTCAGAGACTGAAGCCTCATTGTATAATTTGTACCATGAAATATTTATTTTTTCTGTTTTTTTTAATTATAATTTTCTAAGTTCAAGTTTAAATCACCACAAATTCTTTTTAATTTTTACTGTGCAATTATAAATCAGTGTGAATACATATTAATTAATTTTTTTAGAAAAGTTTAAGTTTCTTACTTTTTTGTTAAGAAGAAAATATTTTTTACCACCGACTGACTTTTTATAATCAACTGTATTGTTTCATAGTGATTTGTTCTTCTTTTATATGTCTATGTTGTGTGTTGTCATTTTAATAAAAAGAAAAATATGTAAAAGTTTTATATAAATATTCAAGATTGTATAGAAATTTTTTTTTCGTGACAAACACCTCAGACAATAATATTATTTATTAAATCATAAAAGAGTGAAAAATATAAAAAACTAAGCTACAAAATAAACCATTTTACTATTGTTTACAACACTTACTTCAATCATTACTAGCTAAATAGCTAAATATAGTATATATTTACACTTTTCTATATTTTTTATTTGTTTATTTTTATTGTATTTTATTTTATTTTTTATTTCTACTGCAAAATGATTAAAAATACACTTGATGTAAAAAAACAGCATAAACCTTAAGAAATAACCGCAAGTTGCAACATGCAGAAGAAAATGTATACCAGTTTCTTATTGCCGCAAAATTCTTCGAAATAAAAAGAATAATGAAGAGTTAGACGAAGATTTAAAATTAATTGACATAGAAAATTATGACAAAAAATTGTTAACATAAATGTTATATAAATTTTGTCCAGAGAACTTGCTGCCTTTATCTTTCCGAGCATTTAACAGTAAAACAAGTAAATCATTTGGAAGTTGCAGTACATAAGATGTCCAAGAAAAACAGGTTTACATTTAGCTTGAAATGAGCGCTTGAACGTTTAAAAACCTCAAAAAAGTTTAAAAACCATTTTTTATTTTTTAAATAAATTTAAGAGCTTTTAGAAATGAAGTTTAGCAAATTCTTTGATAATAAAATTATTTATTTTTTAGTCAGTATAGCATTTTAATTGAAGAACGATGTGTATGCTAAAACCTCGGCACAACTCGAAGCAATTTAATTTGTATACTCTGGAATATTGAAACTTCTTATAATTTACTTACAAGAAAATCACACTGAATTTTGTAATTTTTTTTTCTTTTTTACTGTTTACAATTTTCTTATAATTATTGACATTTTGCTTACATTTCTGTAGTTACTCTACTGTTAACGTTCCGCCTACGCTAAAAATTAATGTACAGAGTTTATGATATCAGTGTTTATGTGCGATGACAAAGTAATCAACACGCGTTATCTTCGTGTTTAAGTTTCTGTTAAAACATTTTTTTTTGCAAATATTAAGAGCACATGGATGTTTACTATTTCATTAAAAATTTAATTAAACATTACAGGTATTTTGTTTAAATACAATTAAATATCGTACAATATTCTATTTATTACAATAACAAAAAAATTCAATTATATATTATTTTATATTAAATAACAAGAAATAAGTTATTTTTCCTACTTTACGAGACGTTGGGTCGCCCTTTTAAATGATAAAAAAAGATTTTTAAATTTTCAACATTTACAATTCAGTCTTTAGTCAAATTTCTCTGATTACCAAAGGACTCTTAGCCTCAGGTTTCTTATTAGAAAACATAGTGTGTTAAGAGACATAAGAACAAGGCAAAAAAAAAAATACAAAAATTCATTTCGTATGCGTAATCGCTTGCGACACATAAAATTACACGAACAGTTTTATGCGTTATCAAAATAAATGAAATACATTTAATTGGGAATTGAAAGTTAAGCATTAAAAAAATTCAACAAAAAGGTATCCTGATTGAGGTCTAAATAGACTAGTAGACGCTTGTAATGCAGCTGCAGCAAAGTGACTGCATTAGAACTATTTTATTTTGTTTTTTATTCAGGCTGATCAAATACAAATTGCCGTCATTCACGAGTAGTAGTGGTTCATCGTTCTGATGCGCTGAGGTTACGCCAAATAAAAGAACCGAACTAAAAAATTTAACAGCACAAAAATGCAAGTCATGTCTACGCGCGGCTCTTAAAGTGGGAATCTTTTAAATCTTGGCCACGCAACTGTTATGAAAAGGAAGCGCGCTGTGCAATAAAATTAAATCAGTGCAACGCGCATGCGTACGTGACGAAAGGGTTCATAAAAAAAGAAGAACAATCAACAATTCTTTGAATATAAGTTTAGATCCGCTTCGGCATGCAATTAGAATGAGTTGAAGATATTTTTTTAAGCAGACATACTGGGGATGACTCAGGTTAGTGGACAGACATTAAGGATCGTGCAGGTTGAATAATAGGTACAAAAGGTTTGAAAAGTACCACTTTTTCATATTTCGTATTTTTTGTATGGACAATCCTAGAACGAATTCATATATTTGACCATCTAGAGATCAATTAGGAAGATATGAAAACTATTTTCAGCACAGTTCCATTTTTGTATTTTTTTTTCTGGGGGCTCCCAGACGGGTGCCAGATAGGGAATAGGTGTGTTTGAAGGTGGTATGACATAACGTCCTTATGTCCGTTGACGTAATGGCATCCCACGGTATTTAAAAGATATGTTGAAGGCGAAAAAATAAACATTTGACATCTCTAGGTGTCAATTTGAAGAAGATATAAAGTATATTCCATGATTTTTTATTTTTTATGTTTTTTTTATAGTGCGAAGGGTGACAGATGTGAATAATAGTGCCATCTCATACCCATCTCATACATTTGACACTTCTTAGAGTTAGGTAAGGTTATGTTAAGGTGGCGGCCGGTCAAAGACCGGCCCACATAGACCAGATATTTGGTCCGTTGTAATACTATAGGGGATCTACTCCTCCTGTACTAAGCACTGTCGTGAAACCACCCTGAACTAATAATAAAAAGTAGTAGACGCTTAACGTTTACCTCCTCAAGACCCCTGAGATCATCAAAAAGCGGCTACCTATATGCTTCTGTCTTCAGCGGGTAAAAGCGGGACATGAACAGATGAGATGCGATACCAACTCCTCCTCTTCCTCATCTCTGCAACTCCTGCAGAAATCATTCGCATGTACCCCATTCTAAGAGCAGTGTCTTGTTACAACGCCTATCAGAATGGAGAGATATTTCCCCGCCATTTGAGTGAGCTTCATCGTTTGTTTTTCAGTAAAACTAGGCCACATCTGCCTAGCTGTGTTAGTGGTGGTGCTAAGTTTCCATCTGAAATTAGCCAACTCTGTGGCATGTTGCCTTAGAGCCAGCTTGAAGTAGCAAGTGGCATGCCTAATGTTTCCATATCTGGCAGAAGCGTTGCCGCTGTACCTTTCCTAGCGAGCTCAGCCGTTCTACAATTTCCCGGAATGTCCCTATGCCCTGGTACCCAGACCAGGTGAATGTCGAACTTATCGGCCATCTCATTAAGATACGAGCGACATTAAAGGGCGGTTGGTGATGTTAGGAACACTCCTGCAAGGGATTTAATAGCTACTTGGCTGTCCGTAAAAATGTAGATATCTATAGTTGATATATATCTCACTATACCTCAGCCATTCCATAGCTCTATTAATAGCCATTATTTCAGCCTGGAGCACGCTGCAATGATCTGGCAGTCTAAATGAGGTTCTGATGTCCAGATCCGTTGAAAAGACGCCTTCTCCAACTTTACTGTCAATTTTTGAGCCGTCAGTAAAAATATGCGCGCCAACCTGTGGCTACATGTTGTAACTTCACTGTCGAAGCGAACATCGAAGCGAAGTTTTCGATCTGGCAGTATGTTGTAACATTTTCGTTCGACAGGCCGGGCTTGCTTTATATTTGCTGAAGACCTCAGTACAAAACTGTGCTTAGGCAAGGAGTTAGAAGAGAGCATATGAGTAAAATACTAATTGATTTTTACCTTAAAAAAGAGCTGTTCTTCACTTACTCAAACCAATCTTTCTGACTGGATATTTTCTATGACTACTGGAATTCATAAGACGTGTGCAGCTCTTTTTCGTACTGTCTAAAAATAAAAATAAAAATCTGCAGTTTATAGTTTATCTTCATACACCCACCTCTTGTGGCCAAACAAATCCTTTATGAGTCTTTTGCAAAAAGTCTAAGCAACACAATCAATAAATCCGTTCTAAGCTCAAAGTCGAACATAAATAATCCTAAAGTGGAAAAATTTAAGCAAAAAAATTCATTTAAATTTGTTTGTATGGCGGTTCGGTGAATGAGAACACATTCACCTGGTTGCAACAATGCAAATAAATGCAGGCAACAACGACATATTTTTGGCCTGCAATATGGCTTAAGTAAACATAAGGCAGCAGCAACAATAGCAACAACAATAACAACAACTATAACAACAATGACTTAAGACCATTACTCATGCGCGATTATACAATAAATCAACGCGACGCGACGTGTTGGCAATAATTTTGCTCATTTAGAAGCGACTATTGAGCACAAAATGACAACAAAGCAACAACAACAACAGCAACATTTAATAAGAACAGCAATTGCTGCTGCTCTTAAGCTACAGTATGTTTATGCAATGCGGCCGAAAACAATGAGAATGTCGACAACAACGTCAACGTCAGCAACAATTGGTTAAAACTCATAATAAGACGATAAAAACACAGCGAGAAGAACAAATAAATAAAATAAAAATGTATCTAGATACTAAAGCTAAGCTATATGCATATAAAACTGCAAATGAAACGCTTGAACAACGCTCGAAATTCGTGCTTTTAAACAGTCGCACACCACCTCCGCCGACTGGGCACTTGTTGCACGTTCTTTTCTTGGTTTTGTTACTGCTACGTGCAGCTGAAAATGTGTCTAGATACTCGCCATTAGCGGTAGTTGTTTCTGTATGTTTGTTTTTCTTTTTTTTTTTCATTGTCATCACGACTTAATTGTTACGCACTTTCGAGTGTAACGACATAACGTAAACGATGTATTTCGATGACTTCAACGGCAGCAGCCAAGAAGATTTGGCTCAGATCGAGAGCTGCATCAGTGGCATTGAAGCAGCCTGTTTTGTGCTGTTTAAAGCGCGGGTGGCTTAAGTCGTTCCATATAAAAATGGTCAAATACAGCAGCTATTGTATCTAGATACAGGTTCAAGTGTAGCCCCAGCCAACTTTGGCAATTTTTTGCTTAAAAGATACCCACAAATATGTAGCACCCTGTTTGCCGCACATCATTACGGTTCAGCGCGATTCGCTCGACCGACATCGAAACGCCAATGAAAAGGCCAACTTTTGCATATTTGCACATGTGCAGCTCGTTATTGTTTGCCAATTTTTTCCACTATATCTTCTTCTTCCTCTTCTTGTGCTTATTCTGATATCTACCACTTTTGCCAAGAATATTCATTGATTCCGTAACTCACGAAATGTTTGTAAATATTTTTTTTTTAATTTTTAATTTTTGTGCATTTTTGGTATCTCATTTTTGGTTGCTATCTTAAGCGTTTGACTTTTGAAAATGTTTTTTTTTTCTATTTGTGATTTTTGTGGAATCGTTATAGTTATTGGTTATGCTGTTGGTATAGAATTTCAAGCAAGTTTGTTATGCTTGTTGGCGCTTATTATGGGAAAATAAAAAATATTAGAAAAAAAATTAACAAAAATTTTCCATGTAAAAAATGTTCTAAGAAAAAGGTTACACATACAGCAGTTGAGAACAGAAATGAGAACATGTTTGAAATTCATGAATTTCTATGCGCAAAAAAAGTGCAATCACAAGGCAAATCGAAATATTTTCTTTCAGTTATTTGTTTTATTCAAGAAATTTATCTTATTCAAGTGTGCACCTCTCGACTATGGTATAAAAGGAGCTTATTTGCAAGGTCTTTTCTAAGCTCCTTTATTTTTTTCAGTTTTCATACATTTAAGTATATTTTCTATAAATTTCAACTAATTTTTGTATAATTTTATTTGATATATATATATATATGTTTCAAATCTTGAAGCCACAGATCTTCCAAGATCAACGCGGTTGTTTGCTTTTACACCAACCTTCTCCTTACTTTGTAAAATACCTTTTTAATTGGTTTTAGGTAAGGATATTGTGCTGATCAGTTAATTAATTAAAATTTTTGTCCAGTCAACTATTTCCATAAATGTTTCGGGTCGTTTTATAGATAAAATCTAAACTCCTCTTTAAAGTATTTAAACAAGAGTTGAAAAACGGGTCTCTAAGTTGTTCAGATTTTTTTTTACCATTTATTTTAGGCACAAGTTCTTTGTAAAGAAACTCCAATCCATAACATTTCTTCCTTAATAATTCACCGTCTGCCAAATTTTGATTTTTCTAATCATCTGATATACAGATGATGACTAATTTTAGAGCTTACTCATTTAGAATCGATTTCATATATAGCCCGTAGTACGAAAATTATATAGGAAGTAAAATGAACAGTCCAATTCTAGCAAAGTGACAATTCCCAGCAAAAAATTTCAATGCTTTTCAATTTCAATTACTTGTATGCATGTAAAGAGCACTTAATTCTCCTTGCAAATAGTGCTGTTTGTATTGCGCTATATTTGCAGCACTTTCCGTGCTTATAAAAAAGTATAGCAGTGAGGGGACTGCCGACCAAAGCGAAAACCTATATATAAAATATTAGTATTCCCTGGAAGACGTTGTCCTGCCACAACCGCCTTACTGCTATATAAGAATTTTCATGCAAATATAGGGTTTCGGACTATCTTACATGTAGGATGGATTTGACAGGACGGACGGATATGTAGGATGTGTGAAATGCTCTGATCTTGTTCTTCTCTGTGCGTCCTTGTTTGTAGATTTCCTTGGTAATTGTTGTTGACGCAGTTAGCTAGAAATTTTTTGTAGACGTTGTGAACTCTAATGGTGTAGCTACAGTCGGCATATGAAATTAGAATTATTTTTGTTAAGAGCTTATAACAATTTATTAAATTTTTTATATATTAGTGAAACTATTTCTTTTAAGCAAAAGTGTTACCATATCAAAAATACATATAATTAAAGTAATTTATTTAAATTATTTCATTATTGAATTAATTTAAAAAATTAAAGCTTATTTATATCTATTTATATAATAACACTAACACAATATACATGTTCACCATATCTATATTGCGTTGTGTATGAAAAATAGAATATTCTAAAATTAAGAAATATCTATAGCATATAAATTTTATATAATTCATTTAAGAAATTGATGCTAAACATTGAATGATATAGTTTTTTTTCAATGTATATGTAGAGCTGCTGTAGGTTCACTGGCCGTGAAGTCTATTTTGATGCCACCACTCATAGTACAACTAGACAAGATAGTGTTAGGGCTGAATGTGTTCTCTCTCTTAGTCGCAACTGTCAAACTCAGCCATTTTGGTATTTTGGCCAATTTCTGCTTTCATTTTGCATTCTCATTGGTTGCAGATTTTGTATGAAATGTCAACTTCGTTTTGACAGTTTCGGTCACCGGCTCTCCGCCCTAACACTACCTTGTCTAATTTTGCCATTCCACCACTTGAGATTTTGCTACCAGGCAAACAGCAAACATAGCAAAATTCGGTTTATTTTCTGACGCCGATTTGTTCATCCCCTCTAACGTTGCGCAACCGCTCTGAACCTTTCCATTCTCACTGCGTTGTTGTTGTTGTAGATTTGCCATGTAATTGTTGTTGTACAGTTAGCTGGAATTTTTTTAGATTTTTTTTGTAGCTATAGTCGGCATATGACAACAGATTTATTTGAGATAAGAGTTTAAATCAATTTTTGAAATTTTGTATAAATGACTGAAAGTATTTCTTTTAACTAAATGTACTACCATAACAAAAATGTATACATATAATTCATATAATTTTTTTAAATTATTTCATTATTGAATTAATTTAAAAATTTAAATCTTATTTATATCTTTTTATATAAAAACACAATATACATGCATATAAATTGAAAAAAAACTAAATCATTCAATGTTTCGCAGCGGAGAAAAGGGAGGGAAAAAAACGATGTGTCAGCAGAGGAACTTATTGATGGTTGCTTGCTACATTTGCTGAGTGCCTTGTAGTCAAGATCCAAGAGCGTCATTTGAAAACCTACTCGATGTCTGTATTGATGACGAGAGTTACTCGCAAAATGACGATGACGATGACGCAAACCAAAGATTTACCCTCTATCAAAATCGTTCAACGAGCCTAAAGAAGTTTTCACTTAAAAAAAATAACGACAGCGCTTGAGTTTGTGTGTGCGTGGGCCAACGATATCCCGGTGCATCAGCAAGTGCAGCAAAGTTAAATTGACTTTCTTTGCTGGTGAACGTCCTCCAAGTGCCACCACCAGCAGCACAAGTAAGTGCTTTAGACATGCTGAAATGGTGCTTCTGAAATATTGGAGAGTTGACCAGTCAATTGAATTGTGCTTCACTTGCTGGTGCTGCTCGTGGCACCTCTCGGAGAACGTCGACAAGCAAAAGAATCAGGAAATTTTTGTGCTGCTGGTGATGGCACTTGGAGGATGTTGGCTAGCAACAAATTTTGCACTGCACGCACACACGCACTCACAAACTCCAGCACTTTCGTTATTTTTTTTTCATTAATTTGCTATTTTTTAAGTTTTTTAAGTTTACAATATTACAAGTTTACGAAATATGTTGCAAGTACAAGCACTCGAATTAAAAATGTTGCAATTTGATAAAATGCAAATTAAATAAAATATTTGCGCTAAAACACGACCGAAATGTGAAACTTCAAAATTTGCAATTGTCAAAATTTCATCGTCCATTTGACACAGCAAAAAAGACAAATTTATTTCAACACACACAAATTTTCTTCAACCCGATATTTTCTATCCTACCACGACTGAAAAGTTTCCTTTTGACCACACCCTTTATGAAAAAATTTATTAATAAAACAATGATAGTTGGCAACTTTGAAAAAACTGACGCAGTGGTGAATATAGCCACTGATAAATACAACAAGTGTGAAAATTGTCAAACTTTGTTTGACCATATGTATTAAATAAGAGCATGCATGCAATTATTTGAATGTTTAACATATTCCTTTATCACAACTTAAAGATTAAAATGTTAAAATACTCAATCCATACATTATTTTTCTTGTTTGCAAACGAAGTTCCAGCAGAAAAAAGCAGTAAAAGAAGAAGATTGTTCCATTTTTAAATCTCACCATGAATAGCGGCTGTTTGAGTAAAAGCAAATTTATCAAAAATGTTGACAAATACAACAACTGAAGAAATTGCCAAACTTTTAAAGCATATATAGACAAATATAAAGCGAATTAATAAAAAGTTTTCTTTGCAAACATCTTATTGCAACCTAACTTAAGTATTTATATACTAACAAACAGATTATATGCATTAATTTCAGGAGTTGCCAAGTGATTTCTTTGTGAGCTTGCGGCCGATTAAGAACAAGAGTGACGATCATTGTTGATTTTTTTATGCGCAAATACATGCAATCATTTCTGAGGTTATGTTTCCTAATTATCCTATCTTGCTATCTTTTCTGTCTGTATTGATGACGAGAGTTCCTCGGAAAAATACGATGACGCAAACCAAAGATTTACCCTCTACCAAAATCGTTCAACGCGCCTAAAGAAGTTTTCACTTCAAAAATACACATTACTCAGGAACGCTTCTAAAGGTTTACTAAAGATAAATCAGTTTCACTGATTCCAAAACAAAAAAAAAAATTATTCTTAAACTTTACTATGTACAGCTTTGCTAAACTCCAAATCCCTTAGCAAACTTATCCTAGCAATTAAAACCCCTAGCCAATGTATTCAAAAATTAATACTTGAACTTTTTATATTAATTCAAAAGAACGTTTAAGAAAATTAATTACCTCTGGAGCACACCTTTACATTATACACTACGTATAATTATATTACATTAAAAACATTAAACATCACTACATTAAAACAAATAACATCCCTCCAGGAAATGTTAGCATACCCGGATGTAACCTGGAAACATTCCTTTGAATGTAGGAAGCATTCCCCTTTGTTGCACACTCCATTGCTTTTTTTACATAGCATGTTATTAAAGGGAAACATTCCTCTCCGCCGTCTTAAAAAGTGAATTGGAAGCAGTCCTCTCCCTGTTCTGAAATTTGATGTGGAAACATTCCTCTCCCTTGTTATGAAAATGCCCGGCCAGGATTCGAACCCGGGACCCCTGAGCGACAGTCAAGCGCGCTACCACTAGACTATCGAGGCCACCCAGTAAAACATATTTTTTTTTAAGACAGTAAACATGAATTCTATAATAAGCTGCTAGGAAACAATGATATTAGTATTTTCCATTGTCATTGCTTCACATGAGCCGTTGTATACCAATTGGCTTATACAACGGTCCGAAGGTTAAATGTTTCCTACATAATAACCTTTATTCTAAGATAGATCTGCAGAACAACGATAGATCAGGTCTCCTCATCATTGATGGATGACTGTCCCCGCTCTTCAAGTTATGTTGGATTGGAGACTGATCTATCGTTGTTCTGCAGACCTATCTTAGAATAAAGGTTATTATGTAGAAAACATTTAACCTTCGGATCGTTGTATAAGCCAATTGGTATACAACGGGTCATGCTTCTTAGTTTTCTGAAAACGGCTTTTAATTAAGTCTTAATTAGGATAACGACGTTCCATAAGTAGGATTGAGGTTAACCCGGTTTTACTGAGAAACCAATGGTTGTTTTTTAACCTAGTCATGTACAATTCGAGTGGCTGAAGGTGTCACAGTCAAATATAAATGTTCTAAGAACTTTTGGTCTGTAAGACGGGATGTTGAAGAGCCTTGTCAGGTGGAGCCTTGAGCCCAGGTATTGACTGTCGTATGGGTTAGGCCCACGTGGGGTATTCAAAGCGCTCTGGCTGTGGTTAGGCCAGAAAGGCCGGTGTGAGTTACAATTAAGTTGAACTCGGGCTGGTGATTCCCTTAAATTACTAAGAGAATGATGGTAGATTGAATCTCGCTAATTTCAAACAGTAAATGTTAGGAAGGTAAGCAACTAATCGATGCTAATTTTAGTTTTAAAATTCACTACCAATATGTGGTTTCTAAATCCTATGCTATGCTAGGTTTCATAAAAAGAAATTCGCAGAGTTTTAAAGACCCAATGACCATTAAAGCTCTGTATGTGTCTTTAGTTCGTAGTACACTTGATTACTGTGCAATTATTTGGGATCCATATTACGCGGAACATTCTAATCGTATTGAAAAAATTCAAAAAAATTTTACAAAATATGCACTTAATAAAATGCATTGGCCTAATGGTCTCCCATCTTATGAGGCCAGACGTAAATTTCTTGGGTTGCAGTCTTTAAATGATAGACGTTCATATTTTGCATTACTATTTGTTCATAATGTTTTATCTGGTAAAATTAACTGTCAAAGTATTTGTAGTCTATTCGTTTTCGATCTTCCAACAAGAACTTTAAGAAATCATCGGTTATTTGATGACAGAGTTCATAGAACTAACTATGCTTTAAACGAACCTATTGCCAGATGCATACGTTTATGTAATAATTTTTCACCATTTCTCAATTTTAATCTTAGTCTTAATGAATTTCGTTTAAAACTATTTATACTATTTAATTAAGTTTAATTTTATTAATGAAATGATTAATTTAGCACGTAGTCTGTACTAGTCTGTAAGATTCTAAATCTGTAGACCGTATATAAATAAATAAATAAAAAACTACCGGATCAATATACTGTTACCTTTGGAATTTGAGTATAGGCGACGGGGAAACCTAAATAGTCTGAGTTGTGTCCACTGGGATTGAGGAACTTGATAATATGTTGACAGGCCTATGTAGTTGCCGCCTTAGTCTTCTTGTCAAGGAGTGATGACCCTTGATACGACGTGGATGATTATTGCGGCTAAAAAAGTAATGGGTTATATTATTGGTATTGATTACCGAGATAGCCCAAGGTTATTAAAATAACCAAGTCATGTACAAATTCGAGTAGCTAAAAGTGCCACGGCCATGTATTGCGTCAATCTGACGACATTGATAGATGGGGCTCTGTTGCATGTTGTTAGGGGAACCTTTCAAAGTGGTCTTTCTTGAATTCCGAAGGGGCGTTGGCCGACACTTCATATTTGTCCCAAGCATTGGAGCACCGTTGAATTAAGCCTTCGCGGCAGGGGTCAACGTTAAAAAACATAGTGGATTTCTGTCATTGCTTGACAATAAGCAAAAGTTTCCACATGCATTCCTGAAGAAGCGGTTTGAAAACAACATAAATTACCAATGAAATTCCAAAAGATATGATGGGTAATGTTTATTCATCACTTCCATATGTAATTCTTCCAATTTTTACAAGGAGGAAGCGGTTTGGAAACAACATAAATACAAAACTACCCTTAAGCTTGCAAAAGATACGGTACGAATGTTTCTTTATCACTTTTAAATAGAAGCCTTCCGATATTTCCTGGAGGGATTAAATACATATTTATACTATATCATAGGATACACACCTTTACGTTATGAATCATATGATTTTCTATTTTATTATATTATGCTAACTACTAGAATCTAACTCACTCACACTGTAATGTGTACTATTGCTGAATTACAAAGATATGATTATTATATTTTACTTTACTCCCACACTAATTAAGGAATATATTTCAATCAACCCAATCAACCATTGTGTAATAGTGTTTGGAGTAAGCTTACCTATAATGGAATAATAAAAGACTTTTACAAACATGTATTGAAAACACTTGTATACGTAATAAATTTACAAGTTGTGTTGTAAAATTGTATCGAAACATGATAAAAGTAAGCTTCTTATAATAATACTTGCAGTAAGTTTACTTGAAGTTTAATTAACAAGCGTTTTAAAAGCATGATAGGAAAATGCTTTCATAGGTAATAGTTTGACAACTTCCAAATTATTGTGGAATCTGGACACCCCAAGCATTAAAAATTACAATTGGAATAAGAAACAAAGTTCCATCACTAACAATTTAGATTGCCTTAGTGGCAATGTGTTTATCGATACTATATTATAGATAAATTTCCTATAAATTTAGATGTGATGGTCTTTCGTATGGATTAATTTTACTTAGACGATGAATTTGTGCTATTATGTTAACTGCGATTTTTTAAAAACAGGTGTTAAAAGCTAACAATAATACTTGCTTCCCAATATTTAGTAAATGTTTAATAATATTTTTATAACACTTTTTCCAATTTTTTATAAATAGTTGTAAAAAACTTACAATAGCACTTACTTCCAATTTAATAATAATAATTTTTTCAATAATAATTTGATAGCACTTTTTTCCAATTGCAAAGAAAGTATTGTAGAAAGTTTATTTACAGCACTTATATCCAATTGAATTGTAAACGATTGCGATAATATTACAGCAAGAAATATTTTTCCAACGGTTCCTTTTCGCTGGGGTTTGAACAGCGGTACTTTAAGTTATGGGCTACGTACTCTTCTAGTAGGCTACGGCCCCTTGCAATCACACATTTCCTTATATTTGATAAATGTTCAACAAACCATTCTGAACGATTTCAGTTGTAAATTTTTAAACACAACTAAAACTTCGTACCTTTTGCGAATAATGCGTACGGTCAACATGCAAATGAATTTTTTAGTAAATACTGCGAATGAATTGAAACAAATTACGAAGTTATTTCTACGAGAAATGGACGAATGTTAAGGAATGATATCCCTTATTAGTCGAAGATCATTCTTCGTAGCAACAGAAAGCAAGGTGCATTTAATTCAATAACGGATATAAACTTTGACCATAAGCAAATTTATGTTTGAAAGTCATTGTAAGCAAGTAGAAGACAAAGTAAATACATTTTATAAAAAAATTAATGTTTTCCAAAAAGTCGGCTTGTTTTTCTTTTATAAAATAATTAAAGTTGTATTTATTTTTAATTTTTCCTAAATTTAATTAAATGACAAACTACCCTGCAGCATTTAAATTTAAGAAAGTTTCATCGATCTAGGCGACAGCACGACAGCAAAGCTTCTAATTCAAAAGCGAAAGAAAAAATTAGGAAATTAAATAAAGTAGGCCAATTTTCGATCAAGAACTAATTTTTGAAAAAATCGTGTATCATAATAAGCAAACGATTTTTAATTAAAATTTGTTATAGTCAAAGGTTTTTGTAACATAAACGTAAATAGGAAACTCGATTTGAAACAACCATTTTATACTTCTTAAAATTCACTTTATTTAGTTTGAGAATTCACCCAGTTTGAGAATTTTCTGGAATTTTTTTGCGTCACGTGCTTATATTAATCTTGAATTCAGAATCAAACTTTGCACACTGTTAAATATCTTGGAGTTATGGAATTATGAATTAAAAAAACTAAATTTTTTAAATCATTCAGATAATCGGTAGGTTTCCGTTCTCGATTGTAGGAACTTGCAAGCTGTTAAAACTTATTCATGTTGGAAAAGGAAATAAGTAGATTGGTGTCAATGCGGTGTGAGATCCGGTGAAAAATATCTCCCTTAGCACACGGGGAATATTTCAAGAAAGGGACAACTCAAATTTTTAATTTTTGCGAATGATATGGATTTTACCTTCTAAATCCAAATCTGAAAAATTTCAGTCCGCTCGAAATTGGTTTAGGAGTTAAAGGCTTCCAATGTTAAAAAATGGCCTAAGAATTTAGTTTTTTTTTTCAGTTTTCCAACAAAAAAAAATATTGTTTAATATTAGGAAATGTTTGTATTCTAATTTTGAAAGTTGAAAAATTGTGGGCTCAATAGTAACTAATGCGATTTCATTTATGGATATAGGCTTTAAATTATTTAATTTATTAAACTTTTAAAAATATTTACTTTAGCATAAAATTACTAAAGTACATTACATGAAAAAAAAAATTAAATAAAATTTTTAAATATTTCGGACAAGATACGAGAAAGATTTTTACACTATCTTTAAAATATACTAGATTTTCTTATGTGTACAAGCGTGTGTCAACCAGTGTAGTGTGTGTATAATATTTACAAAATCAGTACCAAAAATAGTAGTATATATAATTATAAAGGTTACATTTTGTTTATGTTCATTCTATATTCCTTTATGCCTTTGCCCAACAAATCCTGCGGACGCCCATGAAGAAGCTATCTTTCATCGTGATTCAATAGAATTTAGTCCTAAGAGCAATAAATGATTATCATATGGCGGCAAAGGGTCTTGAAAGTTGATTGACCTCAGTGCAAACCTGGTGAAATTTTTTTGTTGTTTTTTCAGTCTAAAAGAGGTTGTTTAGACCTTAACTCTTATTAGTTATGTATTCTACTACTTAAGCTAAACTAAAAGTTTTTAAGTACCTTTTTTTATGTTACTGCCTTACCGACTGCTTCGAGTATCGCTGGTCCTTCGGCTTATCCGAACGATGGTGATGCTGGTCGTCTTCTTATTGGCATTGTCATCGAAGCAGCTCCATTTTTTATTCCTCCAAATTATATTAGAAAATCCTGAAAAAAGTAAGAAATTGTTAATGTTAAAAGCTGAATACATATTTACATAAATAAAACTCTTTTGATTTCTTTTACTTACTAACCTTCTTGTTTCCATTCCTGCGTATAAAATTGTGTGAGCACATATTGCGCCAGAATTTTATACACCTAGGCTTACCTTTTGTCCACAGAGGCACTAAAGCAAATTATTTGCACCAGCATTTACAGATTCCAAAAGCGAATTGTACAGAGGTAGTGGCTCCAAATTATAGAGGCATATTCAAGCCTAAGCCTCACAAAAGCAGTGAACAACATTTTAAGACTAAATAGATCCAAGAGTTCTTTATTGTGTCCTCGAATGAAAGCAGGTAAAGAGTGTGTTTTAGGTATTAGAAAATTTACATGGTCAATGAATGAAAATTTTGAGTCAAACACAATCCCCAGCTCAGGATAAAAAACCGTTTGAACTGTTGATTCAGATAAATGATACGAAGTGCAAATTGTATTTTAAGAAAGTTTGGAGAGTGTGAGAACATTTAGCAAAATTTAAAGGAAGACCATTAGCAACACCATTAGCATACTAGAAACATCACTTTGCATATAAGCAACATCTGCTGAACATGATATATTTTTAAATAGTTTTCGGTCAAGAGAAAGCGAGAGTCTTTTATAAGTTTAGAAATAGCATTTACAAATAAAATTAAATGTATGTATGAACTGGTATTTTTGTTTCTTTTTAATAAAAAAAATTATTTGTAAAAACTTAAATTTTCATATTAATCACCAGGATTTCGATGACATGTCATCTTTTTTCTGCTGCTTCTAAGACATTTCCTGCTTATTTAAGACGTCTATTTATGTTTCCTAAATTCCAAATATGAAAAGTTTTTAGTACATTTTTTCATTTTTCATCGTTTTAAGTTTTCATGTAATTTTAACTAGATTTAGGGCATTTTTTGGTAATTTTTTGAAATTTTTAAGTTATTTTATTGTCATTTTTGGCTTTTTTTTTATTTATAGATCATTTTTCGGTTTTTAGGTCATTTAAGTGTAATATGTTAATATTTTTTCTGTTTTTTTTTCGTATTAAAAAATGGCAAAATGCAAATTTTTAAACATATTTCTTTATTACAAGAGTCCCTTCAACATTACCTCTCGTCAAAGGAGTAGCTTTGTTTATAGACTGCGATGAAAAAAGCTCTGCGCGTGGTGAAACTGACGAAAGGGTATGTAGAAAAATGAAACAAGTGTTAGATAAAAACTCAGGATATGCTAGTATAAAATAAATGTTCATTAAGTAATGTTTTATTTTTAAGGTTGAATTTTTTATGTAATTGTTTGCATTTTTTAGGTAATTTTTGTCAGTTTTGAGGTAATTTTCGTCATTTTTTAGGTCATTTTTTGCAGGTTTTTAGTTTACAACCAGTTTCGATTTCGTTTTCGGTTTCGGTTTCGGTATCAGCCGAATATTATACAACTGCCGAATATTCAGTATCGGTCGGACACTACATACATATATTGAATCCTGTGCAAATGTAATGTCATTGACTTAAACATTTTACAGTTAATTTGCTAACGAAAATTGAATTGGGGTGACTTATGGCATTTTCGTTTCTCGAAAAAATGTTCCATTATTTTTACCTTCTCTCTGCCATCTTTGAAAATTCTACATTTTTTCTACTTTTGAGGTCAATATTTTCGAGAAAAGAACAAGAATCAATTTTAGAGGTCACTAGTTTTTCCTCAAGAGGACAGAATTTCCAAAAAGGGCAAGAAACGCCATTAGTTTTATAAAAACAAAAAATTTTTATTTTGACTTCTTTCTCTTCAACTCTGAACCATCTTTATGTCATTAATGTAGGCTAATTGGCTAATTAGATCACATATTACTCGTCAGATTAGGTATAACGTCTTATTTCCTCTCGTATCCCGCCTACTTTTTTCATCATGCTCGGACACGATCCTATCCACCCCTATACTCAATTTCAATACCCTAGTCCCAACATTAACTGAGATACGGAATTTTATTAATAGTCAAATGACCCTTTGTCAAGTCCCGCCCTTTTTCACATTTTGCTTGGAAAAGAGCCTGTAGCAAGTATTCTACAAGTTTTATTTAATTATGTCTATTTTATTTAATGCTCCCAAGAAATAGAATTTTCTACATTTCAATTGGTTTTTTCTAGATTACAAATTGAAGCGTTATTATTCATCGAATTGGCCAATAAAGCTCTATTCTCTTGATAAGAAAAATATGGTAACTTCAAATTCAAAACAAAAAAACAAAACAATGTCAAGTCCTTGATTGGACGACAGAAACTCCACAAATATTATCTCTTCACAAATAAAACAAGCACTGCATAAAAATAAAACATTACCAAAGAAAAATATCAAGTCAATGCACAAATAATCATCTAAGAAGCTCTGACAACAACTTCACTTGGAAAAAAATCAAAGTTTAACAACAGTCTTAACGAGTCGTCAAACAGTCCAAATATGACAACAATACGTGTCCTTTCAGCTAGGCGCGAAGAAAAGAACAGAAATCGAAATGTTTAAATATGTATTTAAATTCAGTGTTAAGCAAGTTTTTCACACCACATTTTGTTGAGGATTTCCTTATCTGCACAGTAGTCACGTATGGCGATAAATGCGATGTTGACAACAACAACAACACCAACAACATGATGAGCACAATATTTAAATAGCAGCAGCAACAGCATCAAAATGTTGTTTAGCACTTGCCACATTCGTATTGCTACAAATAATTGCAGAAGAATTGCACGTAAAATCCAACAATCAACGGAGGAGTGTAGAAAAGAGAAAAAGACATATAAAATGCTAATCCAAGCAAAACAGAAAAGCATGATTTACAACAACACTAACATCTCAAAGAAATGCATGAATGGGAAAAAGATATTAACGCGTCCTTCAACACGCAAACATGTCGATTATTTTTATTTAAATTCAATGTCAACATCATCAGCAGCAATGTTGTCGCTGGCTTGTTTTTGTTTTCGTTGGTGTTGTTGTTGCTTGCTGCTGCCTTGAAATAAGGCGCAAATCCAATTTCGTTGCCGTCAATTCGCTTGACCAAAACGTAAACGGACAACATGTTCGCACCAATCTAGCCCTTGACGCTGCCCTAAACCGCGCTCCATTCCTCTGAATTCACACAGCCACTCACTCAGCATTCAACGCACCTTAGAGCATTTCGATGCTTGCAACACGCACACACACATACAGACACAAACATACAACCAAACGCAATCATCCTAGCTGCCAACAGTCGCACAACATGTCGACAATTGGCGTCGTTGATCTTGGCAGGAAGACAGCCAGCAGTCGTCAGCGACAGGAACTGCAGCAGCAGCAGCAGCAGCAGCAGCCGATGTTGTAGCGCCATATAGAATAGCTAGCCAGCAGATTGCAGCATATAGAAAACAAAACAACATCAACAGCAAAAAATGGTCAACCGTTCCTATATTTGTATTAAAAATATTTAATTCGAAGAATATTTTATCACCTCGTTGTTGTTGTTGTTGTGGTTGCATCAACTGCAAGATTCCACTGCGTCTACCTCAGTTAAACTTCACATGAAGCATACTCAAGCTGTCGCGAATATTTGATTTAAACGCACCTTCTTTGCCATGATTTGCAGTTTGCTTGTTTTTTTTCCTTCTTGCCTTTTCACAGAAGTTATTTTTATGAATTCTATTTTTTCCTTGTCGACAACATTTTAATTCATCATCAGCTGCATGTTTAACCCTTGTGTCAACACCCGAAAAATTGTACATCACCGAACACCCGGATACCGGGGTATGCCAGTGTATTTTGTATTAAAATAATATGAATGTGCAACATATTATGCGTTTTTTTGTTAAAATTTTGTGAATTTAATCCTATAAACCGGTTTTTTATGCAGGAAATATGCATGTGTTGCCAGATTTTTTCTAAAAACTAAATTTAAAATAAAAATTTTACAGGGAAATAATTTAGCTTCAAAAACGAAAAGATTTTTTGATTAAGTAAGCAGAAACTATTTTACACAGTAAATATATGTTTGTTGGTTTTTTTTTCTCTGGTCGTTTTTTATAATTGTTATGTCAAATAAACCAAAACCGACATATATTTTAATTTTTTCTGTCAGTTGTGAAATTTTAAAAAACTGTTATTTGCAGTACTAGGTGTTTTTAAAAACTACGCTTATGTCTGAAAAACAGTAACTTACAAAAATATGGCAATACTGGAAATATAGTAACGCATTTTTATTTTTGTTTTGTTTTTTTGTTGTTTTGATAATCAGGGCTCTCATCACGTATGACGATCGTTTGGCTATTTTTCTGGTTGGAAATAGTAGAAGGCTTTTTCTGCAACAATTGAGTGAGGAATTAGCCATGCCAGAAATTGTAAAACGATCACAAAGTGTTCAAATCACTCGCAACTTTTCTTCGCGCAGTTTCATTGCAGAAATACTGGGTGAAGATCTTCCAGGAAGCCCTCAAGAAGAAAGCGGCGCTTCTGGTAGGATCACACGTAAAGGCAACTGCTACTTATGCCCCAGGAAGAGGCCGACACGAAAAGCTTGCATTATGTGTAAAAAACCTGTTTGTATAGAAACTTCCATTGACACCACGCAATGCAAAAGAGGTCTTAGATAAAATAACATTTATTTTTAATGATTACATTACATTAACTTCTTTATCATAATAATAATTTCAATTAATAATTTAGTTTTTTTTTTATAAATGAATTAAAAATGTATGTTCAAATAGCACAAAAATGGTTTTCTTCATTTTTTAAAGAAGAATTTTCATACATTTTTCAAGGCATACCCAGGTATCCGGGTGTTGCTTAAAGGGGTACATCGCAATAACTGGTGATAACTTTCGTTCCACGGCAGATATTAACTTCATATTTGATAAAATTTGATAAAAAACAATATTTTGGATACATTCCGAAAATTTGAAGTCATTCCGGCTACTAGAACCCAATATATGGCAATTTGAATATGAAAAACATACCCGGGTATGCGGGTGTTGACACAAGGGTTAATATTGTCAATGTGCTTAGTCTAGAAGCCTGACATGTTTGGGATATTAATAAAAGCTTATACAAATAAAGGTTACAAATAAATACCAACATTTGGACTAAACCTGAATACAAAAAATCCTTTGTGCGTCTGTTTGTTAACGCAAAACTTTTGATTGACTTTAATAATTGAAGCCATATTTGCACAATACAATTCTTTAGTTTACCGGATTGCTTATAGCTATGTAAGGATTCTATGCAGCGAACGCAAGAGAAACGCAAAAGAAAAATTGAAAAGAATTTGAAAACAAAGCAAAACTATAACATATAATAACTTTTTTCTAATAATAGCATTTATTTCTTATGTTTTATTTTGTTGTTGTTCCAAAAACACCGTCATCTCAAATGTGGCTTTCGATTAACATTCCCGCGCATTGCATTGAACTTCACTTTTTTTAAGCTTCGTTATTTTTAATTTAGAAGTCGTATAGATTTTAGAACTATATTTAGAAAGCTCAGGGGTTAGTTCTCACGAAATTCGAAAAATTGAAACGATTAAATAATATCAAAGTTAATTTTTTTGTGCTTTATCAGTTCATCATGGTAAGTACGTGTAAAAATGTATCGAACTTTACGCGAAGTTTTACAAAAGCAAAAGTAGTAAATAAAAAAAATATAAGTTTAAAATCATTGTTTCACAGGTTTTGATTAATTTTTTTGTTTTTGTATATTTGCAAAATAAACATCCTAAGAAAAAAAAAATTAGAAAGTGGCAAATGTCACACCATCGGCCGAAGTATTTATTTTTTATTTCATTTTTTGTAAAATAGCAAAATTAACGCCTGCCGAAAGAGCACGAAGATATCGGGAAAAAATAATTCTAGATAAGGAACGAAATGAAGAATATAAACGAAAAAACGATAAAAGTTACCTTTCTTTGACTTTGACATGATTTTTGCTTTTTGTTTTTACTAACTGACATTGCTTTTGAATAGAAATAGGAATAGGATGAAAAGAGGTGACATGCCTAAGAGGGTACTTTAGCGTGTACGAGCAAAAGCTAGAGAATATATCGGTGATAAAAGGGAATCAGTAAAAAACGCCATACTTCAAATGGACGATATTACAACTAGTACAATAACTTCAACTATATTGAATAAAAATATTTCTTTTCAAGATAGAGCAAAAAGGTATAGAAATCAGCGCAAAAAAAGAAATCATGACCTACAATTAGAAATCAAGGATTTAAAGAACAAAATTAAAAAATCCGAAAAATAAAACAAAAATACAAAAAAGATTCCAAAGAATAAAGGTAAAGCTACAAGAAATATCTAACAAAGTTGATAGTTTGACTTGTAAAGATTAAAAAGCAACTTAGGCTCATTTAAGACAGAAATATTATATATTTCTCTATAAAGAAAATCCATCTGCCCAGTTATGGCCTTTAAGATTTTAAGACGTTACAGGCTGAAGAAACTACTCAGTAATAAAAAAATGTGTCCGAATGTCGATGACTTTTTCATAAGAGATGATATAAGCAGAGCTTGTGCTGGAAAGAAGGAAACTGTCAGTCGTGGAAAAAAAAAGATATATGTGTGATACGATGAAAAACCTATACGAAATATTTAAAACAAAAAACAACAATGTTTGCTTCTCCTACGCATCGTTTACGAGACAAAAACCATTTTTTGTAAAAAAACCTTCCGTTTCTGACAGAAATAATACCTGTGCTTGCATGGGGCATGACAATATTGATTTTAAGGTTTCGAAACTATTCCAACAAAAAGCTGTTACTGAAAGAAAGCCTACACAGTTAACGAAAGAAATTATGTGTAATAGTGAGTCGGCTTTATATGCTTGGGGCTTATGAAAAAAATGCATGTTGAAAAAGAATTGCACAAACAAAATTGACAGTACATATGTATATATGCAAATGGTTTCAATGGGAGACAGTTACCGAAGAAAGATTAAATAAAAAAAATCCTCCCAGGATTAATATAATGTAAAAGTAATGAAAAAGGTGGAAAAAATTTCAACGTTGGATAAACTGATCTGAGAATTTCAGAAAGACATGCTGAAATTTAAAAACATTCATTTAATGTTAGAAATCTGTACAATGCATATAATTTTTGCAAAAATAATTTAAGCGAAACAGAAGTACTAATCCATGTGGACTTTTTCAAAAACTATTTGTGCAAACTTTCAGAAGAAGTGCAAATGCTTCACTTTGGTGCTTCCCGTAACCAAGCATCTCTCCATACGGGCCTAATTTTTTTTTAAAAGTTTGAAAAGGCCAATAAGCTTTTGCACAATTTCAGCAAACTTAAACCATGGACCTAGTGCTATTTGGGCCCATTTAGATTCAACATTTGATTATATGAAGGATTGTGCCCCAGAAATGTCGATGGTACACTTTTTTTCGGATGGCCATCATCTCAATATAAGCAAAAAAATATTTTTTTCTTTTTCTGTAATCGACTTTCAGAAAAAAATTTTGTTTGCGCAACGTGGTCATTTTTTGAAAAGTCGCATGGAAAAGGTGCAGCAGACAGTGTGGGTGGGAGCTGTCGTAAAGCGTACAGCAGATATCCTCGTTGCTCACTGACCAGACATAGCAGATGCAGAAAAGTTATATCACTCTCTTCAAGGCAAAATTGACGTGAAATTGTTTTACGTTTGCGCAAAAGAAATTTTCAATGTCAACAAAATATTGCCCAAAAATTTGCAGACCATTCAAGGTACGAGAGATATTCACCTAATAGTTACAAGATCCAGAGGTGAAATAGTGCACAAAAATCGCTCTTGCTTTTGCAATGCAAACTTTTGGGTGTCTGGAAAACTATGTAACTTTCATGAAGTGGAATCCAAAATCGTGAAAATAGGATTTAAAGAAAAAACAAAGTCTCGTAAACCAATATATACCAACGTTTATACGATGATTCTGATTAAAAAACTGTTAATTTAATTCAATTAATTAAAAGACAAAGAAGTCCATTTAAGTTGAAGAGAAAATTTCTGGTATTATAAAGATACTTTGTATTTACCTATTTTTTAATTTTTTTAAAATAGTAAAATTGTTTTTGTAAAACTTCCAGTTTGGTTTACATTATTTGGTTAAGCGCAACAAAATGTATTGAATGCCACAAAATGTATTGAACGTCACCCTGTTGTTTTTTCTGAAATTGCTGATTATTTAACACTTTTTATTATTCATTGTTGCAAGTCTACTACTTTGAAAATAACCTCTACGTTGATGTCTTTTTGGAGAAAAATTTTAATTTTTCCCATTAATATTATAAAATAAAAAGGTATTTTTGGTAAAAAATTATTATTTCTGTAATTGAAATATCGATTTATGCAAAAACTGATTTAATGGATTAAATAACTTAACAAACATCACAGTAAGCCTTAATTTACAACGTTTTTAAATTTTTGGTGAGTTTTTCCGAATATCTGCTGTGTGACGTTCAATTAAAAAATCGTATAAAAACCAAAGAAAAAATGATTTTTGCAGGGCTTAAAAACATCTAACAATTCTCCATTAATTTTCACTTTATCGATTACTACAACGGGAAAATTTAATAAACTTTAAAAACAAAACATGCAAACCGCTTTGTGTACGTTTTTTTTGCAATTGACCCACATACATTTCTTGAAAAACCCCCCAAAAACTTTTATTTATTGTATATAAAACAAAAAAAAAACGGCCAAGATTTGTTTTTTTTTCTTGTAAAATAATTTAAACTGAATCTGATAATTTTTACAAATCTTTCAAATGGCATAGCATTTATTAGCGAAAATTGTTCCAGTGTAAAAAAAAACAGAAATCTTAAAACTGCTTCTGCTATCAAAGTACAGGGGCTGCTACGATTTTTTTTAACAAAATTTTTTTTCCAAAATGTTGCTTTTTTATTTTGTAAAAAGTTTTAATTGCTTTTATAGCACTAAAAAGGTTATTTAAAAATTATTAAAATATATCTCCAATCAAAATACTTTAAGTCTATTTTCATATCTACTATAAAGCTGTTGGTGATGACCAGGCTTGGATTTTGATGACCTAAAAAACTGTAAAAAATTACCTAAAAAAATGACAAAAGATGACAAAAGGCAGAAAAAGACCTTAAAACTGACAAAAATGACCAAAAAAACGCAAACAATTACATAAAAAATTAACAAAAAGTAAAGCTTTAAAAATAATACATTGCTAAACTTAAAATGTATTTTATATTATTTTTATACAAAGCGTTACAGTATACTACAAGGTACAATTTTAAGTAATTAAAATTTAAGGAACGTCAGTTGTCTGGCAAAAAGTGTTTGTAAACAGGGGAACTTATTTCTACTTCTGCACTGACGAGAGAAACATATTTAAAAAACGATGTTCATCGGATTTAAGTTCCTATTCTAATTTCATAATATTAAAATTTGTGCCCCTAATATTTAAGCAGTATAGCATAAAAATAAAGTTAATAAAAACAAACATATCCTGAAAATTTACCTAACACTTGTTTCGTCTTTTTGCATACCCTTTCGTCAGTTTCATCATGCGCAAAGCTTGTTTTACGCCGAGGTCTATAAATGAAGCTAATCGCGAATAACGTTGTAAACGACATTTTTTGTAGTGCTTTGTTTTGCGAATACCTGTTAGAATCACTCTCTTATATTATATACAAACAGAACTGAGTAAGCACTTGAGCAGTTTGGGGTATTTTTTTCGCATACCCAAAAAAAAAAATTAATAAAAATAAATAAAAATGCTTGTAAAATGAAAAAAAAGTGAACAATTACAATTTTGTTAAAGCTACTCCCTTTTCGAGAGGTAATATTTTTGATTAAAGGGACTCTATTGTTAAAGGAATATGTTTAGAAATTGGCATTTTTACATTTTTTAGTACGAAAAAAAATTATTTTAAAATTACACTAAAATTACCTAAAAAACCGAAAAATGCTCTAAAAATTAAAAATGTCCAAAATTGTCAGTAAAATAACTTAAAAATCGCAAAAAATGACAAAAAAAAAATAACTAGTGAAAGTGACCTGAAAACGAAAACCGATGAAAAATGACGAACAAATTACCTAAAAACTTTTCATATTAGGAATTTAAGAAACATAAATGGATGTTCTAAATAACCAGGAAATGTCTTCGAAGCAGCAGAAAAAAGATGACATGTCATCGAAATCCTAGCCCTGGTGATGACTATAGCATTATTTTTTAATAAATCCAACATCATCTAAGGTACAAATTTTTTTATACAAGTCTGTTGAGGCGTCGAACGGTCGTGGGTGATGGCGGAAAAATTAAAAACAATAAAAACAATTTAAAACAATAATGCATATAATAGATTATAATGAGTTATAAACTATGTTTTATTGTTACCTTTTTACAAAAAGTACTTGACAATGTTTTGTGAACTGTGGTATTCTGTTGTATAAATTGTATAAACGTTGGGTTCACTATTAGTCGCGTAGTACTGTTAAATTTCTTCCTTCCGTCTTCATTTTTTGCGTGGGTGGGTCTTATTCGGAATTCTGTGTTAAAGTTCTTGAATTTGAGTTAATAATGTTGCTGTTAGTTCATTTCCTACAAAGCCGCGCGAGAGTCATTTAGCCAACCACCTTGGCGACTACAACGCCTTTCTTGCCACAACGGCGGGTAGAGTGAGGAACTGTTCAGTGACCACAATGTTACGAGGCCATGTAAGCAAAGGCCTTAGGGCAGAAAAACGCCAGACCAGCTAGTCTTAAATAAAAAGTGTATCGATCAAAAGCGAAACTATCGTCGGCTTACAGAAAAAAATTGTTAACTTATGCTTCGGAAACAAAGGTAATTTATGATTTGAAAGTTTTTGTTAAATCGAGTATTGAAGTTTTGGGAAATTTTTATATTATAATAGATTATAATGCATATTGTCTACACACTTAAAATTGCTGATCTTTGTTTGCATAATTTCAAGGTCAGTTCGCCGCAATATTTTCCTAGAAAGAAAAATTGTAAATCAATCCTTGACACATTTCTAGAAAAATATGCAAAATTTTTTAATAACCTTCATACCACAACGGTATGCATACACTGTATGACATATTCAGCCCTATCATGAATAATTTTTCACGCTGAATCGCAAAAGGGATTTTTCATTTTTAAGACAAAGCTCAAGAAAATTTTGGAAATTTCAAATGCAAATTCGTTCATCAACGGTTTATCAACAAATTTGCATTAAAAATTTCCAAAATGTTCTTGAGCTCTTTCTTAAAAATAAAAACTCCCTTTTCCGATTCCGCATGAAAAATTATACTTGATAGGGCTAGTTGTAAATTTTTGAACAAAAGACTTTTCAAAGTTCTTATAATTTGTATCTTTTAGAAAAATGTTATGTAAAATTTTTGTGCAATGCATAGATCCTTTGGCATTACGTCAGTTCAACATTATAATAACAATACTCTGTTTCTCCAACCGTAAGAAATATTTTATCGATTCTTTCTTTTCATATTTTATAATGCAGATAGCCAAATTTTTTGCTTACATCTTGTTTTTAGGCAAACAGTAGAGCAAAACATTCTTTGCTTATTTACACAAAAAAAAAAAAAAAAAATACTCTCTGGTGCAAATGTTCTATAAACTAAAATATTTTGTTCCTTGTTCGGACACCACATATATTTGAAAACGGATGTTTTTGAAATTGTTTGAAAAATTTGCTTGATTTTAATATAATTTTACTAATAATAACAGCTACTTTTACTTAAAAGCATTTGTTATATTAAATTCAGTTCAATCTAATTATGACTTTTAAATTCTCTATTTTTGCTTAACAATTCAATTTTTAATCTAAAAATTTTGATATTAGAATATTATCTTAAGATGAGCAAACGAAAAAACTTAATTTAGTTCATTGCAAATTATATTTACTCTACGTTTTTTAAGATCTGATGTATTTACTTTTTTTTTCTTACGTTTCAATTCTATGTTTTAAAATTCGAAGTGTACCGATTTTATCTCATGAAGATCTCGTAGATGCTATTAATAAGAGCAATTCCAAGTGAGTGCTACTATTGCACATGTGTTTGTTATGAATATCGAGAGCTATTTGTTATATTTGTAAATGGGCTTGTTTTTTACGTATGCTAGTAAGGTAATATTTAAGGTAGATTCTTCTTTGAAAACAGTCTCTGATCGACTGAATAGGCTTTTTAATTATTTTAGGCAATGATTCACATTTGTTAGACCGGTGTTCGGCTGATTGAGCTTTTTGAATTATGTTTAGACTATATTCGAACCTTATTCGGTCTTTGCTCGAGCCTTGTTTGGCCAATTTCAATTTTACTCGAGAAGCTTAGAGCAATTTAAAAAAATTTTGTGCAGAGTATCAAGCTTTAAAGAACGTATCTCATGCAAGGCAGAAATTATCTTTTACTTTTGATGCTTGCAAATTGTTTTGTAAAAACCAACATTTTTAATACCTGAAAGATTTGTCAGTTTAAATATTGCAAAGGTTTTTTGGTCACAAAATTTAAGATTTCAATGACAAAAATTTTCAAAAATGCACGCTCTGTATTAGTTCAGAAATTTGAGCATTTTTTTAAAAAAAAATATTTCTTTCTAAAAACGAAATTGATACCAAAAAAGTATGTTTCTGCTCTATTTGAAAACGCTTGTTTCGTAATTAGTAATTTTGCTTTCTTAAATAAAGTAAATAAGGAACGCATTCAGCAGTCAGCATCACTGAGTCGATTAAGCCATTTCCGTCTCTCCATCTCTCTGTCCATATTTCAGTGGACACGATCAGCCGTTACTTTGAAGCTGAAATTTGAAACATATGCTTCAAGCTTAAATTAAATGCAAAGTTTGAAGATAAGCCCAATCGAATGACAACCATATGTACCTGTCATACATATTGTCTTTATCAAAGCGGTAAAGTCTCTTTAAATACCACAAAATGTAATGAAATGACTTAAAATTTTGCACAAAAGCTTTAATAAAAAATAAAAACTAGGACTTTTAAAAATGTTTAAATCAGAAACAAACCAGAACTCTACCTTCCATACAAAGATTCCTCATAGAAAAGATGAAATTTATTCAAATTCCATACAAGTTAAGCATTTCAATTTTGTACGTAAGCTCTAATTTTCAATTTTCTCTCTAAGTATAAATTTTGGCAAAATCTAATGGAAAACATGCCTACCTCCCATACAAATTGACTTTATCACAATAGCAAATCCTTCATAGATCTTACAAAACTTAATAAATTCACTTCATATTTTGTACATAATTTTTGCTTTGTGAGATTTACTCTCAGTTGAGAATTTAGAAAAAATCAATAAAACCAACACCTATCTCCATTGCAAAGTGATATTTTCAATATAATAAAACCATCATAACTTTGATAATACAGCACAGTTGAAGATAATTTCTCATTACATTTTTTTTTGTCTACTCGACCAGAAACTCGACTTGATCAAAGTCTGTTTTATTTTGGAAAAGGTTGAAAATAGTCGAACACTGTTATTTATCTTTATTGTTTGATTATGTTATACTATAAAAATTTAAATTTTATA
The DNA here is from genome assembly GCA_963920525.1 of Dichetophora obliterata. Taxonomy (NCBI): domain Eukaryota; kingdom Metazoa; phylum Arthropoda; class Insecta; order Diptera; family Sciomyzidae; genus Dichetophora; species Dichetophora obliterata. The sequence goes on along the minus strand of OY986438.1, from coordinate 42,724,450 downwards.
TGAACCATGCTGGTTTATACCTTTATTAAAAACAAAAATTTGCCATTATGTAGCAATCGAATGTTTTAGTAAAAACAAAGAAAAGTTATGAAAACAACTAAGATCAAATTAATTTTGACTCACATCGTAAAACAGTTGGTCAGCTTATAAAAATGAAACGATCTTGTTTCTCTTATTCTTGGTGATTATAGAAGAAACGTATTAATGAGCAAAACAATAGGTTTTGCCTCTCTGAGTTTCTTTTCAACGTATCAATTAACAAATGAATCTTATTGTTTGAATCTGAATTGTTAGTTGGAAATCATATCATTTTTAAAAAAATTTGGTTAATGAAGCGTTAAATATTATGAGGATTAAGAGATTATTTGAAAAACATGTCAAGACCATTGGACACTTAAATGTTTCTTTATGCGAACTGATTATAACTTATGATATAATACAGAATACAAAACAGATCTGCAGATAAAAAAGACAGGAATTTTCCAATAACAAGAGCAAAGAAACGATACTATCCATTTAAAAATTATCTCTTAAATTTTTTAGCTTTGCTTTAGAAAAGTGAAGAAAATACTATATTTAGAAATAAAGTTGTTGTACCTAATTTTTTTGAATAAACAGTTACTTTTAATATATCACCGAAATGGGGGAAAAATGCTGTAAAAGCAGTTAAGATATTTGAAAAAATTACAAATTTTTTTAGATTTTTCCTGTTTAAATGAACAGTTATAAATTTTATTATGAAAAATACAATCCAAAAACAAAAGATATCTTAAAATATAGAAGACAAAATATATTGGAACAAAGGCTTCCTATGCAGATCTGAATAATACAGAACGTATGGTCACCTTTTATGATACATAGTTTTCATCACTCCTGCCACTCCTTATTATGAGCATTACAAATGGATTGACAAAGTGAATAATCCCCTTTTACAGTAAGCGTGTTAAATAAATATTCGCTTATCGTCGGCTCAATAGTTTACGTATGAGTAGGGATCGGATTTTTATGCAAAACGTATAAAAAAGTAGTGTCAAAAATCTAAAATATATAAATTTTATGCAAAATTCTGATCAAATATGTTTATTTAATCAATACTTTTAGAAAATACAATTAATGTTGCTATCCTATCTTTACACAGGATTTAATTTAAAAATGATTTTGCCTAAAAATACGATCCCCACTTATGAGCAATTTTTTTAATTGGTTTTAAGTTTAGCAATTTACTAAAGTAAAAAGTTTGAAAACCACTCAATATAAGCCTTCGACATAGTTTTTGTGCTCATTGCCCTATTGTACAATTTTATGAGAAATATTTTTGTGAAATATTTTTACCCTCTAGCGTTCTTTTTAAAGGTATTTTTTACCCTTTTCGCGAAAACATTTAAAAAAGGACACTTAATCGTAGACGTCGAGGCTTAAAATATATTGTGAATATGTTCACTGTAAAATTTCAATAAAAGTCAAAATTTCATAAGAAATATTTTTGTAAAATATTTGAACCCTCTAGCTTTGCTTTTAAAGGCCTTTTTTATTTTTTTCGCGAACAGGTTTAAAATAGGACACTTCATCGTAGACATTAAGGGTAAAAATTTGATACAAAATATTTCTTGGAAAATTTTACTACAAGTCTAAAATTCATGAGAATTATTTTTGTGGAATATTGTAACCCGCTGGCCTTATTTTCAAGCTATTTTTTGATCTTTTTCGCGAACAGGTTTAAAAAAATACACTAATTCGAAGTCATAGAGCAGTCATGAGCAGGAAAATATATTTAGTGATTTTTTTTTAAACAAATACAAAACTATCCTCATTATTGCTTTTGCTAATCGTAGAAAAAAAAAGAACAAAATAAAAAATGTTAATGCAAAAAAAAGCCTAATAAGTTTACACTGATTTTCTATTTCAATAATAAAATTGACCAGCAAAACAAAAACAAATCATGTGTTTGTGTGCAACACATCCCAGTAAAAAAATATGCTATCGCTCCCATGAGGAGCAACAAGGGAGCGCTCTTTTGCTGTTTTATTCCATTAAAAAGTGAGCACTTGTGCCATTGAGCTTATTTACTGTTTTATAAGATCAATAGGCGAGCAATTTATGAATAAAGAACATAACGTAGAGCATGTGCTTTTTAGGAAACTCTATCATTATTTTAGTGAAAAAATATTTTAAATGTGAAAAACAGATGTCGTGAAGTGCGACCAGCCAACGGTAATTGCTTTTTGTCCATCCAATGATGTGACTGATGCTATTAAAGTACAGTTTTTAAATAGAATAAAAAACGATTCGTAATTTGTGGTGGCGTTATAAATCTCACGATTTGGCCAAATAATTTCCTCGCCAAGTTAGGGTCTTGAGCAGTCTACTTGAGCCAGGGAAGACTAGCTTTCGGAGTAAACCTAAATCCCAACAAAAAAAATATAAATGATCCTTTGCTGATTCATTTGGATCATTTATTGATCGCTTCTTTTGAGCTCCTCTGGGATGTTAAAGGGAGCGCTACCCATCCTAGGACATGCAATGTTAAAAGAGATCATAAAATACACCTAGCTTAGATCAATAAGGAGCACTCCACTGCTCCTAAGGGAGCACTCCCAGAACGCTCATAGGATGATCCACTTTTTTACTGGGATGTAACGGCACAAACATCTCAAGCGCAGCGCCATTGAGTAAGGCGTGCTTTTTGATGCCTTTGCATGGATTTGTTGTTGTTAGCAAGTTAGAAATTTTTGAACGTCGGTTTGGTTTTTATTTTTTCTACGTGTTGTTGTTGTTATTTTTTGTACGTGTTGTTGTTTTTACAAATGTGAAAACACAAAGTTGCTAAAACAAAACAAATTTGTAGCTGAGCCAACTGAGCCAATTGAGCTTCTGTAAGCTCATGTCTGTCATACAGGGTAAATTATACTATGAAAATGTTCCCTGGCAAATTTCACTAAAAGTCTCCTTGGACAAGATTTGTCTAAGACGAAATTCTGTGGAAATAAATTTTTTTAGCTGGAGTCAAGTAGATTTCAGGGTCATCGAAACCCCAAAACCTAAAATTTGTATGCCATATACAGGGTGGGCCATATTTTATGTCGACATGTAAGCACTGAATAACTTTGGCATTTATCAGCTGATTGACTTGAGTAGACAGTTTTTTTTTAAATGTCAATCCAGTGCAATTTTAACCATGAATCGCTTTTCACCAAAACAACGTGCCAGTTTTCTTCAGAGAAGGTGAAAAAGTTTATGCGAATCGATATCGGTATATGTTGGTTTATTACGTCTGCCATTTCTACAAATGTGTGAAAAAGGTTTGGACAGTTACTGGTTTCAACAAAACGGTGCGTCATGTTACACTGAAAATTGGAAAATGCAGTTTCTGTAATGAAAATTCCTTGTACGTGTGACGTCAAAAATGGTGACATTAAATGGCCACGCAGATCTTCAGATCTGACCCCTCCGGACTGCTATTTATGGCTTTACCTGAAAAGCAAAGCATATGCCAGCAGCCGCAGACCATTAACGAGCTTAAGGCAAGAAACCAAAAAAACCAAAAGAGGTGGCCATTTGATTAATGTTGCATTAAAAAACTAGTGCAAATAAATTGATTTTTTTTTAAGTTATTCAATATTCACATACTGACATAAAATATCGCTCACTTTGTACTTTAGTTTTTGAATTATTTTTCTTTTAATTTCGACTCTCATTTCTGTTTTCAATTGCCCCAACTTTTTAGAGCTCGCCAAAGTCTGTCTTCAGTTTAGAGGTTGTAAAAAGATTAACCCATCACAACTTACTTCCCATTCGAATTTGCGTCACACATCCTGTTTTACGTTAATTACGAGTTCCGAATCCTACATTTAGCACATCAACTTTACTATTTCTTGCCAGGTATGTATTGCCGCTGAAGTTCCACGAATTCGTTATCTTGATGGAAGCATTTTATGTTGATCTAATTTTACAGACCCGCCCTTGTGGCTGACCTTCAAGAATGCAGTCGCAATAGAGTTGATGATCTTGCGAGATCTTCTGCTTGTGCTGTACAAAATGTGCAATATTAACCGTAGAAAACAAGAGAAGAAAAAACCAAGCAACAAAACCTTGAACAGTAGCTCGTCGGTGTGCAGTTTGTCGGCTAACACAAACTATAAATACTATTTTATTATCTTGTGAATTTTAAGGAGTTCTTTTATTTCACTGAGTCACAAGTGAGTCAGTCCGTGCAATTATCAGTTCAATCGTGTTGCTGCTAGATCATGTCTAGTTATTGTCTTGCATCGACTGATTACAAGACGGCTGTCTGTCTCTTTATGGAGTAGAGGTCGTGTCTTCATTATGGACATGTAAGAGAATGTGATTTTATGACACCGCTTCATTAGTTAGCTTTGTTCTTTGGGTTTGGGTTTGGGTACAGGGCACCAGGGTGCGCGACTAAGTGTGGTAGTTGCCTTTGTAGCTGCTAACGATTTGATTATTTGTTGGTTTTTCACATTAGAATATTTTCGTATTTACCTAAGATAGCCTGGCGGGGAATTTCCAGTGTTATGGCACATACGTTGCTTGATTTCTAAGAAAAGGCTTAAATATCCTTTTTTTTTAGCTAAGAACAGTATGAAGTTGTGGGTAAGAAAATTGTTTGCCGTGATGTTGTGTAACAGCTTTGTTGCCACCTGTTGCTGCACCCATGCATGATATGTGCCCTAATATTATATTTGTAGCACCTCATGATTAGCACCTTGGCAGCCTTAAACAAAGCGCCGCCTGCCTGCGCTTACCTCGACTCGCTGAACTCCAGGTTCAATCATAAAATTATATAATTTTCCAATTTTAAAGAAATATCAAATCGTGCTCCACACCGACTCACCAACACCAAACACTCACCATTTCATTGCGCTGTATCCATCACTGGAGCATCGCGCCGCATCCAATCGTATTTTATGCTTCTTAATGTGCTATATGTGTTGTGTTGCGCTACAAAAGTATTCGATTTCCAAAGAATTTCTATTCATGCTGCCTGAGCTCGTGATCCTCGCTCGATCAGCAACGATCATTCATCACGTGACTTGGCTGCACTGGTTAATCAGCTGAAAGATGTGTTAATTTGTGAATAGTTTGACGTTCTATCAGAGTGAGTGACTGTGTCTGTGAAGATTGAATGCAACGGTGTAAATTTTTTTTAATGAAACGTGCGACTCGATCACCAGCAAAGATGATGAATCATTGTTTGGCGCAAAAAAAAATGCTAAATTAATGGAGTTTTCATTAATTACTGGCGAGGTTAGATGTTGATGAACCTATTAAAGTTTTTTTTCGATAGGTACTTTGTCTTAAACCGAAACTATTTTTTATAACTGGGGGTGAGTATGGGAAAAATTAAAGATTTTATTGCCCTAATTGTTGTATGCTGCAATTTTATAGAGTCATAATGAGCATGTGATCATAACGATCAATAAAGTCTATGCTCGTTATGATAATAAAAGCTTAACGATCAGATAAAAAAGGTAACGAAAGGAGTGCTTCAAGAAAATAAAGATGGCATAATTGATTTTTATGGTCAAATCATCCTCAAAGTATGCAATAACTAATTACTTTTAATCTGATCTAGCAAGCGGAATGTCAGATCCAGCACTTAAATAGTTTGATACACAATTAAATGTAACTCAAAATGCAGCTCAGCAGTGTCTTTTCTTCAAAGTTTATAAATTTCACACAAATATAGTTTTCTTTAAAATTCTGAACTTAGCAAATTGAAAAAGTCTTTGGAAAAAGTTAATTTATTGAATTTTTATTGATAAATGCAGATCAACAGTAGCTTCTTAAATTGTTTTCAGAAATCTTACTTTCTATAAAATTATTTAGCAAGTTGAAAGAAGTCGAAAGAAAAAGCTCATTGAATTTTTGTTTCAAACACTTAATTGGAGTAATAAAAATTTATTTAGTCTATTAAAGTTTATCGCGCTATTAAAGCATTTGTGAATTCGTTAAAGCTTTATGGCAGCCTAATTAACAGCTTGCGAATCAAAATAAAGCTTTATTAATTAGCCTGATGTGCTTAATTTAGATGATTTTATCTAAAACAAACGAAATGGGCAGCATAAAATAGAAGCACCAGCTAAAATTTGCTGTTGTTGATGTTGCGCTCCAACTTGTTTAGGCATTTATTTAAAATACCTTAAAAAAGAACATCCAAACAAGCAATAATTAATTTTTCGCAAGCTGGCAACTTAGACAAGTTTAAGCCTTGACTTTTTGACTTGTAAACTTTTTGGGCCGTATTTTTATAAGGTGAAAAAAAAAATATAAGAACTAAAAAATGTACTTCTATAAATATAAAAATGTATTTCGCTATAAATATTTCATGGTATCGTTTTTGCTTCTTATGCTCTTAAGAGCTCAAATAAGCTCTTGACAACAAACTTTGCGTGCTGAATTTGGTATTGTTTTATTTATTAATTTCTCGCTAACGTGATTGATTTTTTAACACTTGTGCGCGGTGTTTGGTTACCAGCTTAATGATAAATGATCTCTTTTTGACTAAGCGGTCGCTTTTGCATCTCGTGTCTTAGATAATTAAATTAAAATTGCAAATTATTTGTGCTTATCTTGTGTTGGCCGCGTTAGCTGTAGGTGTGTGTTGAGTGTTAAATGACAGTTTCTTTGTATATGATAGCGATTGAAGATTTTGTTTGTTCATTGCTATTGTTGCTGTGGGTGTCGTTTTCGTTGTTGCTACTGCTATTCCCAATGTTTTTGTTATATTTACAGTTTCTACACTGATATTATTTCTATAGATGTTGGTCAGTTTAGCAACTACGAGTATAACAATTTTTAACGAAAAAGCTCAGTTAATTAGCTGAAAATATTAGTATATACTAATGTCATTTGATAGAACGTAATAATTAGACATTTAATAACTTTAATCATAAACATTTGATAGAACGCAAGTACTTGACCTAAAGCTCTAAAGTATAACTTTTTAATGGTTTTGCTTCATTTAAGACGTGATTTTCAAGCAAAATTTTAGTGGATGAAATTTGAGGGTGATAAAAAGTTTCAGATTTATCTATATCTACACTCTATTCTATTATATAAAATTGAAGTGAAAATTGTTTCTTACAGGTTAACTACAAAAATACTGGGCTGATTTTTATGAAAAAAGTTTAAAAATATATATTATTTTTGTGCTACAGCACCTGTTAGAGGTGAAATTATACTTTTTGAAATTATAATAATAAGTATATTAAATTCAAGTGTTAAGGTATTTAAAAATCATCCCAGTTTCCATTGCATGATTTTGCATGATTTGCTTAATTATATTGTCCGAAAACTTTTAAAGTCAGCAAGAGTTTTTTTTTCAAATCAGCAGCTCCAGTATTTTTAATAAACAATTAAAAAACAATCACAGTGATATATGAAATTGTTAAAATTATTTCTTCCACTTCTGTTGATTCTGTCCTTTAATTAAATATTTTATTAATTTTTGTTTGTTTGTAATTTTTTTATGATTTATTCTTCCAGTCAATTGATGTCACAGAGGAGAGGGGTGAGTTCAAAGGCGAAGTTCCACTTAATTTCACATTTTGTCATTTAAAGTTGTCTAGATTTAAGTCGCTGGTTTCAGCTTGAAATAGTAATTGAATCGATTTAAATTAAGTTGATTTGTGTTGGTGATTTTTTTATGCTAAAACGATCCTGATGATTTTTGTTACGCCTACAATATATGCCATTATATTGTATTTTGTAGAAATATATGTAATTTAAAAAAGTTTGGCACCCAAAAATCTTGATCGACTGTGGGTATCAAGTTTAAAACATTTTTCCTTAAAAATACCTACCTAAATATGATCATGCTATATACAACACTAATCATAATATAAAACCAAAAGCCTAAAAAAACCGCAAAATAATAAAAATAATAATATGAAAACCTGAAAAAACTAATATATAAAAAGATAATCGTACCATATACATAAAGTGAAAAAAATTAACCTATAACCTAATAATTGCCATGTAGGCTCGTAGGCTACCTTTAAACGTTTTTCGACTACCACCAAGTTTATCAGCAAGCTTTTCAAAAATTAACCTATAACCTAATAATTCAAACGTTTTTCGACTACCACCAAGTTTATCAGCAAGCTTTTAAAAAATAACCAACCTAATCCTCATTTCTATCATTTCTAATCCTGAATGCTATGCCTGAAAAAAAATCCTGAAAAAATTAGTAAAAACCTGAAAAAATTAATCATAGTACCTAAAAAATAATAACGATAGTAAAAACCTGAAAACCTGAAATTATATATAAAAAGTATATATAAGCATCACACTGGTTCTCTTTAGCTGCCTACTAAGTCCCCCAAAAAACCTACAAGACATGAAGAAACCTTGTCCCTAATTGACAAAAAATAATTTTAGTTTTTTTTTTCATCCAAAATCACTCACAAGCATGTGGTGACTAATGGAATAGAGAAGGATATGTAGTGACCACGGTAACGTGAGCCTACTACGGATGTGTTAGTAAATTGGTGTTAATTACAATCTTATTCTAATGCCATTAGTATAAACCATCGATAATTCCGAATAACAAACGCCAACAAAATGTTTATCAATAATGATTGATGAACACCCCACAAACGCCCGTCCATTCAAAAAGGAAGTGAAAAACAACCTCGGTCACTTTCCAATCCTAGAATAACCGACGTTCAAAAAATAACGTTTAATTTAGGGGTGATTTTGGGCCAACTACTAATGTAGAACCCATAATTACTCGAATATGAACGCCAACAGAATGCTTACCAAATAACTATCGATAAACGCCATCAACGTCCATCCATTCAAATGGAAGTGGAGAAACCAACCCAGAACAAAAGGACGGACATACATTTTTTACAATACTCTTCAAATACTTACTTTCTAAAAGGTTAAAAAAGTAAAAAAATATAACAAGCCTCCTTACATTAGTTTTCATGAAAATATTTCGAAAAAACGACTGTGCCATGTCACTGATAGCTATTTTTGCTTAAGATTGAAGATCTACTTTTTACATTTCTACTTAGATTTTTTCTCTCCAAGCCCCTTGGTGGCGTCAGTGAAGTATACGCCGAACAATTTCATCCACAAATGAAATCAATGAAGCGACACTATCAGGGGTCCTGGAACGTGAACATGATGGGCGATTACATATGTTTTTTATAAGATAATCAAATTTCGAAAATTAAGAGGAGCCGGAATCATTTTTAAAATACCCGCATGCCATAAATATTTTAAAATTTGACTTAAAGTTAGTTTAAGATAAGATATTTTTAAATTACTCTGAACAAAGTTAAAAATAAAAAAATACTGGTAAAAAGTCGGCCTTCACATAATTATCTATTACATCGTTATTCTTTCTTGAATTTTTTTCATCAGCAGCTTATTTTTTTTAAAGACAACCATCTTTATGTTTAAAATTAAATTCCGTGTTCCGTCGGAGTTAAACTGTGCTTCTATTACGGATCTAGGGTCCTTGACTTTATGTGGAGAAGAGGTTTATCGTGAATTGTCTAGCTTAGATGCAAAGAAGAAATGCGGCCCTGATAACATTCCACCCATTTATCTTAAATATTGTGCTGTGGCCCTAACTCAGCCGTTAACCTCTTTGTTTAATCAATAACTACAAAATGGAGAGTTTTTAGATACATAAAAAGTGTTGGAGATAACTCCAATTTGCAAATCAGGGTTGAGACAAGATATTAAAAACTACCGACCAATATCCAAACTACCTCTTATTCCTAAAATATTCGAATCTCTGGAAAACAGAAGATTTATGAATGCGTTAAGAATAGTATATCGGATGACCAACATGGGTTTGTTTCCAGGAAATCAACTTCAACTAAGCTTTCGATGTTTACTCATTTTTTAGCAATTGAGATGGAGTGAGGTCATCAAATTGATGCCATTTTCACAGATTATGCCAAAGCATTTGATAGAGTTCAACATACTGGTTTACTAAAAAAGCTAAGCATTTTAGGATTTCACTCTTCCATGTTATCTTGGTTTGAGAATTACTTGGTCGGGCGAAGGCAAGCGGTTAAGATAGGAAATAAGTTGTCCAAACAAATTGATAATTTTTCTGGGGTTCCCCAAGGCAGTCAAATAGGCCCGCTTCTGTTTGTTCTGTTTAGCAATGACCGTCCTAATTAAATACACTTTTCAAAATGCCTCATGTACGCAGATGACGTTAAGATATTCAAGACTGTTAAATCCTTGGATGACTGTCTTCTTATTCAGCAAGATTTAGATGGTCTGCAGAAGTGTTGTGAAACCAACAAATTATATTTTAATGTGGCGTAATGTAATGCAATGTCTATCACCAGGAAAAAGCAAATAATAATAGGATATTATGCAAGCGTAAAAAGGCAAATAATGTAAAACTGATTTGGGAGTTTTATTTGATAATAAGCTAGCCTTTTCAAAGCACTACGATGCTATCATTTCTAAGGCGAATGCAATGATGGGGTTCGTTATACGTAATACACATGAGTTCACAGATCCTTTTACTTTAAAATCGATTTATTTCTCTTTAGTTTGGTCAAGCTTGGAGTATAGTTGCATAGTGTGGGACCCACAATATGCAGTGCACATCTCTAGAATCGAAAACATACAAAGACGGTTTACTCGCCTAGTGTTTAAAAGACTTCGTTGGGAGTTTATGCCAACTTATGACTCTCGTTGTGCATTACTTGGACTTAAAACCTTGGAGTTTAGAAGAAAGTATTTTTTTGGCTATTTTTGCACGTGATATAGTAATGAACCACTTAGATTGTGCACCATTGCTAGCGCTAAAAAATATATATGCGCCGGAAAGGAATGTTAGGCATAGGCATTTTTTCACATTCCCTTTCGAAGGACAATTTATGGTAGACATGATCCGGTTTATATTATGACCACTACTTTTAATACAGTCTGTTTAAATATTGATATATCCCTAACTAGGGTAGCTTTTAAAAATTGTATTATGTTAAATGGATTTTGAGTTAAATCATTTTTATAATATACATAAGTCAAATGTAGATATGTAACTGTAAACAGTATTGTCAATAGTTAAATTAATAAATAAATATTTAAATAAATAAATTAATATTTCTCTATTACGCGGATTTCTCATGGATTTTTCCATTTTATTTTTGACTGAAAAAATATTTTTCTATATTTCTTTTGATTGCACCAAACAAACTGAGCCAATTAGGAAAGTTGGCCAATAAAATTAAAAGCAAATTTACTTATCTTTTTGAATTTAAATTTTTTTTAACCAACTATGGAATTATATCCAAAAAAATTGGATCAAAATTTCAAAAATGTGTATGCATCTCGAAATCCTATCCATAGAAAAAATTTTATTTTTTAATTTTCGGGCTCAGCAAGCCAAAATTTATGAGAAAAGTTAAGTTATCAATCACAAAAATAGTGGTGCGTAGTGTAATCGATATAAAGTTTCTTTAAAATTGCCTGAAAAAATGCTTTAATTTTTTTGTCAGAAATTTCTCATTAATTTTTGTTTTAAAATTTCCTGCAATTAACTCTTATTAAATTCTTTGAAGAAATTTCCAAGAAATGTATTAAAGTGTTTAGCTTGAAAATAGAAATAGTGTTTGGATATTTTTTATCTATAATATAACACTTAAAGAAGTAGTTATTTTGAGTTGAAATCTTAGCATAAGCAAAATGTAAAAAAGTTTCTAAACTTATTGCAAGCATTCAGAAGCAGCTGTCATAATGTTAAATAAACACATTAAAAAAAATTGAATAGCAAGAATTGTCCCTACTCCATACACTTTTATGCTACCTTAGTGGTAAAACAACTCAAGCACACTTACAACCTAAAAATGCGTTCAGCCTAAAACAGGGCGTTTATGAATTCTAAGACAGCGCACCTAATTTTACGACTACGGTAATAAATATCTCACCCACAATTGACAGAGACTACTTCTGGCCAAACGATCAAACTGACCAACTGTCATGACTGAAAACATGCCATGTCTTGGCATTTGATTGACAGAAAGCGGTGAACAAGCTGGAGCGGCTACGTTTGTCTACTTAAATATGGACTTTGATTTTTTACGACAATTTGTTAGTTGGTATTTTTTTCGCGTCTTTGTTATTGTGCTTTATATTAGACTGGCTCACTCACACATACTTAAGGGTTATTTGCTTTTGTTCCGCCTGGTTTAAAGACTATAGTCTGAATTTATGTGCGTGCCTTTACAACACGTACGAGCTAAATTTATTTTATGACCATCTAACGTAGAGAAAACCTTACAAATTTTTTGTCTTAAACTTGTAAAAAAGTACTGCGCAAGTAAAAAACAGCTCAGCTAAGACAGACATTTTAAAAACGCAACATAATGGTTCTTATTTCAATTTCGAGACACACCGTTTCAATTTAAACAATTTTGTTAAGTAGCTGGCCATAACGATCATTAATGGCATGAATATTTTATCGTAATTATTCTAAGGTACATATTTTCACTTGTAAACGCATACAAGTTAAGGGTAAAACGCACAAGAATTTCTAGCTACCATGACTTGTCATGGGTCATCACTAGCAAAGTGAAACGTGGAAACGTGGAAAGTCAATGAAAAGAAATTGAATATGCATTTTAAAGTACTCAAAATTTTCTTTTCATTGCTGCTTAACTTTACCTTCTTTTTAATACTTTTCACCGGATTGCTCACATTGAAAAGTACTAAATAGATAGAATGTGTTGGTAAACTGTGCTGCTCACATTGAATTCCAATAAGTTTAGAAACGATTCTAAGAGTATGACCATTCCGAATAGACTCGTTTTAGGTGGGAAAATAAAAATAAAAGGAAATATTCATATCGACTTTGGTGATGAGAGTTTACGTGCTTTTTGATTTAATTTATTTTTAAATGTTGTGCATAATAATTTTTGGTCATCAAATGAGAATTAAAATACGAAACGCTGCGAAGAGGGCCCAGTTAGTGTAAAGTTATGTGAAATAAATTCTAGGCAACAGACAATAAAAGTAAATTAATGGTATTTTTATTGAGAAGAAAAACACAAATATCAAGAAAAATGATTTTGAGAGAAAAGTTCTCAGACAAATTTAAAGGCAGGGTAGAAAAAGCATCAGACGCTTTTTTGTAATTGGGAAGAAAAACTCACTTCGGGAAAATTGAAAATTTTGAAAGAAAAAATCAAGAAGTCAAATTAGGGCAAAATTTGTAGAAAAAATACAAATATGCAAATAATATGCATTGTATTTTTGATATGCATAGAGTGTGCTTTCGTTTATGGGAAACTATGTAGTTCATTACTAAAAAAACATTTTAGATTACTTAAATAATTTTTGTAATACTAAAACAAATTATTTGTTGAAAACGCTAAGATTTTTTAAAAGTTGGTTTCAAAAGTAACTGCTAAGCAGAAAATATTCAAAATAAAATGCTTTTTTGAATGAAACATATGCCGAATCGAGTCTTGTGCAGAATAAAAGTCAGTCAATTGTGGTCTCAAAAGCTGGAAAACTTAATGAAAACGATTTATGCATGATTTTTATGCGAAGTTATTTTATCGAAGCAGTTTCGATTCTTCTTAACATTTTAATAGCAGTCATGACACAATATAGCACAATAATTTGATCGACATACATCAACCATTTGTTGAGAACTTTTATATGAATCTCACCAAATATGTATGTATGTCATTAATAAATAATTTTCATCAATAAGGCTACAAAAAAACTAACTCTAAAAATCTCAATGGGTTTTTTAAATCTATTGGTCCATTAAAAATAGCCTCCAGGGTATTTTTTTTTTGGATTACCTCAGGTAAGCGATTTTTTAAAGGGTTTATTACATATGACCTTAGCTCAATCGTCTGACTTGCTTAACTAAGGGCCAATTTTTCAGTGCGAACTTAAACTTTAGTCAAATTAAACTGAGGTTAACTAACCAAAATTGCACGTTTAAACTCGGTTTAGGCAAAAAATAAACACATTATATGATAATTTAAGTAAATTTAACATTAATGAGTGCTAAAATATCTAGTTTAACCGAGTTTAAACGTCCAATTTTGGTGAGTTAACCTCAGTTTGATTTGACCAGAGTTTAAGCTCGCACTAAAAAATTGGCCCTAAGTGTTTTGCCCTCAAATTTACAAAAATGCGATATGACTCAGAAACGGGGGCTGTTATTCGTATTACTTGAATGACTTCTAAAAAAACTGTTCATCATCCTATCTTTAACTATACAGAGCACCATAGTTTCAAAAACGTATCGTTTTACCAATAAGTCGTTACTAAAAGTTTTCACTTGCAAAAACTCTTTCTCGCCTGATTCATAATAGTTAAACATACAAAATGTTTCTTAATTTCTCGTTAATAACACTGTGACTCAAAAAACACATTTTGGCAATATAACCGGAATCTCCGATAAAGGCTCGATACTATGACCAGAGGTGAGTAAAACCCTAGCAGGGTTTCGCGAGTTTGGCGAACGTTTTATTTTACGGTCCCCTTTGTATTGGGGGATCTTAGTAATTTTGAGAAAAAATTGTACCATTAGTTTTTGTTCAACAGCTCCATCATATATAGAGATATCGGTTTACTGGCTTTGGCAAGTTATAGCTTATAGTCTAATGAACAAACAAATGAATCCAAAACAAATTCATAAATTAATTATTTTCAATATATTTTTAAAAAAATTGCGAAATTCTTGTGATTTTTCTGCTTTTTTTGTCATAACTTTAAGGTAATCAAATTTTTCCTTTTTTGTCTAATTTGTAGCCGGAAAGATTGTGAACAACTCTTGAAAACTTACTTTTTGATTTGACTGTGTCTACATTAATTAAAAATATCAAAAAGGTTATTTTTTTTTTATTTGAAATATACATAAGTGATAAGAGATTTGTTTTGGAGCCGTTGCTAAGGTTACCCCGAAAAACCAATAAATATATTCTATATTTTCATAGAAATACAATACAAACTTTTAATAGTGGGAAGCGTTTACAAAAACCCACTTTTAGTCGTGTAATTTGTGGGATAATTTACCTTTACCAGCAAGGTCTTACAAGTCTTCATTGCTCGAAAAATCATCAGAGTCTTTTTTAATCTTTGCTGTGAGTTATTTGATGTAAAATTGCCACAAACATAGCAAAAATTATTTATGTTGCCTTTACACTTTTCTATTTTTTTCGCTCGATATTGATTTGTCTTTTTAATACAGTTACCGCACTTTCAATGAATTAATTAGAATCCCTGAGTGTTATTCAAGTCTATTAAGACTCTGATGATGATTTTTCGAGCTTGCTGATTAAGGTAAATTATCCCCAAAAATTACGCGACTAAAAGTAGGTTTTTGTAGATTCTTCCCAGTATAAAAAGTGTGTGTCTTATTTCTATGAAAATATAGGATATATTTATTGGCTCCTCGAGGTAAGCTTAGAAACGGCTCCAAAACACATCTATTATCACTTATGTATATTTCAAATAAAAAAAATTATATTTTTGATATTTTTAATTAACGTAGATTAATCAAATAAAAAAGTAAGTTGTCAAAAGTTGTTCACAAACGTTCCGGTTACAAATTAGTCGAAAAAATTGGGCTGAAAATTTGCTTATTGGGGGTTGGAATTAGTTTTAAAGGTTTTCTAAGAGATGGCGTAACTATCAATAGATCGCATCGGGCACACCTGTGACTATATTCATTTCAAAGCACATTGTGTAAGCTTCATTTTTCAGTATGTGTCATTCCACTGAAGTGTAAACAACATATATTTTTTTCTCTGCGAACATGTCGACTTTCGTTCCAACAAAACGCAATTTGCGGGAAAGTTTACTTTTGTGCTTCCATTTGAAGAAAAAAGTGGTTGAAGCACAACGCACGCTTACTGAGGCTTACGGGGACTATGCTCCATCGATTTCTACTTGTGAGTACTGGTTCCGTCGGTTTAAAAGTGGTGATTTTGATACGGAAGACAAAGAGCGTCCGGGCCAGCCGAAAAAGTTTGAAGATGAGGAATTGGAGGCTTTGCTCGATGAAGACCCGTGTCAAACCCTTCAAGAATTGTCAGAATCATTGGGAGTCGACTTATCAACGGTCGGCAAACGCTTGAAGGCCATGGGTATGATTCAAAAGCAAGGAAATTGGGTGCCGTACCAGTTGAAGCCGAGAGACGTTGAACGGCGATTTTGCATGTGCGAACAACTGCTTCAACGGCATAAAAGGAAGAGTTAAAGAGATAAGAGATAAAAGTTTGCATCGTATTGTCACTGGCGATGAAAAGTGGATCCATTACGATAATCCTATGCGAAAAAAATCGTGGGGACCACCCGGCCATGCATCAACATAGAGGGCCAAGCCGAATATTCATGGCGCCAAGCTTATGCTGTGTATTTGGTGGGATCAGAAGGGTGTCGTGTACTATGAGCTGCTAAAACCTAACAAAACCATCACTGGGGAACGCTACCAACAACAATTGATGCAATTGAGCCGAGCATTAAAGGGTAAACGGCCGGAATATGCCAAAAGACACGACAAAGTGGGTTTTTAACATGACAACGCACGGCCACATGTTGCAAGAACCGTCAAGGAAACATTGGAGGCGCTGAATTGGGATGTGCTACCCCACCCGCCTTATAGCCCAGACATAGCCCCTTCCGACTACCACCTATTCAGATCGATGACGCATGGCTTGGCTGAGCAGCGCTTCACTTCTTATGAGGATACCAAAAATTGGGTCGATTCGTGGATTGCCTCAAAAGACGAATCGTTCTTCCGGCGCGGAATCCATATGCTGCCAGAAAGATGGGAAAATGTTGTAGCTAACGATGGACAATACTTTGAATAATATACATTGTACCGTTGTTTCTAAATAAATGCTCAAAAACCGAAAAAAAACCTTTAAAATTAATTCCAACCCCCAATAGTTTAAGAGTTATGGTTGAAAAACTGCGAAAACAGCCCTAAAAACAGAAATTTTTTTCTTAAAAAAATTATCTTTTTGGGATCTTTAAGTGGTGTAGACACGTTCAGATCACATAAATATGTTCACAAGCGTTGTTTAATTTTTTCCCTATAATTTTGTTAAGGACAGTATAAGAAAAATTTGATTCTCTTCAAGTTATGACCAAAAAAGCGAAAAAATGCACAAAAAATTCGCTACTTTAAAAAAAAAAATATTGAAAATAATAATTTTATGAATTTATTTTGGTTTTAAGTTTTTTCATTAGACTGTTAGCTATAACTTGGTCAAGAACAGTAAACCAACAAACTGATATCTCCATATCTGAAGGAGCTGTTGAACAAAAACTAATGGTACTATTTTTTTCAAAATTACTTAGACCCCCAATATATAGGGGACCATGAAAAGAAAACGTTAGCCAAACTCGTGAAACCCAGCCAGGGTTCTACGTACCTCTGGTCATAGTATCGAGCATATATCGCAGAATCATGTTATTTTGTTGACTGTTGCACAATACTTGGACAATACTTAAAAATATGTTGTATATATGTATAAGAATCTTCTTATCTTAAGTTTATTTATGTCATAACATTAAATTTGGATATGCTTAAACCTTCATTTGGTCAATTTGGTCCACATCGAGCCGTATTTTCCTCATCAAGGTCTACCTGAGAAAGTCGCTCCAATTTCCAAACGCAATTCCATCCATATCATCAATTACATTAAAGGAGAGAAAGTCAAGCGAGCGCTGTTAAACATCAGTTTCGTTTGCTTTCTCATGATTCTTCTTCTAATTCAGTATAGTGAGAGTTGATAAATAGTGTGTAACCACGTAGACGCAAATCGTGCAAAAAAGTGCAAAAATTTCACAAACAAAGTAAAATAAATAGTTTCTTAAGTAAAATTGCAATTATATAAAATTTTTCCTTTATAAATATGTATACATGTGTTAAAAAAAATATAATCCAAAAGAATTAAAAGAAGAAAAAAAATCGTTTTCAGCGGAAAAAATCTAAAAGTGTTTATTAAAAAATTAAGGATAGAGCAACTCCTTGAACATATTTTCTGCAGTTTTTCAGCAATACCTATTTCCCTGAACTTCTCTAAGCTGAAATTTTGATCTCTGCTGGTGAGTGTTCTATATTTTTTATAAAAAAAAAAATCTACAATACAAAAATGTATTTTTCGTTAATTAAAAATCCATTTTAAAATCCAAAAACCCATGCGATTTTCTGTTTTGTATTTAATTAAAAAAGTAAAAAGATTCCTAAAAAAACCACACAAAGTCATGAATTTAACACTGCATTTTTGTTGCACATAAATTCCGTATTACCATCTTTCATATAAATACATGTTTTGTAATTTTTTTCTAATACATACATACATCAAAATTTTATTAATATTTATGTGTGCATACGGATGTACTAAAAGTCTTAATAAGCTGTTAAAAATTCCGCGCTGTTAAAATCCCAGAAAGTTAACAGCAGCTTAACGTGGTCTTTGCAAATTATCTGCTGATCTGTTTATGCCGTAACAGTGAGATAAAATCACTTGGCTCTTTCATGAAACATATTATCAGTTCATCCACATAATCTTTAAATTACCGAGCTCGGCACCAGGGTTCGGACAGGGGAAATTCGTAAATCGGAGTAAAATTAAAAAAAAACGAAGTAAAATGAATTTTTCAAAACTTATGTGATACTATACAATTTTGTATTTAATTGCAATGACAGCTTCATCTGACAGATAACTTTCTTGTAAGACCACAGTATACATATGTAATGAATGGGCCCCTGAAACTTTTAATTTTTATAATCAACATCAATGCTTCCAAAATATTCCAAAAATATCACAAAAATAAACAAAGAAATGTTTGTTGCGAATAAATCGCAGTAGATTTGAAAAAAACCGCGGTGACGCAGTAGAACATTAAATTTTGCTAAAAAGCCCAGTAGATCTATTGCAATTGCAGTAAAGTCCGAACACTGCTTGGGACTAAGTCACTGTTAAAATTAAACGCTGTTAGACTCTTGAGTGTTTTTTGACACAAGCTTTGATTAGTTCTGCTCTTCCGTGCTGCGCTATAATTTTTATTTGTTTTGAGTGTTGGCAAAACTCTCCAGTAAAATTTGTCGCGAAACTTTTGTGTATTCCCATAGCAGAGTGTACAGCTGGAAGCTTACCAACATTTTTGGTGCTCATCGAAATCGCGTTCCAGTTTTTACAACAACAACACTACCATAGGCGTTCACAGGGGGGTAAGGGGGAAAAGGCAGTGAGCATTTTTTAATGCTCACGAATAGAATTCGTAGATTGTACGTAGTTTGGTACATATTACAAATATTTTATTCGTATTTGTTCAAAAGCAACTGTATATTGTACGAATACATACGTAACAGTTACTAATAATGAAAAAAAAATTCTATCTGAGCTGGGTTTTTTAGCTTACGGGCCACGTACTGTTTCAATAGACTTCGGCCACCTTGCAATCATACGTTTCCTTATATTCGGTTATTGTTCAACGAACTAGGCTGAAAGACTTCGATTGAAAATTTTTTAAACTCAACTAATACGTCGTACATTCTACGAATAATGCTTGCGGTAAGACTGCGAATGAATTTTTTTCTACTAATATTAATTTTAAATTGAAAATAGTACGAAGCCATTAGTAAATACTACGAATGTAATGGAAGGAATTGAGAAATAATAAGGAATGATTTCCCTATTAGTCGAAGATCATTCTTCGGATAAACAGCAAAGCAAATAACGAATATGAACTTGGACGATAAGCAAATTTATGATTTACAGTAATTAAACACAAGAAGAAAACAATGTTTTTGCATATGTATATTCTTGTTTTGAAGAAATGTACATATACTTGAATGCAATTTTTTAACTTTTTCAAAAAAATTAATATAAGGTTTTATATTATGTTATATATCCAGGTGCCGAAGATAATTTTCTCAATTCGGATTCTGCAAATATTTTTAAATGAAACCCTGTCAAAAAATAACTTTTTTAAAGCAGTATTAAGAAGCCACGATATTTTTCCCTATTTTGAAATAAAAAAAAAAATTACTTGAAGCTTGAAATGTAACAATTTTGTTCATATCTCCTTTACGGTTATTATTTCACTAAAACACTTCTTCAGAACAAATATTAAATCAATTGAGACCCATATAATGGCAAGCTCAAAAACTCAAAATTTTAGCATAAAATTTTTGGGAATGCTGAGTTAAGGTGTTTTAACGAAATAATAAAATTCATAAGGAAGGAACATTTTTTTAAAAAATCGAAGTAGAGGAAAAAGTGGTATTAACCAGATGTTGTTAATCGATACTCTTGGACAGGGTCGCACGGTTAAGTTGTCGAATAGTTTCCCTGCGAGCGTGTTTCCCGGCAGTTTTGAGCTGTGCAAGTTTAAAACAAATATTCACCGACACTACTCCATCTATCCACCCGCCAACTATCACCCATCTTCCGAATCAACACAATGCTTACGCATTTATATGGAGCATCCCCTGAGCGTTGGTTTAGTCTAAAAAAAAGGGTGTTGTTCAGGAATATTTGAAGAATCTAAATTAAGGAAAAAATCATCCGTACCACTTCTGGTGCCCGAGATATAAAACCTTATATTAATTTTTTTGAAAAGTTAAAAAATTGCATTCAAGTATACATTTCTCAAAAACAAGAAAATGCCTATGCAAAAAATATGCAAATAATTAATTCGCCAAATTTAAGGAAAACGTCAAACTATAATCAAAATCGCCAAAATTTAGACAATCAGATAGGAATCAAAAGTTCTGAGCTACCTCGAGTGTACCTTTAAATTCGAATATCCTTCACACAGGACCTTGGAAATCGAGAGTGGCATGGTTTTTTGGAGGACATTGTTAGTTGAAGTCAATATTTACTTTTACTTTAAGACATATGTAGTTTTCATTAAAAAAATCAAAGCATTGTGAGATGGTGATTTTTTTGCTGTTTTTCTTAAAAAACTACTTCATCCTTGCGGGAGAGAAAGACATCCTTATTTTTTCCTGCAAATTTTTTTGGGAGATCTTGTCCACCCTATGCAACTTTTGAGACCTCTTAGAATACGATCTAAATTTTTCGATACGCCCTATTGTACAAGCGTGTGTCATATCTAACCGTAGGTTACTTGAGTTCAAACTCTATCAGCTGTTCGAACGCAACATTTTATGTACTTCAATCAAAGTGCTAGGGGGGAACCTACTTTTTTAAAAAAATTAAAAACATTCTTTAGAAATAAAAACTAACAAAGTGGACATAGTTCTAGTAAAAAAAATATAATTTTTACGCAAAAGCTAGTTTGATTATCCTCATATTAAAATTTAAATCTTCTTCAATGCAAATTAAATTATTAAAAAAAATTTTTTTTTATTACTTCTCTGTGAAAGTTAATAAATAGCGTGCTGCAATTTTATTCTTAACTTATAATTATTTCAAATTTTCGTTGCATACATACTTCATCAACCGTAACAATTTTTTCCAAATTCCTTACGTGTTTCTAAAATACAATATCTGTGAAAAATTTCCTGTTCCTGCAAAAAAGTATGACATACAGTGGGTCAATAAAGAAGTCGGACAAACAGGTAACCAAACATTACGTATGAAAGAAAATTTGAAGGAAACAAAATATTGCTTTGGTTTATTTTTAATTTATTATGTATTTATATATACTATTAAAAACAATAACAACATAATTTAAATTAGCTTCATTTTATAAAAAAAAAAATAAAAATATAATTCGTGAACAAAATTAACATCAAAAAAGAACTCGGACATGTGGCAACGCTGTTTGCTACTAAACATTTTGAAAAAGGGGAATCACAGTTTTTGCTTTGTTTGTAGTAGATGCAATAAACTAAAGCAGTTTTTGTGTATTTTGAAGCTTCGGAGCAAACAATTTTCCAAAATAAAAGTGAAAATGGGTAGACAACGTGGACAAAGCTCAATCGAAGTTCGAGAACTTATTATACGGCACTATGAAGAAGGAAAAACGGTTCGGCAGATCAGTGAAATAGTTGACAGGCCCCGTTCTACAGTTCACGACGTTATAAAACGTTTTAAAATTAATAAATCAGTGGAAAATAAGACAAAATCTGGAAGGCCTAAATTGTTCTCGAGTCATGATGAACGCTGGATAGTAAGCCAAATAAAAAAACAACCTATCCTCAGTGCACCAAAGCTAACAACGGAGGTGGCAAAACATCTTAACATCACCTGCTGCCCAGAAACTGTAAGGTTAGTACTGCGGAAAAAAAATTTTCATGGAAGGGTTGCAAGGAAAAAACCCTTCGTAAGTGAAATCAATAGAAAAAAAAAGAATTAATTTTGCAAAAAGCCATAAAAACAAAAATTTTGAGTACTGGAGTCATGTTTTATTCTCTGATGAGAGTAAATTCAACATTTTCAGATCAGATGGGCAATCATATGTATGGAGGAAGCCAAACGAAGAGCTGAAGGAGAAAAATTTACGCCCAACTGTTAAACACGGAGGTGGTTCCGTAATGGTCTGGGGCTGTATGTCTGCAGCTGGGCCCGGAAATTTGTGTTTTGTTGAAGGCAACATGGACCAAAAGCAATACCTAGCCATTTTAAAGTAAAACTTGGTTAATAGTGCTGAAAAATTGGGGATAAAAAATAGTTTTCACTTCTACCAAGATAACGACCCCAAACACAAGGCGCAAAATGTGCGTTTGTGGTTATTGTATAACTGTCCAAAAGTACTGGAAACTCCTCCACAATCACCTGACATTAATGTCATTGAACATTTATGGGCCCACTTGGAAATTCAATTAAAAAATCACTCCATTAAAAACAAAAAGGACTTGGAAAATGCTTTAATGGAAGAATGGGCTAAAATAGATCCCTCCGTCTGCACAAAATTGGTAGAGTCAATGCCAAAGCGGCTAAAAGCTGTTAAAAAAGGCAAAGGCTTGCCAACAAAATACTAAATAAAAGTTTTTTTTTTAATTTTATTTATACTTAAAATTTAGTATGAATGTCCGAGTTCTTTTTTGACATGAATTTTGTTCACGAATTATATTTTTATTTTTTTTTATAAAATGAAGCTAATTTAAATTATGTTGTTATTGTTTTTAATAGTATATATAAATACATACTAAATAAAAAATAAACCAAAGCAATATTTTGTTTCCTTCAAATTTTCTTTCATACTTAATGTTTGGTTACCTGTTTGTCCGACTTCTTTATTGACCCACTGTAGCTGTCAAACAAATTTACGTTTTGTAATACGCTGTAACGATTTAAATTCAACACTTTTTCAAACTTTAGTTATCAATTTTTATTCGCTTCATTACAATTTTTTTTTATCTTAAAAAAATAAAAAATTACTTCTGTCAATAACTTGTTATTTAGAAGATTTTCTAATTCTTATTTGTGCTATTAGGACTTATAGCAATTTAATATTGTTCTTTTTCGTGTGCTCTTTCAAAACTAAATGCCAATAATCAAATTTCAATTTGATTATTGATTTCAATCTCTATAACAATTCTAAAAATTGTTTTATTTCACGTTATTTCCATACGGCCTTGCACTTTACTTCAGTGCATTAATTTCTTTTCAATTCAAAAACTTAAGGCAAAATCAAATCTCGATTTGATTATTGATTTCATTTTCTATAGCAATTAAAAAATTTTTCTATTTCACGTTCTTTTCATACAGGGTTTTACTTAGCTTTATTCATGAAGGTAATGCATTCATTTCTTTACAATTAAAAAACTTAAAGGCAATATCAAATTTCGATTTGATTATTGATTTCAATCTTAATAACAATTTTTAAATTATTCTTTTTCTCGTTAATACCATACGGGCTTTTACTTAATTACTTTCATGAAATTAATGCATTCATTTCTATTCCATTCAAAAATGTAAAGGTAATATCAAATTCTTATTTGATTATTGACTTCGATCTTCATACATATTTATAAATTGTTCTTCATTCCAAAAATATTTTACAATCTGTCTGCTGTTTCTGTTCAACATTCATTCATAATTAATTTATTCTATTCATTCTATTCTAATTTATGTTACTGGTGGTTAGGTGCTTCTTAATTTCTTGCAATTTTTGCGGCCAATTTTTCATCCTAGTTTGATCATGACTATACTGGAAACATTCATTAGTCTCACCGACAAATTGGTGGAATTCGAAGCTGAATTCAATGGAATCCCAAGTTTAATTTATTCGAAATACTCACTTGAAGCTCATCGTGAGGAAGTTAAATCGATCTGGGCGATCGTTAAATCTGGATACGGAGCATGTTTAAAAGAATTAGCTGCGAATAACGAAAAAGAATATTCTAGCAATGATCTGGAAAGCATTAAATTTCGCTATCACGTAAGAATCATAGCAAAAATTGGGAAATTCACACATTTGGCTGAGTCAACGATTCCTACTATTTCCATAGGAAGCACCTACTCATAGTGTTCAAAATTCCATCTACCACCACGTGATACCCAAACATTCAACGGGGATTACCTGTCATGGCCCTCCTTCCGTGGTATGTTCCCGGCAATTTATATAAACAATACAAGGTTAAGTCCGGTGGAAAAGCTTTTTCATCTAAAACAAAAAAACAAGAGGGGATGCACAAGGTATTGTAAAGAAATCTCCATTGACTAATGACGGTTTTTTCATTGTTTTAAAAAACTTACAGGATCGTTTTGAAAATAAACTAATCCTTGTCAATAGTCAACTTCGCATTTTTTTTAAGCTGTCTTCCATTTCCACAGAATCTAGCACTGCAATGAAAAGTTGCAGAGTGGTATCAGTAGTTGCATTTCCGCTTCGCAACTCCATGATGTCAATATTGAGAATTGGGATCCAAATTTAATTTTTCTTTGTTCTACTCGACTTCCAGATGCTACACTATCATTTTGGGAGCAATCAATGAGCAATAAAGCTGACATTCCTCGGTGGACTGATTTAGGTTCCTTCTTGACAAGGAAGGTATCAAACACTAGAAACTGTCTCAGGCATAAAGTGTTCATTCAGTCCGTTCTCAACACAAGAGGATCAACTCCTATGATTCAAATTTTTCTAGTCCTTTTTGCAAACAAAACAACAGCACTACTAGACGCTAGGCGTGCAGCGGAATGCTAGCTCTGAACAAACATTGTGAAAGGTTTCATCAGGAAATGTCAAAGATTTAAAAAAAGTTAAAGGGAAACGGAAAGGAAGGGACTTCCAGTATCCTTCAAAGTATGTAAAATTTAGAGGAATATACTTGAAAAAATCGTTCTTAGCAATCATAAAGTTCCAAGCCTTTTTTAATAGAAATGTAATTGTTTAACTACAAACGAGTATAAGGACTTGTTTTAATTAATTAATTTTACCGCTAAAACATTAAAAATTTTTGTGTTATGAGTTAATTTTTAAACTGTTAATTTTAAATTTTAATTATTATATTTTTTAGAATTATAAAACAATATAGTAATTAAAATATGCAATCATTAATTTTTCATGTTAATGTTAAATTAATTTTTTTTATTATTATGCTAAATCTGAGTTTGATGTGAATTATAAGATGTTGTAAAATGTTAGAGAATCATACATATCAAAATAATAAAAAATGCATGTAAGATTTTCATTATAACCTAGTATATAAAATAATAAGTATTTTAAGAAATTTTAAAAATTCTTCCCAAAAAAGTGACGTGTTGGAAGAGACTAAGAATGACATCAACCTAAACTTATCCTTATTATGAAGGTACACTTTTTAGAGTTCCTGCTTGTTTTTTTCATTTTTGATACTTTTTATTCTTTGTAAGTTATTTTTACGTAATATCTAAAGAAGCATAATTGTTGATCAATAAGTTTTTCAAGCTTATTTAACAAGCAGCGCCTCACTTTAGCATTCAAGCTATAAAGTAACCGAGCCATAACTTAAATAGCCCAATAAATCCTTTTAAGGCAAAAAACGCAATCTTAACCAAGTTTAAAACACTTGTAGCACCTAGAGCACATACAAAAATACACCCACACATTCTCCCAAACACACACACACACACACACAGGTAACTGCTTTACTACACTTTATTGCCCACTAATAAAAATTTATACCCCCAAAAACTGCACCTCAATTGAAACGATAAAACTATGGTACAAAACGACGAATAAAATGTAGAAGCATTGCATAGTGAGGGAACTAAAGAAATAGAAATTGCTCAAGTAGTTAGTAATAAAAAAGATTGCAGGTAACTTAAAAAACCATGCGGTTGAACGAATGTGAAAAATACCAAAATAACATAGAATAACAATTTTAAACAGCGACTAACTAGAATTTATGGCCAACGAATTCCAAGAAATCCCTACCGAAAATCCCAAACCAACTATGTAAGTATGTGCTTGGGTGAAATGCAACACTGGCGCTGACGATTTGGCTTAAGAACGCAGCCAGCCAGCCACGTGATAGCTAGGTCCTTTGGCAAATGGCTCACATCTATTACCAAAAAAAATTGCTATTTTACACCAGCACGTTGCTTGCTTGGCCTGACTGCGCTGCTAGTCAAGAAAGAGTCAAGAAGGAGACTTCAAAAAACTTACCGCACGCGAATCGTCGAAGCTGCCGCTGTAGCTGAAAGGCGCATCATGGCGCAGGTTAAAGAAACTGCTTACAAGTTACAAGTTTTATACATATAAACATTATTTTTATTATTCGGGCTTAACCTAAGGTAAGCAAATGAATGATATGGGTGCGCATATGCCCGCAGTCACACACACTCGAATGAAGACGCAGCGTTGCACGTGACATGAATTCCATTGCATCCAGCGTTTTACTTCATAAAAAAGAAAAATATATAAAACAAAAATCATAGAGAAACGTTTTTGGGGAAAAGTTTTGATTTTAAAATGTATTGAATAAGTTTCCTGAGGGTTAATAAAGTGTTTTCAAAAATGTGCCACACACTGGAGTGAAGCCAAAAAAGGTTGGGAGAAAAGAAAGAAAAAAAAGGGTCAAGAAAAACGAAATCAAATAAATTTAAATAGGAGCGAGTAGAGAACATAATAATATCATAGAAGAAATGGAGGCATAACTTCCTTTGCTCGAAGTTTTTATGAAAGCATTAAATGGATTGGTTCAATGGATTTGTATTAGGTGAGAGGATTCCCATAAAAGATGAAAGAAATATTAAATTTATAGGGACTTTTTAAAAGCTGAAGTTTATCTTTTATGGAGATAAAATTTAATTTCTGGACATGTGAATAGCTAACTATTTCAAAGAAAAAAGTAGATTTCAAATTTGATTTTTTTAATGTTAGAAACAAAAGTGTTACTCACTTGAAATTAAATTTCTTATAGAACGCAAATTACTGTATCAAGAGAATTCATTACATGAGGAGTCTAGATTTAAAAATGGTCACATCCACTTTTTCCATTTGAAATAAAAAACACGAAACACTGTTACACAGGGACAGGTGCATTAAAATTAAAATAAAACAATTTAGTTATAATGATTCAAAAAATGTTAATCAAAATCCTAATCAGTTAAAGGAGTTATTGTAAAAATATTATGGGACTTGAGTTTTGAAACTAAACACAGGGACTTGGCCACTTTTAAAACTAAAGTAGTTGGACTTTACCATTTTTGAACCAGAACGAATAGACTTTATCATTTTTGAATTAATGTAAATTCATTATGTAAAGTAATTATATTGAAGGCTTTAAGTTAAATTTCAATATTAAATAAAAAATAAATTTTTAAACCTTAATACCTTATGAATACTACAGATGTGATAATTTTTAATTGAATTTTAAATACATTGGTGCCTAGATGACCGTCGAAGAGCATAAGGGGTATGAACAGCGTAAAACTTAAAAAAACTTTTGAAGTACTTATTAATGTTATATTTATGAAAACAAATGAATCAAAACATTTGTACTCTTTATTTTTGAAAAATCTCATTTTTGGTTTCGTAACAGTTACTGCTTTTGATCCTCTATGCAAATTTTGAGTATCGTTGCATTAAGCTCCGTGATGAGAGAGCTACGGCCCTTTCAGCTACAAAATTTATTACGAGGAGATTTGTTACTATCTTATGTCCCGTTTAGGTAAAACGAAGCCTTCGTGAATAATTTCGTTCGTTTTCCGACGTGATCGTCCTAAATTGGGTCTTTGTAATTTTTTCGTGCGTCGTCGTTCAACTTTACTTTGTTTACGCTTTTGAAATACTCTCAACGTCAGTACTTGTCAAAATCATTATTACCAGATTGTTAAAATTCAGCATTTAGCGTAAAACTGACAAAAATCTACAAAATTGAACACTTATTACCAGCATTTTTTAATAAATGGCAATACTTTTTGGATCAAAGCCTTCGTGACAAATTCGTTCGTTTTCCGAAGTGATCGTCCTAAATTGGGTCTTTGTAATTTTTTCTTGCGTCGTCGTTCAACTTTACGTTACTTAAGCTTTTGAAATACTCTCAACGTCAGGCCTTGTCAAAATCATTATTACCAGATTGTTAAAGTTCAGCATTTAGCGTAAAACTGACAAAAATCTACAAAATTGAACACTTATTACCAGCATTTTTTAATAAATGGCAATACTTTTTGGATCAAAGCCATCGTGACAAATTCGTTCGTTTTCCGAAGTGATCGTCCTAAATAAGGTCTTTATAATTTTTTCGTGCGTCGTCGTTCAACATTACGTCGCTTATGTTTTTGAAATACTCTCAACGTCAGTACTTGTCAAAATCATTATTATCAGACTGTAAAAGTTCAGCATTTAGCGTAAAACTGACAAAAATCTTCAAAATTGTATACTTATTACTAGCATTTTTTAATAAGTGGCAATACTTTTTGCATCACCTGTTTTGGTTATTAAATTTTTGACTTTTGGTAGAAATTAAACTGTTTTTAAATTGATTGTGATAGTTTCTGTTTTTAAATAGATTGTGTGCACTTCTTTGTGAAGGACCGTAGAAGTTTTCTTTAGCAGATGGTGTTCCATTTTTCACCTGATTTTGCTCTACTAGCACCAAAAAATGTTAGCAGCAACTTCCATTTTCAGAACGATAATAATCGTCAAATTGTGACGTCTCGTTCGGGGGCTTTTGCTTACAAAGACCCAACTTTACACTGAGGTTACGTCTTCGTTCGTTACTGAGTCAGCTGTGTTCGTTTGTGTCTGACATTCTGTAAACATGGATCCAAAATAGCTGATTGCCGCCTGTTGGACGATACGATTCGTGAAATAGACGTATCATTTGTTTTACCAAAACAGGGCACTAAGCTAACTTATGAACGATGGCTTGCGACTCCAGTCAACCGAGTCCACTTTGCAAAATACATTGTTACTTTTAGAGCTTGAAAGAAAAACTGTGTGTTTATTATCGCAAAGACTTTAAGCTTCATTGTAGAATTCGAAGATCTTTGTGCAGCTCGTTTGGTCGATGATTTGTTTCCTAAATTATTTTGTAATGCTTCTTTCATTTTTGTTCCATAACTCATGGAAGTACCAGAAAAACGACAGACCAATTTATTACTCAACAAAATACCAAACATGATTCTCCAGCTTCTTTAAACCTCATCATAATTAAAAACAATTATTTGTACCTATCGAGAGCCTAAAGTCGCATTAAGTCATTATTGGGTCTTGCAGCAGGAAATGGTGTAAAAAAATCAATATTTAGTGTAAATTGTTAGCTTGAAAGAAAAGGACGTTTGAAGCGAATTTGAATAACACCACAAATTTTATAATTTCAAAATTCTGAAAAATTTTGTTGACATCTCTTTCAAATTGAGAGTTATAACATTTTTTTAATTTACGGGTTTACAAAAATTAAAATAATCTTTAACTCGGCTTTGATAACCTACGTCTGCAAGACGTATGCTTTTTTTAATTTTTTGCTCTCTCTCTCTCGTGATATGCTTTTACTGTAGGTTTATAAAAACCTACGTGTTATTCTCATTCTTAAATAAAACTAGTAAAGAATTATCTTCAACTGGGCCGAAGTAAAAATACCCTCATGGTCGAATTAAAGTCTACTTAAAGTTCAAAGCTGTATGTTAAATATTTATCGATAAAATCATTTTCGTCAGAGTTTTACGGAAAATAATAATTAAATAATTAAAATAAAACCATTTTGGTAAACTCACTGTGTACGGGAGGTAGATGTGATTTTTATTCGACTTTAACAAATTTGATACGAGCAAAATTTGAAGTCTCTAGATTTATTTTTGTGAGACTTAAAGAGAATTTAACGTTTTGGTACTCACACTTGTAGTACTTGTAGTACATACTCACAGTAGGTAGACTTCATATTCAAAGTGCATCTTAAAGTTACAGCTTATGTGCAAAATTCGAAGTGATTAGATTAATTTTTGTGGAATTTAAAGAGATTTTACCGTTTTGAACGGGAGGTAGACGCAATTTCCATCTGATTTTTTCAAATTTCATACTCAAAATTGAAATTTATTGTTAAAGCCAATGTGCAATGTGAAGTCATTTGATTAGTTTTTGTGGAATTTTAGGAGATTTTACCGTTTTGGTTATGTCACTTTGTGTGGGAGGTAGGCGTGGTTTTCATCCGATTTGGCTCCTTTTCGAACCTGACCTCTATTTTTGAATAAAACGCTTATATATTGAATTTCAATACGATATCTATAAAACTACGACTGTTATCGTGATCACAGACAGACAGACGGACAGACGTACATGGCTAAGGACTAAGGAGATGATGCTGATCAAGAATATATATACTTTTCTATACCGGCCACGCCTCCTTATCGGCGATACAAACGGAGTGACAGAGAGCTAATATACCCTTATTATGTTTTTTAAACGTGGGGGTATAAAAATTATAATAAAATGTGTTTAAATACCAAGGGAATATTAACAAAGTCATGTAAGTACAAAAAAAAAATGACTTATTTGCTATTAACATTAAGCCACGAAAACAATGACACGTCTGATAAACGCATGGTTAACTTTTGAGCGACTTCTAATAAGGTTTTCAAAGCAGGGTTAAGCTTTTGAGGGACATCTAGACACTAGGGCTTTTTCAATCCCGAAGAACTTTGGAAAATCCCGTGATTTCGAGATTTTAAATTCATGATCCCGGGATTTTTCGGGATTATGAAATTCCAAATTTGTTAAATAATGACATTTAGCTGTATTAAAAGCAGGGACTGTTAATAATTCTCTGTTTTTGATTTTTAAAATAGATATCTAAACGTAATCGTTATTCATACGTTATTCATATTGAATAACACTCAAAATTTTATAAGACAAAACCAAGACGAAAAGACGGGTCAATTTTTTAATGAAAAAGCTAACTTTGACCTGCGTTTAAATTTAACCACTTTTTGTGTGATCCTGTTAGCTGTGCGACATTCGACTTAGTGATGCCATATGGAATCATCTTCCTTAATCGCTTAATGCAGACAAGGGTTACAAAACAGTTGTAACGCACAAAGAAGAATATAAGGAAGAATTTAATAATAATTGGAAGATAAAGTCGAATTTGGAAAATTGATTTTGTATATCTGGAGGAAATTCTTGTAAATTTTATTATTGAAGAAATATACATTAGACCGGGTCGGTCCCCATACAAAAAAAAAGTTTCAAAAGTCCCCCCTCATATGAAAGCTTACCTCGAGAGAGTTAAGGTCTCTTGCTTGCGGCACTTAACGAAACGACACGAAATTATAAAATATAACTACAATGTGTTCTTATGTATACATGCTCACTAAGCTACGAAGAAACGGCAACGACTGTTGACGCCGACGAAAAAGCCGGTGGTGATCATTTCAAAGAATTCTGACCGGATTGTCGTTCTATTTATTTACAAAAATTACAATGGATTCCAACAGTTTATTGTGCAAAGTAAAAAATTCGCCATCGATAGGTCGTTTTTAAAGCATAGGATGAATCCAAAGCTATTAAAGGTAATTGTGTATTAGAAAATTCTGCACTTATTTTTATATTGCTTTGTTTAATTCAAATATTTGTTGCCGTTCCGTTAAGTGTGCATTATATATAATGTTACCTTTTCGTAGCTGTTTTACAGTCGTTTCGTTACGTGCCGTAAGTGGGCAGAGACCTTTACGTGGAGATAAAATTTTTTTAGGCACCCTGTATTAACCGCTAAAACAGTTTTTTCTTCTTTACCTTGCTCTCTTGAGTCCAATTATCAAATGCAATACATCGTTGAAAAGGTAATAATAAGCCCTACAGTCAAGGTTTCCAGTCGAAATTCGGAACGATTCCCACGAAAATTATCTTTTTCCCACAGTAACATAAATTAACTACCACCATAATTCTCATGGCAAAAGTAAACAAAAAGAATTCCCGAATTAAGATTGTGAGCTTTAGATCAAGTGAGTTTTCAAGAAGGCAACAACAACAACAACAACTCTGTATAGAGTCAATCACTTAGCTGACTAGACAGTCTGTTTCGGAAATCGCTACATATTCCTCTTCAGTAGTCTTTGAGTGATTAAGCTGTGATCAACTCACTGTTTAAACTAGCATATGAATGTACAGATCCTCTAATTCATTCTTATGAATTGTATGGCTGCTAATCATATGACACTTCAAAGCAGTAGCCATTTTGGATCACCGCCATCAACTCTATCAAGGGATGCCATCTGTTCTAGTTGCTTCTTCATTTATTTCAATATTCATTGGTGTTCGATTGTTTGTCGAAATGCACCATAGAAATGAAACGAGTTTTTGCTTCGCCAGAAGCTAGTGTTCTAACTAAAAGGTGGCTATTTTCACAACCAAATGTTCAATTACACATGACTTTGACCGAAAAATCGATCAATTATTAGATTATTTAATTAATTTGACATTAATGAAACTTATTTGGCCGTGCTCTGCCATAGTTAAGTTAATTAGTTTTTATGATCTATTGAAAAGAATTCCCACCGCAATTGAAAAATACCACAAAAAATCCCACGATCATTAAAAATTACCACGAAAATACTAATCGTTTTAAAAATACCACCAAAAATCCCATATGCATTAAAAAATCATCAACATTGATTAGTAATAAGATTTGATTAGTAAACTTGCAAATCTTTTTTATTATATTTTTATTATTTTTGGCATTTTAAAATAATTTTTGTAAACTTTACGCTTCAAAAAATCAAAAATTCAAGACAGTATTGCCATATGTCAAAAAATATCTA
Source organism: Dichetophora obliterata (assembly GCA_963920525.1). Taxonomy (NCBI): domain Eukaryota; kingdom Metazoa; phylum Arthropoda; class Insecta; order Diptera; family Sciomyzidae; genus Dichetophora; species Dichetophora obliterata. Next base: position 42,691,313 of record OY986438.1, on the reverse strand, counting down.
CGTAGTTATCATGATGGCAACTTGTTCTTAAAACAAATATGCTCTTTAATCGTTTTTATTAAGGGCAAGTTCAAGAAAATGTACAGCGTAAACTTTAAGCTTCTTTATATATACTCGAAGTTCATCGAATACCATTATTTAATTTTTGCTAAATAAAAGTGAAAAATATATTTTTAAGAACATTCCCGAATTCACATGCAATTAAAAAATACCAAGCTGAACTCCCACGCCAATAGAAAATGACACGCTGGATTAAAAAAAAACATGGGAATTAACAAAAAAAAAATTTCCCAAGACCAACTAAAATTACCACGAATGGGATTTTTCCCACATTATTGGCAACCTTGCCTACAATTGCTCTGTAGGTGTCAAAGACCTAAAACATCAAATTCGTAAAGTTATTTCAGTGACACATACTTCTACACTCAAAAATTAAAAAAAAATTAATAGAAAAAAAAGACCTTAAAAAAACAATAAACTTTGTCCTTGAAAGTATTTAAAAAGGTTGAAAATCAAAAAGTTACAGTCGATCATACCTTTTCAACGATGTATTACATTTGACGATCGGACTTAAGGGAGCACAGTTATGAAGAAAAAACCGTTTTGGCGGTTCATACAGGGTGCTGAAAAAAATTTTATATCCACGTAGACCTCTCGAGGTAAGCTTTCATATAAGGTGAGGACTCTTGACATTTTTTTTTGTGAGCCACTCTAATCGAGCCACCTGACTAAGCAAGATAAAAAAAAAGATTTAATTAGAAAAAAACGATTATCATATGATGACTTTTTTATTAAAATATTCATTTTTACGGTCCTTAATTAAAGATATTTGCTAAATTTTTAAATATTTAAATTATATAATAAGTTTATTTATTAAACAACATTATTAAATTTTTAAATTAATATAAAAATATGATGGAATTTTTAAAAATATCAAATAACATTTTACTTTATTATAAACGTAAATACGTTAAATGAAACAACATACATTCCAGGACTAGAAATCGGACATATAGACATTTCGGGATCCCGGGATTGAAAGCTATACTAGGCACCATTTGTTTTCAAATATTCTAAATTTCTTGTTTAATTTGTATATCCTAGTTTAAGAAGAGTGACGCGCCCCTAAACATTTCAACGTTTTGGAATAATGAACCGGTCTATTAAATTAAATTAAAATTTTAAAATGTCTGATATTTCTGATATTTGTTCAGGTTCTTGGTCTTGTATATATAAATATTTATATATGCATGACCAAGGCGCTTTGCTGCCACGCCCTGTTTCCAAACGCCCATAAAATGTTATCAGCGAAACTGCATGTGCAAATTGTGGTCGAATGTTGAATTCTGAGGCTGAGCGACCTATAATTTCGAAGCTAATTTCGAAGCTATTTCGAAAATTTTGGATGTATGGAAGGTGCCACGCTCCCTGTATTATGCCCATAAAAAGTTATTAGTAAAGCAGTACATGTAAATTTTGTTCGAAAACTCTAAAACTCGCTAGGATTTTCGATATCGCAAATTTGGGCTGCATGAGAAGTGCTACGCCTCCTTTTCAAATGCAAAATCCCTCCTTGGCATGTGTTCAAAAGCGTCCTAAAATTTCATCAAAATTGGTTCAGATATATTAACTAAATTACCAAATTTTAGTATTATACGAACCAAAACCGTCTGATATATAGTTCAATTAATTTTTGGGCAGTAAAAGCGGGCATGGCAGCTGTAGAGTGCAGTTTATAGAGTGACATACACTTGATGCACCTAAATACAAAGTTTCACTATAAAAACGTGTATAACTCTGGAATTGGCAGCATTTCGAAAAAGTGTGCGCAGAACAGTTAAATTTTTTGGATATCGATACAAAAGTATCAAAATCGCAATACAAAATGGTGGATGGGGGTAAGAGGGTGAAAAATGCTCACACCTACCAAATATACAAAAAAAAATTATTTCATTTCACACCGTGACACGAGATATATATATATATTAGAAGAATATAAGAGCTTATGAAAAAATTTACAATTTTAAGGATTTCCTAATTTTATTTGTCTGCAAATAATGAATAAGCTGATCTTAAAACTAAGTCACTCAGCCTTAGACACTTTTGAAACAAAGCATGTTGGACTACATCATTTTGGAAACTAAACACACAGATTAATTTTTTAAATGACATTTTCGACTTTGATTGTAGCAAACATATTTCTATTTATCGTAAATATATTTCGCAATTCTGACAATAATTTGTTAATCATACATATTACAGTTTTTGCATTGCGCAACAGTGCAGGGTTCTCTGACCCGTACACATTTTAAACTTTATATTCGACTCTTGTTAGGTCTAGCCATGAATATGCGTCATTTATTTGGAGCCCATTTTATTCTTTGCATATAAACAGATTAGAGCGAGTTCAAAAAAGATTTGTGAATTTTGCTTTTCGCTCAATTAATTTATAGGGCGCTTCACTTGCTTATTTGTCTATCTTCTCTTGAAGCTAGAAGGACATTGCATAGCATTATGATCATTTATGATTTGATTAATGGTAGCATTACCTGTGAAAAGTTACTTGAACTAATATCGTTTAACATCCCACAAAAATCTTTACGTAATTTTTATTATTTTAACATTAACTGTCACAGAAAAGCAGGTGGTCTAAATATAATTTTTTTCATGTTGACTTTACATGATTTAAATACAAATTCTAAATGTTTGATAGTTTAAATCATACTTGATTTTTTTCTGTTGTTTCCTTGGAAAGATTCGTTAGAAAAATTAATTGTTCTAACTTTGACCTTAAGCTCAATAAATGATTTTAAACTATACAACTAGACAACTAGACTAATACAACTAGAATTTGTATTTAAAATCAAGTATGATTTAAACTATCAAACATTTAGAATTTCTATTTAAATCATATAAAGTCAACATAATAAATAACAAGGTCATTTAGGAAAAAACTTTAACATAATTTTTTTCGTTAATACAATTAATTATATTACACAATTAAATAAATAAATTAATACATAATGAAAAAAGTGATATGTATTACATAGACAACCAAATATCAAATTTAATTCTGATTAAATTTAATTTTCACTGGGAAGTGAAATACACAACCTGCCTGAATATATCCAATTTTTTTTTTGGACTTGGCTATGTTTAAATATGAAAATTTTTGTTCGGTTATTTTTGCTGTTGTTTACAAATGCCCATAATAATGTTAAAAAATGACAGAAAAAACAAAAAGAAAATTTAGTTAGAAACACTTCGTTCAACTTTAAAGAGCGGTACGTTTCTTCATTTGTCACCAATGTCTCAGATGATTTTATTCTTATTATAACATCAAAGTATAAGTATTAAGTACTCTGTGCGTCATTATCGGATTTGAAGTAAAGCTCAATCAAACAAGAAAATTACCATTCAATACAAACAAAAATATACCATAAATAATAAAACTAAGCATACGATTAAGCCATTGTAAAGCAAATAAAAAAAAAATTTGAATAGATTGTTAAAAACAGATAAAAAAATATTTAAAAACTCTTGAAATAAAAAAAATTATATAGTCACTTCTTTCAGCAATAATAACTCCGTCTTGGAAAATTAAGCAGATGATTCATGTGGAGTTGGCGTAGGCGTTAAAGTACAGAAAAGTTAACTGTTTAAATTAACCATGTTCAAGTAAGTGTTGCAACACCCGTCCTATTGATAGCTACATTTGCAACAATTTTCAAATGAAATCAAAGTATATAATTTCAAGCTCATTATATAAATAAAGCTGGCTACAGCTGCTAACTTGTCTCACGTGTCTCACTCTGCTTAAGCCTTAATTAAGATTGAAATAATAGAAAACAGTATTGCAACTTGTTGTACCTACGTATCTGCAGATTTCTGATAACATTTTGCTGTTAGCGGTGTTGTAGCGTCAGTTTTTGTTGATATAGTTTGTGTTGAGTTCCTTAGTTTGCCGTTATCAGTCAATCTTAAACACGCGTGCGCAGCTTTTGAACTTGCTGCATTTGTTAGATTTTTTCAACACTGATTTCATTGTTAGCTATAAATTGTTGACAATTCCACACAGTAATGAACAAAAATTTCGTTATAATTGCATTGAATCTTGGCAATTTATTGATGATATCGGCTTTACATATTTTTTAATCGTTCTTGGTGAAAACAATTCACATCAAAAAATTTAATCTTTCACAAAATTTGTTTTTTTTTTGTATTTTTTTTTAAGGTTCGTTGTTTTAAAAAACATCTTGTTAGAGGTTCCAGCTGAATAAATTGATAACATATGGGTTTAATTTCAATTCAGAGAAAACATTTTTGAACTCATTCAGAGAAAATAAAGATAAAGGAAAAAGTTGTCTCTTAATTTAAAATTTTTAAAACCAACATTTTTAAAATTTGAAAAAACTATTGCGAATCGTAAAAATAGTCACTAAATTTGAAAATTTTTTTCTAGTAAAATATTGGGATATACAAAAGAATTATATAAAAAAAAAGATTGTGAAAAATTAAAAAAAGTGCAATTTAAATTTAAAATGTAAATATTTTTAATAAATTTTTTTCCTAAATGACCTTGTTATTTATTACGGGTATTTTATCAATCAGCTAGTGATTTTTTCCTTTTAATATTGAAAAAAAATTTGTGTTGTTATTTTTTTGGAAAAATTCGTTAGAACAATTAATTGGTGTAACTTTGACCTTAAGCTTAATAAACGATTTTAAACAATCAAACAACTAGAACTTGCATTTAAAATCAAGAATGATTTAAACTATTTTTAATAAAGCAATATTTAAAAATAATTATTTATGATTAGTTTTAAATTGTTTTTCATATGGATCAAATAAACTTAAATAAAAAAAAAAAAAAAATAAATCTGAATAATATTTTATCACAGTCTTTCAAAAAAATATCAAAGCGTTGACAAAATTTATTTGAAATTTTTTTTCTGCAAATAAATTATTTTCTGTTTTGTTTATGAGCAAAATCTTTAAAAATATTGGTTTAATTAAAACTCCACTAAAAACGCGGTCATGTCGACAATTTTGTACTCAATGCCAACAACTTTTATTGGTGCAAGAGCTTATAATTCTATTTTCTGGGATTTTTGGTACTGATTTTGTGTTCATGATACGCCGGTTGACACACGCTTGTACACATAAGAACATTATATTTATTTCAAAGATTTAATTTTTTTTCATGTAATTTCAAACATTTTTTCTCAACAAATATTCTTAGTAATTTAGTTAATTAAATAATGTGAGGTCCTAACATAAAATCGCATTAATTACTAGTTAGCTCCAAGTTTTCCTCTTTTCAAATAAGAATACAAAAATTTCCCAAATTTTTTTTTTTTAAATTAATAAAACCAGCAAGATTTTTAGACCATTTTTTCTAGTTTTGGAGGCCTATAACTCACAAACGAATTGTGAGCGGCCTGAATTTATCAGATTTGTATTTAGGAGGTCAAAATCCATATGATCCGCAAAAATTAATAATTAGAGTTGTCGCTAGTCTTGAAATATTCCCCGCATGGACATCAACTGACTTATTTCTTTATTCAACATGCATCTGTTCTAACAGCATGCAAGTTACTAAAATCGAATTTGGAAGCATAACTATTATATGAATTATTTAAAAAATTTATTTTTTTTTTAATTCAAAACGTATGTATAAATATATAAAGAGGTACATGTATTGATGGGTTTTGGGCTCCATTCATTTTCGAAACATATTCCAGAACCTCCCTGCAAGGCTTGATTCTAAATCCTGTATGTAATATAAGCACGTGACTCGAAAAATCCAGAAAATGCTTAAAATGGGTGGACGCCTGTTAAAAACGTGAATTTGAAGAAGTATTAAATATATGCTTCAAATCGAGTTTACTATTTACATTTTAGTCATAAAAAAACTTTTGATCATTCTTATATAAAAGCGTTTTCTTAACAAGAATTTGCCATCATATTTTTTTAAAAATTAGTGCTTGATCTAAAATTAGCCTACTTTAGTCAGCATTTTCTATTGTTGTTTTTCACTTTTGAATTAGAAACTTTGCTCTTGCCTGAATTGCTTCTATTTTCTCAAATTTAAATGCTGCCAGATTGCTAGCAATTTTATTAAGTTTACGAAAAACTCAAAAATAATTCAAATTGAATCATCTTTATGTTAGCTTTTGGGAAAACATTTAGTTCTTAAATTTATTTTACTTTGTTTTCTTCTTGTGTTTAATTACTTTAAAACATAAATTTGCTTATCGTCCAAGTTCATATGCGTTATTGGCTTAAATGCCTCTTACCATCTGTTGCTCCAAAAAATTATCTTCGACTAATAGGGATATCGTTCCTCAATTTCTCGTTCGAATAACTTCGTAATTTCTTCCATTATATTCGTTGTATTTACTAATGGCTTCGTACTATTTACGATTTAAAATTATTATTCGTAGAAAAAATTAATTCGTAGATTGACCGTAGATACGCATTAATCGAAGAATGTCCGAAGTATTCCATGAGTTCAAAAAATTTACAACCGAAATCTTTCAGCCTGGTTTGTTGAACAATTACCGAATGTTAGGAAATGTGTGAGGTGGTGCAAGGTGGTAGTCTACTGAAAGAGTACGTAGTCCGTAAGCTAAAAAAACCGTGGTTCAAACCTCAGCTCAGATAGAATGTTTTTTTTTTTTCGTTATTAGTAAATGTAACAAATGTATTCGTACAATATATGTACATCTGTTTTTTGCGAATACGAATAAAATATTTGAAATATGTTCCAAACTATGTCCAATCTACGAATCCTATTCATGACTGAAAACTACAAATGTAATTCGTAGAATGGACGCAGTTATTAGTAATATTTATACACAAAATTGTTTGAGTGTAAGAATACGTATTGAAAAGTGCCTGTGAAACAAGGGTAAATTTAATTTATTTAATTTATTCGTTAAGCTTAATATAAGCTGATTAACTAAGACCTAATCTTATTCTAACAGGGTCTTAACTTATTCTAACAGGGTTTATTTTTTTTCTCTCCTTTTCATGTTTGAGTGTTCGAAAGATATCCAATTCGTGGTGGGCGTCCGCCCACCAGAAAAACGTAATTATAAGAACACGTCAAAAAGGAAATACGGGGAGAAAAGTAATAAAGGGAACCTACAATAATTAACAGGGAATATGTATAATATCTTAATTGTAAGAAAAAGATTATAGGGGGGGAAAAATGGCGTTGGAGTTAAGAAGAAGTGGCGTTGGAGTTTAGAAGGGCATTTCGGAGTCGAGATCTGCTCAGATGAAAATCGAAGCGTAGAGCGAACCTAATGAATCTTCGTTGAACGGCTTCGATTCGCACAGAATGGATGTTGTCGATAGGAGACCAAACCTGGCTGGCATATTCGAGGATGGGTCTAGCAAAGGTAAGGTAGAGAGATTTAGTAACGTAAGGGTTGGAGGATTCTCTGGATCCTATAGATAGATTAGAATTTTTTTATAACAATAGCAGGCAAGCCATCGGGTCCTGGAGAATAATCGTCCTTCAGATTATTTATCTTTTCTAACACATCAGCTAGTGTAATATCAACAGAAGTTAGCGACGTTTGAGGACAGTCCCTTAACAAAGAAAAATACTCGTAGTCTAGTTCGTCGTTATGATTAGTGTATGACTGACTAAAAAAATTTGCAAATAGGTTTGCAATTATATCTGGGTTGTCTGAGGAGATGTCCGAAAAAGTAAGGGTAGAAAGGTAGTTGTCAGATTTTCTTTTAATATTTAATATAAAGCTTTTAGGATTCGACAGCAATTTAGTTTGAATATGAGCAAGATAAGCCTCGTATAGCTTTTCACAGAGTGCGGAAAAAAAGGTTAAAGGCGTGAAGATAATTTGTGAGATCAAGAAAAGAACGAGAAATTAAATATGCGCGCCATAGTTTGTTCCTTTTGTTGCGGAGTACACGTAGTTCCTTATTGTACCAGGGAGGACATGACGAAAAGTTTTTCTGCCTGGTGAAGGGGACAGAATGTGTGAAGCAGTCGAAAATTATGTCATAGAAGTGAGCAACTGCAGTATCAACGCTTTCATGAGCATTATCGAAGAAATGTTGGAAATCGATTCTACGGAATAAAATTTCTAATTTTACAAAATCAGTTTTCCGAAAGTTAAAGCTGTACGAGTGCTCGAAATGTGTATTTTTGATATCAATGTTATGTGATAAGGTAAGGGATAATGGTGGATGGTATTGATCGAGTGTTGAAAGAAGATGGTTACTTGCGGAGACTACGCAGTTATCTAAATCCGAAGAAAAAATTAGGTCTAGTTGTCTACCTAAATTGTAAGTAACTCCGCTCAACTGGTAAAAGCCGCAGTCTAAAACACAACTAGTAAAAAGAATTTCTCTTTCAGAGGTAGGATTTGAAGAAAGATGGTAGGATTCATCATCAGAGAGGACCCATTGAAGGTTGGGAAGATTAAAATCTCCCAGAAAAATAACGGTGTCAAATGGATCCATAAGGTCAAATGAAATGGTATAGTAACTTATCACTGCAACGGGTACAACATACTATTTAAGAATGCATGCATGGTAAAAAAAGTATTTAGGAGTTCTTTTCAAAATATATTAACATATTTAATGAAAATATTATCATATAAAATCAAAAAAGCCGTAAGTTACAATAAATTCAAAGTCGACTTTTTGATTGATTATTGATGCACTTTATCAAAATACAAGTCGCTGCTAAATTTTAAACTCCTACAACTAAAAACTACGTTTGTATTAAAATCGTTATAAAATCCCTAAGTTTGAGTACAACTTACAATTACAATTTAGAAAGTTTTTTGATTCTCCCTTAAAATTTTTTAAAAGCAGATTACGGGTTTTTGATTTAATATGAAGATATTTAAAACATTTTCACTGCATAGGGGGGGGGGGGGGGGCGAGAGCCATGCATCCAAAAAATATTTAATTTATTACCAACTTTTGCTTTTAATTCAACATATCAGTTGTTGGGTAAACAGTGAAAAAATTTGTCATCCCAATCATATAAGTTGTTGGCGATAGTATTATATAATTAATCTTAAATCTTACGTTTTTCAATTTTATCTAAACACTACTTATTTTATATTTACGGGAAGCTCTTTTCGTGAATGCATGTAAACAATGTCCTGAATGTGCATTTGTTTCAGCAGTTCGATTCGGTACAGGTAGATAAGCCCCATTCCAGGAACAGATTTAGGGTTACCTCGTCCAAAGTTATGTATGTTGGCATCTATTTAGCATTTTATTAAACATTATAGCTATTACTAATATATTTGACCTACGCTTGATATTTTGCCACGTGCGTTTTTTCTTTATCAATCTCCTTAAGATAGTACATTTCAAACGAAATAAAAACAAACATTTGTTCTACAGTTTTGTAATTAAGCGTGGTATCAGGGATGATGACTTAAAAAATTCAACACTTTAATAAAATATACCCATTACTACAATTTCAAAAAGAAAATAGTTCTTTTAGATTTTACTGGTAAAGGATAATTTGCACTTAAATTTTATATAATAGTATAGATGAACAAATACTAAAATAAAGTTAAATTTAAAAAAATATCTATATAAATTTTTAATTAAAAATACTTACTATAAAAAAGTTAAAAAAGATATAAAATCTTTAAGATATTCTTTTATGAAATTCTGTGTTATTTTCAGTGAATTATCAAAATAAGCTTAGTTTATTTGTTCTTGTTTTTTTAATGAGTGTTTGCTAAATAATTAAAAAATATAAACTGATATTTAAATTATCAATTATTTAATTATCATTATTATTATTTATTTTATTTATTACCCTGCAGGTAAAATCAACTTTTAAAAAGACACACCACCAAAAACGCTAAAATACGTTAACTTTGTTTTTGTTCGTAGAACTTAGTAAACTTTTTACTAATCACATCAAAATCTCGAGATATTCTGAGATTTTTGATGTTTGACCTTCAAATTCTAAAGGTTAAAAAATTAACAAACATTTTTATTTTTAGGTAATCAAATAAGAACAATTAAGCTAAAAATGGGTCTAAAAGTGTCTAAATTTCAATCGCTACAACTCTTATTGCCCTCGAATGCCATATTTTTCGATGTTGTTAAATATACATTTGGTTTAAACGCTATAAAATTAGCATTTTTTATTGGATTTATTTTAAGCGGTTTTGTTGGAAAAACATTAAGTTCATTTTTAAATCAATATACCGATACCCTTTAGGAAACAAAGCACTTCGAAACCACTTTCAAAGCACTTACAAAACCACAATAGGGCTTTTTTATCGCTTTAAATAGAGCTTTATTTAACATTTTCGTGTCATTGGAAAGAATACCTTTGTTCTCGCTATGAAAAGTGATTCAAAAAAGCGCTTTGCTCTCCCTTCGGAAAGAGCGCCTTCTTTGTTCGCACCTTCATTCGCGACTTCATTTTTGATGGCGTATATTTTTGCCCGAAGTAATATTTTACATTTACGTTTTGAATATACAAACCACTATTTTGCTGCAACAATTTTTCACGAATTAAACTTTTTGCATATACTAGTGATGAATAATGATGAGAAAACAACAAGCGATATTAGTGATGAGAGTACGATTAGTCAGCAGAGTAGATAGCGAAAAAGAACGAAGAATCTCGAAAGCAAACAGTTTTTTTAAGCTGAATTTGTAGCGGGAGCAAAATAACTTTTCAAAAGCACTATTCACAGGCAGGGTGAAGACCTTTTTACTAGCTTTTTAATAAAGCACTTTAAAATTTCCGATAGGGTATAAACATTGTGTGAGAAATTTTAAAACAGAGACATTGAATGAACAGAGAAAATTTATGAATTTAAATTTTCATTACCTTTTTTATGAAAACATTGCATTTTGGCACTTTATAAACGATTTAACCTTATTTTGTTCACTATTTTGCTGCAACAATTTTTCACGAATTAAACTTTTTGCATATACAAGTGATGAATAATGATGAGAAAACAACAAGCGATATTAGTGATGAGAGTACGATTAGTCAGCAGAGTAGATAGCGAAAAAGAACGAAGAAACTCGAAAGCAAACACTTTTTTAAGCTGAATTTGTAGCGGGAGCAAAATAACTTTTCAAAAGCACTATTCGTAGGCAGGGTGAAGACCTTTTTACTAGCTTTTTAATAAAGCACTTTAAAATTTCCGATAGGGTATAAACATTGTGTGAGAAATTTTAAAACAGAGACATTGAATGAACAGAGAAAATTTATGAATTAAAATTTTGTAATAAACAAAAATAATATTCGGTTTCAATATTATTCAGCAAAACTGAGTTTTTTACTTGTTGAATTTTTATAAGATAAATATTTTTAAGAAAAGTGTACGCCAGTGGTCTTTGTAGCATATATTTTCGCACTCATGTTTTAGCAAACCCATACATAACAGACAAAATAACTCAATATCTTTCCAACAAGACTAATTTGACGTGAGTCTTGTTAAAATTGGTTTTTTACAGAGTAAAGTAAGTTTATAAAAATATTTAAAAAGTTACTTAAAATATGCAAATTTTAGATGCGATGAAAGTTAAAATAATTAAGTTTTGCTATGTCAAGATATTTGTATGAGTTGTATATGTATCTTTTAACCAAAATCTACAACGCAATAGCTTAAAAAGTTGCAAGCCACTCCAATTTTTAACTGAATTGCGACCTATGCTTTGATGAGAAATTCATGTCGCAATGCAACATTGAAAAATTCATAACAACACAAATACATTTTAGTTGAAGCTATGTTAAATAGAAACAAGAAATTAGAGTAGTTAAAGCGATTCGAGTGATAAAAATGTTATTTCATATTTTTATACTCAAGAAGAACTCAACATCAAAATAGAACTTGGGTGCACACATACATAAGGAACAATATAAAATGCATCTTATTCATTGCAGCAAAAGAACGGCAGCAAACTGATGTCAAACAAAACACAATAGGTCTGTTCCCGTACGCGATTCAAGAAGCTTGAAGTTGCTTGAAAACTTTATTTTGAAGATCGAGAGAGAGGAATAACATGGAAAATGACACTCTCTAATCTATTACAATTAATTTAAGTTAGTACGGCAACAGACCTATTAGGTCAGAGAGTGTCATTTTTCATGTTATTCTCTCTCTCGAGCTTAAAAAATAAAGCTTTCAAGCCAGGGAAGATAATTCCAAATTTCTGTTTGGTACTTAGCGGATTTCAAAAAGTACTCAAAGTACTGTATTATGAAATAAGGCAAAATTTTGAAGCTTTACATGTTTTTATTAGTACGACATAAAAAATATAAAACAAACATTAGAAAGTTTTAAGTATCTGAATTTAAATTAAAAAATTACGAAATATATATATGAAATATAAATTAATTTTTTTATTATTAATATATTGTATTTTATGCAAGGAACTTTGAGTTAGTAACGTAATTAGTTGATAATAAATAAAATTTAAGACTTTATCTGGTGTGCTTTCTTTTAATCTAATAAATCTTTAATATCAATGTTTCTGATTTTTTTTTTTAAATAACTCTTGAGAAATTTCAGTGCAATAGCAGTACGCCTCATTTGATGTAAAAAAGACTTTTGTTTGTGTTAATCTTGAAAGGATCTTTACTTGAAGCCTATTTCGACATTTTGTTTTGATTAAATTTTGATATAAAAAAATACGTTTATCGTTAGCCGACGAATAAGGTATGTAAAGTAATCATTTGATAATTCTATATTTATAACCACACATAAGTTAATAATTTTTATTTTTAATTGAACCAAATATAGCCAAAAACTCTGCCATTTTAAAATTTTGTAATTAATTTTAATAATAGTACTGTTTTTAGACAATATTTGTAAAAAGTACTGGAACTATCGCGGGGGTACTGCGGTACTTTTGAAAAGCGAAATGTACTGAATTTAGTACTTTAGTATTGAATTTATCATCCCTGCTTCAAGCTACTTGAATCGAGTACGGGAACAGACCTAATATGCAACACAAAATCGCCGATTAAAATTGCAGCAAGCTGTGTTGCACTGAACTGGTCGAGAACGTGTAGTCAACTTGTTGTGCACAAGTTGTGCAGTTGCATTATTTTGCAATTGCTCCATGTGTAAAAGGTCTTATGCGTTCTGTGAATAATAAAAAGTAACATTAAAGAAATCATGAGTTTTTACCAAAGACTATCTTTTGGAAAATCAAAAAGGCTCCATTGAATACCCATTTATTTGAAAAAAAGTATATAGAAACCGCTTTAAACTTTTGAAACCTTTTTGATTTCTTCCTCTATCTTTTGCTACCCTAAACGGCTAATTTTTTTTCATACAAAATCATGCGATCTTATGAACGGACGAAAATATAATCATATAAAACTGATTCACACAAAAATATCATCATATTAAATGTTAAAAACTAATTAGCTTAATTATGAATTTATAAATGGCAATGCCTATCATTTACGATCAAGTTTCTAATTGCCTTAATTTATTTTTTAATTGTTAAGTTCAAATAAAACACTCACCCGGCGCTGACTTTGAAAAATTGCTCTCAACAGTCAAATTAAAACGTGTTTTTTTTTGTGTTTGTCTATGAAGCTCATGCATGCTAGAGTTATAATTATTGTTTAACACAAATGACAACATAATTAAAAAAAAAATACATATCTGTTCGAAGATATTCGAATATAGATAGCAATTTATGGCTACATTTAGAGGGCGAAGACAAAAAAAAATACAAGTCTGTTCTATAGGATGGAGTCATTCATAACGAGCCAAGTTGAAATTTTTTGTTGAAACCTACAATTTTCAGTTGGCAATCAATCAATTATCGGGCTTGCTTAGTAATCGGTTATTCGGTGGTTTAGTCGTTGCTTTGCTAGGGTCGCCCGCTTCTACGTTCCGCTGTTATTTGTATTTATATCCATTTCATTGCTCAATCATTTCGTTGTTTTAACTAACAATCCGCTAAATAGAATCGTTATAAAATTTCATGCTCCGAACTGAGACTAAGTCGGAGATTTGTTTTTTTGGTTGTATTTATTAGCAATTTACTCTGTGGGGCTTTATGGCGAACGTGTATAATTTTGGTAGCCGCCCCTGTAGACATGGGTCTCCTTTTTTTTTGAGATACGAGACGTGCTTAGTGCGCATTCTGTCTGAGGCCACCATAGCAATGCATTGGAATCGCGACTAACGTTGCAATAATTGCTTCCTGACATAGCGCTAACGCCAAGGCGCTGTTAGCCACATGTGCCGCAGATACGCCTGACTAAGACGCGAGAGCTTGTTAATCATTTTCTGAAATATTTTGTTACGAATTGTTAAATTGTTGGCTTATTTCAACGTCTTAATAAGTAGGAAGTTACTAAGAGTTATTGGCCACAATGCTTGTAATTCTCTAGGTAATTATTTAGTAAGCTTTAAGAGCGTAATTTTGCTAATTTTGCTAAAACGCATTGCCAGTTTAGAGGTAATTACGGTTTAACTTGAATTTTTAAGATTTTTTTGTAGATATTTCATACAAATTTTCGAAGTGAAGTTACGCTTACGCTTTGTTTATTTGCTTGCATGAAAATTGCATATTTATGCCCCCACACTAGGGAGTCCAATCCCGGAAGCTTTTCTCATCCCAGGATTAGTTCTAGATTGAAAACCTTAAGAAGTAAATAATTCAAATAGTTTTTAATACAATTTTTTATTATGAATTGCTTGAAACTAAAAAATGCACATAAATTCATTTATAAAGAAGAAAAACAAAATAAAACACATAAAGGTTGCTCACAATTGCGTTGTTTACAGTGTAGTTAAAAAATTGATACCACACTTTACCGAGCGGTTTGTATATTTTTTGTTGTTTTACATGAAATTTCTAAAAACCAAAAGTGTGGTAGTTTTAAGTAGCCCAATGATATGTTTAACGGACGTGGTTTTTAAAGATCCATAAACTACTGATCAGTTGCCACTTATTTTCTAATTGCAAAAATAGAAGAAGCTCAAAATGCAAGTTAAACTTTTTTATGCCATATATTAATGAAATATAGTGGGAGAATCCCAACCACAAATTGTATTTTAAAAGGTGCTCATAATTGCGGTTTTCAACTATGGCAAAAAAGTCAGAATACCACTATACCACAAAATTGTGAATACCCTAATTGTTAATTAACACAAAAAAATTCAATAATATTATTAAAAAATAGCTTGCAAATTTTATTAATTTAAGGAACAACAAATATAAAAAAAATAATATACAGAACAGTTTAAGGTATTATTATATAAATGGTAAACATTTTTTTTTTTTAGACACAGTCTTCATGTTTTTTGTGCTTAAGGCAAATTAAGGTTGGAAAAGACTTTTCAAAATTAATTTTGTTTGTTTAATTATTTTTTAAGTAATACATTAAGCTGATCAACGCGTCTTACTTTTCATTAGAGAGTTTTGTTTGGATATTATTACAAACATAACGAGCTGATGAGAAGCACCGTTTTGATTCTATGCTAGTTGGAGAAATAGTTATACGATAATCGCAAGCAATTTGTAAGTTTCGATCACGATTGGCTTTACCACAAAACAAAATTATTTTCTAAGGTTGCCTGTTAGTTAAGTCTTCGCAGTTTCTTGCGAAGAAACGAGATAGAAATAATTTTTTTCTCGCTTGTTCACATAGCTGTCTGCCTACCTCTCCGCTTCGGAGCTTACTTTGTTTGCAACCTTTGTCAGAATATCTATTTTGAAACACATAGCTGACTTCCCGATTTTGCAAATTCTTATAAAACTTTGCAAAGCCTTTGCTCTAGTGATTCACACTCATTGTTCTAACAATCGCTTTCAGCTTCAATAAAAGGTTTTTCTAATTCTATATTCATATCAACTTAAATTGAAATGGTTGCATTTACATATGAAGTTTTGTATGAAGAAATGGTATTGAACACGGAAACTTTTACAAATAGGTTATAAAATAAATAAGAAATAGCCAAAATCTCTTCAGTGGTTATTGACAATGCATGGAGTATTGTATTTAGCATCAAAAATTGATTTTTTAGACCATGTGGCTTATCACGTTATTGCAATAAGCTCTTCATATGTGTTTGTAATATAATTTTTTTATTTAAAAATTCCGGGATCCCGGAAAGTAAATCCCGGGATTTAAACGGGCTTAAATCGTCGGGTATTCCGGGATCCCTACTTGACTTCACTACCCCACACATATCAAAATTCGTATGGGGTATATTAACTTTGCCACTCCGTTTGTAATGCCCATAAGGAGGCGTGACAGGTATAGAAAAGTTTATAAATTCTTGATCGACGATAACACGCGAAATTTTAGAGCTATCGTTACGAAATTCAATATATATGCTTTTTATTCAAAAGGGAGCGGTTCAGTTTTCTGCTTGCCAAAAATCTGTACTGTCAAAATGATGTCATTTTACAATATTTTTAAAATAATGTTTGTCTAAAAACCTTTATTACAATATACTGTTTTTTAAAAATTTTGCTTTCAAAAAGTCTGCTCTCTATTTACGTATTTAAGCTGTATTTGGGATACAAAATGGTGTTTTTTAAGATTAAATTATTTGCCTTTGTACGGAAAGTTGTTAATTTAAGCTTATTTACCTTAGTTTTCCTTAGTCCATATTTTGCAGAATTTTGGCATACAGACTTTTTAACACAGTTTTATGTTAATGCAGAATTTTTTAATGCAGAACTTTGATTACAGAAATTCATACATACTGACAACTGCACTGAACCCTATTAAAAAATAAAGATCAAAATTGAAAATGAGCAAAATCAGATGAAAACAACATTTACCTCCAATACAAAGTGACTCTATCCGTTCTCTAACTGTAAAATCTCTTTAAATTCCAAAAAAAAAATAGTATAATCACTTCAAATTTTCCACATATGCTTTAACCTGTCCCTTTTAAAATGCAAATTACAGGATTTGTAAAAATCCAATGAAAAACACATCTACCTCCCATACAAAGGGACTTTATCAAACCAGTGAAATCTAATTAAATTCCAAAAAATTAGAATATTGGCTTAAAACTATGCAAATTTATTTTGTATTCTTACCTCAACTATTATATAAATTAAATTAAATATAATTTTAAATTAAAAAAACGAAAATTCTGCCACCTCCCATACAAAGTGACGTCACCATAAAAGTAGAACCTTTATAAATTCCAAAAACATTAAACTTGATATTGTTTACATATACTTTAATATATAAAAACGATTCTGAGTTTTAAATGTGAAATATTTGTATATTGTATGTGAAATATTTGCCATATAAAAGTGACGTCACCAAAATAATACAACATTCAAGACTTCGATAAACTAAAATACGGCCGTGGGGTATTTTAACTTTGATCCAGTCGAAGATATTTACTTACTAGTTTTTTTGGATTTGAAAGATCAAGATAAAAAAAGTCGATTTGACAGGTAGAAAAGACAGATTTTTTCTTAATTTTTTAAAAATATTCTTAAATATTGCTGAAAATCGAGGTATAGGTCAGTCTTTTTGTCAAAATATTTAAATTTTATTTCCGAAATTTTATTTTTCATTGATAACCATATTCTTTAAGATTGATTTTTATACAATTGTTGAAATAAACAACATCTAAGATTATATAAACAACACTTGGCGACGAATATTCCAAATCGTTAAGTGATTTCAACCAGTGGCATATCGATCAGTAGAAAGATATGCTATCCTCTATGCCACGTATACTTTCTGTACAAAATTTAACCGGACTCACTGTGGTCTAGATGAGGATGCTAGCGCGAATTAATCATAAAAACCGACAAAATTTGTTTTGCCCAAAATAAGTTTTTGAAGTTGGTATCATACTTGTTATGATATGAGGTATCAGATGACTGCTCTTATTTAAATTTTTAATCTTGCAAACATAATCCAATACCGTCAATTTGAGATTTCTACTCTTTTGTGTATCACAATAAAAAGTCAATGCCGTTTATTTCTAAGTGATTTTCGTAAATTTTTTGACTGATTTTCAATATTTTAACATTGGAACAAAAATCTGAGTGTATGTTTTTGTATTATTTTAATTTTTAAGCTTCATTATAAATACTTAAAAATAACTGTTTCAATTCAATTAAAAAAAGGCGGGTGAAGGCAGGAGTTACAACATATTTTTTTTATATTATTATTATATACATTGTATATAAGCACTTTGTTTATAACGAAGCTTAAAAATTAAAATAATATAAAAAACTTACATTCAGAATTTTTTCCATGGTTAAAAAATTGAAAATCAGTCAAAAAATTTCCGAAAACCACTTAGAAATACACGGCATTGACTTTTTATTGTGATACACAAAAGAGCAGAGATCTTAAATTAACGATATTTGATTATGTTTGCATGATTAAAAATTGAAATAAGAGCTGCCATCAGATACCTCATTTCATGACAATTATGATATTATACATACAAGTATGTATATTATAAATTTGTCAATGCAAAAAATAAAATTCGTGCAGCAGTTTGCAGCCGTTTAAATTTTTGGCATAGAAATTAAAGATGATTTAATTTAGTAATTCTTGTAGCTTAATGATGTTGTCAGTGCTTAAGTTTTAATGGATTTCGAAAGTACAATACATTGAGAGTATACTGTAAAAATTTCAAATCAAAATTGAATATATTAAGGAAGCTATAGCACATAGTCGAGAGTGCCGTATATTGCCCGCTGTGTGTGAATAATTAGTGAAATTTTTTTTATAAAATTTCAAGTTTATTATGAGTGAAAATTCGAGAAACTAGCCACCTCAAACAGGAAGTAGTGATTTTTTTTATCTATAATGTATATTGTTGAAGTCCATATAAAAATGTTAAAAATAATTGTTTTTTAAATTTTTTTTCTTCAAAATTAATAAATTTTGTAAGTTTGTATTTAAATCATATAAAGTCAACATAATTAATAAATTTTTTTTTATAAAAATATCGTTCTGGACTACAAAAAATTTTTAAAAAAATATTACATATTTGTACAAATTTAGAAATAACACAAAAAAAAAATTATGTATTCTCCATAAACAAGTCCGTTATGAAATGATTTAAATCTGCACTACCTGTCTTGTGCGATCCATACAGAGCACTGCACAATGATTGGTATAAACTAGAAAGAATAAATTATTTTGATGACATTTTTAGTGCTTTAGGCACAAAAAAGTACAAGAAATAGGGTTTTTAAATATTTGGACAAGTGGGCGTGGCACCGCCCATACAAATGGATCTTATTTTTTGCAATATCTGAAAAACCAGTAAAGCCATGACAACAGAAACTTAGTCAGTCATCAAGTGCATCATTTAAAAGAAATGTGTCAAAAGAAGGCGTGATTTAACAAGTAGGAGTGGAACCTCCCATACAAATGGATCATATTTTTTGCAATATCTAAAGAACCAGTAATGCTACAAAAACAAAAATCAATCATCAAGTACGTCATTTGGAGGATACGTGCCAAATTTAGGCATGATTGGACAAGTGGGTGTGGTACCTCCCATACAACTGAAACACATCTTTCGCAATATCTCCAGAATGATTTTTTTAAAATTTTTTTATAAAAATCTTATTATTTTATATGAAAAATTTTTTAAAAATTATTTTTGTAATTTAACGTCTTTTAGGAGTACTTGGCCAAAAAATTAAGAAATTTTAACATGTCGTTACTTAGCATTATTAATTTTACTAAAACGGTGGCCTAAAGCTAAGTTCTTTGTAACTCATTGAAAAAAACCTAAAAAAATTGCAATTAATTTTTTTTCATATACACTTCAATAATTAGGGTATTCAAAAGGTGTGCTATCATGTCATAATGTCATATTGCCCTAAGATTTTACACTAGTTTAAACATTTTATTGTTGCCTTCCATAGAAAAGTACTAATATATTAAAACTCTGAAAGCTATTTTTATTAAAGTGTCGAAATCAAACAGCTGTTTCTTATTTGCATTTATTTATCTTGTAAATTTTAGTAGTAAAATTTTAGGATAATATGACAATATGACATGATAGCACATCTTGTGAATACCCTTAATATCTATTAAATATATAAAAATTACGACTTCTTGTTTTAGGTGGCAAATTTCATTTTCACTCCTACCAATTTTTGTTAAATTATCTGTTATTTAAGAGAAAAAAAAAACTTTTCTAAGAGAAAATATATAAAATAAAATGATTAAAAAATGCACTCATATCCAAGCGGAAAGTTGAAGTTTTGGACGAAAACATAAAAATTTCATAAAAAAATATACACCAAACAAATTAAAAATCCACGAAACTTTACAGACATTGAAACAATTAAAAAAAAAAACATAAAAAACGTAATATTTGTTTCAATATCCGATTTCTAGCAACTTTCTCTGATATAAAAAAGTTTTTATCCACATAAAACAAAGTAGCAAAAGGGTTAAGTAACAGAATAATTCTGATGTCAGATTCGGATTCAGCGTAAAAAATTACATAAAAGACGATCTCTTCAGCTTTTCATATTGGCTCATATAATTAATTCGCGCTAAAACAGGCTTCTAGCCCACCGTGGAGTTGTACGAATCCCAATTGAACCCTTTGAAGACGAGGATCCCTTTGTCCATAGGCATCCATAGGGGGTCGCTCGCCCTCCCCCCTAGGCAGGTAAAATTTTTAATATATCTTCATATTAAATAAAAAAAACTGTAAAGTACAATTAAAAAATTTTACGGGAAAAGCAAAAGGCTTTCTAAATTGTAAGTTGCACTTAAACTGGGATTTTTTAGAGCTTTGTTTATACAAACGCCATTTTTAGTTGTAGGAGTGTAAAATTTTGCAGTAACTTGTATTTTGATAATGTGCATCATAATTAATCGAAAAGCCGATTTTAAATTGCTTGAAACTTACGGTTTTTTTGATTTCATGTGGGGAATCAACTTCAGCACTGTTGTTTTATAATAGTAGATATTTTAAATTTATTAATAAGTTCGCAATAGTTATAAGTTATTTAGGTTTAAATATAGTATTTATTAAGATCAAGAGATTTTAAGTTATATAGTTGGTACATATAGTTTAAGTTATATAGTGGTGCATACAGTTTCTATTAAGTTCAATATAGTTTTAAGCTATAGTTAGATATAGTTTTGAAACACACTAAAATTTAAAAATTTATTTGTTAATTTAAATGTACCTCTTAGATATGTCCTTAAAATATAGTCAGCAACTGACTGTTGCTTTTCGTTATATCTGTTCGTCCTTCGTCATAATGTACGCGTCTTTTCGGCTATTTTATTCGTTAGCTTTTTAAAAGTGTTGTCCACGGCTTGTCCATTTGCCCCCCTGAAGATATGCACTCCTAGTGCCAAATCTCACATTCATATGACGATATGTTAATTATGTATGTTAATATATTTTTAAGAAATTACAAAAATATTTTTTTTATGTTAATTTAAAAATAAAGCTATCTAAGCCATGCACTTTTAAATCGACTAATTCTATTTATAATTTTAAGCCACGAATAGGATTCATAGAATAGACGTAGTTTGGTACATATTACGAATTTTTTATTCGTATTCGTAAGAAAAAGAATATATAGTACGAATAAATTTGTTACATTTACGAATAATCCTAATACCTAATTACGAAAAAAATAAATATTCTGTCTGAGCTGAGGTCTGAACCGTGGTTCTTTAGCTTACAAGGTACCTTCTCTTCCAGTAGGATACGGCAACTTTGCAATCATTCATTTCCTTATCGATGGTTAAGCGCATAAAAGTGATAAGTGAATAATTTTAAATTTTCAGAAACGCTTATTTTCAATACATTTCAGTAAAAAATAAAAAAAATTTTCTAAAAATTTAAAAATTTTGACTTACCACTTCTGTGCGCTTAACCATCGTTTTATTTGTAATTATTCGACAAACCACTCTAAACGATTTCGGTTTTACATTTTTTAAACTTAACTAATAATTCGTACTTTCTACGAATAATGCGTATGATAAACCTACGAATGAATGTTTTTTACTAATATTATTTTTAATTCGTAAATAGTACGAAACCATTAGTATGTTATTCGTACGAGAAACTGAAAATGTTAAAGAATGATATCCCTTATTAGTTGAAGACCATTCTTCATAGCAATAGATAGTAAGTGGCATTTAATAAAATAACGGATATAAACTTTGACGAAAAGCAAATGTATGTTTTAAAATCTTTGTATGTTTTAAACAAGCAGAAAACAAAGCAAAATAAATTTAATAAACATAAATGTTTTCCAAAAAGTTGGCATAAAGAAATAAATTCACTGTCATAAAAATGATCCAATTTCGATAATTTTTTAATTTTTCCTAAATTTATAAGAATAGCTGACAATCCGGCAGCATTTAAATTTGAGAAAGTTGCAGCGATCTAGGCGTTGGAAAACTTTGGAAATTATGAATAAAGTAGGCCAATTTTGAATCAAGGACTAATTTTTTTTACCGTCATGTGCTTATATTCAAGTCAGGAAACATTGTAGGGAGATTTTGGAGATTTTGGAGATTTTGGAGATTTGGTTGTTGAGTCAATCCAAATCTAAAAAATTTTATTCCGCTCCCAATTGGTGTAGAAGTTATATACCTCCAAAATTGAAAAAAATGGCTTCAAAATCTGGTTTCTTGTTTCCAGTTTTCCAACAAAATAAAAATATTGTTTTATATTGGTAGATTTTTGTGTATGTATTTGAAAAGTTGAAAACTTGAAGGCCTCACATTATTTAATTTTCTTAACAACTAAGATTATTTGCTTTTGCAAATTACTATCAATGAATCAATCAATCAATCAATTTTTCATTTATTAACCAATTAACAAAATACAATATGCACATTCTATTATAAATTTCATAACAAAAAATATTTTTTTTTTTATAATTGATTAGTAAATAATACATTCTGTTGTTCAATATGAACAAGTGGCAAATGCAGTAAGCCTAGAATACAACAAAAATTAAGCATTACGTAATAGTGAAGTGAAGTATTACATGACAAAAATATAAAATGAAATTTGAAAATATTTCGAGCATGACACGATAAAGATTTTCCCCATCTTTAAAATATATTGGATTTTCCTATGTGTAATTAGTACCAAAAATCTCAGAAAATAGAATTACATTGGCTACTTTTTTGTTTTTGCCTCCCCCCTAGAAGAAATCCTGCGGACGCCCATGCCATTGTCCGTTCTCAATTGCTTAACTATGTTTCAAAATGTACAAGTTGGCCTCTGTACACATTAAGGTATGAAATTTTATTACCTTTCCAACAATGGTACACAATCGGTCTATAAATGGCTTACCCACCAGGAAATGTGAGCATTCCCGGATGTTACCAGGAAACATTCCATGGAATGTAAGAAGCATTCCCCTTTGTTGCACACTCCATTGCTTTTTTAACATAGCATGTCATTAGAGGGAAACATTCCTCCCCGCTGTGTTAAAAAGTCATGTGGAAACATTTCTCTCCGCTGTCCATAAAGTGAATTGGAAGCAGTCCTCTTCCCTGTTTTAAGAATTAATGTGGAACCATTCCTCTCCCTTGTTATGAAAATGGATCCGGCCAGGATTCGAACCCGGGACCCCTGAGCGAGAGTCGAGCGCGCTACCACTAGACTATCGAATCCTACAATAAGTGGCTAGAAAACAATGATATTAATATTTTCTATTGTCATTGCTTGACAATAAATAAAAGTTTCCACATGCATTCTTAAAGAAGCGGTTTGGAAACAATATAATTACAAAACTACCCTTAAGCTTCCAAAAGAAGCGGTGGGGAAACAATATAAATACAAAACTACCCTTAAGCTTTCAAAAGATACGGTGGGGAATGTTTATTTATCACTTTAGGATGAAAGCCTTCCGATTTTTCCTGGAGGGTAGTTATAGCGATTGAAGTAGAAATCGTATCGAAATGTATTCAAAAAAAGCCACAAAACGTCGCAAAAAAATCCTAAACTAGCAGATTTCTCAAAAATTTTTATACTTATAGTAAACATTTTAAGATTTTAATTTTTAGTTTTTTTTTTTGCTTAGGACAATTTATAAAAACAAAAAACTGGCCAATACAAAAAGTTTTTTTTTGCCCCAAAAAGGCACCTTTTAAAAAAATTCCAGCTAGCCTACGGGTTAGCAACATATCGCAAAATCCATTCGTGGAGTGTACTAAAATAAGCCAAGAAATGTTTTAGACCGAGCTTATCAAGCACTTTTTTTATGAAGACCGACCCGGCCTAATCTGTATACTATGTCTCCTTCAAATCTTTATGGTTTTAAATAAAGTTTTTAAGACGCTTTTTTTTGTCTCACGGATTTTTTTGTCTTGCCTCTTGTCGTGCTCTTAAATCTTAATAATACGCCATCATAAGCATTACAGCTTCTGGAGAAAGTCATTTTTTTAAGTGCACATGCCTAAAAAATTGGCTACTTAAATATGATTATCCAAATATTTTCTGTGACATAAGAAAGTGTTGTTATAACGCCAAGCAGTGGGTAACAGAGACAAAATTACCCTATCGCTAGCATCGAAGTCAATTTTAAAAATATTCAAAAATTACAGCAATTTTAAGTGTTTTCTAGCTATCGACAGTAGTTTCAATTTTCATAACGTGCTTTCCTCTTCGATTGGCAGCATGAAGAAAGGAAAAACTTCCGTGAAAATTTATGAAAAATTTTAGCCAAGTTAATAGCTCACGAAGCTTTATTTGAACTTCAGTCAGCAATGATTTGCTGCTGTCTTGGTCCAAAATACTGCGCGGCGTTTGCTTGCAATGTTTTCAACACTTTTGCGCACTCACTCACTCATTCACTCACCCACCCAAATACTAACACAAACAGACACTCAAACTCATACAGATATATCATTAAACAATCCTAACCAGACAACGTTGTTGTTGACTGCGCTGTAATTGGTTTATGTGAGAAACGATCGCGCTTTGGCAGCATATTTTTGGTTACTTGTTGTGTTTATTTTGAGCTGTTTTCTCCATTTCTGCAGATTCCTTTCTTAACTATTTTTTTTCCTGATTTTGCAGTACCTGCTGTTTTGCTTGGTTACTCTGCTCCAGATAGCTTTAATTTATTTGCGGTTTTTTGACCGCTGTGCCGCCGACTGCGTGTCCAGTCACAATCAATTCACTTCGAAGTCCAGCATTTTCTGCGGGCGATAGTTTGTTTTTCACAAATTGCAGCAAATAAATTGGAAACGTCCAGATCGTTTTTTAAGCGTTATACACAAGGGTCGCTCTATTGATGATTTTTTAGCGCCAAAAGCATTCAATTATGAAATCATGCAAATTTTTAGACATTGCCTGTGAAAAAATGTTTTTTAAATTAATTTTTAAGCTGCGCCAGTTATCATTTTGAGCATGTTTACAATGCTTAAAAGTGATCTCTTGAGGAAACGGTAAACTGTTTCGACAATGCAAAAAAAAAAAATAAGTAATGTACTGAAACATAGCTTGAAAAGAAAGTTATGCAAAGCTGAAAACGCATTTTTTTATGTGCCACCGACTACTGAAAATCATTGAGATATGTGTAGTTATTATCAACAACCAGAAAAATTTTGTACAGTGTATTCTAAAAAAATTACTTGTTTTCAATTTGGTTCTATGATTTTCTCAACAAGATGGATATTTAAATTTTTTTTTACTCAGATAGAGAATTAGCTGTTCTCAACCAATTTCCTTACCACTGCCGCCTATTGATCACGGCCTTACTTTGTCCAAGCTAAATTATAATCTCTTAATTACCTTAAATGCCTCTAACCCTATTTAAACTAATTAAGCAACTGTAAGCCAACTTCTATTTTTGTCTGGTACTTTACATAACCCACCAAGAAATTAGTAAACATTTGATTTCAATAGAAAAAGTTTCAACATATAACTATCGAGAATTTCAACTCACATCGTCTAAATAACGAGCTCATTGTTAAGCTTAGAGTTATGACTTCAGCACCTAAATTAAAGCCTGCCATGGTCCATTTATTATTTTTATGTTTTTTTCCCCTCAAAATAATCCCTACTCCTGTCTAATCTGAAAAATCTAAGCTAATTATAGACATGAACCACTAAATGCTATTTTATTAGTTGATGGTTTAATTTAAAATTTATGAAAACTTGAAGCTGACTGGAGCCAATAACAGATGTCAGAGCTTAAAGATTAATTTTTTGGTCTTATTTTGTAAACCAACGCATGGTTAATTTGTACATTTACAGAATATACAATCAAAAATTTTTACACCTTCTCGGCTGGTTCTGCTGAACGCTCTGCTTGTTTGTGATTTGTTGTGGAGTGTTTATCAGCAAAGGTTAATTAAAGCGCTCACAAGCTTGACTTAATCCTGATAAATTGATTCGTATGCCATAGAGTCAGTTGGTTGGTGCGTCCGTCGCAGTTGTTCTCACAGCTCAGAGTCTTATCTTCCAATTTTACTGTCAACAACTATAAAACTCAAGTGGCTCGAAAAATGAGATAGATGCGCTTAAGAAGAAATAAAAATTAAAACGTAATTTCAAAAAGGTAAAACAAACAGGTGCGCAGCTGCAGAGACAGGAACGCATCGTCGACTAAAACACACGGCATTCACATGTAAATTAATAACATTTTAAGGCTAGCTGGAATGCGGCACTCTCAAGCTGCCCCTGGCTAGGCTGCGTAACAATTGAAAAAGTTCATAAATTAGTGTCGGGCTGTGTTGGGAGCTAGAGTGCAAAAGGGTTAAAACAGAGGAAAAAAATAATGTTTAAAATAGGGCAGAAACTAAAGAGGGTTCCTGAGCGCTAGTTAAACACTCACTTTGATCTGAGATGATTTAATTACGCACACCATTGCACACACATTCATGAATTCACACACACACACACACGCACTAAAACCTGCACTGCGTCCGGCCAAAAGTTACTTTTTTTACTAAAGCCCCATTCCCATACCCCTTCCCGTGCACTTGACGACGCATAACATTTTATTTGCTAGGAAATTTAAGCTGTCAGGTGATAATTTATTCCGCACTATTTCAATTTTATGCGCATAAAAATTAATTATTCCCTTTATGCTGCTTTTATAACTTCTTTAGTTGCAACATCAGTTTGTTGCCTGTTTATTCGTTTGTTTGTTTGTTAGTGTGTCTTTGTTTATTTTAGCGTTTCTTTGGCTTAGGCTTGTTTCTAGAGAGCTATTTTGAAGTTAGGTTCCATTTATACATGCAACGGGGGAGCACACGTACATATCTATCTATTCGTCAGCTGCACTTGAAACAACATATTTTGCATAACAAAATTCTCTACTTGTAGGCTGAGGTGTAGCTTTAATTTTGCATATTTTTTAAATTTAAATAAAACACCTACATTTTCATGAGTTTCAATTTGTATCTTTTAAGTCTTGAATGATTTTATTAGTCACAAACAGCATGACTTTGTTATATTGTTATATAAATCGGCATTCAAAAACCTTTTTGCCGCTAGATGGTGTTGTAGACATAGAGAAATAAAAAAAAGGGTGTGAATGCGGCTCGAAGAACAGCGAATCTTTCCTGCAGTTTAAACAACTAGCTTAAAACCAGTCTGCATTCTAGTTGAAAACTGAGCAGTACTAGTTCAATATCGTCTTTTTTTTCATATACCCAACTAGTATTTTTAACAAGGCGATGTCATAGGAAATATCAAATGTCTTTTTCTGAACAGATGAAAAGTAGTTTATAGTATATATAATTATAATTAGTTATATTCTAGTTTGTTGTTAATAGTTGTCAACAAATAATATATTGCCAAATTTTAACTAGTTTCTAGTTTAACCTTTCCTGAGTGGTTGGCAAATAGTCATGTTTTAATTAGTTTACAACTACTTATAACAAACCAATGATTCAACTAGTTCTTTATTCGGCAATTTATCTTCTGAATTTGGAGCTTTTACTAAAGCGACTATTAAAAAAATTGCAAGTAAAATTTACATAGTGTTTTATTATGTCATATAAAAGTACATTTTTAAAGTTCATAAAGAAAAGTTGATTTTAACAAAATGTAATATAATTTAATAATAGTGTAATATAGTTTGATTTTGGCTAGTTTTACAACTGGTTTATTGTGACATGACATAAACTAGTTGAATTTAAACTATTTTTGCAACTAGTAAATCGTGACAAAATATAAATTAATTTGTTTTAACTAGTATAAAGACAAATCATTTTTACTGCTAATAAGTCTTACACTGCAGGGTTAATTCAGGAAAATTAGTTTTATTAACCCTAGAAAGATAATCATATTGTGATGTACGTAAAAGATAATCATACGCCAAATTGACGCATGAGTTTTAACTAGCTACAACGTCAAGCTTTATTTATTGATTTGAATAAACCAAACATTTTTATATATGCACACATAGGTATAATAATAAATACCACAATTTATGTGTTTATATTTATTTATTCATTAAAGAAAAAAAAAACAAAAATTTCAAACCTCTTCTATAAGTAACAAAAATAATTAGTACACGCATGCGTAAATTGACGCAGATTATCTTTCTAGGGTAAATGTACATAAGGGTATTGCATGAATACATGAAGAAAAAATTTTTTTAGTTTTCGGGGATTAACCCCTATTTCTTTTTTCCAAATATGAAAAAAATACTCCATACTAATTTGTATGTTATTTGGTTGTGTTTAGACCCCCGCGCCCCTCTTTTATATCCTCGACCCGAAGAGAAGTGCCTATGATTTTTTTGTAAATATAGTATGTGAAGAAGGAGTTGAGATAATTCCGTAAAACTTGGCACGAATGTCGATCTAAATACAAGTAAATATACTTACTAAAATGTTTGGAGTTCGCTTATTGCCACGCCCACAATCACTTTATCAAAAACTCTGAAAAACTTGGTTTTCTAAGGTTTTCTCTATTTTCCATATTAATATTATTTATTTCCAAATATCGCTATCAAAAAGAAATTAAAAATAAACAAAAACTATTTGAAGACTGAAATATTTAATTATCAATTCATTTAACCCTTTCGCTACGGCTTTCGAATTGCAATGCTATATTGTAATTTATGTACTCAATATGTGTTTTGTGTCTCCCAGAATTAGTCTGGGTGGGAAGTGGGTGCTTGCGCTAGTGGGGAAACTCAGGGGGGCAAGTAAACCATTGTACCAGTCGTCTTGTTAAGTGGTACAAATGTGTACCAAACGTCCCATAAAACGCAAATAATACAAATATAAAAAAAAGAATTTTAATAAAAAATAAAATAAAGCATTTCATTTATTAAGAGATGTAATAAAAAAAAGAAAACAATTAGTTCAGTCTAATACTCAGTATAATAAGGAAGTAAACATTTAATGAAGTGTTTTTAACGACAAGTGCAAACTTATGAACGAAAAATTGCATAACAGTTTTTGCATAATGGTATTTGGCACTCAGTGCAAATCGTATATGTACGTGTTTGTTTTTTTTGTTGTGTGCAATGAGCACAACGGCGTCTTGTTTTGCCTTCAGTAGGAAGATGGAGTGATTTTACGGGCTTAGGTACACGACCTGGTCTATGTGATCTGCGAACGGCTGTAGTTTTAAGACCTTCTTCGATCAGTGTCTCGGCCAAAGTCACCAAAAATTGCTTGAACGGAATCTTATTTCTATTAAGATCATTGTAGATCGTCCATGCATTGACAGCTGTCATCATTATCAAACGATAAAATATTTTTTTTCCACCATTTATCCGATTTGCGATCAAATTCATATAGGCCAGTCATTTGATCTGCCAGGTCGACTCCTCCTATTATCTCGCGATAGCATTTTATTTGATTTGAACATGGAACCTGAATTTGATCGCCTGTTTTAAATTTTTTTGGTACATTACTTATGCCAGGTTTATGGCAGTTGCTAATAACCAAAACCTCTTTTGTGTCTTGCCATTTTACACATAAGAGGCCTGATGATGTGCTTTTGAATTTTGATTCTCCTCTTTCCAGTTTTCGTTTTGTAAATTGAGGAACATTTTTCCTGTTGGCCATAATTGTACCAACAGCTGGAAAAGGAATCGTGTCTAATAAATGCACTGATGTGAAAAAGCGATCAAAGCCTAAGGTTACATCATTTTCTACGATTGAACTTGTGAGTTTGAATACTACTCGCTCTCCAAGTGTTCCCAGGGATGCTGTCAGATCCTTTCCACAGTATATGTTAAAATCGTACGTATATCCAGTAACCGAATCGCATCGAAGCCACATTTTAATACCCCTATTGGTGGGCTTGAGAGGCATATATTGCTTCAGTGTGCTACGGCCCTTGAATTTGGTCATAGATTCATCAATACTTTGGTAACAACTGTCTTGTCTACACTTCAGAAAATTTTTTTCAGGCATTCCACCATGTCATCTATGTAGTAAGTTTTACTACAATTTGGTGGTTTTTCTGGGCTTGCGAAGTACAACTTAGATGAAATAATCTCGAAACGATCTCTTGCAATTGTTTCATGAATTGATTGATTACCAAGAGATTTATGAAGGGACCAATAATCTTTTATGCAAGGAAGACGATTGTAGGACATAATAAACATGCATCCAATGATTACCTCTATTTCACCACTATTCGTTGGAGTTATTTTAAAGTTTTTCTTTTTAGGTTGAGCATTTCGGAGTATTTCAATTCGTTCATTTGTGCATTGAGCTATATACATGTAAACCGATTTTGGCAGAAGCTTGTGAAAAATTTCACTAATACTTGATGTGCGCGGTATATGTGGCGATATTGCACAACTACGAGGGGTGGACATAGATCTCTTGGGAACAAAAGCTTCATCAGGAGTATTCCAAATTAAGTTAATATCAGCTGGTTGGTTGCTAGCGGATATATCTTCCACTAGCTCTTGGGCAGTTGCTTCGTCTTCATCTTCGGTTTCCTCATCTGAGCAACTTTTTAAACTGTTATTGTCATCACTTGGCACATGATTGTCACTGCTTGAAGCAGAAAAGTCTCCCAAACTATCACTTTCAGCTTCATCCTCCAACAACTTCCGAATATCTTCTGAATTCATAATTTTTCTTTCAACCTGTGAAAAATCAGTAAACGTTTTTTGGTACTACTGGTGCACATGTGTACCACCTGTCAGGACTGGTGGTACATATATGTACCATGTTTAAAATATTCTTACCAGCTGAAAACCAAAAGTGAAACGAACTTTATTTAGACGAAATTTGTTATTTTAATTTGATATATAGGTTCATTTATTGCAAAATATGAAAAAAAAACGATCAATTACTCCGTCTCTGTCAACAAAATCCATAAACTGAACACGTGTTGACAATGATACTTGATAAAGTACCGTCTGTTAACAAAGAGCATAATTGATGAGACGAAATGGTAAATTTGGAAAGCAAAGAGCACGATAATTACCACTTTTCTCAAAGTTTACAATTGGTGGTACATATGTGTACCATCCGTAGCGAAAGGGTTAAGGCAATATTCTGTGTTGAAAATTGAAAAATTTTTCATTTTTAGACAGTTTATATATTCAAAAATGTTTCTTAAAAAGGATTTTTCGAAATTAGATTTATTTTAGAAGTTACAGCCATTTTAGTGACGTTAGTTATACTGCTTGAAACTTTAATTATTAACTTTAAACGCTTTTTTCTCGAAACTACTTTTTCCAACACGGTTGACACGATATCTCGAGTTCTAATTTACCGACCGACTTAAAATTAGGTCTAAAAAAACTTCATATATCCCTTTATAACCCCAACTAGGATTGTGTAAAAATTTTTTTTTTAATACTAATTATTTTTAAAAAATTTAAAACTTTAACAAAACAGGCCAAAAAATTACTTTTGTTTCAAACAGTCGCCATATCGCGAAAAATTACCATGTCGCTATAATCTTAGTTCGGGATATAGCGACATTCATACTAATAAATATTCTTCTTTTTTTCAGATTACTAGAAAGGCTGAAACCGTGTCCACAAGGAGGCACCCTTTTTTTAGGACCTCCACTTCTCTAGACTGTATTTGTTTAAATTTTGAATTTTTTATTACTGAAATATCTATAAACACGTTTTAAAGCATGGATACTAAAAATATGAATTGGTTGTTTATTATCGATCGTCAAAAGCGGGTCTCTACACTAGAATACTGCCTTAAATAACACCAAAAGAAATGAAAATTACATTTAAATACATTTAAATGGGTGTTATCGATTTCAATGTCTCTTTTCAAAAGTCTGGTATCCGTTTACGTTGATATTCTACCACTTGCATCAAATGTTGCTTTTGATCTTCATCGTTGATCTTCATCGTTGGTAATACTTATTGCAAAGTCTTCGATCAGTTTAACAACTCGTTTCTATGGGTCGTTAACCACTTTCACATGCCGAACAAATGTCTCACATTCTATATAATTAGAATCGTGATGCCAATCAACTATGGGCTTGTAAATCCAGTCGACTTCTACACCAATAGTGTTGAATAGAGACCAAGAACTAGGACCTATAAGATCTTGTTGTATGGTTCCGGAGGTTAAAACGAGAAATGTTGGACGACCGTTTACGTTGATACTCCGTTATCCGTTTACGTTGATACTCTACCACTTGCATCAAATGTTGCTTTTGATCTTCATCGTTTGATCTTCATCGTTGGTAATACTTATTGCAAAGTCTTCGATCAGTTTAACAGCTCGTTTCTATGGGTCGTTAACCACTTTCACATGCCGAACAAATGTCTCACATTCTATATAATTAGAATCGTGATGCCAATCAACTATGGGCTTGTAAAGCCAGTCGACTTCTACACCAATAGTGTTGAATAGAGACCAAGAACTAGGACCTATAAGATCTTGTTGTATGGTTCCGGAGGTTAAAACGAGAAATGTTGGACGACCCTTGACAAATGCTATTGGCCTGCTTTTCTGAGTTCGATATTTTGTTCGAGAACATGGTAAATACAGCACACTCTTCAGTTAAATACCACATTAGTTTTTTGTTTACTTCTGATTAGATCCTCTCATAAACATGATGCCGACAATCCAGCATCAGCATCTTTTTGCCGAAAAGGTGTTTGAGTTGTACGCATGCTTCAATTTTTTTTTCCCGAATTTGAGCTCGTAGTATCGAAAACAATGGATTTTACGTTTTCAGAAACTCCCTATTCGTTTGCAAGATTAAAAGTACAATTGGTATGGATATAACGGGTATACCCAGAAATTTACCTTCTTCGTAGTTAGGCACACCAGAGACGAGAACTCCTAATCGTTATTTTTTATCTTGGTTTATATCGCAAACTATCTTACCATCCCAATGCAGAGTTGAATGCTTTGGAGCAATAAATGACTCCTTAGTTTCATAAGCTAGTGTTTTTCTTAGTTCCATGCCTGCTTTCCAGGTACTTTTGATTGAAAGTGTTGCTTCTTCAAAAGGAACATAACCTTCTGCATGCACAGCTCCCATGAATACAGTGCGTTGTCCGGCAGAGAGATTAAGTCTATCACCCATGGTTGATATAGTTTTGCTTGAAAACGGGTTTTTGGGAAGTGTAAAATTAATTTTTCTTTGTCGCTCATTAACATTAGTGTCACTGCTGGTTGAAGCTACCACAAAATCAGGGTGTTCACTTATATCACACCGTTCGCTTGTATCAGAACATATTTCACTTAGAGTAAAACTTTCAGTTATGCGCCTTTTTTTCAGCACGCTCGATTTTGATAACAACTAGATTATTTTTCATTTGAACTTTACAAAAATGTTTCTTATCGACGCCTCCTAACATCATTTTCCGGTCTGATCTTTGATCCTTTAAAAACTTAATATCTTTCTGAACATCATCTGTCAAGTTCAATCATAGAGATAGCATTAGCATGTGATATGTCGAAGAGTTGTTTTAGTGATTCGAGAAAATTTTCCTTTTTTCTAAAAAGTTTTTTTTATTTTACTTTTTGAAAGATTTTCATACTTTGCATTTAAATGAGTCAGCTTAAGTTTGGAACGTCTACCTCTAAATGGCATTGTAGGAATGCCTGAACTTTTCAAAAACTCCTCCAACTTCACTATAACATGTCGCAAAACATAATTTTTTTCATTATTCATGGGACCATGATTCATGTACACAAAATAGCGAAGAACTTCTCCACGTGTTGGAAGCTGGGATCCCCTGTTTGGTGTCAAATCGTTTAGCCGTTTTTCTAGCAACCATGCTTCTTTACTCCTATCAAGAATTGTGTTCTTGCGCAGGATACGATTTGTTTCATTTTGCGGTTTAAGACCCATTTTCCGATGTAATTTGAATTAAAAACCAATCACTTTTTGCACTTAATAAGAATGCTCGCAGGAGAACTTACCACATTCTTTTGATTCACTTGAAAAAAAAAAACAAAAATTAATACATTTAACTTTAACTTTTACAACTTCCTTCTGCGACGAGCACTGATATTGTTTTGTAATAAATTACATGGTGGACAACAATTTTTTTTCAACTAAATTGAAAGCAATAGCATAGGCTTCTATTTCAAATTTGCGAATTTGAATCCAAGGCAGCTTTAATTCAAAATACTGCAAAAGACTACTAAAAGTCAGTTTCATTACTTTATTGGAAAACTAATTTTTAAGATCGCGGGGGTCTTAATTTAACTTAGATGTCTAAAATTATGTAGATAAGGTTTTTTTACTACAAGGACCAACATAAGGGGGTTGCTCTCTGAAAAAAAGAAGAGAACATTTTTTGCAATGCCCTAATGTACATAGTCAATGGTACAAATAAAAAATTTTAAATAATAACTTTTGGTTGGTGTAATACAACATTTAGGAAAAACTCAATTTTGCCAAAAAAAACCATAGAAAAGATCAAAAAATCCTTATAGTATGATGAAAAAAAAATTTATTAATTTTTGCGCACAGCTGAAAGAATTTTTGATTATAAATGTCATTTCATATGAAAAATAGTTCGAGAAACAATTTTTACAAGTTTGTATTTTTTCAACAAAAACATCTCAGTTTTTGAAAAAAAGCATATTAAACTTAAAAATTTGGTTGGTCACAGCTTAATCTCTCAAAACTACTGAAAATGGAAAATATAGCGCGTTCCGAAACAGTCCGTCTAGTTTGCTGTGTGATTGAGTTTATGCTCATAATAAAAAATAATAAAGTATTTTTATTTTTTAAAATATCATAAAGTATTTTTATTATTTAAAATATCATAAAGTATTTTTATTTTTTAAAATATCATAAAGTATTTTTATTTTTTATTATTCTCTATAACTTTTTTAAAGTGTTTTAGGCTATATAAGAGAAAGATGTCTAGCTCAATGGTCATATTTTGTACAGTTGTTTTTTTTCTTTGTTATAAAAATCTTATGTCTAACAATTTTTAAGACTTGAACATATTTTGTATTCATAACATAATTTGTATTCATAACATAATTTGTATTCATAACATAATTTGTATTCATATGTTAGAAGCTATTGCAATTAGCAAGTATCTGTGTTGTATTGGAGGTGCCATGTATTGTTGACCAATTGAACTCATATATGGTACTATGGTTATTTCTTTTAAAATTGACCCTTGCAGCCAACTTTAAGGGTATAGCTTTTATACGAGCTGAGTTTTCGTTAAAAAAAAACAAAAATAACGCGTTGTATGGGAGGTACCACCCTCTGCAGACCAATTAAGATAAACATATGAACATTTTATCAAAAGATTCGCATTGGAATCACGTCAATATTTTAACTGTCATGGATAAAATAAAACTTTTTTTTCATATTTTCGAAAATATTTTAATAGTATTTGAGATTTTCTGTATTTTTTTTTGTTTTGATAAATTAAGGAGACTTTGTAAAGATGGATTTAACGAATAGTACGATAGGAAGTAAAAATTTAGAAAATATGATGTGAATGATCATTCACAAAATGTAGCTCGTATGTCACCGAGGCTTTTATGATACTATACTTCACGATTATGGATCAAATGGTATAGCTATTAAAAAAATTAAAGGGTTAAGGACTATTTAAAAAAAAATTTAAATTGCGTTGAATATGTTTTAATATAAGCTTTCAACTGGCTGGTGATCGGTGATTATTTTTATTTGTTTGGGAGGTAATACTCTCAAGAGCAAATGTATTTCGTATAAGTGATATAAGCATGAACTGTTTATATGAAAAGTTTGAACTTATAAGAAAGAGTCTAACTTTAATTAGAAAAGAGAATTCAAAAATGTTAATACAGTAGAAAACTAGAATGGAGTTTTAAAGTAATTCTCCGACAAAGATGAACCAAATATTATTAAAATGAGTTCTTTTGTGTCCAGATTTCCCAACTTTGCTTGGAGAGAGGTTTTTTCACAAATGTAAAATGGACGGTTTATAAAAACAGATGTGCTGATTAATTAATTTTTATTTTGATCTATGGTCTTATACCAACAAATTGTAGGAGCCTAGATTGATTCGTGATAAAGAATACCCAGTAGGTCAGTACTAAACTAGTTATATAATGATTACTTGATAAAAAGAGTAGTTCCCAGAAAGATTGCAACACACTTACAGTAGTGGTCAAGAATTTAGCACACTTGAAAAAGTATAGTGAATACTTAAGTTTTCTATTAATTCGTTTGAAGTTTTTAATGAACTTTTATTAAATATATATCGTCCCCTGAATGCAAAAATCATGAATGTGAAAAAATTCGATTTAGGTTTTATTGCTGTTTCTGATGCAGTTTCGTATGAGGAACATTTTATCAACATATGGAATAGGAATGTGGATCAGATCTGCCTTAATAATACAGTTCCAAATCAATGAATGTTATTTTTTATCATGCCAAAAAAATGAATGTGCCACATTTATTGTTCTGGCACAAACATTTAAACAAAATTGGAATTCTTCTGCATAATGAACGTGTTCTAAATTCCGTTAGGAATGAGGTAGGCCAAACAAATTTATATCATAAATCGAGGACCTAATGCCAACATATCTGAAAACCAAAGTATCAGAAAAAACATATCCTTCACATTCATACATTATTCGATTCCTTGAAGCATGAATATTTTATAAATTGGAATTTTGTGCATGCCAAAACAATAGATGTTCTAAAATCCGTTTGGAAAGAGGTAGGCCAGCCAAATTTTAAACTATTGTTAAGTCACTAAATACTTACCGTTCAGTAAAAAAAAGTTTTAAAAATTTTTGCTTCCCTAATTTTCAGAAGCATTCAAACCTTCAAACTCGTTTTCCCAAAAACTATAAAAGAGCACATTCATGGTTTTGGCGTGACGATATAATAAATCCATTTTATTTCTTAAATACACTTTTTTATTTAATTTTTTTTTTTTTAACTCAAAAACAAGTAGAGTATAAACATTAACATTTCCACTTAGTCATGAATTTAGCACACGAGAAAAAAATGTCTAGGATAAAAAATAAAAAAAAACTAACCTGCCCGAAGATGAAGCAGTTTTTATTCTCCGCAGAAAAGAATTTGATTTTTTATCGAATTTCTTATATAAAAAATATATGAGTTCTATAGAGACTAATATAAGGTCAAACCCGAAATCTTTTTGGGTATTTCTTAATTCTAAGCGCAAAAGTATAGGTTTTCCAAAATCAATAAAGTATGCGGAAAGCGAAGCAAATAATATACAAGATATTTGCGAATTGTTTGCAATATTCTTTGGATCAGTTTTTGACAGTTGCGATAAGACACATCTAAATATTCATCCACAGGTGGAGCAAATTACTAATATTGGCCACTTAGTAATATCAGAAGATGCAGTATATGATACTCTCAGGACACTTGATTCGAATAAAGGAGCTGGGTTTGATTTCCTTCCTCCCTTATTTTTGAAGAAATGCGCTCATTCGGTATTAACAATGCTTTAACATTCATTTTTAATAAATCTCTTTCAAATGGAGTTTTTTTTAAGAGTGGAAAATTGCTTATATCTCGCCGATTTTCAAATCTGGTCAAAAACATCTAGTTGAAAATTCCAGACCGATCGTTAAGCTATCGGTTATACCAAAGGCTTTGGATAAAATTGTGAATGAACACTTATTTAACTCAGTTAAAAACAATATCAATCCAGCAACATGGTTTTTTTGTTGGAGGATCCACAAGCATTTATTTAGCTTTTTTTTCTAATTTTTGCATAAACGCTGTAGAAAAAGTATCGCAAATCGATGTTTTATATACTGAATTTTTAAAAGCGTTTGATAGTCTAAACCATAAGACTCTGTTATCTAAACTTCGTCAAATGGGAATTCACTCCAATTTTTTGAGATGGTTGGGCTCATACTTGTCAAATAGGAAAATGATAGTTAAGATCGATCAATCATTTTCAAAAGAAGTAGACGCAAAATCGGGAGTTCCGCAAAGGAGCCACTTAGGCCCTCTTTTGTTTATTTTGTTCATAAAGGATTTATCTAAAAATTTCACTTCCTGTAAGTTCCTGCTTTATGCAGATGATTTGAAAATGTTTAAAATTATAAACAACCTTGAGGACTGTAACAATTTTCAAAATGATATTAACCTACTTATTTCCTGGTGTAGCCTAAATGGAATGAATTTAGACTTTTCTAAACGTCATATCTTAACATATTCTCGCAAGCAATCAACCATATATCGCAAATTTTTTTATAAGTCCTATGTTACTTTCACACGCGTCGAATCCATTAAAGACTTGGGAATTAACTTTGATACCAAATTTTCCCCACAGGGAATATGTCATATCAAGAGCTCACTCACAACTCGGTTTTCTTAAGCGAAACTCTAAAGAATTTATAGAGCCATTCACATTAAAATCAATTTTCGTGAGTCTAGTAAGATCATTTCTCGAATACGCAAACATAATCTGGGATCCTTGCTATGAATGTGACATAAATCGAATCGAGAAAATTCAAAAACGGTTTACGAGATTCGCTCTAAGACGATTCTTTTCGTGGGAAAATATGCCTGCCTGTGACCGTTGTAAACTACTATGCTTGCAAAGCTTGGACATTAGACTCAATACGCAGAGTGTCTTATTTATTAAAGATTTTGTAGATAACAAGGTTGACAGTCCGGAATTGCTTGCTCTCATTCCATTTTGTGCTCCAACAAGATCTCTAAGAGAAACAAGTTTATTTTATGTATATTATCATAGAACGAATTATGGAAGCAATGAACCAATATCTAAATGCCTATCGCGATGTAATATAGTTGCTAAACATGTTGATTTTAGTTCTAATAGAACGATTTTTATGAAGAATTTATTTGAATATTATTTAAGGAATTAGGTTAAGTGATATCTGCTAGGGTTGGGCCCAGTAGATGTATATATGAATAAATAAATAAATAAACTTTCGACCAAAGCCTCACAACGGTGCTTTTGAATACTATACCAAGTCCTTTGGATTTGCGTCCACGAATCTGGCAGAGTTTTGGGTTTTACTGTTAGTATTTGCTGCTCGACATCTCTCCACAGATTCCCAATTGGATTGAGCTCCGTTGATTGCGCTGACTACTTCAAAATATTAAGATGATTGTCTTCCAAGCAATTCTTAACTGTGCGAGCAAATAATAAAAGCGGCAAATTATCCTCTGCAAACGGTATCGTGGTATTGAAAAGTATGATTTTGTAAATGTCATGTAAATCGAACCAACTCCATGGCAGGAAAACGCCGCCCATAGTATAGTCATACAGTCTTAAGCTTGTACCTTGGATTGTGATGCATTCTAGAATATTCTAAAACGGTTCATTTAAAAGAGCATGTCTTGTATGCTAGTATAATTTTGTTAATAAATTACATTTTCCAAACACTCATTTGCTTTTTTAAATGTTCTTTTGCAAACGTAAGTCTTTTTATGTCATACATATTTATGTCATATTTTGATGAAATTTCATTTTTATTAAATGATCCTCTCTTACTGTTGTTTATCGCACTCTAGGTCACTGTCTTACATTTTTAATTCTGCCATTAGGCTCTACATGTTTAAATGCGTTATATACTTACTTTCTGCAACATCTTACAAGCAGAACAATCTCTGAAACTATGCTTTCATCATTTTTCATTTGCTGAATCAGCCGGTGCTGAGCCTCTGAATACCAGCACTCTTTCGCCATACCTTTCTGAAGTTTTTTGTTAGAACTCAAATATAAACTTAATAAATTCAGCAAATCTTACCAGTAAAGTTTAATTAACTAAACAAAAGTAATTCTAAACTGTGCTCAATTCGTGTTCAGCATTTAAACCACACTGATTGCAACTACACTGAGAAAACAAAAAACCAAAAACGCACATTTTAGAAACGTTTAGTAAAATGAATATTTTTAAAAACATTTTACGCCATACAAAAATGAAAACACACATTTTTAAATGGAAAAGTAAAACAAAACGTTTTCAAAACAACTACGAATCTTTTACTATGATATAGTAGGGTAAAATGAATATTTTTAAAAACATTTTACGCCATATAAAATTAAAAACGCACATTTTTAAATAGAAAAGTAAAACGAAACGTTTTTAAAGCAACTACGAACGTTTTAACATAACATAGTAAAAAGATTATATAAATGTTTGTTTCATATACTTTGTTTAAAAACACTTGTTAAGAACGAATTGTTTGTTACAAATTTTTCATTGATTTATGTATTTGATATTTGTTCAGAAAATAAAATATTAAAATTTACTTGATCTAAAAAGCTCACAATTATTAAATTCATGTCAAAATATTTTTCATTCTCGATTTCACCATTCAAACTAAGTATTAAGTATTGAGTAAGTATTAAATTATTTATAATAAAATTAATAAAATCTGGAAAATGCTATTTTTTATAGACGCTATGATACAGTATCATCATCTAACATATTTGAACGAAATGGGACATTGCGGATGATGAAATAATTGAAATAAAACTAAAATTTTGGAAAACCAATAAAATGCTTTGTATATGATAAAAATGGGAATTTTTGAAAATGTTTTAAATTAAATGGAAATAATGAAAATTTTCGTTTTTAAAATGATAAAAATCGTTTTAATATTCCATTTTAAAATGTTTATTGTTAAAAATCAAACAAACATTTTAGAATCTAGTTTTAAAA
The DNA here is from genome assembly GCA_963920525.1 of Dichetophora obliterata. Lineage (NCBI taxonomy): Eukaryota > Metazoa > Arthropoda > Insecta > Diptera > Sciomyzidae > Dichetophora > Dichetophora obliterata. The sequence goes on along the minus strand of OY986438.1, from coordinate 42,650,281 downwards.
TGTTCATTTTTAAAATGAAAATAAACGTTTTATTATTGGATTTAAAAATAACTAATGTAAAAAATCAAACGAACATTTTAGAATGTAGTTTTGAAATTTTCGTTTTAAAATGAATATCAACGTTTTATTATTTCATTTTAAAATGTCCGTTCTTAAAATTGAAATAAACGTTAGAAGTGCAAAATCTGGGTTAAACGTTTTTAAAAGAGGCACGTTTCTGCTACTTATGAAAATGTTGTTTTCTCTGTGTACTTGAAATATGTAAAAAAATGTAAGAATAACTAAAAAACGGTACATTGAGTTAACTTCATAAACAACACTCAAGAAACAATAGGGATATTCACGGGTTGATGCGAAACGTAGTTGCGACGATGCGAAAATGCAAGATTGCGATCTTTCGATTCACTCCAACAACAAACACATTAGAAGCAATTTTGCAACTCTTCTTGAATTACGCACTGCCCAAACCTATTGCGAGAACGCACAAGCAGTGATGCTAAACAGCTGATTCATGTTTTGGTTGCTCTCAAACATAGTTACCATCTGGGAAAATTTTTAAAAAGCTTAAGTGTGCACGTTGATTCAAACAACTTTTTGTGATTTTGAAATGAGGTGGCAATTTACTGTTCATTCGCCATATAATTTTTATTGCATTATTAAGTTTCAATATTGATATTCACGCGTTAGTGCGTAAAATATCTTGCATTTTCACACTCTTGCAATTCGCAAAAACCCGTGAATACCCCTAATATTTGTGTATAATTCTTAAGATATGATATAAAAAAATGTTACATTATAGTTACTAACGCAGTGCGTGCTAAATTTGTGACCACCACGGTTATATGTATAAGGCATTAATTTAACATGGGCTTGTCGTAGGCGGTAATGTGTGGTGCTTACATCCAGCATTACTTATAATTAATTTTGTATTATCAGTTATCAGGAGCTTTGGTTATTTATTTTAAAGTTGTAAGCGAGGACGTAATTCACGATTGTTGTTACGAGCCATTTTCTTTGATATTATTTTTATAGAAATTGTAAGCGAGGGCGTATTGACATGTGCTTAAAGGGTAACTAGTAACTGAGCTAGTTATAGTAATAATGCCTTCTTATTTCCCCACTGGGTAGCCACTTTTTTAAACTTTTGCATTTTGCAAAATAGTAGAAAAACACTGCTTTGTAAGGCGAAAAGCGAGTAAAGTTCTGCTTTGGCAGAGCAGGATGTGTGCATATTAGTTTGTCAAAGTGAATGGGCCGCAGAAGGCCATGGTGGTTTTTTCTATATAGATCTTGGTGTTGTTGTTACCTGTCGCTTCATGCACTTATTTGACATAAAGCCCAAATGTAGTTCTAAGAAATTTACTTTCTTAAAATTATAAAATAAAAAATAAAAAAAACCAATTAAAATTGTAGAGTTTCATTAAAACAAATACTGAAATTTAAAACTCGATTTAGATTTAGAGAAATAAAACTCCTACAAATTTTTATTCATCGATTTTTTATACATTTCCATACATTTTTATCCTTTTTTTTTTATTTTTAAATTCTAAGAAGAGATATACATATTTACATTTTTATTTTAATTCTTTGTGCCAATTGAACTTTTTTGGATATTTTTTTTTTTTATTTAGTTTTACACTATATGGCTATTTTTATATATGAGTTTTGTTCTAAAAAATTTATATAAAGTTCGAAATGCATTCATATGTTTCGTATTGCTAGAAAATAAATCTGACAACGTATGATGATGTAAGCTTGGTTAAATACTGAAAAAAAATTCAAACAAATTCCATCAGATAAGTAAACTTCTAAAAAAAATTGCATTGTCTTATGTCAATAAAAGAAAAACAGTTAAAACGCACAATTATTATGGTATTAAAAGACAGAAACTTGTACCTGAGAAGCTAAGCTGTGCTGGCTTTGTCCGGCTCATTCCTTAGTTGCAATGGTTCCAAGTCACAGCACTTGTCCCCATTATTCCATGTTCTGCATCGTTAATGTTTGCTGCAAATGCATGCCACGTTTTTTCTTTATATTCATTTACTTACAATTTTTTTTTTTTTTTTGTCATTCGCCAACAATCAGCCATCAATCACAGCGTTGCCACCACATTCTTGCGTGAGCAATGACAATAAATTCGCTTAATTCCTTTTTCATTATGCGATTTACATTTTCAATTCATTTGTCGTGGCCTGAAAATTGATGATCATCCCAGGTTTTTAAAGAATTTCGGCGACTTAAGTTAGAAAAAATTAAATAAAATAAAACCGAAAATACAAAGTTTTTGCTTGGCTCAAAATCGTCAAACATCAAGAACGATTGAAACAATCGAGAAGAGAGCGCACCAAATAACCATATTTGGTGGAAGCTGGGCATTCGTGTGTCATTTGCAAACTTTGACAACGGTTGCTTGTTTTGCTGAGCTCTTGCATTCTGAATCATGGCAAAAACATGGGCCAACGCATTGTTGCACTTGGCCATTTATGGCCAAAATAAGTATGAGCTTAAATCACTGAAGAAAATATTGCTAAATTATTGCCAGTGCAGTTGGCAAAAGATTGCTGTATGTTGTTGTTGTTGTTATACTTGTTGTTGTTTTTATACTTATTGTAATATTGTGTCAAATTTTTTTGTTGCTTGCTTGAATCATAAGTACGTACGTTTTTTTCTTAATTTTGATGCCGCAACAGAAATGTCAAAGTTCCTTGACATAAACATGGGCGCATGCGTAGCTGATCAGTAGATATGTTGACAAAAAGTTCAACACCGTTGGTCGGACATGACAAAAAATGCTCATACTATATTTATTCATTTCAGTTATTTATTAATAAGACAAAGTTTCATTGCAGCTTAACAGACCCTCAATTGAAGTGAAGGTGTTAAGAAAGTTATTGTCTGCAATTTGAAAAATTAATGAATCATTAACTTTATTTACTGACAAATTAATGAATCATTAATTTTATTTAAAATAACATAAAAAACTTGTTAGAATTATTACCATCGTATTGCTGCCTTCACCTAAATATTTACACTGAACTTTACCAACCTCATATGAATACCTCATGACCATATTTATTGTAGATCGGCAACTGGCTAGTCCGTTCTCTGCCCCCTCTGTTGTCTAAAAATGCTTCGAGTACTAATAATTTATGAATGGATTAATGGACAAAAGCAGCATAGTGTACAAATCGTTGAATGTTCCATCTTGTACATATGTTTGTATGTAATCAGCATCAGTGGAACCTGATCTAAACTGCGCTGAGCATTCGCGCAGCTCGTGAAGTGCACACTGGTCCAGACAGCCTTGTTTCATGGTAATAAGTCGAAAAAAATTTCCACAATTTCAAAAATTTATAACATTAGTATTTTAAATAGAATTTGAATTAAGCAATCTTTTCTAAAAACATCAACTTAACCCTGTAGTAGTCGCGTGGTCTTCATATGCAATCCACTCATGTTTAATGACAAATTTCTTAGTAATCGTGCATTGATTTTATCTGAGCTTTGTTAGCACAGAAAGTTAATTTATGTTCTTTTTGATTAATTTTAATGAATAAAAAAATGATAAGAGGAGTTGTAAATAAATAAGCAAGAACCATTAAATTTATTTTTTTTTTTGATTTTTTAGTTTTAAAATGGCATACATGTGTAGACTTCGCGATTACTTACCAATCTTACCAATCATGTCACATTTAGGCAAGTGGCTACAGTAGGGTTTATTAATTTACTTCTGCTTTTGGTTAGCAATAACGCATTGCTTGAGAGCATTTATCAACAGCATTGTTTTTAAGTGAAAATTTTTTTTAAATTTGTTATTCAGACAAATTTTAAAACGTGGTGCCTTATATTAAATGTAGTTTTACAAGACTAGAGTTACCATCATATTAGTTAAAAGAGGACATGCTCTTGTTTTTTGCAAATATCTTTTTAGTGACAAATCTGATTTATTATTATATTAATAATATATAAAAAAAAAATTCTTCAAAATTCACACAAAAAAGTTCCCATAAAAAGTATTAAAACTGGCTTGCAGTAAACCAACAAAAGAATAGACTCAAAATGTTCACGGTTCGAGCTGTCCTTAATTAATTATAATTATAATTAATTTCAATACTTGAAAATACTTGAAAAAAGTATTGTGTTTTAAATTTTTCATGTATGACAAAAACAAAAACAGTTTTAAAGCCATGAGCAAGAAAGCTTTAATTATGATTTTAAGGAGCATTGATAAACCAATCTCAATTTCACTTTCTTTGTTACTTTATTTTAAGAACTTGTAAAAATAGTTAATTAATTTTTATTAAATATTGAAATAAATAAGAAGCAACTGGAACAGATTTCAACCTTGGTAGAGTTGATGGCGGTGATCTATAAATAGTCAACAGCTTTAAAAAATGTCATATGATTAAGTAGCCAAAAGTGATTGACTCTATACAGAGTTGTTGTTATTGTTGCCTTCTTAAAAACTTACTTGATCTAAAGCTCGCAATTTAATTCATTTAACTTGTAAAAATGTGTGAATTTTTTTATTTGCATGTTCTCATATATTCAAATATTTTGTTTTTTGTACTTTTGTAAAAAGTATTAATGTACTATTTTTTGCTTACTTAATGATACATTTTTTAAATATTTATTTTTTAAAAAATATTAACAAAATAAAAAAGTTGTACACTTTTCATTTTGTATTATAGCTGTTAAGTATATTAGAATTTTTTTTAAAATTTAAATTATAATTAAATTAAAAAATGATTTTAAATTATTTTTATATAAAAAGAATTTTTGTACATGAATGTCTTTCACAACAGAATAAAATATTTTACTTTTCATTTCATATAAAAATTTTCCGTTCCTCAAAACTTTCTTGAGCACAAAATATTTTTAGCATAAAACTTATTTTTTATAATTTTTTTCTCTCGTGAGCAAAAAATATTTATACAAAAAACTTATTTTTTATCATTTTTTTACAGCGTTTAAAACTATAAAAGAGAGAGATGCCCGCTGAATGGTCAGTCCCACTTTTATTTTGTGCCGTTATTTCATTTCTTGTAAAAATCACATTCTGTCAAATTTGAAGACCTTAACTTCATAAATATGTTATGAACTATTGCATTTTAAGTGTCGAAGTTGTATGGAATGTTCCATTTATGTTTTGTACAGTGGCTTTTTTTCATAAAATTTACCTTTGCAGGCAATTTAAAGATAGTAGCATTTCTTCTCATTTATACATGCAGAGTTTTCGCTTACAAAGGGAATGCATTCTATGGGAGGTATCACTGCCGTTTTCAATTTAGGATATTTTCATAGTATTTGCAGATTACGTTGAAATTTATATAACAAAATATAAACTGCATCAGACAATGAGAAAAAAGTAAACATATAGTTACAAAATTTCATGTGACAAATATAAAAGAAATAAAACTATAGAAAAAAAAATTTAATGAAATAATTTTATTTATTAAAAAGAAAATGCAGAATATTTTAATAAGATTATTTTAATGTTTTTACTTGGACCCCTTTCGTACCAATAAAAAAATGCGATTTTTTTGCTTTTGATGTTCAGAACTTCGTTTTAGACAGATTTATTTCATTAAAAATTTTATTTTTATTTATTAAAAAGAAAATGTAGAATATTTCAATAAGATTATTTTAATGTTTTTACTTGGACCCCTTTTGTGCCAATAAAAAATACGATTTTTTACTTTTGATATGCTGTACTTCGTTTTAGACTGATTTATTTCGTTAAAAATTCGCATTATATGCTTTTTTTGATGAGTGGATTTCATTTTGGGTAACATTTTTGGAAAAAACCCCAAACGATTAGTGTGGTTTCAGTACAAAATTTTGAAAAATGAAATAAAAGAGAAAAATGAGGGAGGAAATGTTTTGAATCCATGTTTTAATTCCATTTAAAAAATATTCCCCCTTTTTTTTCTTATAAAAAGAACGATGTTAAAACTTCATTGCGTCAAATCGGCCAATCCAAACAAACAAGCCTTTTTTTATTGTGTTAGCCTTGTGTTTAGTTATGGAAGGATCATGCCAAATGTGACCAACATTTTTAGAGCAAAAATAAGTACAAAACCTGATTTCAAAATTAAAAAGCAGTACAAAAGAAGTATATCCAATAAAAATCAGTTCAAAAAAGTAGAACAATTTAAACAAAATTAAATATGTATAAGAGAAAAATTATTTACAGAAATTTATTGATAAAAAATCCTAAATAAATAAAACTTTCAACCGTTAAATTTAATAAAAGTCATATGAAACATGAACAAGTCCTTGTTTATAAAAATATTGAAAAAAATTGTATTAAGAAAAATATGACTTAGACCTTTTAAAGTAATAAACGACATAAGTAAATATTAAATTAATATTTTTTAAATTTTTAAATGTAAATACTTATTCTGTGTCGTCGCTTTCTGATTCTCCGTTTTCTACAATTCGAGCAATTCTAAGTTGGTCTTAATGTTTACAATACAATAAACCCAATAAAGTTTTGACTTTCAATGGTGATTTTCAACTGTCGATGCTTTATTTATAGCTGAAAACACACGCTCAACTGGAACTGACGTTTCGGAGAGACAAAAAGCGTACTCAACTAAATGAGCGATTTCAGAGTATGGAAGTACTTCAGTTTGTATGTGGTTGTAAATCTCCCCCCAGTGTCTTCTGTAAATGTATTGTTTTGTCTCCACATAGTAAATTTTTCAATTGTGCAATATATTTTATAAGTATGATAAAACAGTTTTGCAGCTTTATTTTTTTTAAATAAATGTAGTAATCAAAGTAAAATGTAGTAATCAAAGTAATCAAATGTAATCAAAGTAGTACAAGATAATACAAGAAGTAAAAGAATCATGCGTACCAATTTGTCATGCCAATCAGGATATTTTTACACTTTTGATCACCAAACCGGCGTTGCTGGACCAGTGTGCAGTGGTACGCGGTAAAATTTGAATGCAACTAGCTGCTTTCCGTTGCCTCACTGTTCGTTGTATTTATATCCAAAAGTGCTTATGTTTCAAAGCTTATCCAGCATACAGCCATGGAACTGTGAAGCATACTTTAGCGCGCGAAGGTCAAAGGAAGTGGTTTCTGCGTGCAGTTGAAGAAGATGCAATTGTTACGACTGTTGCAATTGTTGGTGTTGCTGTTGTCGTTGTTGTAGTTGTGGTGTAGTTGTTCCGTGGCAGTTCTGGAAAATGAGATCTCAATTTATTTTATGATCGTAATTTATTTTGCAATCAACGCGCGCAGAGTCGTAGAAAAATTTGCACAATATCGGATTTGTTCTTTTTTTATTTCCTTTGCTTATTCTTAGATTTATGCTCAGAAGAATGCAGCTCATAAGTGTGCTCATGAGTGCCACAGCTCAAGAATGTGAGCGTGAATGTATTGTATGTTATTGTTATAACTCATGTTGTTATAATATTGTTTATGAAAATTAAATTCTGCTGGTAAATAATCTTGAAAGGTTATTGCAATTTGATTCATTTCTTTATAAAAAAAGCAATATTTTCATCAATGAGTTCTCAAATTATGACTAATATTGAGAATTTCTTAATTTGATACGAAGCGCAGTGCAAAGAGTTCATATTAATAAGATACAGCAATATAAGTTTTTACCTGGTCTTAATAAAACTTTTCATTTTAGTTTATTTGCTGTGGCTGATTTCAAAAAGTTAAACCGCTTTAATGATAAATATGTGGAGAAGCCGTATACTTCTTTCACAAATTGCGTTTTGAAATAGAATTTTCTACATTTTTGATAGATTACTGTCATGAAATTCTCAATCAGATATGAATTGCGTTTATGTTTTATAGATTGCTTATATTTTTTCTATTATATAAACACTCTTCTATTTGGTTAAATACTAACAAATATTCCACTGAAAACGTTTTACAAACGTGAAACTATTCAAAAAATTTGTTGTTATTGTTGTTGCTTTCTTTCATAAATTACTTGACCTAAAGCTCAATATAACCTTGTAAAATCATGAAAAGGTTACAATTTAATTATAAATCTTAAAAGAAATCATTGCTGACTTTTCGACTGCTTACTTTCACATTACTATTATGAATTATTACATTAAGGTTATTCACTACATTTGCTAAGTCCTGCTAACTTGCTAAACTCAATAAATTTGTTAAGTCCTGTTTTTAGCTGTAGAAGTCTGTCAGCTGATTTTGACATATCAGTTAACACTTGATTGTAAAATGTCTTGGCAGGTGTTCACATCAACAGCTGCTAACTTTTGCATTTAAGCAGTTAAGCAGGACTTAACAAATTTTAATGAATACCATTATTATTATTCACAATATTATTACTTCAGTTGCTAGAGTGTTAAGTTGCAAAAATTTAAAAAAATTGTTTAAATATTAAACTTAGGTAAAAAATTTTTTTCCTTAACTAAGTTTTGTTTCTTTTTAGAAACTCGAATGATGTGCGGTCTTTTATAAAAATTTACACAAAAAGTAATAAAGTTACACTATAATTATTTGTATAATTAAGTTGTGACCATTTCAAGATTTTACAAGGTTATAGTTATTTTGAAATTTAGGTCAAGTAATTTTATGAAAGAAAGTAACACAAACACCAGCAACTCTTTATAAAGTTAATCACTCAGCAGACTAGTTACTCCGTTTCCGAAATAGCTTTTCAGTACACTGTTTACGTTCCATATGTTTTCGGCACATGTGCCAATAAACTCATCTGAAGTATCTGAAATATATTACGGTGAAAAATAATTCGATCTTATTTTTGGTCAAGCATTAAACTTTATTAGAGTTGTGTATGTACAAAGTGGCTTCTCCTACTTTTGCACGATACCCCTCTTGGTTAATAGCTTTTTTGACTGATAATTGCCAGGAGGCGTGACTCTTAGCTTAGCTTAGAACCTTAACATCCACTTCTTGGTTAATCGCTTGTTTAGTGGATACAGGGTTGGGAGACAACATTTTATTTTTTAATTTCGTAATGTTTGTTTTTGTGATAAGGGGGCGTCCATTAGTTATGTCAGGCGCTTAGGGGGCGGGGGGTTAAGCCGAATCTCACTCACTCTCATGTGGGGGAGAGGGTGTTCTCACAATGTTGAAGCAATTTTTTATCCGCCAGAAACAGTGTAGAACTATGAGATAACTGGTTAAATTCAGTAAAACGTGTTTCTCATTTAAAGCAATCTCACGTGAGATTAGAGGGGGGGAAGTGAGCCAAATCTCACGATATCTCACTAGGGGGAAGGGGGTTGGGGTCAAAAAATCGCAAAAACCACCGCACGTAATTAATGGACGCCCCCTAAGGAGCAAATAAAATTTAGAGAACGGAGTAGAAAAGTGTTTATTACTTTTTTCATACCCTTTGAAATCTTTGTGATTTTTTTTTGTATAAAGTTTCCAAATTTGCAAAAAAAATATCCAGATAAAATACAAAATAGCTTTCTTCTTCATTAAAAAAAAGTAAATAAAGTTTTTTAATTTTTGTGTTTTAAAGCTTATTTATAAATTAGAGCCAATGTATTTTACAAAACGTTATTTATACAAAATAATAAAATACCTTGACCAAGTAAACAAGTAAAAATAAGTCTGCATATTTTTTTCATTGTATCTATGACTATGCAAAATTTTCTTATTTTTAATTTATTTAGTAATTAAAGAATTTTATTTACTATGTTTTTTTTATACATTTTTATATTGTTAATAAAATTTTAATTGTTTTTATAAATTTATTTAATTAAAAATAGTTTTGTGAAAAAAGGTGAAAAAAGTTAATATTCTTTATTTCAATAGGTAAAGTTTAAAAATCTTGTATTAATTTTTTAATTAAGATATGTATAACAAGGTTTTCAATCCCGGGATCCCAGACTAATTTCTAATCCCGGAATCCCGGGATTACGAACCTAAAATCCCGGGATTTTATTCACAAGAAAATATAAAAATTTTCAGGATTTTTATTAAAAATTACAACTCTTTTGTAACCCTTGTCTGCATTAGTAATTATGATTTCGACTTTGTGCTGTCTTATAAACTTTCGAAAGTTTTTGAATATTAATTATGTTGACTTTATATGATTTAAATACAAATTCTAAATGTTTGATAGTTTAAATCATACTTGATTTTAAATACAAATTCTAGTTGTTTGATAGTTTAAAATCGTTTATTGAGCTTAAGGTCAAAGTTAGAACAATTAATTGTTCTAACGAATTTTTCCAAAGAAACAACAACAACAACAAAGTTTTTTCAATATGAAAAGGAAAAAATCACTAGCTGATCTGATTGCAATTTCTACTCTGCTAAAAGCGTCATCAGAAATCTTTGTGATACCCGTGCAAGCGCGCGCTAACGCACTGCACCATCGGGGCGATGAGATTTGAAGCGTCAATTTCTCAGTTTTTCCTCCATTTCATAATGTCACATTTGTTGTTGTATTTCTGTTTTACTTTAGTTTCTATGCTTATGTTATTATATGTAGTCCAACAGCCTGCTGGAAGTCTGCACTAACAAAGCATGTTTACTGAAGTTGTTTTTAGAATTTTTGCTGATTTTGTTTTCAGCTGTTTCCGTTTGGTCGAGCTCTACCATTTGATTAAAGTTTTTTCTAAATGACCTCTATATTAATTATGTTGACTTTATATGATTTAAATACAAATTCTAAATGTTTGATAGTTTAAATCATACTTGATTTTAAATACAAATTCTAGTTGTTTGATAGTTTAAAATCGTTTATTGAGCTTAAGGTCAAAGTTAGAACAATTAATTGTTCTAACGAATTTTTCCAAAGAAACAACAACAACAACAAAGTTTTTTCAATATGAAAAGGAAAAAATCACTAGCTGATCTGATTGCAATTTCTACTCTGCTAAAAGCGTCATCAGAAATCTTTGTGATACCCGTGCAAGCGCGCGCTAACGCACTGCACCATCGGGGCGATGAGATTTGAAGCGTCAATTTCTCAGTTTTTCCTCCATTTCATAATGTCACATTTGTTGTTGTATTTCTGTTTTACTTTAGTTTCTATGCTTATGTTATTATATGTAGTCCAACAGCCTGCTGGAAGTCTGCACTAACAAAGCATGTTTACTGAAGTTGTTTTTAGAATTTTTGCTGATTTTGTTTTCAGCTGTTTCCGTTTGGTCGAGCTCTACCATTTGATTAAAGTTTTTTCTAAATGACCTCTATATTAATTATGTTGACTTTATTTTTTGTTTTTGAATATTTTAAGTATGAATGAGGATTAAATTTGGATTTCTATTAAAAAAAAAAAATAATATGCAATCATTATTGCTCAAACGCAGAAATTAAGAGAAAGCATTTTTAACAATCCCTGCCTTTAATGCAGCTAAATGTTTTAGGCTTTTGGCATTTCTGGATCCTGAAAAGTCCTGAAAAATCATAAATTTAAAATACCGAAATCCTGGGATTCACTAAAACCCTTCGGGTTTGAAAACCCTAATGTATATTAGGCTTGGTCGATTTGAAAACCAATGTTGCCTGGGCAATTTACGGTTCGCATATGAAACGTTATAAACATCAAGAAAATAGTGGGGGTGCACTTTCTACTTCACACCTTCAATATTACGAATTTTTTCTTTAGGAATTGTATAAAATCATATACAAACGTACGTCGCTAGAGCAAAACTGATGCCAGAAATTACAAAAATTTATCGTAAAAAATTCCAAAACAAAATTCAAGGTACACGCTCAGAAATCTTGAAATTAATTTTAAGCCAAGCCTTGGAATCATGCATTTTTTTATATATTTTTGATTAAAACTTATACTTTCAAGTTTATTAAAATATTAATTTAATGTTATCTGTATTAAAGTATAATAAAAATTGTATTATATACAAGTTATAATACAAATTGTCTTAAAATATAATACAAATATCTATCAAGCATCTGTCAAATTGTCATTCTGATTCTGAAATCTGACATTGTCAAAATAAAACCTAAAGAAATAGTTTTTGTTAACGAAAAACCGTATGTTATAAAATAAACTTTAAATGAATAAATATTTTGTTATTGGTTGACCAAATATTTTTTTTTTTATTTCACTTGGAATTTTAAAAGTAATTAAACATATAAAAGATTTATAGCTTTATTCCATAAATGTTCCATAAATTTATTCCATAAATGTTGATTTTTCCTTTCACCTTTTCAGGACAATATGTGTTAAATGTTATACATCTTGTATTACTATTTAATACAATCTATATTACTATTTGATACAATTTGATACAATTTGTATTACTATTTAATACAATTTGTATTAATATTTAATAAAAATTTTTTATTCGTATTACTTTTTAATAACTGAAGTATTACGCTTGATTACAAATGTATTAAAATATAAACCAGAATAGTATTGTTCTAAACTTAGTTTCTATTCCAATTTTGTATTAGAAGTTAGTATTATGGGATTAGAATTCAATTTTAATATTTAACATATACAGGGTTGTCCATATTCGACTTTTATTTATTTTATTTTATTTATTTTTTAAATAAATCAAAGAAACCACAATTTTTGGTCTGTTCGTCATGAATATCATTTAATTGGGTTCAAGTAGATTTGCTTACATTATTTCTTGAATATGATATCTCGTAAATGGTCGCCATTGGCTCCTACGACATATTGTGCCCGTTTTGCAGCATTTTCCATGGTTTTCTTCAACATTTCGATGGGAATGGCGGTTATTTCTTGACGGATGTTGGTTTTCAGCTCTTCTAGGGTCTTTGGCTTGTTGACGTAAACCTTTGATTTCAAATAACCCCACAAAAAGAAGTCTGGAGGCGTTAAATCTGGTGATCTTGGCTGCCAATCGAATTCACCATTTTTTGACATCAAACGGCCAGGGAACAATTGCTTCAAAAAATCGATTGTAGTGCGGCTTGTGTGTGGTGGCGCGCCGTTTGCTTGGAATGACGCTTCAAACGCGGTATGTCATTAGTCGATTTGGAATCACTGCGGAAAGTTACAGTGTTGTCAGATGGGCGCTTCGAATATGGACAACCCTGTATTAGCTTCTAATGCAATTCTGGTGTGGTCATATATACAATGCAGTTTTTATTCGAATTTAATCAAAGATTTCTGAGCGTGTAGCTGTGCTTTTTTTAATACAAAAATTTTTTGAAAAACTTCACAAATTTTAAGGTGCGATAGGGTAAAGTGCACCCTACCCCTCCCTCTTTTTTAATAGCTTTTCCTTCCTTTTTTTTGCCTTTATACAAATCAGCCTAATGTGCCTAATGTATATGCAAAATACTTTTTTTGACTTGTGACAATTAAATTACTATCTTTTATTTTGCATGCCAATTTTTTGTAATTAAGTTTACCTAAATATTTTATTCTTAATACTGTACAAAAAAATGCTGATAAATTTAACCTTTTAATATTGTATTTTAGTATCCGTTTAACACACTGTTCGTTATATTGTTTCTGAAAGTCATGGCGATTCAAATAAAAGTGACAAAAAATACTTGACAATGAAAAATTTATTATGTTTTTTTAAATAAAAAGAAATAATAAAATTAAATAAATAAGAAAATTATATTATTTAAGAATTATATTTGAGCTTAATTCCAAATAAATTCATGAAGCAACAGGTTGCGACAACAAGAAGTTCTTTGAAGAACAAGCCACCAAGCAGACTAGATGGACTGTTTCGTTGAATAAACGTTTACATAAACTCTTCAGTAGTCTACTACTGTGTAGTGATAAGCTGTAGTAGTCTACTGTGATAAGCTTATAAGAAAACCTTGTATTAAATCAAAACAGAATTATTGTGCTGTATGCCACCTTCAAAGCAATATTTTTCTGCAAAAAAGCAACCACACTAATTCTGCAAAGCCAGGATTTACCCAAGGGGGTTCTGATTAAAAAAAAAATATTGATATTTTTTGATATCGACATATATAAAAAGGTATTTTTATATGTGCATTAAATGTTTGCTCGCCATGTACCAATTGTTGACGCCATAGACTAAAAATAGTCAATTTGATATAAAAATAAAATCTAAAAATTTTCGTGCCAATTGATAGACTTTTAAAACTAGCTCAAGAGACCAATAAATGGAGAAGCGTTTTATAAGAGTCCAAAACATCTCTTGCACTAAATTTTTGAAAAAGACAGGTACTCATTTCGTTTTTAATGTAATTGTTCTTTAAAATTAGATAGCAAATATAAAAATCGGATTAAAATTTACTAGAGTTGTGATCGAAAAATGTTATTTTATTTCTTGTTTTAAAAAATTGTAAAATCCTAATTTCAGAAATCCAATGAAATGTTGTTGAAATATTTTCAGAAATAACACTTAATGCAAATAAGGAGTGTCTGTTCAAAAGTTCCTTTATAACATTTTTGAAAAAAGCACTGAAAATATTTAATCCTATCATTTGCACAAAAAAAAAATCAAAGTAATCGTAAATTTTTCCAATATTTCGCGCATAAAAGTTTATGTTTCTGTTCAAATGGGTCTAAATATGTATACTGAAAAATTGCTTTTGAAGATATTTGAACAAAAAAGACTAATTTCCATACAAGGTTTTAGGTTTGCTGTGCAATATTTAATCAAAAGGTCTTATCAAATTTTTTAAAAAATCAATTATAAGTTCCCTTTAAGGTAAGAAACTGATTATTCAATGAATGAAAGTCCTCAATGTATCCTCATTACTACAATGATAAACCGACGAAGTATGTGAACGTATTGAGCCCGACATCGGGCACTTACGTGTTAAGTGAATTAAATATTTCTGTGAAAACTTCTTATGTATATTTTATTTTTGTGTTCATTTTATAAAATGCTTAAAAACCTTATCAAAAATGCCTATTTCTTCAGTGACTGCACAAGAGAACATATTTTTAAATTCGAAATCTCTATAACTTTGAAACCATAAAAAATTTTTTACCCATGCTTATGTCATATATTAGCTGTTGGTCTCAGAATTGTCAGCACAACATAAACTAGACTTTTTTCAGTTTTCTTCATCTTCATACAATGTCGAAATAAGCTCTTTTGAACAGACACTCATCTTATCAAATACAAAAAATTGTGCGATTACGTAGCTTACTCAATCCCTAAAAATACGAAAATGCAAAATAAAAGAAAATCGACATAACAGGGTGCTATAGCATAGTATTTAGCTATTTTGTGAAAAAAAATTACAAAAAACAAAACTCGGATCAAAATGTTATAGCTGTTGAAACTTGATGTTTTTTTAAAAAATCCTCAAAGTGCGTGTGTTTGGTCAATTCACACACAAAAGTAAAAAAATCATAAGAAATTTAAAAAAAAACTATATTTATCATTTAAAATGATTTCAATTATTTTAAAAATATTTCTGATTTTTGTTTTAAAAAAAATTCAGTACTAATTTATGTAGTAATTTTGTAATAATGTACTAATGTTTTAAGATAGCAACTCTACAACATAACCAAAGTGAAATATAACTGTTCAACATTTCAATTGACGTTACTAAACTAGTGATTAATACGCTAATTCAATTTTTCTGTTCTAGTTATTATTTTTTAGGAAAAAACAACAAAGAATGTGAATGGACAATCTTGATCACAAATGTATTTAGTTGGAACCGCGACCACATAAATAGCACTTTGAAAATCAAAAGTTTTTATTGTTTTTATAAGTTGAAATGCGACAGGCGATATTGTTGCAATTCAAAATTCGGTTGCGTTGTCTTAAGCTTTAATAACAGCATCCTGAAGCTCTTCTTAACTTGTGCTCCTTGTAAGCCGCACCATCGTAACCCTGCCCGAACATAAAATCGCAATCTATGCCGAAGTCCATATATTATCTATGATCTGAAAGTAAGGTCTCAATTAAGATCAAAATTTAAGTGGTTTCCAATTTTTTACGCTGTTGCGTTGTAGTTGCCTTGATGGTAATATATTAGATTTTTATACTTTCTAGATCCTAAGGGGGGGGGGTTTAACCCCTAAAACCCAATTGTCTACGGGCCTGCTGCAAAGGTTTGTTTGTTGTGCTCTTTGTTTACTTCTTTATCACGAATCAATCTAGGCTCTAACAGTTTGCTGGTATAAACCTTAGAAGGCGTGAAGAAGTAAAACAATACTTGACTAATTCTTTAAAATTTTTATTATGGAAATGTATGTTTTTAATACTCTATTTTTTACATAAATATTTTTGATGAAATTAAGCTTGCTTTAATCATTTGAATTATTTCATACCAAAAATTGTTCTAAACTTGGCATTTAAGCTCTGAAAAAAATTAGTGTATTTAGTCCTTAAACTCTTTTTCTTACACAACTAAAACGTGTAAAAACACACCTATATTGTCGCCCGGGGTTTTATATGCACCATACGCCGTTTGAATTAATAGTACAGTTTTGAGTTAATGGTACGGTAAATGGGGCAAAAGGTCACCAAAAATGTCACCAATGTTTCAAGGGATATAGAGCAAAATGGAAACGAAATGTTTCAGTGAAATCGTTTTACAAGAGATAGGAATCTGCAAGAGATAGCAAAAAACGGAGTGCAGATTCGAAAAATTTGGTATCAAAACCCTTTAACTCAAATTTGTCAAAATTTATTTTAGAGCACATAAATACCCAGACGATGCCAAAACTAACGAGATTTTTTAATTATTTTGGAGAGAAATAATATCGATGAATTAATTCAATTGTTGAAGAGCTTTTGATATGACGTAAAAAGTCACATAATCAAAAGTCACACAATAACGTCTCGATCTTTTTGGCTCGATACCATAATTTAATGAATTACCTACACCTACTTAACAGATATTAGCTATTTCCTATTAAAATTTCTATTTTTCTTGTACAATTCCATTTCCTAATACAAAAATAAGTTCCTTCAAATCCGTAAAATTAATTGTTTCAAAATATTTTTTTTATGTAGTACATAATTTTTTTGCAATAAGGCCTTCAATTATTGTGTGACAAGTTTAAAATAATTCAACTTAGAAAGATGTTTTTTTTTATTTATACATATGTTAAAATTTGATAAATGTCCTTTCACAATCCTTAGCAGAAAAAGTGTTAAGCTTAATTTAAAATTCCCTAATGTAGCTATGCAATTAAATGAATGAGCAAGTAGCGCGCAGCCTTTTGATAAAATTTTTGTTTGATAACCAAATTTATATTGCTTTTGGCAAAGTGATTTTTTATTTCAAGTGCATTTAAACATGATTGCTTTTCATTAAGGAATCTATTTCATTTATTTGCACAGAATTAGTTATTTTTCTCCTTGATATATTATGATTTATTATTTATCTGCTGCAAAACATTTGAATTTTTAATTTGAAATGTTCATTTTTTGAGCTTTCGTTTTATTTTAGATTTTATTTTCATTTTTTTGTTTTATTTTAATGTTCGTGTTGTTGAATACAATTTAAATTATTGCAAATATTGATATCATAAAATAAATATGGACAAAGTATATTAGTGTTATTTTTATTTTTATTTATATATTATTTTTGATGTAATCATAACTATTTGCAAAAGTCATGAGCACCTGTAGAACTCATGGAAGTTTGCCTTAATTTAACTCATGCCACCCTATCGATTTGCATGTTTTGACATTTAAAAAAATTAGATTTATTTTATTTACATAGCATTATAATTGCAAAATAGTTCAAACAGAAGTCAGTGCAATAAATTTTTAGGAATAAATGAATAAAATTCACACGATTTAAGTAAAGTTTTTTGTGTGAAATGAGAATATTTTATTTTTCTTTTAATTAAAAAAATAAAAAAACCTAACTACAATCTTTTAAATCTTTTCAATCAGCCCGAAGCTGGAAATATTTAACATAAAAAAATTTTAATTCAATTAGGTTGAATATTTGCATATTTTTTTTTGATCAGTTGTGACAAAATAAATATATTTTATACTGAAATAAGTTGTTGGCTTCAATTTCCAATAAAAATAAATTTGGAGGCAAAACCTAATTTAGAAACCAAAATTTTGAAAAAATATCTTTTGAAAGTGATGAAAATATTTTTATTTAAAAAACATTCTTTATTATGTCAACTATATGACACTTGATTTTTCGAAATATTTTTGCTATTGTGCTCAGGTCAGAGGCCCACCGAAAATAATTTCATAAAATGTCATTAACATCAGCAATAACAGCAAAAACAATTTTTTTTAATATTGACAAAACATTGCATGGTTACACAACCAGTAAAAACGCCTACGACAACAATAAAGTGCCATTAAAGACGCTTTGTTAACACCTGCTAAACAAAAACAGTAAAAAAACACAACTGACAAACAGCAAAAACAACATCATCACCATACATTAAAAAGGGCTTCAATGAAAATCCATTAAAATTCACAAAATAATGAGAAATGAACGAAAAACACGAAAAATAACATTATCACCAACAACAACAACAACAACAACAACAACAACAACAACAACAGCAGCATATAGGACGTCAACAACACAACTGATATGCATTGTTTGCAGCTTTTGACTAATGAAGCACCAAAACTTCGGATGAGTGTGTGAGTGAGCGTGTGAAGACCAAAGGCTCAACGACCCGAAAACCATTCATTGCTGAACGTACAATACATACATACCTTATTCACCTGACAAATGCAACAACTTTAGGTTTAGTGTTTCCAAAGTTAACAAATGAAATAGTTTGTTAATGTTGTGTAATTAACAAAAATTCAATTACTGCTTACTTTTTTTATAATTTATCCAGGGAATGGAAAGGCTTGCTCCCGCTCACTCGTACTCACATGCATGAGCTAGTTTTAAAGTGCTTATTGCTCCGAATAGAGAGCCAAAGCATGTTTACAATTTGTAGCTCCCACTCGCGAGTACGAGCAAATTTGAAAATATTTATAGCTTTCACTCGCGAGTCCGAGCCTGTCTCCAAATTTTTATAGTTTCCACTCTTGAGCCCCAGCTAGCTTTAAAATTTTTGCAGATCCCACTTGCGAACACAAGCCACTTTTTTAATTTCCTCAGCTCCCGCTCTCAAGCCGGAGCGATAAATTTTTTACAATGCTCGCTCTAGCGAGCGGGATCTCTTAGAGTTCAAACCAGCTTGTAAAAATTTGTCGGTCATGACATTGTAATGCAGAATTGTTAAAGATCGATCGTTTCTTTTCATTTTTCAAATATCAGTTTACCATGAAATTTGTTCATTTACTTTACTTGTAAAAACTTGCAAGGAGAGAGTAAAATAAAAATGTTAAAAAATAGTTTTACACAGAGAAAAAAAAAACAGAAAAAGTGAGTGAACAGAAAACTGCTTGCAAGTTACCAGCTGATCGCATGCCTTGAAAGTTTGTTGAATTAATTTTTTTATATATAAAATAATAACAATAATTTAAATGGAGTTATCCAAAATAAACTTTCCTAAATTGTTCTTCAAATACTTTTTAAGCGAGTACAAAAGAAACTCAAAGGGACGGCATGTCAGCAGCTTCCTCCAGGAGCAAAACGTCAGCACTTTATTTTTTTGTTTAAACGAACAGTTCAAAAAGCTTGAAAACAAAAATGAACTGCTGACCCAAAGCTTTCCAAGAGAGGCCTCTTAAAGCAATTAAAAGTAAGCTAAATTGGAGTGCTTTTTTTACTATGACATGCTGTGTAAAAATTATTTACAATGGTCGGGTCAGCGCTTTCACGCTTTCAGCTGACTTGTAAGCACTAAAAACAGGCCTTTCGGAATACTTTTATCCCAATGGGAATGTTCAGAATGATTTATTTCATCATTTCGCCATCAGAGTCACTTTCAGACTCACTTGAAGAAGAACAAAGATACAAAGATGCAAAATATACCATACACCCAAATGGAAGTTCTATAAAATAAATTCTTGTCTTAGATTAATAACAGCTGGCGTGGATTGTAACAAATACCTTCAGTAATCGTCATTTTGTGTTCATTGTGTTGCGATTAATTTTAATCATTTCTTGTTTCACACCCACATTACAATTTGTACTCACATTTTCCTCAATATCATAAATATTTCTTTTTTCGCTCATTTTAATAAAAAATTCACATTAGAAAATAAATAGCTTTTGATAGTTTGTTTTTTTACAAACAATTTTATTTTTCTGTAGCTGCAAATTGTTGCAAGTAAAAATTTCCCAAGCCATGAGAAAGGAGCCGTAAAAAGAGTCGCTCGCAAACAAACATTTCCGTAGCCGTTTTAAACAATTTTATTAAGTTTCTAAAGGGAAATTTTAATGAAATTTCAAAGTGATTGTTTAGCTGTTGTTCAAAGGTTAATATGATAGTGGAAATACCGAATCTAAAGCTAGGTTTTCTAAATTACACACTTTCACCTCAAAATCTTGTATATGGTATATGGTACATGGCCAAAAGAAATTAAGAACAAATAATTTTGTACGGTTCCTAAGGATACATTAATATAGTGTATTATCTCCACACAAGAACCTCTATTTAAGATTTTTTCCCTCATGTATTTACTTATTTACTTACTTACTTTCTTATGTCGCACAGTGAACTGTCTCCATATAAGCGATGGATAAAAATAAAAGGAGTCCTTTTATGATAATGCAGTTTAGTATGCTTAATTAAAAAATTTAAATATAAAATAAACTGGCCATTTCAGCCATTGGAAGGGCTTTGATCTAGCTTCTATTGATCATTTGTGTTGTGCGTGTTATTAATGTTTGATCACAAATGACCGAGAACTGGACCTACGTGTTTTATGCCGGCTCCGAACGGCTTATGTTCTCAAGAAGCTTTAAATTCTTTTAGTATGCTTAATTAGTTTAAGCCAATTAAGAAAAATTTTAAAAATTTTCGAAATCGGTTAGACACTAGGGGTACCTCCCTTGGACCTATATTAATTTTTGACTTGATTTTGTATGGGAGGTACATACAAAGAAAGCCAATCTTAACAAAAATTCGTCAGAGGTGTAGCCAAATAGATTTATGGATGTGTATTGAAAATAATCGTAATCGGTTGGACCCTAGGGGTACCTCCCTAAGACCTATATTAATTTTTTACTTGATTTTGTATTAGAAGTACAAGTAAGTCAAATAGAGTCATGGATGTGTTGTGATAATAATTGAAATTGGTAAGACCCTAGGGATACCTCCTTCGGACCTATATTAATTTTTTACTTGATTTTATATGGGATGTACATACAAAGCTTGACCGATCTTAACAAAAATTCGTCAAAATTGTAGTCAAATACAGTAATAGATGTGTACTGAAAATTTTCGAACTTGGTTAAGCCCTAGAGCCACCTCCATAGGACCTATGTATATTAATTTTTTACTTGACTATGTGTGCACATTTTTAATTTTAAGCATTTAAAAAAAAAATATAATAAGCCCGTGTGTCGTTAAAACGCCAAAATTAAACATACCTAGATTTTATTTTCATCTATTGAATAGATTTTCAACTGATCAAAATTGAAATGAAATTAATTTTGGCCCTTTTGCAATATACCTGGTATTTCTTATTTAATTTTTGTATAAATATTTAAAAATTAAGAAATTTTGCGATCAGCAGTTAAGAAATCTTTTTTCAACTGTAGGAAATCATTCCAGTATCACTTTGATATTGAATATATCAATTCATAGTTTTAGCCAGTGGTGCCAACTACACGAAAATTACGGATTATTACGGATATTTAAGCCTTCCACAGATAAACGGACTACAGTGGGAAAATAAGGTAATTCTACGGATTTTTAAGAATATCACACAGAATTTTCGCAGAGCTTTTGTTCACCAAATTTTATGTCAAAAATTTTGGAATGGTAAAAAAATGTACTTATCACTAAAAAATTATTTATATGATTTGTTAAAACTTTGCGCTTATCAACACATGCAAATAAAAAAACTGTTTTAAGGAATCTAATTTCGAAGTGAGCCAGTGGGCAGCCTCATTTGAGGCGAGTGTATGCAGCTTAACCCATTAATGCTCACCACCAGAACTCGTTGACTTTATTTTGAAAAATTTTCGGCATTAATTTGTATTAATGTTAGACGGAAAACTATGAAGTTTAAAAAAAAATTTAAAAGATTTGGGTGAGGCGAAGTGTGTAAACGTATAAGATCATAAACGTTTAAGGGGTCTGTAAGTTAAGAAATAAAAAAAAACTTAAAAAATTAGAAATTGGAAACTTTTTTGGTAGAGCAGCCGTTCAACTCTAAACTAATGCAATTTTTAAATTATATTTTCTTCTTTCTTGATTTTTTTTAAAAAAAACTCACTTGAGTGGAATTTTTCACTTTTCTTTGAAATACTGCTCTTAAAACTGGCTGGAAGAAATAAACAAAAAAGGTTTAAAGGTAAATTTTAGAATTTTTGTGGAAAAAGCTGCGAATTTTTGAAAAATGCTTTCATGGCGTATGACATATCATACGTTGTCAGTAATGGGTTAAAACAAACTTAAAGTGCCTGTAAAATGTAATTCAATGTTATTGTATTAACAATGATTACAGATTTAAAAAAATCGAATGTTCCTTTGAAATAAATAAAAGTTACGTCTTATGGTATGTTCCTAAGCTTTAGTAATAGTAACATAGCTGAAAGTAATAGTTGTTGACTATTTTTACTTTTAGTTATGTTTTAAGTTGTTTGTAACTTTTTTAAGTTTAATGCAAACTTTATTAAAAAAAATCACATATATATATATTGATTAATTTTATAAGCTGTTAGTTTTAAATTGAAAAAAAAATAAATTTGCTAACACGAATTTTCACGGATTTTTTATGTCGCATTTGTGGATTTTTACTCTCCTAGGGCTGGCATCAGTGGTTTAAGCTGCAAAATTATAAAAGATTATTCGTTAGTATAACAGTTTCATAGCGGTGGCTCTAAATACCTCACATAATTTTAGGCATATGCTGAAATTAAGAAGAGAAAAAGTAAGATAGCAACAACAATTATATGCATACTTTAACTCGCTGTAACTTAAAAAATATAAATTTAAAGAAATATAATGTCCAGTTTGCACATCTACAGGTCTAAACCTACCAAACCATACTAAATTTATTAAGATTGGACTTGTTCTCAAAAAGCCTTACGCCGTACAATATTTGCGTTTGCGTAATTTGTAATTTTTTTTCATCGAAATTTGTCAGTTTCTTATATTTGTCACTAAAATATATATACAATTTTATATTTTCTAAGATTTCTTAATTCTATTTATTTACTCAAATATTTCTTATAATAAAAAAATTTATTTGGCTCAGTTTAGTCATAACCCAAATTTTTGACAATTTTTTCTTTGAGAGAACCCAAAACGAATTGAATTAAATATCACAACTTTGAAGTGTCACAGCGTAGTCAAAACTAAGACTTTCCCCTAAATATGTTGTTTTGTTTTATTTATGCAATTACCTGTCGATTGATACCAATATTGTTAGGTTTCGAGTCAATCAAATTTGAATTTTTGTCAATAGGACAACGCACTGTGTGTCGTCCTATTAACCCGTGGTCGGGTTACGTCCTACCCACCCTATGTTGCTTATGAAAGTTAGGAATAAAGTAAAAAAATTGCACTAAGTATATGTAATTTTGTGTGATTTTAATGTAAAATTATGTCGTCCTGTTTAATGTAATGGGAAGCAAGAAGTCTTTTGAAACTTTTTCACATTCTTCAAGTTATTTGAGAACGTTGTTTTGAAATTGTTTTTCTTGAGCTCACCCAAAATATGATGATTTAATTGAAGAAAAATATTTAAATATAACAATTTGTTAAGTACAGCAGCTTTTAAGAAAAACCAACATCTGAGATAACTTTTATAGTAGTTATTCAGTTTCAGTTTTGTAAGAAAAATTGAGATAAGATCGAAAAATAATTTTGCCAGCGATATGTTTTTACTCATGATGTAATCAAGACAAAGATATCAAAAAATTTTATAAATATTTCTTAATGTAAGTTCTATTATAACAACAAAAAATAAGAAACATTTTTATGTTTTTCTTACGATTTAAATTAAATTAATAGCGGTAATTTTAAATCTGTAATTATTTTTTTCCGTAAAGACAATTTCTTGTAATGTCTACTTCTTCTTGTTCAAAATTTAATGCAACAGACTTTAATAAAACCGACTGGTTTTCGGATCAGTAAATTAGTTACTAATGAAACAATAAATTTTTTGGATGCTTTCAACTTGAATAAAGTATCGATATACTACGCATTTGTTTCCAAATAAAAATTGCTTCTATAAAAATTCATAAGAAACTGAATACTATTGTTACAACTTCAATCGGTTGCAAAATGTGGCCTTGTGTTTTGCAAATGGGTTTTCGAAACAAACAAAAAGAAAACCAATTAATTTTTTCTAATAAATTTTTTTTAATTTTTCATGCATTTTTTACAGTTGTGTTGTTGTTTTTGTTGTCATTATTAAGACGGAAACTGCTGGTGATGATAATCATATTCATGAAAATAATATTGAAGATGATTATGAGTATGGTGATGATGATGACCCTGTTGCAACCCTTTTCTAGCGGGCCGACGTTTTTAAACGCTTCTATTATATTCATCCTCGTCCATTCATTTCATGGCCATTAAAAACTTTTATGCCTATTTTGGACCTTTTTTGTTGCCGCTTTATTGTTTCGGTTATTGTTGTTGTAATTGTTGTTGTGATTGTTGTTATTGTTTCTCAGCTTATTGTTGCTGAATACGTTGTTTTTTTACGAACACATGTATAACATTTTATTAACAATTCCTAAGCAACAGAAACAACGACAATAACAACAACAGCAAGAACAACTATGAGAACAACGAAATATTTAATGATGTCACAGTTGAAATAAACCAAAATGCAATAAAATGTTAAAATTATTGAATTCACGATATATGCCATCTTCATGTGTGTATGTATGTATGTCCAGACGTTCGGTTCCACCTTTAAATGACCGTCCGGTGTCCGGTATTTGTTTGAATTAATGGCAAGTGTTCAAAAAGCATGAAATCATAAAATTATATTTCCACCTATGAGAAAAACTCAATAATGACAAAATTAAAAAACATAATTTTTTGGAATTATTATGCATAGCTTTTTTTATGTTAAAGGTTGTTTCACAACGTTTTTTTTTTCTTGGAAAGTTTAGTGTTTTCTATGAGTAATAATTTTGGCGCCAAGTAATTATTATTGGCGCCAGGGTGCTTGATATTAAAGTTAACAGTTACTTAATAAGTCAAGTGTAGTATAAAACATAAACTTTCAAAGAGTAAATAAAATCGTTCAAATTTTAAATAAAAATTCTATAGAAAAAAAAGCAGGTTTCGAAGTTCTGTTTAACTGTTATTTTTTAAGAAATGCAAACAATTTATGTGAGGAAATAGTTTTCAGAAAAAAAAAATCATCATACCAACAATAATGCTTTTCAAAGACAAAGTATCTTTTATTTGATAAATACACAATATTAAATTGCACAAACCAGAAGTCCTAATACCAAAATTCAAATACCAATACCAAATACTCGTAATCTTATGCTACACAATACATTATAAAATAAATAATAAATAAACTGGCCATTTCAGCCCTTGCAAGGACTTTGACCTAGCTTCTATTGATCAATTGTGTTGTGCGTGTTATTAAATTTTGACCGATAACTGGACCTACGTGCTTTATGCCGACTCCGAACGGCTTATGTTCTCAAGAAGCTTTGCATGGCAATTTTTACTCTCTGAGGTTTGTCATTGTCTGCAGAGAGGTGACGACCGAACAGAAAAATTATTTCATTGAAAAAACTTTCTGTCTGAGCTGGAATTGAACCCGGGCTACCGCGGTTCTTTAGCTTAGGGGCCACGCACTCTACCCACTAGGCTACGGCCACCACTTAATAGTACACCCAATACATTATAACCAATTCTTAATATCAATTATCTAATATGCAATTACCAATACCTTAAACCCAATGACGAATGCCCTACATGTATTAGGGTGATTTTTTTGAGGTTATGATTTTCATGCATTAGTATTTGACAGATCACGTGGGATTTCAGACATGGTGTCAAAGAGAAAGATGCTCAGTATGCTTTGACATTTCATCATGAATAGACTTACTAACGAGCAACGCTTGCAAATCATTGAATTTTATTACCAAAATTACCAAAAAAATGAATTTTATTACCACATGGAAGGTTTTACGCAAAGATCTTGGTGTAAAACCGTATAAAATACAGCTCGTGCAAGAACTGAAGCCGAACGATCTGCCACAACGTCGAATTTTCAGTGAATGGGCCCTAGAAAAGTTGGCAGAAAATCCGCTTTTTTATCGACAAATTTTGTTCAGCGATGAGGCTCATTTCTGGTTGAATGGCTACGTAAATAAGCAAAATTGCCGCATTTGGAGTGAAGAGCAACCAGAAGCCGTTCAAGAACTGGCCATGCATCCCGAAAAATGCACTGTTTGGTGTGGTTTGTACGCTGGTGGAATCATTGGACCGTATTTTTTCAAAGATGCTGTTGGACGCAACGTTACGGTGAATGGCGATCGCTATCGTTCGATGCTAACAAACTTTTTGTTGCCAAAAATGGAAGAACTGAACTTGGTTGACATGTGGTTTCAACAAGATGGCGCTACATGCCACACAGCTCGCGATTCTATGGCCATTTTGAGGGAAAACTTCGGAGAACAATTAATCTCAAGAAATGGACCGGTAAGTTGGCCACCAAGATCATGCGATTTGACGCCTTTAGACTATTTTTTGTGGGGCTACGTCAAATCTAAAGTCTACAGAAATAAGCCAGCAACTATTCCAGCTTTGGAAGACAACATTTCCGAAGAAATTCGGGCTATTCCGGCCGAAATGCTCGAAAAAGTTGCCCAAAATTGGACTTTCCGAATGGACCACCTAAGACGCAGCCGCGGTCAACATTTAAATGAAATTATCTTCAAAAAGTAAATGTCATGGACCAATCTAACGTTTCAAATAAAGAACCGATGAGATTTTGCAAATTTTATGCGTTTTTTAAAAAAAAAAATTATCAAGCTCTTAAAAGATCACCCTTTATTAAATATCCAATTACCAATACCTTAAATCCAATGACGAATACCTAATACTCGTAATCTAATGATACCCAATACATTATAATCAATTCTTAATATCAATTACCCAATATCCAATTACCAGTACCTTAAACCCAATGACGAATACCCAATACATGTATTAAATATCCAATTACCAATACCTTAAACCCAATGACGAATACCCAATACTCGTAATCTAATGATACCCAATACATTATAACCAATTCTTAATATCAATTACCCAATATCCAATTACCAGTACCTTAAACCCAATGACGAATACCCAATACATGTATTAAATATCCAATTACCAATACCTTAAACCCAATGACGAATACCCAATACTCGTAATCTAATGATACCCAATACATTATAACCAATTCTTAATATCAATTACCCAATATCCAATTAACAATATCTTAAACCCAATGACGAATACCCAATACATGGTACATAATACCAAAAATCTAATATCCAGTTACCAATTACTAACATCTAATACACGATTCCCATTTGCAATAGGTATCATTATCATAACCAGTAGGCAATACTTATTATCCAATACTCAATACCTCATATCCAATACCCAATACAAAATAAGTAATTACCAGAACCCAAAACCAAAAGCCAAATACCCAAAACTAAATACACAATTTCCAATTCCCAATACTCAATATCTAAAATTGAATACCCAATACCGAACTCCCGATATCAAATAGTATCTAATAGCTAGTTACCAATGCACGCTGCCTAATACCCAATACTCAATACCCAATATCTCATATTTAATATCCAAGACTCGATTACAAAATACAAGTACCTAATTCCTGAAATCCAAGACCTATTGCACAACACGCAGTACCCAATTTTCAATATCCTATTCTGAATACGCAGTATCCGATATCCAATACCAAATACCCGGTACCCAAAAACCAAATCGCAATAATCAATATCCACCACCCAATACCCAGATACCAATTACAAAAAGACAATGCCTCTAGACATACCCACTTAATACCCATGATCCAATTTCCATTACTTAATATCCAACAACCAATGCGCAATGCCCAATATCCAATATAGGTATAATGACATCTATTACCATCATTTTAACCTTTACCATATCACCTCTTCAAGGCTGTTTCATTCGGGTCAGCATTTTAAATCATAAACATGTTGCAGCAACAATTATCTCTAACAGCTGTTTCTGGTAGCAATTTCTTTTTGTTTGACTGATCGTGCTTACAGCTTGTACAAACTCAATCAAATTCGTCATGTTGGCATTCGTGATGGTCATAAATATTGCATGCGTTCATCTATACGATAGTTTTTCATTTTTCGCACAATTTTCATTGCATAATTTTGTTCAAGTGTTAAATACACGGGATACCGGCCAGCGTTCATTTCAATGGCTTGACTTGCCTTGCTTGGAGCTCAACACCTGTTTTGGTCAAGCTAAAAATAACGTTAGATGCAAGTTTGTTAGCTTTGAATGCATGGTGTGAGCCTCTGCAAAAAAACGAAAAAAAATTGCCAACACCAAGAGCAGCTAACACTCAATTTATCAAACAGACACGCTGGCAACACACTCTGCTGGTGGGATTGATTGGACGGAAGATTAATGAAGTGCAGCCAGCCAGACACAGTGTCATGGAATATTGTTAAAGGTTCAGCAGAAGAACTGTTAACTTAGCAGCTGGTGAGCAGAGTGTTAAAAGTATTTAAATAAAATGCCAACCAAGCCGAGATCATCTTAATAAAATCTAAAAAAAAAAATAATTATAAAATGACCTCAAGCTGGTGACATTGCTTAAAAAACTTTCTTAATGCTTATCATCAAAGATCATCAAATTTCGGCGGCTGATCTTTTTCAAGATAAGCGGCGGGTGTTGAAAACTGCAGACGTTTTAAATTAAAATAAAAGAACGCACATGGAATTATCAAGATGTTGTTGCAGCAGAACACTTCAGTGACACGTTAGGTGGTCCCTGCAACTCAGCCGTATGCTTTTATACGCTCGCATAAGTCGCGCACAGTTGGTCGCATTTTAATTGAACCCAGCCAATGCATTAACTATGATAAACAAAATAAAATCAAAGAATTTATGAGAAATTTTTCAAATACCCCATTAAAGTCCCATAAATTTCTGACCATGCAGTCAGCCGGCTAGATTCACCTTCATAGCCGCAGACACATTGGAGTCTAGATGAGTTTGTGTGTGTCTATGTGTTTTACCAGGGCATCCTTGGTAAAAAATAAGTACCATATGTATTAAAAAATCAAACAAAACGCCAACAACGACTAAAACTGATGTTTAGAAAATGTTGGTCAAACAGTTCATTGCAGTGATAGTCAAAGTGTTCGATTGTGCTGTGGGTTCGCAAGGTCTATGTTTCTTTCATACATATTTTTCCCTGCGCTGACTTTAGGACTTGATGTGAGCTTAACACTTATTGATTATTGAGAATGCATTGAAGATTAATCGATCGTAAGTGAAAAACAAATTTCTGAGACATTAGTTGTAAAATATCTAAAAATTGCAGGAAGTAAATAAAAGACCTCGATCAACATATTAAATGAATCTAGGCTTTTTCATGTTTATTAGAAATACACAGAGCGAAAAACACCCCGAAAGGAAGATACGGGTTTAATATAACGCATCAGTGTGTTTTATTTTTAAATGGTCCGAATTTTGTTAACCAAAACAGCGCAACTATACTATTTTTAAGAATATCAACAGAGTTGCTCGGTTTTTGCATTTAAACACAGCACCAATTCAAAATAAAACTCACTGATGCATTGTATTAATGCATTTAGGAACTCAGCTTTTGATTTATTTTGAGCGGCAATGTCTTTCTAATTAAATCTAAAAGGCATATTATATGAAATAAGAGGGAAACTTTTTTAATACAATCAAGAAGAAATATTAAAATCACAAGTTGGAAACTTCATTAATAAAATCAAGACTAAATCTTCTATCATATAAGATGGAATCCATTTTATTATAAAAAATTTTTAAAAATAAGAAAGAATCCTTTTAATAAAAGCAGTAATCAAATAAAATGGAACCTTTTTTTAATAAAATAAATAATATTAATTTTAAAATAATATATTAATAGTATAATCTTATATTAAGTAGTAGGGGACCCTCTTAATAAAATTAAAATAAAATAGTACATATCGCTCATTTCGTGCAAGACCGCCACAACTAAAAATTGGGTTTTTTTAGTCAAATGTACAGAAATATGCATTGTTATCATATCTTTAGTTTTAGTGAATTCCAGACCGATTTGCTGTTAATTTACGGTTTTACAAATACTTGTGTCGTTTTGACTTCTAGCAACTTTTTTGTAGCAATAACGTGTCATTTCTAGTTATACAAAATTTATTTAAAATTTCTAAATAATTTTTCAACAGCAACGACTTATTATATCACAAATCATTTTTTAAATAAAAATCCAAGCAAGTTACCATATATTTTTTGTAGTAGTAAAGTTCCAACTCAAAACATGACATCTCTCCAGCTCAAAAGTATGTTATCATATTGTAGCAAAATCGTCACAACTTGAAACGAAACATTTTTTAAATGAGCTTTTTTAGTAATAATGTCACAACTCAAACAGACACTTGCAAAAGTATTGCCTAAAAATTCACTTTTGACGCAGAATGAAAATTTATGTTATGTTGAAAATTTATATTACTTTTGGAAGAAAAAATAATGGCCTACAAATATTTTTAACAATTTTTAGTCTATCTTTACAATACATGTTCGTGATGTCATTTCAAAATTTCATAAGGCTCTCCTGAAATATACTAAATTTTGAGTTGCGACAGTCTCTCACGAAATGAGCCATATATTAGTAAAAGGGAAACTTTTAATGCCTTTTTTTTCTTACTTTAGATTGAACTCTATTGTTGTTGCATGTTTAAAAAAAAAGAAAAGAGATCACATACCGAGAATGCATTAATTCAAAGTGTAATTCTCGTAAAAATGAGATATTTGCAAAACGCTGAAGATGCGACTAATTTATATTCTTCGACTCTGAGGAAAAACGGTTGCGGAAGCTGCTCAATAATATTCAGCTGATGATAGAAAACCTTTCAAAATGCTTTGAAAATTCGATCTCCATCTCAAGTTATAGTCTCAGAAGATTTTTTGAAGCAACTTAGAATGCAGCATTTTCCTTTAGCAATGAAAACTGTTGTGTCAGTGAAGATTCCCTTCCGAAGCTACCCAGATGAAAAACAAAGCAGGCCTGCCGATGGAAGGAATGTGGAAGTTTATAGTTTTAATGCTAAGTTTTGAAGTCTACTTTTTGAAATTTTAAAAACTTCCTCTTTACTTTTAAGTCAGATGAATAATGTTTGCTAATGCAATATTTAATTTTAAGAGATATTTAATATTTTCATGATTGTTGTAATTTGTGTTTTCACCAAAGGCACTTCTGATAGCAACAATGTTTTATGTATATTATTTTAACAATATTATAACAGTGCGAATGGCTCAGTTGGCTAGAGCTTTAGTTTTTATTCAAAAAAATTTTTTAATGGCATTTAGTTTTGTTTTGGTTTTTTTTTTAGTTTGTCTTGTTTTTTTTAATGATATCGTTATGTTTTTTTGCATTAATTGCTTATAATAACAAAGTGAACGCGTTAATTTTCTTACTTTGTGCTCGTACGTTTATTCTTAATGAAGCAAATTAAGCGACGATTAGTTAACAGCTGCTGTGGTCGAGTGGATAATCTAATGCACTTATACACACGCGGCCGAGTTTGAAGTCTCCGGATAATGATAATTTTTTAATAGCTGGCAAGATAGGTCGGAAGTTCAGCAGACATGCTCGCCTCCATACCCGGCTATATCTTTTTTCTATAGGTATGTCCTAGGAAAGAATGTCTGCCAAATGAACTGCCGTGGCAGCAATGCTGCATGCATCACATGGTATGAATGCAGCATTAATACCTTGAGATGCATGCAGCATTGCTGCTCAAGCATTTCATTTGGCAGACATGCCGTCCTAGGACATGCCTATAGAAAAAAGATATAAGTGGTATGGAGACGAGCATGTCTCTTATCCTTCTGAGGCATGTTGCCGGCAGACATACAGCAGGGCTCATTTTCCATCTGGGTGGTCAAAATTATGACAGACAAAATTAAAGATAGTGCGAATGTAGTTCTAATTAACAATGGCTCATCTTTCTCGAGAAATTATGATTGATTGGAAGATCATGATCCAAAAATATACAAACTTTTAACACAAATCGTGTCATTTGCAGTGTTGGGCAAGAATCAAAACAAAAATAAAAAATAACAAATGAATTTTGATTATTAAAAAGTTGAATAACAAGTATTTGATTGAATTTTTATTTTCGAATGATGAATAAATATTTTTTATTCGTTTTTTATTTATTATTAAAAAATTTTGAATAAATTTATAAATTAATTTTATTTGTAAAGCATAGTACTCTGTTCAGTTTCATGTGAAATTCCACTCAAATCTCTACACAAAACAGCTGCGAAACAAGCGTGTAAATTTTCACAACATGTTTGGCAGAGCAGTACTCTGTTCCGCTGCGTGAAATTATCGCAACATGTTTCTGAGCAACATTTTTTCACAACAATTTAATTGTGCTGCCTATTTATTTTGAAGTGAAAAGAGAGCTATCATATGAAATCTCCCAACTTATTCTCTAAGTCTCTCTGAGAAACGTTGCCATAGGAATTCCTCGCAACAAACTTTAAGTCAGAAATTTCACGCAACAAATAAATAGATGTTGCCAGCGAAACTTCACGTAAACGAACAAAGTACTAGGCTTAACAGAAAACAAGTAGGTTTTCTTTAGAGTTTGAGTTTTGAACAATATATTTTTATTATTTTATTTTTACAATATTCCTGATCAATTTGCTCAATTTTTTTATTTTTATTCAAACACAAATTCAAACAATGAATAACTAATAAAAGTTTTGAAAAATTTATTTGAAATTCAAATAAAGAATAAAATAAAAAATACTTGATACGGAGTTCTGATTGAAAAAATAAAGAATAAATATTAATTGTTATTCATCATTTGAATAGTTTTTTATTGAATAATGACCTATACTGGTCATTTGGTAGATCAAGATCACATTATTTTTATAATTTTACAACATTTAATTTTCAGCTCTAGGTTAGTTGTCATTTTCATAACTGACTTGACCTAGAGCTCAGAATTAAATCTTCTAAAACATAAAATTTTTCGAGTAAAAATTTTGTTTTGAAATAAATATTGTTCCTATCTTCAAAAATATCAGACTATGCCTCTAGAATTGCATGAATTGCAGTTAAAGAAGATAACTTAGAAGCAGAGTTATAATGTAATTTTTAGGAATGATTCCTTAATTCATATGGAATGATATATTGCCTGTGTATTTTTTTTTTGAAAAATGTACATTAGATTCTTAATAATAAAAATTTAAAGTCAGATTTTTTAAATTCTTAAAATAAAATTATCTTTTAAAATTAAATTTTTCCCGTACTTTTTGTCATCTCATATTATTAAGCTATTTTACTAAAATATATTGAAAAGCACCATACTTAAAAAAAGTATGTGCCTATGTCTGTACATATTTTTTTCTCTGAAGCTGTAAAGATCATCTGCGCTTCTTACTTAGGAAAAAGTGGTTATGAGAAGAGATAAACATTATTTTGGGAGGGCTGTTGTAAAGCCTTCTTCAAAATACCATTATGGTTTTATTTCTTCTTTTAAGTGCTTATAACACACGTTTAAAAACCTTGGTCTAAGTTTTAGTCCAGCTAAAATATTACTGCATTTTATTTAAGTACATAAGAAATATATAACAGCGTTCTTTTTAGCTTTTTGGTTTAAATTTTAGTACAATTCTGTATTGTTTTTAATTTTTAATATTTTAAAGACTAAATTCTAGTGCATTTCAATACTAAATTAAGATTTGGAAACGTAAAATGTTAGCCTGGCTATGACTCAATATTAGACGATTCGGTTGATATGTTTGTTTATAGCTTTTGTTTCGTTTGACGCAATAACCCAGTGTTTAGAGTAGTGTACTTAAAAACTAGATGTCGTGGGTTCGAAGCATATAACCCAGTGATTAGAGTAGTGAACATAAAAACTGGATGTCATGGGTTCGAAGCTTGTACTTAATTTAAAGCCAAACCTGTATTAAATTCATATTTTCGTATTTTGCAAATACTAGATTTGAAACCAAAGCTGGTGTGGACTTAAATTTTCAGCCATTTATCTACAATAGACAAAAATTTTTAATATCACGAAGAATTTTAAAACATCATCCGGTGTCATTATCTACATTAAGTGAAAAGTAGTTTAAGGATATAATGAAGTCATACATTACACTGTTCTTCATGGATCCAAAAATTAAACATGTAAAAAGTTGTTTTTTCAAAGAAAAGTACGATTAAAAAAATTTGTGCAAAATTACTTTTTAAAGTGGCCTTCTTTCATATCGTGAGAATAAAAAAAAATAAGCATACGATATATCATAAAAAAATACAGTTTGTCAGGATAGTATTGTAGATAATGAATTGAAAATTAAATGTCATTTTGAAAAAAATTACTTCATGCAACTCTGAACTTTTTACCTGCTCCCACAGTTTCATCAAAATAAAATTAATTTCGTAAAAATGTCAAAAATTGTTTTTAACCAATTTGACAAATTTAGATTTAATTCTGAATTTATTTCTCTGAAATGCAGGTAATTAATTAGAAATTACATTCTAACATTTCATTAAAGAAAGGAAAAACGAGAAATATTCTCAAGATGGTTTCATGCATCTCTGCGCACATGCTCGCATAAATTAACCGAAATGTATTTTGAACAAAGGCTAATATATTTTGACACCCATGCATGTTACATCGTACTATTTGTCAACCACTATAGTTAAAGTTTAAATTTTAATATTGCAATAAATAATTGTTATGCTGAATGCAGCCCGCTTTAGGGCTTTAAAAAGTGACATACGCATGAATTATTAGCTAAGGTCAGACAAAAAATAAAAAACTCTGCACTAGCTGAAAGCAAATTCAAGCGAAGGCAGCTAAAAGCGCGCTTAGTTGAGGGGTGCACAAAACGTTCTAGATATTTAGGAGCAAAACAAAGAAAAACAAAGAAAAAGAAATGTTAATTTAATTAAATTTAATAAAAATTTCCGCTGCTCATGCAATAATTTACAGGTGAATTTATGGACACAGGAAAAAGCGTAGCTACAGCAAACAGAACACAATTGGAACATGATTAAATGTAGTCGAACTGCAGTTAGTGCCGATAAGAAATGCAGGAATTTTCCGGCCTAGAGGCAATAAGCGAGCAGGAGAGAGCGAGAAAGAGAGTGCGCAAAAGCGTCATGCTTTGTTAACGTTAAAATAGGGTAGTTGGCGACTTAGTAGCTCATTTAAAGGAAAACGTTTGGTCGTCAAAGTAAAAGGCTTCTACCTACCGGTCACAGTTCAGCGTCAGCCAGTTGGAACATTCTTCCTCTGCAACTCTTCCTAGCAACTCTTATAATTGCTCTATAAAAGACAAACGAGATGCTGAAGCTAGATAAGCAACAGCAGCGCGTTCCTCCCACTTGAGGGACGCCACCGTAGCTGCGCTGCAGAAAATATTAGAGACAAGCTGAAACGGTGCGACTTCAGGCTGCTTGACTCCGGTTGGCCAGAAGCTTGGCCAAATTTATGAAGTTTTTTGACTTTCATTAACACTCTGTGTGACTTTGACACTTTGGCTGAAAGCAAAGGGCGCACAGTGGGACATAACCCAATTTTTTTTACTCAATTTGATTTTCTGGTTGCAGAATTTTAACAAGCGGTATATGTAATTTTTTAATTCTTTGAAATTGAGTCATCTACTAATTTACCAACCTGTCAAATGGCCAGGATTTTGGTTTAAAATTCCTATTTTTCGCAAATTTTATTGAAAAACTAATTTTTTCTAAAAACCAAGTGCTTTAAATAAAAATTTAAGCTACTTTTTAGTTATGTGAACTGATTTTTTATATTCGTTTATTATTCAATTTTTTATATTTATATTTTTAATTATTTATAAATCGTTCTAGCCGGATTTGTGATTTTAATTTTTAAAAATTTTTTGTGCTGAGTTAAGAAATAAATTTTTCACTAAAAATAGAAAAACAATGTTTTGCGAACGATTTTGCACTAGATAAAGACAAGCCTCAAAAAAATTGTTAAGGAATGTACTGTCCAAAATTTAATAAATTTGATAAATGCTAGTATTGAAAAATTTTCGACAAAAATAATAAATAACAAATAATGTGGGTTTCGAAACCATGTGGCTTAGGGTCAATTTAAGCTTGAACAACTAGTTCATAAACCACATGTATAAAGAATTTATAAACATATATACACCGAAAAAAATGTGCGGAGTTAATGCAAGTTTTTTCATGAGTCAAAAAATTTTTTCAGAAGTTAAAAACGTTTTGTCGCCGTAAAACGCAAAAGGAATTGCATCAATATTTTATTTGTCGATATAAGACTTTTTTTGCTAAATTCAACTCATTTTCAAAGCTTGGAGTAAATTAAAAGCAGTTTCAAATTAACTCTGCATCTTCTCCGAACATTTGTCCTTTTAACTCCATTAAAACTTATTGCAACCATCTATGAAGAACGTCTTTGTATTTAAAGTTATGTTTAGCAAGAAATAGAGTCTGCTCGAGCAAATATTTCCGTTTGTTCGTTTTACTTTGAATGAAGAGAAAGTACTCAAATATTTTCACAAGCAAATCAAGTGTGCTGCAAGAATTAAATGTTGCATAATGATAAAAAGGGCCATTTTTACTATTGCGAGTTATTTATATGTTTTCGTATACCTTTATCGAAGTGAAACTTCTTATGCGGTTATTTGATATAGAGGGTAAAATTTTTCTAGTCTCGTCACGAAACTTTTTTTTAATCTCGTCACTAAAAATTGTGTACACAAGCAATAATATTTTTTTTGTATGGGGACCCCTTCAAGGGTGGGGTCGACAAATTTTGAGAGTTAAGCGCAATGTAAGCTCAAAAGTAAAAAAAGTTTTGTTTTATAAGAAATAATAAAGATTCAAAATTGCCAAATCGTGGATAAGCTGCTCTGTGAGTATGGAGAAGAGACTCTGTTTTCGGCGTTAGCCATGTCTTTAATTTCCTTTGTATTCAATCGAAATCAGAAATAAATAAAAATAACTAAACATAAAAGAAATTACGGGGTCTTTATTTGACCCTTTTGTGGGTGAGTTTGTTTATTTTTAAAGCTTCATGCTACATTTAAATGAGTTGATTCTAGTTTTTTTTTGAGTGAACTCAAAATTTTAAAATTCTCTATTTCTCAACCTTAAAACAACTCAAAACGGAGCCAGTACGACTACTAGACAATTTTTGAAGTAAATCGAACACACAAACGGAGTCTAATATAGTTTTTACAGCTTTGGCAAAATACCATGCACGAAAAGAGTTCAATTGACTCCGAATATGACTTTATTTACTCCGCTTTTTTTTTTTGGGTGTATGTACATTAGAGCCATACCTAACGTTGCATTCTTGCAGAATAAAAAAATTTATTAAATTTTATTCTATGTCATTATTAATAAAATTTATAATAATTTAGAGAGTTTAAATTAAAAAAAAAATTAAAACATTTAACACTAAAACAATTGAATACAAAATCAGTTCAAGATTCTTATTTGTGTAGCCAAAGAATACAAGTGAAATATATCAGAACTTATTTGAGAATTTTTTGCTTTTTTTTTAAACCCAAAAATGCATCAAAAAATTCAAACGTACATTTTGGATAGTTCTAAGTATTGCTTGTTTTATAACATTTTTTTGTAGAGTTGATACTTTTCGAGAAAAAATTCAAGCAAAAAATGTCCTTAATTGCTTAATTAAAGGGTTTTTTTTTCATTAATGCAAATATTTTTAAAAAATATAAAGTGATAATAAAAATCGTAGGCAGATTGATAATATATTAAAAGGCGAACATATAAAGAAAAAAGTTTCATAAACCATAGGATTTTTTTTACCTATAGAATAAACACAAATTTTTAAAATCGGCTTTTATTATGAGTGAAGTTTTTAATAAAAAACTTTAAAAAAAATATTAAATTAAATCCAAAAAATTTTGCTTGACGACTTTAATGATAATTTAAAAACGATCATTTATATAAAAAAGATTTTCGGTGACGTTTGTTTTTTTTGATGTTTCGATTTAATTATAATTAAAACAAAAATGGTACGTTTTAAATCAGTGATTCTCAGCAGTACTCCAGTGGGCATTTTAGCGAGTGCTCCGCAAAAGAAGGCATGCTAGCACTGCTATTATTGGCGTCAGTACACCTTCCATGATCACTGCATTGATGAGTACTTCTGTAAGGTCTACCTTTTTAAGGTTTTGATTATTTTCATATTATTTTATATGAAAAAATTTACAAAAAATATTCAAAAGAAAATTTCAAATATACAAAACAGTTTGTAAAACATTGTAGATTTAAAAAAAACAACAAAAAATTTTTTTTGTCCGAGTTGGATCTCTAACCCGGGCTCCCGAAAACTGA
This sequence comes from Dichetophora obliterata, assembly GCA_963920525.1. Classification (NCBI taxonomy): domain Eukaryota; kingdom Metazoa; phylum Arthropoda; class Insecta; order Diptera; family Sciomyzidae; genus Dichetophora; species Dichetophora obliterata. The sequence continues at coordinate 42,611,714 of OY986438.1, read as the reverse complement.
CACATTACATTTTATATTATATGAAAATATTTATATGGGAAATCTCCAAGTCTTTTATTATATTTTTTATGAAGAAAATTTATAAAAAAAATTTTTAAAAAAAAATTTTAAGTGCACAGAACAGTTTGTAAAATAATTTAGATTAAAAAGAACAACAAACAAATTTTTTTTTCCGAGTTGGGTCTTATACCCGGGCTCCCGAAAGCTATTGATTCTTAACAACCAGTATAGACGAGTGGGTAAGATGTCGGACCGCCACATGAAAATGAATCTGAAAATGTTAGTTTTTTTATTTCAAGTTCATATTTATATTGATTTTCCTTTTAACGTGACTTCTCGAAAGAGCGCTTATGGCAAGTCTCTTATGAGCAAAGTGAGCGGAAGGCCTGACAAATTTTCTCATTTCATAAAAGCAATAAAAGAGTGTTTGCAAGGAGTGTGGAAGGCCTTTTAAAACCTAACGCAGCCCTGCTAGAAGGCCTTCGGACTCCTGCCATTTCCCACTGGGACGCCCGTGAGCAACGTATCAGTATTTGTGCTCTTATTCATGTGAAGCCAAAGCAAAAAACCAAAATCGGTCTTATGCCAACTGTCTTGTAGTAGGTTTAAGTAGGCTTAAAGTAGGGTTTTGTACACTCTAAAAAAAACATATAAGCCGTTGACATTGATTTTTATGCGTACACAAAATTAAGATATAAACATTTTTTAATAATATATATTTTTTTTAATATTAAATAACATGTTTGTTGTTGATTGGGTAGAAGAATTTATTTGCTGAGAAAATTTTTTCTGCTCAGGGCAAGCAGAAAATTTAATACTAGTATAAAAGCCTGTCCTACGACAGGTCCTCTTCACACTTCCTTTTTGGAGCCTTTTGACGAAAGCTTGATTTTTTATACAATTGATTTTTGCAAAATACAAATGTACTACATTAAATAACACTTTACGTATAGAAGCAGTGTTGAAAAATTAGTTCTAGTGTAAAAGTGCAAAAAGACGAGTTTGGTAACAATCATATTCATACACAACTTTACAAACTGGCCTTGCAACGTTCATATACGTAGCAACTCAGGTGTCGTTTTGCGGTTGAAACGATTATATTTTTTAGCACAATCTACTCAAATCGACTCAAAAAAATTTTATGAAATTCTTCATAACTTTTTTATACAAGGATGAAAAGAGAGGTAGTTAGATCAAAAACGTAATATTGTAAAAACCAAATCTTGTCACTGATAAGTATCAAATATATTTTCTGTGCATACTTTCAGGCTGAACATTTTTAAAAACAGTACGTCTTGTAAAATTACTTTAATGTCAAAAAATAATTACAATTTGAGAAATACGGTGTGCGGAGGAGCATGCTTGCCTTTAATGTATTAAAATGTGCATACTTTCAGGCTTAACAGTTTGAGAGATATTGGACACGGAGCAGCGTGCTGGCCTTTTATATAGTAAGATGTAGAAGTGAAGTAACCACGAAAAAGTATAATATCAAATCTTTGTGAAGGCTAGGTTTAGGTGACGGCTGGTCTTTAGACCAGCCCACTGAGACCATTTGATTGGTCCGTTGTTTACACAGAATTAAAGAAGGGAGTGAAACTTTTGTATAGGATGTTCTTAATGTGGCAGAAGCAGTAGAAACATATGAAGAAAGTGCTATGCCTTGACCTCAGTCAAATCAAGTTACTAAGCGTTCCTCTCCACTAACTTTTACTACCATCACCAATTACAACGTTTAGTCGTAAACTGATGTGTTTTTAAAGTTCCTTTGATTAGAAATAAGGAAGGAAAGGTTAAAGCGTAGGGCCAAGGCCTGGCCAGGATTCGAACTCGGAACCTCTGAGAGACAGCCAAGCGCGCTACCACTAGAATATCGCTTTTATATAAATTATCAAAGAAAAAGTAAAAATAATTAAGCCGTCCGCCCTTCTGCACGTCTGTCCGTCCGAATGTAAGCCCTATTTGGATTTTTTTGTTTAAAAAACACCTTCCTAGTTTTATCTTCACTGAACTGTTCTTCAAGCATGTGTTCAGTTATTAATGCTGAAGAATATATGTGTTGAGTTTGAAAAAAATCGAGTGAGAAATACGAATTTGTAAAAAGCCGCCTACTAATCGCTTGAACCCCCTTTTCACCACTAAGGTTGCGATTCTCAAGAAATAGAAAAAGCGATGGCTGGCCTGACTATAACGTCTTAATTATTTCAAAATTTCAGTGAGATTAACGGCACGGATATCCAGTTTTCAATGTGGAATTTTGCTGTGTATGCATATCGTTACATTAAAATACCAAAGATTAGTATCGTTGTGCGAGTTTGGCAATCACTGTTTTAAATATCTACAGCGTGAATCAAAGTAACTGTCGCACCTATATTAATACCAATTTCACAAAAAGAAGCAACACTGGAAAGCATATATTGTTTTGTTACGATTCTGGCATTAATTATGCACTTATTGCATGAACCGTTTCAAAAGATTAGTCAATAATAATAATAATTTTGCGAAAGAAAATAAGTGCAGAGATCCTTCGCCAGCATGAAGGTTGCAGTATCATATTTTCCGACGAAAAACTCTTGCTTTTACAAGCAAGCCACAACTCGCAAAATGATAGAGTGTACGCAGCTTGCATGGCAGATATTTCTAAAGAAAAAAAAAAACCATTGAAAGATTTCAAAATGTTTCGTCAATCATGGTTTGGGGCGTTATCTCCGAAAAAGGCAAATTGCCCTTTCTTCTTATGAAAAAAGGCGTTAAAAAAATTCGGAATATTATTTAAAACATGTTTTAAAGAACTATCTTATGCCGCATGCCAAACAAATTTACGGAGAGGGTCACTTTTGTTTTCAGCAAGATTCTTTTCCAGCACAAAAGGCAAAAATCGTTCAAAGCTGGTGCAGAACAAATTTGCCATGTTTTATTTCTGTTGACGAATGCCCTCCGTCATCCCCTGACCTAAACTCAATGGACTTTTCTATTTGGGGTATAATGCTGAGCAAATTAACGAGCATAAACACATGACGGTAGATAAATTTAAGCGATGATCAATGAAAATATCAGATGATATACCTGAAAACCAAATGCTCGTCTTTCACAAATTGTTTTAAATTTTTAAAAAATAATGTTAAAAGATTCGAATTTAATAATGAAGAGTTATAAAGAATGCTTTAAAATAAAAAAATAAAAATTTTTTGTTTTATAAAGTTTACACAGCGCCTTTGATTTATTGCATAAAACAAGTGCGACAGTTTTTTGATTCACGCTGTACTTTTTTAAAAAAAATTCACAAAAATAGAAAATGAAAATTTTGCCAGAAAGAGTGAAATAGCTCAGTTACGAATATTTAAAGAATAGTTCAACTTTATTCCTATAGCGGAAAAAATATTGCCTTAGGAAAAATGACCCAAAAATAAGTGAAAAATTACCCAAGAACAAATTGAATACGAATTTTTTTCGAAATTCATTACCCAAAAATAAGGAAAATATCACTCATTAAAAACGAAGAAATTACCCAAAAGTTTCTGAACAATTACCCAAAAATAAATACTTAAAAATTTCACTAAAAATCAATAAGGAACTATCTTTGACTAAGCCAAAGCTAAAATACAGCCACCACCGTATATTAATATATTCAAAGAAACGTTAGTTTCTTTATTTTGATGACGTCACTTTGTGTTGGTATAGTTTTTATTCATTTTTCCCAAATTTGAAACTTAGAATATCTAAGGGCCAGTCAATTCAATAGTTTTTTGTAATGCATAAAGGATTTGCTATTTTGATGACGTCAGTTTGTATGAGAGGTAGGCTTACTTTCCTTTCGATTTTGCCAAATTTCATGCTTAGAGATCACCTTAAATATTAAAGCTTATGTGTAAAATTGGAAGTCAGTGAATTAATTTTTGTGAAATTTTAAGAGATTTTACGAAATTTTATGACGACACTTTGTATGGGAGGTAGGCATGGTTTTGGTTCAATTTAAAGAAACGTTAAACTTAAGATACATATTTAAGATAAATAGTAAAAAATATTAATTCGAAAAACTAGTTTATAATTTTTGCCAAACATTAAAAACAAAAAGTCACAATATAAAATAAAAAATAAACCAAACAAAAAGAAATTGCGCTTTAAAAAGGTCCGATTTCACATATGAAAAATTTTTCAAAAACAACAAGTGAAATTTCGCCCAAAAATGTGGCAAAATCGCATAATTTTTTTTTTTTTTGATAAAAAAACCCAATTTTTTAACGCCCGAATTCCATACCACACAATTAATTTTGGTGGAACAGTAAGGAAATATAACCCCAACTTTGCCCCACTGTGTGACGTCTTGTGCGGCGTCTTGTAGAAGCATGATTTGGATTTTTATTTTTTTCACTTTGTTTGCTTTCTAGATACTTGGCTCTTAACTGCTTACAATGACAATGACTGAACAAAATTAAATATTAGACAGACGCACACATATTTCCATTTAAAGCGTGGAATATTAATTAATTAAAATAAGCGTAGAAAATACAGAAAACAGTCACAATTTAGACACAATTTAAATGCATTCAAATTTTGGTGTCTTAATGAGTTCGAAATAAAGGAAAAACTGAAATAATGAAAACTGTTTTCTTTGCGTTTTTGTTCTGGCACCACGATAATGACGCTGATGATGACGATGATGACGAACCAATGCATTCATAATTAGATGCGGTCTCTTTGTCGCTGTGCCAGTTTCTTGCAGGCGCTGCATTTTAATTGGGTCTTCTTTTTGTATCATTATTTCTGCCTCATCATTGGCGTTAGATGCCTGAGAAAGCAGCTAGTTTGAGATTTTTCTTCAAATTTAATTATCTTTTTTGTTGTGGAAAAGAGTTTGAGAAATTTCCTAGAAACAAAAAAGGTTTTCATGAGGCCTAAAATCATGCTTTCATTTATATATAAGCTTGCCACGCATTTGATTCCCATCAAATACAAAATCTGATTACCATAAAATCTCTGTTCGAATCAAGAGGCAGCCGTTTTGCACGCTTCCAGTTTCCGTTGTTCGCTCTATCCTCGATATAACCTCAAATAAATAAAAAAATAAATAAATGCCAACAACTTGCACGGCAAACAGCTTCCTGCATTGTAACTTTGAGCTCAATTAATAATTGGATCAATGTTAACAAATTTCCAGGCAATATTGTTGTTGTGCCAGCTACAATGGCGGCTGCGATCAGTTGCTATTATGGCTTACATTTATGGCTGCACTTGCAAGCATGAACGCGACAATAAAAAATAGCAAAATACAAATCGCGAGAAAAACAGTCAACACAACACAACAAAACTTGTTAAGGTTTTGGCAATACTTTGGGTTTTGTGTTTTTTATTTTTGTAATCGTGCTGCTGCGATCAGTACACCGCGATCATTTGACCATTAAACTAATCCTCTTGGAATCCGCTAGCGTTTCGTTTATGCGCTCTAATAAAAGCACCCCTATAATGTTGTAGTTGTTGTTGTTCCCGATCTCGCGCAATAACTTCAGCACTCACCAAGATCTTACTGTCAACGTGTTGCTAGAATAGTTCTGATAAATGGGCCGCTTGTGCGCAAACATGTTGGAGACCATCGCTTTTCTTTTTGTTCGCCTCTACTTAAAGCCTTAGAAACGTAGTTGGTTGCTGCTGCTGCTGTTGGTAAGCTTTTCCACAAGTATGTAGCCAGTTTTTTGCGGAAGGGGGGACATTTTGATTAAAAAAATGTATTATATGAATCTGATATTCATGTTAAGAATGTTGATTTTTTTCCATTCTAAATTGAGCACATTGTTCATAATCTTGAATGTTTTATAAAGGTTACCAGAATTCCTAAGTTGAGTAGGTGTCCATGGCTCTTATACAATTTTTTTTTCGGGTAAGTTTGGAGAAGAAGATATTTTTTGCTTCTGTGATCCAAATGATCCAAATTTTTTAATTTCTTAATTTTCTCTTAAAAAAGTGATTGCAAAAAATTATTCCAGGATTTTCTTTTAAATTTCTTTAGCCCAATGACTTTAGCCCAATGAAATTTCTAATTTTTTTCGGAAAAGTGTTAGGTTTCATTCCAAACCATAGAAAAAGAAGGAAACAAATTTAATAAATATTTATAGAATATGGTAAAATTATCCACAAAAAACGAATTGGTAAACAGTTAATTTTTGTCTGTTTTCCCAATTTCTAAAAGTATAAAAGATTTATGGTTAAACAAATGTTTTTCTTGAAAGTAAAGTAGTAAATCCTTTTACTTTTTTTTTCTTATGTGTAGAATTTGTTTGCTTACTTTCGAACCTAAAGGTGGTGCTGAACCCCAATAATCCCCTTTGTCTACGGGCCTTGTGTAAGAAGCTACGAGTTATCGTTTTATTTCTAAGCATTTCGCGATTTGTATTTGCTATAATTTGTGCTATAATTTTTAACTCTTTTTTTCCTTGTTCCTTGTTCATGCTACTTATGCAAAATTTGCTACAGACATATTTGAACAACAACATTTTATGCAGGCGGAAATGCTGGGAGATTTATTTGTATGCTGGATTAAGTGGTTGCAGTGACAACAGCTGAGGAAAGTCAACTAAATTTGAGTAAAAGTTTAAATTAAATTAAAACTGATTTAGTCAAAATGGTTTCATAACTCATTTAAAAAAAAATTGTGTACCACAAAAGCTCCCATAAATGAAACTAAATAATTTTTCAAAAAAAACCATTGCAAAATTTTGTTCTACACACCAACTGTTGCAACTTGGGCAACTCAGAAGCAGATACAATATCGAACAAGCCACGTTAGGAAACCAGCTGGCGGCCATAGCTGTCGTTCGCTGAGATCGGCTGCTAAATATTTAACTTAGCCACACACTCCGGCGAGAATTAATGTTTGCAATCTGTTGGCAATTCCCAAGACATTGCCTCAGAACCTCTTCGCCACCGCACAACAAAATTTTGAAATGGATTGTAAAAAATTAAAATTGCAAACACTTTGCATCGATGCATTAATTTAATGTTTTACTGATAGAGCAATATTCTTTAAGACTCGACAACATCACTCTAGCTCTCTGAGTTTTTTTATTTTTATTGTTTAGAAAAAATCGACAAAATGACTTTGTGCCCTTAGCATTACTACTGGCCAGCCAGACAATGTTGTTATGCAGTGTGAAGTTGGCTTAAATAAATGATTTTGTCACGAGTACAAGTCGCAATCGACTCTTGCCAAGAAATATTTTTAGCTGCTAGGGCTGTTGTCACATAACTGCGAGGGCACACCCTAGTGTAGAAATATATTTTGTGAATTATGTGCTGAGAATGCTGTTTAACTATTGACGTGTGTTTTAATGATTGACGTGTGTCAAAAGGTGATTCAGAGCAATCAAAGGTACTAGTACCACACACTGAACTGCAAGCAAAGGTCTAGCGAAAGTGTGTTGATGTTTTTGGTTTAATACATTTTTCTTTTAAACTTGGAGTTTCTTTGAATTTGTATCAGAAAAATTAAATATTGTAAGAAAACAAACTATCATAAAATTTAAAAAAAAAAATTATTTGCATAATGATTCACAATGTTTTTAAAAATCTGAAAATATAAAAAAATTTTGCACGCGAGTTACCAAATTTAAGAGTTTAAGTTGAAAAGTCCTTAATTGCTTGAGGTATTATTAAAGATAATTTTTTTTTGCTCAAGACTGCTCAAAGTTATAAAAAAATATATTCAGTATATAGCGGAATAAAAATACTGCTTTTATACGAGTTTAGAAATCAGTGAAAAAAATAACAAAAATTTTCTTCGTTCAAAAATGTGCTAAGAAATGTTCTGTTTTTTCTTGAATAAATTTGGATATGCATCATGAGAAATTATTGAAGATTTTTAGTGCAAAAGCACGTTTACAAAACGTAATTACAGTAAATTGCTTCAACTGGTTTGAAATTAAAATTCGTATTAAATCTTAGTCAGAGGTAAAATTTTATTATAAACGCTGATAAACATGCAATTAGTTTTGTTGTCTCTTATACCAGAATCTGTTATTCGTAGTCAATAATTTATTTATGTACTTGGAGGACTGTGTAATTATAATTCCTATGCTAACGAGTTTGTAGGAGAATAATAAAATAACGCTTAGCATAGGATAACCTGAGGCTTAACAGTCGAATACCTACAGTGAAAATTATACTTGCTGAACAACTTGCTTTTGGGACATTCCACAGAAAAGTCAACCGTGACCAAAAAATAAAGACTTAATAGAAACTTATTATTTATTATGATATTATCTAAGAGAAACATTTTAATTTTATTATTTTAAGCAAGTTAGATAAACTCATTAACCATGATGATCAAATCGTCTGCACTGTTTCACAAATGTAGTTTTTCTTTTAAGTAAATGTTTTGTAAATGTTTCGTAAACTGTTTTGTTTTAGTAAAAATGGAAGGCATTGGCTAAAGATAATGAAAAAATAGTTGATGCAATGAAAGAAAATAGATTAAATTTGTTTTCTAATTACTTAATTACATAATTACTTAACTACCTAATTGCCTAATTAAACTACGAATTGCCAGTCTGTCAGGCACGTGACGTGATTTGTCTCCACGTGACGATATGTAAATATAATATTTTAAGAAAAACTGTGTACTTTATATAAAATCTTTATACGCCGAAAGCATGTTTATGAGTAATACAAATTTGGCTTTCAAATACCTCTTCCCCATGTTAGTTACTTGCGCTTAAATTTGTAATCGAACACGATTTGCATCGTTGGTTGACTGTACCCGTCCGACACGTGACACTAGATGTCTTATTTTTTCTCTTGCATTTAATAAATTTTAAAGAAAGTTTGAACGTACAATGAGGAAACAGAATAAAATCTATTAAATTAGATAAAAGGACTACACTTCCAATGAGTAAATTTAGAATTGGCTGTACAATAAACTCAGGAAAATAGTTGAATTTGTCTGTACGTGACCATGGAATGCTCCTTTTCTAAAAGTTTCTGCGTGTGTGCGTAACTTTAACAATGTTACAACTTTTATTGATCATCTAACAGAAATTAGTTTTGCAATTTTTTAGTGAGCAATATAAAATAGCGTCAAACTCATTATGGGGCTTTCCATAGTGACTGGTGGGACAGTTAAATCCAGAATCCCTAATGTTTAGACCTTTAACTTTGTATATTGATGTAATATAATGATCAAATAGATATTTTACTATAGATTATGAACCGACTTATTAAACTTTTGCCGAAAAAAATAACTCATATTAATATTTTGGTGATATATAATTGATTTAAGGAGTGTGGAAAGTCAAAAATACCTCATCTTCGCCTTCTGCACTGTCAATGGAGATTTTTACCCAAATACTATACACAGCCTGATTTCTTTTACTATGCTATAAAATGATTAAAAAGACTTCAATAGAAACTAAAAATAAGCACCAAGTTTTATTTCTACAAGAAAATATAGAAAGTAGAAATTGTGACTGATGGGACATCGTGTTCTGACTAGTGGTACAAGTACGAAATTTGCCAAAAAATTTACTCGTTTTTATGCCCTATTCAGAATTGTTTATTGATTATTAAACCAATATTATAACGAATTTACAATTATTATTAAAATCGTTGAGAAAATCCAATCGACTAAGTTGAAATAGTTTTCAGTAATTTTTTTAAATTAAAAATTTAATCATTGTTTTCACACGTAAAAAAATCAATGGCCTGTGGAAACTAGCAACAAATTCGATTACCATACATCTTTTTCGGGATCTGATGGGATGTTGTAGTCACATGCACTATTAGCTGAGTAAACATTCGAATATTTTAGTTTCCCATTTTGGATCAATAACACCTTCTTTACATCTTGAGATGTTGCGTTGAGAGCATATTTAATGGTTTTGTTACCATGGGATTTGAAGTGATGATGCTTCTGAATTAGAGGTATAGGTTTCATATTTTGCCATCTTTCTTGAAGGCCTTGTTGGACAGGTTCTATGTCTTCGACGGTAGCAAAGAATATTTGGAGTCCCGAAGCATTTTCTGCCAAATATCTGTAGCAGTCGTAGCTTGTATCCAGATCAGCTTTTTTGGTCATAATGGCGGACCATTGTCTTTTTAGCAGTCGCTCCGACACCATCCATAGCCCCTTTTCCATGACCGGAGGGTAAAAATCTCCATTCTATTTCAACGCCCCAATCTGCCTCAGAGTAGCAAAGGGTTGAAAGTGTAAATCTGTTTCTAAATTGATCCGTCAGAAAAAAGACCTTCTTGAAATTAGGGTAGCGAGATTTTAGGTCCTCAATAATTTTCTTCATAAAGACCCACACTGAATATTTGTCATGATTAAGCTCGTTGCTCATTACAACGTAGGAAGTATTTTTCTTACCCTTGTTAGCCCACGCGCATCCCGTAAATAAGATAACCTGAGCGTGGTTCCAGTGTGCAGACTGGATTTCTTCTTGCTGCAGAATGACGAAGTATTCACACTATAAAACCGTAGTCTGTGGAAAATTTTTCGAATGGTTTCATTTAGAGTCTAGATGAATCTTTAAGCTATATTTCAGTTTTTCTCGTTTGAAGCTAGCATGCTCTGTTTGACAATTACGGCAATTTGAATTTACGAATGAAGAGTTTTTACTCGAAATTTTTAGCTCGATTTTTGGTAAATAAAAAAAAAAAAAAAAATTGAAGTGAAAGCGAAGTGAAAAAAGATACTAGTTAGTAAGAAGTTGTTTTTTCTTTTAATTGAGATAAAAAAATATGTAAAACAACAATGCAAGCTGTTAAAACCGTTAACATTTTCACCTGTTGTGGACATTTTCACCTATAAAAAATGAACGAAGAACTAAAATTGAAAACGAACTTCAGATTCGTTTTTTTCGTCCCTGTATATTAGTCCCATGTATATTAGTATAATCTGATTAGTATAATCTGATTTGGAGCTCCAACTCCAGTCAAAAATGGGGCTTAAGAGGGTTAATATGGTCGTGTAAGGTACCATTAACGCTTACTATATGGCATCTACCGTGGATAGTTTGCCATTGCTTCCAGTTAGTCTTAAGTGTTGTGCCTTTCAATGGAAGAATATCCCTCACGTGGAAACATTCTTCACAATTACTTGTCATGCACTTTTCTTTAGATATATCGCAACATATAAGTTTGAGGAAGTCAGAAGTGGAAATTGGCAGTTTTGAAGAAACTTGTTCATACATTATGAGGTATCTCACTCATAGGTCTTACAAGGAGGGGTCTCAGTTCAAAAAATTTACTGTTCCCCACTTTTATGTCGGGATATTCAGTTTTAAACAGGGAATATGTTTCCGCAATGGTCATCATCATGTGTCTCTTAGCGACATGAGCACGTTTACCTGTTTCTTTATCTTTTATTGACATTGTGTCTTTTCTGTTAGAAGACGGCCTGCTCATGTCATCGTGTTCAAAAAAATATATGCCCAACTTCTTTGTCTCATCCGTTAAATTTAACTGTTTTAGTATTTAGATGAATAGCCTCCATTGGTAGCATTTCCCTTAAAACATGTATCAATACAGCTGACTTTTTGGTTGGACTTATAGGACGAGCTTTTTAATTTTGCCAACCGCTTTTTTAAGGTATTTCTTGTCTTATATGACCCCAACGGCGAAACACACGCCATCTTGATACCCTCTAACTTTTTCTTTTCTCTTTGCTTTCTTTTACGTAGCCTCTCTGTCTCTCTCCACTGAATTCTATCAGTCTCTTTGGATTTAGATAAAGCTGTACTCTTATCTCGTCGCTTTTGATCATATTTTTTTTTTTTTTGGTTTTCTATAGCAGTCTTTTACTTACTTTCATCACTTTTAAACTTTTCTCTAAATTTTATTTTTCGCTCACCAGCATTCATCTAAAAAGTAGAAAAAGCATTCACACTCACAAAAAAGCATAGAAACAGGCTAGAAACAGGTTAGAAATGTTTACAACAGTCCATAGCAGGTTTTACAAAATTGTCCCACCAGTCACAGTGACAAAAATGAACACCACCTCTTTCCCATACTTTAACACATTGCACCAGAAAAATATGCTAAACAGTTTAACAATTAGCCAATTCTTACCTTCCAAAAAGCTCCCTTTAGTACAGCGCATTTTGAGGTTAGAAATACAACTATTGTACGTTTTCGTGTGACTGGTGGGACATGCTACGTGCTCTTTTATTTATGGATTTTAGAATAATATTCTTACCTTTTCCGCTGTATTTTTAGTTCAAATTAAAATTCAAGAAATTCGTAACACTCTACGATATATCAATATAGTTAAAAAAAAATCGTACGACTCGTTCGCAATAAACAAGAACTTGTCATAGTGAAAAAATACTTAATCTTGTTTTTTCTAAATAATTTTTACAGATTGGTTATAATCATATCAATTAAAGAAAACAACTGATTCTACCATTTCCCGTGGAATGGGACTGAATTCGCCGGAAGGCTAAAGAGTAAATGACGCTATTAAAATACGAAATTTGTGAATAGTGTCTTAGAAAATCTCTGAAATACAAGAAATCAGTGAATGGAAAATAAGAAAATATTGAAAAAGCTGAAGTGTAGCAAAGTAGTAAAAGAAAATTTTCTGGTTTTTTAATCATACAAAACAATACTCACTTTTTATTAATTTAGAATTACTTTTAAATTTAAAAAACTTTAATCAGCTCCAAACAAAAAACACAAAACCTTCTCCGTAGTGGGATTCCCTAACGCGTTAACGACGATTTTCGATATCGTTAGTGAGCGAAAACTATAATTTTAAATGAACGTGGCACGCACAATGACCGATAACGACAACGGTTATTATCGGTAAATTGTTTGGGATTTCACTACATGCATAGTTAGAGAAATTCACATAAACATTTACAGTTTTTGTTTTAAATTAAGAATAACCTTGAACCTTAAATAGCTCAAGTCTTTAATTGTCCAAAACAGCTTGTTTATATTTATGCATCCTTTGCGAAAATTGATAAAATTTTCTACTCAAAAAATTTTAATTGTAATGGTCGTCTTATAAAAAACTTCAAATTTGAGTCTACTAAATAAAAAAAAAAATCAGAATTAATATCTAGAATAAATATAAAACAAAGTCTGCAAAAATAATCGCAAAACAACGTGCATTTTGTCTCTTATAAGAGCCGCTTTGCGTATCATGCAATAATCATAAATTTTATTTCGGATCAGGCTACAAAAGCGAAAAATATAAAGCTAAAAAAAATAGTTAAAGCAAACCGCAGCATCGGCTGCACTGTCAGTAGATTCATTTTTCTCGAAGCACCTATTCGAGTCAGCAACACTTGGCAGACAGTTGATGGTTTTTGCTTGAATGTCTTACCAACGGCCAGCAGCTACACATAAGGTACACTGAAAAAAAGCATAAAAAAATGCATTTGAGGCTACAATGAAATTAAAAATTTAATAATTTATGAAAAGGCAAAAATATATCACTGATGCATTAAAGTTGGTGCATGAATATTTTCAGTCATTTCTTTAAATTTAAACTCAAGACAAGTCATCATAATAATAAAAAAAAAAAATTATAATAAAAAAGGAAGGTATTCAGCTGAAGTTGTCAAACGTTACTTTGTAATGACGCAATAGAGTAAAAAATACAAACATACTGATAAATTTTGTTAGAGAAAATAATGAATGTTTAAGAACGGATTAAAAAACCATAACAATCTATGTCGAATCATATCATAGCCTAGTTTCTCAGGTGAAAAAAAAAGAGAATATCTATTAATTGGTTTTTATAAACAAAGCAAAATCACATCTTTTTATATATTATCTCCCCATATTTTAAACAAAAAGCTCATAGAATATGTGTAAATTAACAAAAAAAAAAAGGATGATTCATAGAAATTAAATATATTAAACAGTAGATAATTACGTAAAATTCATTCATGCTCCAAGTGAGTTTTAGTGGCACGACCAATTAATAGTTTCACATTTCAGTTAATGAAAAAATTTATTAAAAAAATTTCTTCCAAAAACATTTGAGTTGCCCAACAAAATACATTAAATTGTTTAATAATTAATTAATAAATATTTCGATTAAATCATAGCAGTTTGGTGGAAAACTTTTCATCGTCATTATTGATGATTTGCAAATATCGATGGGAAAAACGAAACTATCGATAGTGCTTCGATAGTGACTAACTAAAAATATTGACCCTACATTGAAAACATTTTGTTTATTCTATAAAAAAGAATTAAATGTTTTAAAATTAAAGTTGAGTATCCTTTGTCAAAACTTAAAAAATTCGTTAGATATTATATAAATTTTATTCTTAAACTTAAATATTAAATTTTACTCTTAAAAATTTTTTTAAAAAATATAATTATTTAAGTTAAATTTCGTTATATATAAAAAAAAAATTTGAAAGCTGAAATTGTGTTGTAAGATTACTTAATAAAAAGGATAAAATGGGCTCTCAGCACATTTCATCCATACAAGGCAGCTGGGGCAGACGGTATCTTTCCTGCACTCCTGATAAATAGCATAGTACCACTAATGCTTTTCCTAATCTCTATTTTTTGGACGAGCTTTGCATGGGGCACTATACCCAATGCCTGGAGAGATTTTATTGTTAGATTTATTCCCAAAACGGGCAGTAGACCTTCTGATCTTCCAAAATCGTTTAGACCAATAAGCCTCACCTCCTTTATCCTAAAAACTATGGAGAAAATTGTTGATCGGCATATCAGAGAGGGTTGTCTTATAGACCACCCGCAACACTCCCAACATTATGCATATCAACCATGAAAATCAACGACTCATGCTCTTCAGATCCCTACAAACAAGATTGAAAAATCATTGGGGAACAAAGAGTATGCAATCGGGTGTTTCCTAGACATTGAAGGTGCTTTTGATAACACCGAATACGCTCATATAAGCGCATGCATTCAGCGCACAGGTGCTGCTGGAACAACAAGCAATTGGTGCATAACGTACTGAAAGCCAGAAATACGAAATCAACATTGGGCACGGCAGAACTCAGAGTACTCACCGCAAAAGGTTGTCCACAAGGAGAAGTTCTCTCTCTAATAATGTAGTCCATTGAACTCTTGATGGACTCTTAGAACTTCTTAGCTCAAATGGCTTCGATGTGCAGGGTTACGCTGATGACATCGTGATTCTTATCAGAGTAAAATAAGAGGATATTTTATCGTATCTCCTCCAGAGTGCACTCAACATAGTAGTTAAATGGTGCAGGGAAACAGGGCTTAATGTCAACCTTAAGAAAACCAGCATCATCGTCTTCACCAGGAAAAGAGTCAGAGAAATCTAACTGAACCTACTCTTTTCGGTGAAACCATAAACTTCTCAAAAGAAGTCAAATACTTACCCGAGAAACAATTTGTGTCCGTACCAAACTAAGCAGGCACAAAAGTGCCGAGTATCAGACTCAATTTTATTTTTAAGAGCTACGAGTAGTAACAAAAAACTGCAAAGTTTTTGCGAACAGGACCCGAGAACAAAATTTATATATCGTGTCAAAGTAACTGATATGTATCGAAACTGGCTAGAGTCTGCACTATAATATACTTTTCACCCAACAAGTACCTCGAAAACCACTGAAATAGTACCGTAGTAAGTCAATATTATATCTATAAATTGCTCAAAAACGAGCGACTGTATTCGGGTACAATAAATTGACGAGTGCCCGATTCGGTCTTCGTTCGTACATTGTGCCTGCCCAAGATGTTCCAGAACTAGCACTTCTTTCAGTGCAGAGGTCGGACATTTACCGACACGGGCACCCAACATATATCAGCTACTTTATTGACACAAAATATGAAATTGTTTCTCGGGTTAGGTGTGACGCTTGATGGTAAACTCGCATGGTACCCACACATAAAAAACACCATAAACAAAGCAAGAACCTCATTATGGGCCAGCAGAAGTTTTATAGGTAAAAACTACTTTCATCACGAGACCGCTGCACTCTTGTATGCAGCACCAATATGGTGGAGTAAGACGATCCAAAAAACAGTTCAAGCCAAGCTCAGCAAGTTGCAACGATTAGCTTGTGTCCATATCACACAAGCAATGCCTTCTGTTCCAACTGCTGCTTTGGAGATTTTGCTTGGTATACCACCATTACATCTTCTTGTCAAAAAAGAAGCTCTGATCTTCACAGTCAGGCTCATCATTGAAAACAATTTGTATTTACCAAGTAACCCTCACCCAGCGCTATTAGACGAATACCCTGCGATCTCTGCCTCCCAAAATACAACTTTTGCAAAAACTTCAAAGTCTCCTTCCCAAAGAGAACCACATGGGAAACAGAAAGACAACAGTTTGCTGGTGACTATCAAGGCTGATATACTTCTATACTATAGGCCCACAGTCTTCCAAGCTGAAATCCATGCAATTGAGTTCTGGCTAAGAGATTATGTAAACAGGCCCATTAGGAACAAAAACATTTACATTCACTCTGAGAGCAAAGCTGCTCTAATTGCACTTAGCGCATATAAAATTACTTCCAAACTTGTATGGTATTGCCTACAGCTGCTTATCAAGGTGTCTGTCTACCCATAACAGAGTCCACCTCGTTTGGGTACCAGGCCACAGCGGCTCTGTAGGAAGCAAGATTGCGGACGAACTAGCTAGAAAAGGAGCTGTAAGTTCCTTCAAAGGAACCAATTCCTTACTTTAAGTGGAACATCTATCAGACTTGTTATAGGTTTCCTAACTGGACATTACAAGGCATATAAGCACTTATCAACTATGGCTATAGTCCAGGAAGATCTGTGCAGATTATGTAACGAAGATGAAGAAAAAGCAGAGCACATTTTGTGCCTCTGTAACGGTCTAACTAGATCCCAACCTCGCTACTTAGGTGCATTGTACCTAGAACCGCGGACAAAATAGCGGACATCACCCAAGGACATTGCTCTGTTCCAAGCGAACTTAATGATTAAGTAAAATATTTTGGATCATAATTTAATCATTTTAGTATTAACCAGACATTTGAAGTCTTCTCACAAGAAAAAACAAGCAAAAACAGCAACTTTTTAATGAAACAAATGCACTCAGAATTACTACTAATATCATATTTTAGAGCAATTTGGTTAACTGTCACCAGTCCATTTTTTTATTGTTTGTTTTATAGTATTTTTAAGGCATAGCTGTTAAATTTCGATTACGATAAGTAATCAATTAAATTGTTTTTATAATAACTAAAATAGTTATACTATCTTTTGGTGAGAAATTTCTGATTAGTAAAGGCCGCTTTACATTGTCTTACTGTGTGTTACGACTTGTAAAAATTTTCATGTGTGGTAGATGGCTTGTCGTACTACATTTTATTTTTACGTTTGTGTCTAATTTCATTGCACATTCTATTATTTTAGTGGGAAAGTTTTTAATCCATAATGTATTTTCAGATATAATAGCAGAAGAAAGCGATGTTACAGCTAATTGAACATTGGAGAGGCTTTGAATGCATGTACGAATGATTCATTTCACAAATCTAAAATTTTATTAAAATGTTTAGATTAAAAGTATGATCTGACTCTGTGAGATTGTCTAAAAGGGAAAAATTTATTTCTTCATACAAAAATTAAAAATGGCAGTATGATGAAATTCTACTATAATTTTTATTTCACATGTCGTAACGCACAGTATGACAATGTAAAGCAGCCTTATAGATTAAGATTACGATATAACTTGAGATAACGCAAAGTAGTCAAAAAGAACTAAAAGAAATGAAAAAATAGTCCGACAACTTTTAATTCAAAAAGTCCTTGACTTATGAAATTGCTCCACATTCTCATTGAATCCTTTGACATGAAGCTATCTGACCAAAAATTTCTATCAATTCTCGCGGACAAAATTACAGACAATTTTCCTCAATGAATATTTGCACACTTACATTGACCATTTAGAATTTATGTATTTTAAAGATTTTATGAATTCTTTCCGCAAAAGAATTTTGATCAAACTATGACTACATTATATTCCACCAATAATTTTTTAATAATATGTACAATTCATTAAATGGACTTTGAACAACAGCTCAACATTTTTTAAAGTTTTTTTTTACAGTGTATCTGCAGTTTGTGGTCACCACCTTAGGTATTCCCGGTAGCACAACATCGCGAATTCTGTCTGTTACTCTGTTTAACTTACAGTCTTTAATTTTAAAGTTGTCATTGTTGTTGTTGTTTTTTGAAGAGAAATCGATTTGCCAACATGTATGAAATATGAGATTAATACACAGTTTGGTGAAACACATAATATTGCTATTGGAGTTTTTCAATTTTTCACATGAAACAAGCGATGCTCAAGCTTCTGCGCATGAAAGGGTGAGTTACAGCAGAATCTTAAAAATATACTAATTGTATAACAGAGCTGTTTTTGAAGAAATAAATTTTCACTGCATATTTCATTTTGTGCAACAGTGTCATAGTAGAATAACTTAAGCTCAGAGGCGAATTAATTAATTAATTTAAGGCCACCAAAAATTTTGTTATTTATTTTATAAGAAGTTTCAAAGAGGTTTTTAGATATAAAACAAGTTTGTAATAAGACATTTCACACCCAAGTATTTTTCTATCATACTAAAATATCATATATTTTTCATATAAAGTATCAATACATTTACATATTTACACTAAAACTTTAATGTATACCTTATCGAAATGTTAGCGCCACAGTTTACTTGCACATAAGAAATATCGCAATTAGTCAATTGCTATAACAGCGCCTTAAGCTTACAATTTTCAACTCCTTTTTTTCCACCTTTATTTTCAATCTCTACTTTATGGTTGGGCGCAATGCTCTCCTGCTACTAAGATCGCGATATAAGTAAAATAAATATCGGTTGAAATTAATTCCATCGAATGGGTTGTGTCATTTGTGGAATTTATGTCAGCTTGGGGCGGATCAAGCTGTCGTCGTAAGTTTTGCAGTTATTTGTAACGCAGACAAATGGTTGAATGAAGGCATGTATGGCAGGCGCAATTTTAATTGCCAAATAACGATATAGAATAAATGGATCTAACCGATAAGGTTAAGAGAAAATATTCACGAAAGTCAATAAATATTGTAGATAATATTGTAAATAAATGTCAAATTTTTGAGAAGAAAATTCTTCAAATTTCCCATGTGACTTCAATGGAAACATATCTTTAGTTACAAGAATCTACCTAACAGAACTACCAAAATTTTGCATGAAAAAAACCGGCTGGGAAAAACTTGTTTTAATTAGTCTGCTTAAAGTGAGGCACAACGTTAATATATGTGCCGGAATGCCGCTATAAACGTGTAGCTCATCATTTCATAATCATGTCTGGCCTACCTGTAGCCAGCTGTCGGTGTGCCCCTTCGATGCAAAACAACGTCCTTCTAAACTTGCACTCATAAACTGTGCTAATTAATTGTTGCCAATTGCAAACCTTCGATTCCCTGAGCTGTAAAAAAGAAAAAAAAAACAACAAAAAAGCCTTAATAAAGATGCCAACATAGCATGCTGCCACAGCGAGCGGAACACTTAAAGGAAATAAACATCAACTCTTGATTGCATTCATTGATGATGGGCAACAGGAAACACTGGCTGTCCAACTTAATTGCAGCTCGTACAATAAATGCGACCAAAGCAGTGACTTAAGATTACAAATATACGTCGTTCCATCGCAACGATGGAACGTGTTTGTTTCGTATCAGCTGAACTGAAATTAAAACTGTTTAAATGTCGAATGAATAAAAATTATGTGCCATCAGTGGAAATCGGTGCCGAATTAACCTTGAAGATAACACCTTCTGTGAGCTGGCGTTGTAAACAACGGCACCGCAACGAATTTAATTTTAGTCAAGCTTGGATGCGGTCGGTGTTTGCTGTTGACCGCTTGCTTGGCTGTTGTTGAAGGTGCGAAAAAATCGATTGTCTTGTCTATAAATCTGTTGTTTTCTGCTGCACATCACATACGTACAAACACATAAGTGGTTGATCTCAAAGGTTGTTGTTGCTGTTGTTTTGTTGTTGCCTGACCTTTAGCGCTTACAGCAAAATCCACTTGCTATTTACTTATGCCAATTTTTTGTGGTTTAAGCCACAAATGTTGTAAGCCATCACAATGAGGCTAATTTAAATTCTTTTTAGTTTAAGCTTGTTGTTGTTGCACTTTTTTATATTCCATGCTTATTATTACTCTTTGTTTTTAGTTGCGGTTTTCAAGTCAAGTTTTGGGTTCAAGAACACATTTATATACTGTTATAAGATTGTACAAAAGTAAAAAAATATTTTCAAAAAAGTTTTCCAAGAGTCTAAAAGTATTTGCACCAGAACATCGAAATTACGAATTCCAAATAAATAAAAAAAACCAGTTTAGCAATGAAAATTTCTTTCCGATTATTTCGAATAAAAGCTGAGTTTCAAAAGAATATATGTATATGTTTATTTACAATTCAGCAATAAAAGCATGTCTTATACACTGTAACATGTAAATTATTTATATAGATTAAAATTTGCCTTAAAGAGCGCTGCAACAGCTTTCAGACAGAATTTACCAATGAATTTTTTAACTTAAAACCAGCATCAAGTGTGTCTTGCGACGATTTCATTACATTAATCATTATAATACTAAGAAATGGTACTGTTCTCATAGTTTATTTTTAAAAGATTTTTTTATTTCTAATAAGACTAAGGCCAAACACTTTTTTTTTTTGGTCTTTAATATGTTTTTTTCAATGCATTTTTAAGGTTTGAACCTGAAATTGATAAACAGCGGTTTATCTGCTAAAATCATTAAAAACCAAAATTAAAAAATACCTACACATAATTTTTTTTAGAATTGACATAAGAAGAAATGGGAATACAATAGGACCTCGATTATTGGCGGTTCGAATAATTTAGAGCATCAATTATCCAGGACCGGTGAAGAAAAGCCAATCTCACTTAAATTGATTAACCGTGATTACCTCAATTAACTGGAAAAACATGAATAATGGTTTTAGGAAAAAATAATAAAAATATTATTGACTAAATAGCATTTTGAATTGATCTAATATTTGATTTTGAATTTGGTTGAGCTTGATGGAGCTTAAAATTGCTCTATAATTTGTGGCCTATTTCCCAATCTCTTTAAAGAGTTCTGCTCATACTCTTTTAATCCTGATGAAGAGTATTTTGAGTATGTGAACACTACACCCAGGGTTCCGTTTGATCCTATATCTTTTAATTCAGAGGATATTTAAAAGTATATTGGATCGATCGAAGAAGATTTTAATGCTGAACCTGACGAAATTCCTGCCGCAGTGTTAACGTAATGTGGTTCCGTTCTTAGCTAACCACTGTTCATGTTATTCAATAAATCAATTAGGGAATTCAATTTTCCACTTTTTCGGAATAAATATTTTATAAGTCCTATTTATAAAAAAGGTTGTAGAAATGATAAAAACAACTATAGGCATACCGCTAAACTCTCGTCGATTCCAAAACTTTTTGAGCGGCTTGATTGTGGGAAAGTCATAAAAACTCGTCAGCATGAATTTGTTACTGGCAGATACACTGTGTCTAATCTCCACGATTTTACATCATTTTGCTTAAATTCAGTTTATTCAGGTAACCAGGTCGATTGTTTTTACACTGATTTTAGTAAAGCTTATGATAAACTACCACACAAATTAATTACATTTAAACTAAAGTAAATGGGTTTTCCACAATTTTTTGTGTTCCAGGTGATCCTTAAGGTAGCCATCTTGGTCCTTTTCTGTTTATTTGATATGAAAATATACAGAACAATAGATGCTAAAAACAATTCAGATCTACTGCAGTCTGATTTGAAATCCTTTGAAGTTTGCTGTTCTTAAAATAATATGTTTCTAAATCCAGATAAATGCCAAACTATGACCTTTTCGCGAAAAAAAAAATCATATAATTTTTGATTATAAGATAAAAGATACTGCTTTAAATCGTGTAGATTCTGTCAAAGATCCCAGTTAGCACAAATTGTAAAAGTGTTGCAAAAGAGTCGCCAATACAGATATAAATCGTAATTGTAACTTAATTACAACTGAAAAAGCAGATATTCTACGTTTACTTTGTAACAACGTAGGTTGCAATTAGGTGAATATAAATGTAATTTTATATGTGTTGTTGGTTCAAACTTTAGTTGCACTCCACAAGATGAAGCTTACTTGAAATATTCAAAAAAGTTCTTATTGTGTAATTCTTACGTTACAATTCAGGTAAAATAACGTAAATGTAACAAATATTTTGTTTTATTGAAGTTATTTTTTGTTATAATGACAGATTTTTAACATGGAAGGAGTACTGATGACATAAATATTCCAGATTGAAAAAAAGGTTCTTAAAAACTTTTAAAATGTTGTGCATACACAATTCCTTAATATAATTTTTAGAGATACCTTTTTTAGAGTGTCTTTTGAAAATCAAAGCAAATTGGAATGAAATAGTAAGATTTAAAATTAAATTGAAGATATGAAGAGTTATACACTAAAACTTTACAAGATAGGCCATTTTGTCGATGAATGTTTTTATTTTACCTCTAGAAAACTCAGGCGTCACCCAAAAAATAACAATTTTTCGAATAATTTGGAAATAAGAAATATTTCGAGTTCTTAATTTCCGCCTAATAATGTTTAATATGTAGCTAAATATATTTTTTTAAGTTCCTGGTGTCATTTGTATTAAAAATTCAAAAAGAAAATAGTGAATACTAAAAAAAACGTATTAAAATTTCCAATCAAAATTCATATTGTAGAAAACCAAATCAAATTTTTTTCAGAAGTTTTTATACACTTTCTTCCAAAGTTCTTGCAACTGAATAATAACCTCAATACATAGTTCTTGCAACTAACTAAATATCAAAAGTTACAAATGTTTTTTTAAAGTTAACTGAATAATAACCTAAAAGCAGCATTTACTTACAACAATTTTATTCAAACTTGTTGCAACTGAATTATAACTCCAATACAACGTGCATGTAACTAATTATATTATATATATTGCAATGGTTTTTTCTAAAGTGCTTAGAACAGAATAATAACCTCAATACATCGTTCTTATAACAAACAAAGTTTTATACGTTACAATTATGTTTTTTAAACTTGTATCAACTGAATAATAACCTTAATACAGCACAAGTTTGCAATGATTATTTTCAATGTTCTTGCAACTTAATAAAAACCTTAATTCGAGAGTGGTATCGTGTTTGGTAACATATTGTTAGTTAAATTCTGTATTTATTTTTGCTTCAAGACATATTTAGTTTTTCTAACAAAAAAAAAAAGTATTTTGAGATCGTTATTTTTTACTGTTTTTCTCAAAAAACAACTTTGTTCTTGCGGGAGAGTACGATATCCTTTATTTTTCATAAAATTTTTCTTGGGTTATCTAAGCAGCCCCATGCAACATTCGAGACCTCTAAGAATACAATCTAAATTCTCCGAGACACCCGGATCGAAAAAAGGACTTTTTTTACTCCTATAAAATTAATATTTCAATAATATTTTCCAAAAATTTCAAATCCTTTGTGTAAATAATTCATCGAGTTGAGCATGATTGCCGACTAAAGTTTAGATAATATTGATACTTGAGTTTCAAAATTACCACTCCTGAGATCTTTATCACGATGTAAGGATTTGTAACACTCTCGAAATAAGCTTTCATATCAGAAGGGGTAAGAATTTTAAGTTGTTTTTTTTTGTCGACTCACCTAACGTTTAAAGTACGCTGATTATAAAAACAATGTCACCCATTTACTTAAAACTGAAACACAAAAGTTGCACTATTTTCGTTTTCTGGTGGCAATACGAAAATTTTTGTAATTAGAAATATTTTACGTGCACGTAAAATATAGGCAAACTCTGTACGAAAAATAATAGCAACAATAACTGTTACGTTGGCTCGTTTTAATAACAATAAAATGGCTGCCAATTTGTGGGCTCGCAATTTCTAAAGCAGCGTAAGTGTGTGTGAGTGTGATGGTGCGTGAGTATATGTGCACGTACGACGTGCAAATTGTTTTCATGTTTTTGACGCCATTTTGTTTTTGCATTCGATTGCAACTTTTTGAAAATTGAATCACGTACGTCTGCCACTGACTTAAGTTCTATAGTTTATTTTTTGTATTTATATATTTTGCTGTTGTTGTGTTTTTTCCCCATTTTTTTTTTCTTTGTTTTGCATTTATTTTTATTGTATTCGGTTCTTTATTTGAGGTTATAAAATAGTGTGTGTGGCAAGACCAAACGATTTTGTGTTGTTGTCGCCATATTGTTGGCCATTTTAGCGGTTTGCTTCCGGTGCAGCAATAAAATAGAACGAAAAACGTAGGCGTCCAAATTTATATGATGTTGGCAACAATGACCAACAGCAGCAGTGTAATAAAAGCGTTTTGTTTCAATGAAGAAAAAAAAAAGAAAAGAACAACAATTTTTTTTTTATGTAGCAGCAGTTAAAAATTAAAACAAGGCTTTGCAGCAGAAATGTTGTGCTTGACGAGCACTAACTTTTAATTAAGTATGATAAGCTTTTCAAAAAGCTGCTTTTACATTTTTGGAGTTTTAATCGCAGGAAATGTCCTTGAAAGCTCAAAGTAATTTTGCTGCCTTGTTGTTGGCGTAAAAGCAATTTTGCTTCTTGTACAATTCATTGCGAATGAAGTCAGAAGTTCATAGAAGCTACTACAAAAACAATTAAATTTCACGAAAGTGTGCAGTAATTAAAAAATTTCACTTTTATGGCGCATACAATTTGTTTTTTATTGCAACTGCTGCTATGTATTGCTTCGGGCATTTTTTGTTCCTTCTTAACTTTCCATAAAATATGATAATTGCTAAAAAAAAAAGTTCCAAATTCAGCATCGCCATGAAGTTATAAGCGCAAAAAATAAAACGCCATAAAACCTGGCTTAGCTTTGGCTTCCGTTTGTGGCTCTTGCTGTTGTTGCTGTTGTTTGTTAACAAAAAATATTAACATTTTTTTATTTGGCTTCAGCTATGCAAGTCAAAAATTTTTTTAGCTTTTAATTTCATTGCAATTAAGAAGGAACAAATAAAAAAAACTTAAGACAACAAAAAAAAAGGATCGTTTTCATTTACTTCATTGTGGCACAGAACGCTCATCTAGCTGTAGCATCATTTAATTTAATTAGTTTTCCTGTCAGCCTGACCGCGCGATTATAAAAAATTCCCTTTTATGACGATTAAAACTAAAATGCGAATAAAACGTAACAAAAAAAAAAATAAATCGTCGCTTTGATGGTCATCCAAAAAATTATTTACAAAATAATTCTTCAAAATTCTTTTGAACCATTTTGAACAAGGCCTTGATAATTTCTTTAATTTGATTATAAATTTTTAAAAAATATTCATCAAGTGCATTTGCTCTTATTTACGGAAAAAATTCAAACATTCTACGCTTAAACTAAGAACTAACAGCTATCGGTTACTGCTCATGCATAAAGTTCTTAGTTAATCTAACTATTACTATTCTTTTATTGAGAAAATATAAAATGACATTAAAAAAAATTGCTTTTAAAATAGTTCCTGCATTTTTTTTTTGTTCTATTTAAATATTCGCTGAAAGTAAAAACATCTTGCTCGACCCAAGTACATAATTTTCTTATAACTAGCCAATTCTGTCAAATAACAAATAAAAATTTTCAGATGAGAAGAATTTTACAAATTTTTTAAAGGTCGGATTATTTTCAATTTATTACACAATTCAACAACCAAAATATCTAAAGACAATCAACAGATTCTGAAAAAAAGAAAAAAGAATATGTAATATAGTATGTGTATTGGCGTTTGAAAACTTTTCAACCGTCAGAGTAATTTCACAAACAAAATCGCAAAAAATCAAAAAAGTTTTTGACGGAGTTACAGGCAGGGCGTAACTAGCGGGGGGGGGGGGGTAATAGACTACCCTTCTTACTTTTTTAGAGTCGGCTTAATTGTTATTTTTTACTAAAATTTTTGAAATATTGATTTTTATAAACAATAATTATGAACGCATCAAAGCCACTCGTACCTTTTATTGCCATTTTCATAACAAAAACCAACTTTAGTCGGCTATTTCATTTTAATTCATACCTAATACTATCTTCAGTCGGTCAATTCACTTTCAGTCGTACCTTAAACAAACTTCAGTCGGCCAACTCATTTTAAGTCGTATCAGCGTTGAACTGTTGTAAACGAATCCAGTGTTCTTTTGTGACAAAATGCAGAAAAAGTTCAGAAAAGTAGTATAAATTTTGACCAAATGGAAAAAATGGACCATTTTTAGTCTCATTGTGCAACAATAACCGGATAACCGCGTCCTTGACTAAAAATAAAATGAAACGAAAATGATATTTATGTTTGACCAAAAAAATTAATGTTTTTTATTTAAGATTTAAAAAATAAAATAAGATTACTATTTTTATATCTGAGGAAGAACTAGAAAATCATAAAGTAATGATAAATGCTTTAATTTTTGGGTATAGCTTAATGATAACAGTCCCTGATGCAAATATCTTGTCAAAAAATTGAAAAAATAAGTGGAATAAAACAAGCCCAAATGAGCAAAGGCTTACTCAGTCGCCACACATATCTCTTTTTTAAAACCTAATTAATACATTTTTGTAGAACTTTTTGAGATTGACATTTTTATTCAGAAATACCCAACATTTGTAATAAAAAATTTAATGACGATTGAAATCAGCCAACATATTTAAAGAAATTTTCTGAGCTCAAGAACTCTGATGTAAAATCTTTAATTTCATAGACGTAATGTTTTAATGTAAATACAATTATAATAAATTAATAAATAAATAATGAGTTTAAAGGATTTAGTCAATTTATTGCAAAAAGGTCCGTTTTAATTATTAAACTCGAGATGATGGCAAAAAGAACACCATTTTTAAATCTGCATTCAAAATTCATTTATTATAAAAGCAGCTTTTTGATGTTTTAAGCGAAATTTCCCAAAGCAAAGAAAGAAAATTGACAAGTGGACTCGAAATGCTGCATATTCGCTATCAAACCAACTCATTTTTGTGGACTTTATTATAAGTCTTGTTTTTATGAATAATGTGCTAGTAAAAATGAAACTCCTGACTGAATCTCTTAAAGCCGTTGAACTGAATATTTTAGATGCTATGAAATTTATTTTTTGTACCCTTAAATCATTAGAAAAAATAAATTCGGACTCTGAAGGTACGGATAATCTAATTAGAAGTGCTGTTGCATTGTTAAAATCTTTTTATGTTGATGCTGAAAAGGAATTCTCAATTCGCCATCGCCGCCATCTTGCGCCGAAACGTTTGAATAATAACAATGCCAACGCGGCTTATTTTTCGATGAACTGCTTTTATTGAAGAGAATTTAAACTCGTATTGGAGAAGATAACCTCACTGATGCGAGATAAATTAAGCAGTTACTTAGAAACAATAAAGCCTCTGTATGAACTCTTTAATCCAATTCTATCTTCTACTAACTTGACCCAAATGCGAATTCTAGAATCAATAAAATTGTTACCAAAAAATTGTTTGTTGGATTCACTTCATTTGAAAGCGGAATTTGAAGTATTCTATGATCTATGCGAAGGCGTAGAAATTCTATCGGGTACAGCTAATGCTTCAGAATGCAATAAAAAATCTTTTCCTGTAGTTAACAAAATGTGGCATTTGCTGTGCACAGTGCCTGGAAATGAGAGAACGTTCAGCATATTAAAATTAGTTAAAAATTATTAAAGAACCACGCAAAGTGACTCACGTCTTAATGACTTATTAATACTTTCATCGAAAAAGGACATAGTTGATCTCATTGAATTAGATAATATTGGGAAGCTACCTTAAAAAAAAAGAAGAATTAATACAGGGTTGCCCATATTCGACGGACCCATGTTTTTTTTAAAAAAATCAAAGAAAAAAATAAAAATTTGGCGGTTGGCAATCTTAATCATTTAATTTGTTCCAAGTAGATTTGTTTACATCAATTTTTGAATATGATATCTCTCAAATGGCCGCCTCTGGCCTTGATGGCGTATTGTGCCCTTTTTGCAGCATTTTCCATCGTTTTCGCCAACATTTCGGCCGGAATAGCGGCTATTTCTTCACGAATGTTGTCCTTGAGCTCTTCTACGGTCCTTGGCTTGTTAACGTAAACCTTTGACTTCAAATATCCCCACAAGAAGAAGTCAGGCGGCGTCAAATCGGGCGAACGCGGTGGCCAGTCCAAATCACCACTTTTCGACATCAAACGGCCCGGAAACAAATTCTTCAGAAAATCGATTGTTATGCGACTTGTGTGCGGTGGAGCGCCGTCTTGTTGAAACCAGAACTGCCTCATACGCTTTCGACGAATAATTGGCATCACAAAATTGGTCATCATGTCGCGATAACGCTCCTGGTTGATGGTAACAGCATGGCCATTTTCATTTTGGAAGAAAAACGGCCCAATGACCGTTTTCGCACTAACGCCGCACCAAACTGTGACTTTTTTGTCATGAAGAGGCACTTCTTGAATCTCCTGAGGATTTTCAGTGGCGTAAATACGGCAATTTTGCTTATTTACGGTCCCATTCAATGTGAAATGGGCTTCATCGGACATGATAATTTTGTTCCAAAATTCCTCGTCATCTTCGGCCATTTCGAAGACTCTTTCAGAGCGCTAGCGTGGCGTGTATTGTTCCATGGTAAAAATCTGCTTGGACTGACGCTTCAAACGCGGTATGTCATTAAGCGATCTGACATCTCTGTCAAAAGTTATGGCGTTGCCAGATGGGTCCGTCGAATATGGGCAACCCTGTATTTAAATGTTATATTTAAAAATTAAGTTTGTATTTTTTATTTAAAAAATTATTTTTTTTAATTAATTTAAGAAATTAAGAGAAAAAATGTAAAAGAAATTGAAAGCCCTGTTTAATTTTAACACATATAAACTATGAATTTTTAAAATAAAAACGAAAATACATTTTTAAATGCTGATTCGATAATGTTGAAATACTTTTATATTATTTTCTTTGATTGAGGGAACGATATGAAAACTGCCTTTAAGGGATCTTCGTCACTTGAAAAAGATCGAAAGATTGAAAAATGTTACTATATGTGGGTTAAAAATTTCAGGATTTCTTAAAACGGTACTAAAGATTAACGAAAAAGGCCGTTTGAGCTGAAACTGTTTTGCATTATATTTATTATTGTAAAATCTCTAAGATTATTACCTACAATCATCTATTAAAATCTAAAACTCGAATTTTTAGAGCGTGAGACATGTAAAAAATTGGGTAATTTTTCAATTCTTGTTTTGAAAATGGCGCTAAACACAGTCATGAGGTTTAGTTGGCTGATTGTATAGTATAATAATTATAGTTTCAAGTATTATCGTTTAGATGAACTAAAAAAATTTTCATCTAAAATTGTTGTAAAAGCTGAGAAATCGTTGCCACCTTTTTGATGGCAAATGATATACAAAAAATTATGTCCAAATTGCGAAAAGCTTAAGAGAGCAGATAAAAGGCCAAACAAAAAAAAAAAGAAAAAATTCAAAACATGCTTAAATATATGTATTTTGATGTACACAAGTTTTTTTTTCATCATGAAAAAAGTTTTTAGTAAAAATAATTACAAAATGTTTTTCTTAGCTGTTCAAATGAAGAAGACCCCTTAAGATTTCTTTATATTGATCGAACGGATGAGTAACTTTATATAATTCAACTATGTTGTATTTAAAAAAATGTAGGGACTTAAGGGTATCCAGTCGGCCGAAATACATTGATACCCCCCAATCAAAATGGCCTTGGTACGCCCCTGGTTACAGGGAAATTTACAAAAATCGGCAAAAACGTCGAAAATAGACTAACTAAAATTCAAACTCAAACATTTCCTTACCGAATGCTAAGTTTGAACTACCTTTGGAAAGGTAATTTATTGGTCTTTAGTCCAAAAATAACTTTAAAAAATGTTGGTTGTTTGGGGTTCCATCTCTTGCGGTAAGGTAATTTTTAATTTGTAATTTTTAATTGTTTAAAATGTTATTGCCGATGCAGAGGTGCGAGGAATACCATGTAAAAAATTAATATACTGTTTTTCTTAAAGCGGGGAAATAACATTTTAAACAATATACAAATTAGGATGAAGACTCAATGGGTTAATGAGATATGGTCATTTTAACAAATGAACACAAATATTTTTATGATTAACAAACCATTTTTTTTAACCAAATTTTAAGTTTGAACTACCGTTGGAAAGGTATTTGAACGGACTTTAATCCAAAAATAGTTTTGGGAAGTTTTGGTGGTTTTTGTGCTTAGGGGTTGCATCCCTTGAGGTAAGGTAATTAATTTTGATGTAGGGCTGCAGGGAACACAATTTAAAAAATGTAAATAACTTTTTTCTTAACTCCACTTCAAAAACCATGCCAAACGTTTTCCTCCAAATAAATTTTTATATTTCCGTTAGTGCTGCTCCATGCAAAATTTCACCAAAATCGTAGATGGTCATTCCGTAAGCCCGATATGTTCAAAATGGAATTGCTGTATACCTTATGTTGGAACTGCAATAACTCAATATTTTGTATGAAGCCCTCTGCTTGTGAGGCGATCAATTATTCTGGTTCTGAAGCTTTCACTTAAGGCACGTACATAATCGTCGGTGATCGAGCTCCTGATCGGTTTAACTCTGAAAACTAATTGTTCTCTATTTTTTGGACCAACCTGTATGTGAATTGGCAACAAATATTTTATATATTTTGTGTATTTAATAAAAAGCATATTCAATATTATTTCTGTTTCGCTTCTAAGTTATGTTCTCTCAAAATGAAAGAGCTCCCTTGAGGAAAGTCAAAATATTTGATTAAAACTAATTCATCAGCATATCTATCATCCACAACGTGGTGATGAAGAAGTTTTGAAATCTTACATAATTAAGTTTTCATACCAAAAATTATTCTCAAGAGTGGCTGACAGACAAAGTGAAAAACCATTTTTTTGATGTGGGTTCATTGATTAAATAATTGTTTGACTAATTGAGATGTTTGTCGCTCGAATATTAAGTGAGGGGAGAGTGAGTGTGTGAGAATGTGCTTGACACATCGCAGTGACATCTGTCTAATTAGACGTTAATGGAGGCACACATATCGTATGTACTATATTGTGCACAACGCACTCAAAATGCACTCACAACATACGTATGTGAGAAGCTGTCACTTTGCTAACGTCAGAATTCACGATGATGGATGAATTGATTAGTCGTTGTCATAAATGAGCTAATCGACTAAAAGTGGCAGCAACGCCGGCAATGTCAATTTAGTGCGCTGAGCTACAACATTCCCAAGCACAATAAAGCAGCATTGCTCTTTCCTTGATTTATGATGCTGTCTGCTTCACATGCTTCTTCACAACTTCTGCCATAAATTGATGCAATTTTGACCAAAGCACTCTCAGATGCATGCATGCCCAATGCCTAACGCACGCTTAGAGACAATAGCTTGTTCGCTTCCGTTCAAACGTAGTATGTATGTCCGTCTCCACCAGTCCATTGCCAGACTTTGAAACAAAAGACGCATTTTTGCGATATTTTCTACCATTTAAGGATGTCATTGTTACATAAGCAGCGCTCGCAGTTAACGTAATTGTCTGCAAGTCGCCTTTGTCTGCCCTCTAGAAAGAAGGCATTAATCGAACAATGTACCAAAAAAGCCATGGACCATCATCATTGCACTATTGCTGCAGTTCGCATGTGTGCCAACATTGAAGTCAACTTTCTTCCGCTGGTTTTCATTGGGTGCTAGAAATTTCAATTTCTATGCAATCCGCCTTGATACTCAACTCAGTAACTCTATATTTCGGCTACCGTCAAGCATAGCACACAATGGATTAGCTTCCGGGCTACGTTGTTGTCATGAATTAAATTGTTCACTACTTCAGCAACAACAATAACAATAACTTTAGACTATAGAGTGCAGTTGCTTTAAGGAGAACAAAAAGGCAGCTTTGTGGCCAACTTCCTAGCTATTGTACGGTAGCACAAAAAAATGTTTCAATTTTCTACTTTAGGTGCCTTAACTGCCGACTCCCACATGGTTAATTCTGTTGTTTTTGTTTTTGTCATTGCATGTAAATCTACGCGGAATGCACTGGAGAAGGCCAGAGTCTCGGAGTAATAAATAGTAGGCGATATGTTATTCGCAACAATTTCTGGTATAATAAAAAGGCGTTTTAAAGCAATGACTGGGACTTCTTTGAGCATTTTTTAGAGATCATAAAAAATGTGTGATCTGTTGTCTTGTATGTGATGAAAATTATGTTGCTCACAAAAACTATTTTATTGGTGAAAATAGATAGTGCACACTGCGCTGTCAAGACACTATTTTTATTTGGCCTTCTTTCATCTATGATATTTGCCATATCTGTGCTTCAGGAATAAACTCTTCTTTGACCTCGTTTGAGATTTAATTTTTGGTGTGTCGTTACCGCAAACGCGGATTAACTCTGGGGTGATTGGGCGATCGGCCCAAAGCTTTTTTAAAATAACATCTTCCATTCTTATTTCAAATCATATTCGGAATAAAGCATTTGTACATGAGTACTTACCTAAGAGTAAGCAAACAATTTTGTCCCTGCAGAAAATTGGACCAACTTTTAAATAGTTCTGAACTAGTTCCAAAAAAGACCAGTACTATTCACTCTACAATGCCCTTTTACATTGATCGAACTGACACTTTTAACGTGTTGATGTCATATGAAAAGACAATTGTACCCAAAAACATTTCTTGTTCCCTATATTTGAACAAGTTCCATTATGAACATTGCCAAACTGGTACTTTTTGCTTGAGTCTTAAAAAAATATATCTAAAACTGGTTTAAAAGTATTCAAACGTTAGAGGCATTTATTTTTTATCTCTTGCATATATTACAAAAAGAATTGCATCACGTAAGATATGATGCATTTATTTTATTTTATATTGTTACTTTTTGTAAATATAAACCAAAAACTAACCTTTGTTGGATTCTTTAAATTTATTCCTCAAACCTGAAAATTAAAAAATTGGCACAACACGTGTTCAGATTTAATTTTTTTTTTTAGTAAAAATTTTGACAAGAAAACAAAATAAAATCAAAGTGAACTGTTCTCCGCTGAAAGTTCATGTACTTTTTCATAGCAGGTATTGTATTTGTAGGCGTGTGTATTTTCACATTCAATTATTCAATTATTATTTATTATTTTATTATTATTTATTTAGACAAATTGTTGACATTTAAGACTTAAATCTTTTACATGCCGCATATAAAAATTGATAACAACTAATTAAATAAATTATAATAAACTATTACTATAATTACTAAAGTAATTATAGAGATATTAATTAAAAAAAAAAAAAAAATTTCAGATTATTTTACTGAGTCATCATATAAAACGGAATACAATTCAATTATTCGAGGATAAAAATACAAAAGAAAACTGTTCCAAATATACATAAAAATTATTAAGATAATAATGCCAAAAAAATTATATTGAAAGGAAAAAATTTTAAGAAAGTAATTAAAAATTAATTTATGTTTTAGTAAAGGATAACAAGATCAGAAACAGGAGAGATAGAGTTAAGAGAAATAGGTGAAGATTAAATGCTTCAAGTGGTTAGGGTTGGAAATTGTTTTAATGTTTCTTGGAAGTAAATTCCATAGTCTTATGGCACTAACGAAAAACAATCGGCTAGAGTTTAGGTAGTTATGCCTCGGAATAACAAGGTTCATGCTTCTGTTTGACCTACAAAACGTTATCTTCTCAAATAGATATCTTGGACAACGAGAGTGGATGACCTTATGTAAGAAAATGCAATTTCTTGCTTCAAGATAGCTGAGCAAGTTACGGCCTAATAACTGTTTATTAAAGAGTGTTATATGCTCATACCTCCGAAGATCATAAACATAGCGTGTAGAGTTGTTAAATGCAACTTGAATTTTGTGCATAGATCTCAAGTCAAGTTTGCTATAAACGACTTCCGCATAAGAAAATATTGGCAATAACAGCTGTAAGACAAGCTTCTTTCTAGTTTCAACAGGTACGAACGCAGCAGTCATCCGAAGATTTCTGAGAACATAATAAATTTTACTAACGCAGGAGTTTACATGATCTTCACAAGACAACGACGAGTTTATTTGGTAGCCGAGAATAGAAGCCTTTCTTACAAATTTTAGCTCAACGCCATTTAGGAAAATAGGGGGAACATCGAGATTCATATAAGGTGTTTGTGAAATCGGTAACACATACGATTTAAGAGGATTCAATTCCAGCATATTAGCTTTGGCCCAATTTGCCACCAAATTTAAATCTTCGTTCACTCTTGCACATAAATCTTCAGAGATACAATTGGGTCTGGACATATACAACTGCAGGTCATCAGCATAAGCATGCATGGTTACATGATTGCATGTTCTAAAAATATCATTTATGAACATGGTAAACAGAATTGGGCCAAGAACTGAGCCTTGCGGAACTCCACTTCTGGTAGCTTTAAAAGACGAGAAATTGTTTTTTACCCTTACTCTTTGAGACCTGCCATTTAAATAGCTAAACATGAAACGAACAGACGTGTCAGAAAAACCAAAGTTATGCATGAGTTTTCTACACAGTAAAAAATGGTTCACGGTGTCAAATGCTTTAGAAAAGTCTAACAGGCAGAGTAAGCTCAAATGGGCCATATCATATGGCACTCTAATGTCATCCAAGATTTTTACCACAGCAGAGGAACAGCTATGTCCAGGTCGGAAGCCCGACTGCAAATTATGTATTAGGTCAAAAGTATTTATATGGTGGACAATTTGTTCAGCCATGAGGTGCTCGCATATTTTGGACAACGAAGACAATAAGCTTATTGGACGGAAATCGGATGGTCCGCAAGCATTGGTTTTTTTCGCGATGGGAATAACAGTTGCTACTTTCCACAGATTAGGATAACTGGAAGTGGTAAAACAGTGATTTATAATATGTGCAAGTGGACTCAGTACATAAGGTAAAATATATTTAATAAATTTAATGCTGATGCCATCAACACCAGTGGCGTTTGATTTAATTTTTTTAATACAACGTGCTATGTCCATTTCATTCACTGTGCTAAATTGAAACTCATAGGGACACTTACTGAAAGGTTCATCAACATATGCAGATATAAAGGAGGCCGTAGATGTAGAATTAGTAACGAAATAATCATTTAGCAAGTTTGGGTTAATATCACACGGTTCGGTTTCTTTATTATATACACCGAAGCTCTTCAGGTTTTTCCACAACTGTTTAGATGGTAAAATTGGATTTAATTTTGACATAAAGTACAACTTTTTGGAAACTCTTATAGAATTTGTAGCTTCATTCCTGGCTTTTTTATATTCCTCCCAGTTTAATAAATTGGTATGCCGCTTCCACTTGCTGTAAGCTCTGTTCCTTTTTTTAAGTGCTAATTTGACAGACTCAGTAAACCATGGGCAGTTTTTGTTGGTAATGTAACGTGTGCGCAAGGGAACATGCATATCAAACAAGTTATTTATGTTGTTTATGAAAAAATTTAGCTTTTCATCGACAGATTCAAAAAACCAACATTCTGACCAGTTTATTTGAGATAAACTATTAAACAATGATGAAAAATCAGTGGACCTATAGTCACGATAACGAAAGGAGGTCTCAGAAGCAGTCCTTGTAAAATCAATATTCAACGTGCAATTGACTCCAAAATAACTACTGGGATCTTTAAATTATACAGAATTAATATATTAGGGGTATATATTATGCCTTACAATGCCGTAAAAACAAAATACATGCAAAAAAATCCGAACAATATTTGCAATGTATGCTACAGTACATTGTAAAGTTTATAAAATGCAACTCTGTGTTTGTAATGAGAGAGCAGCCACACAAAAAGTGAAATCAGCGTGAAGAGCAGCATATTAAAGAGTTCTTTGAGCTGTTGATTTTACTATGCTATCCTTGTACAATAAGGCGCTCTCGATCTAGTGGATATATTATTATAGGATTGCTACAATCCGTGCTCTCAGGAAATTATGCTAGACATAAAGAATACTCCTTCGAGAAACCATGAGGGTCCCGGGGCATGAATTTTTTGGGGCCCCCAACCTCTACAAAAAAATGATTAAATGTATACTCGACATGTGTATTTAAAAAAATAGTTCAATATTAGATAAAACATTATTTGAGAACTGTCCTTTTAGCTTTTTGTTGTGAAAACGAATCTTTTATAACAGAAAAAATTAATTTTCTTGCTATATCCGGACTTATGTTCAGCATGGAAAGGACATTTAAACGATTTTGTCAAATGGTCGGCGCAGAGGTGGATTTACCACAGTCGGCGCTGTACGTTTGAAAAAATATGCCAACCTTACCGTGTTACCATACATGTAAAATGTGTCGTGGCCATGAATTAATTTTAATATCAATATATTATTTTTAGTAGCAAAATATTTTGAAAAAAGGTATTTTAGGCGTCAAAGTAGGGTAAGTAGTAAGTTGTTGAAAGTGGTAGTAAGTAGCGCTTAAGAAACATTTCTTAGAAGAGACCTTTTTGCCGTCGCAAGGACGTTTAAAAATTCGCTAAGCACAAGAAAAATCATACACAATCAAAAAACATACAGTTCTCATTTAAAATTACTTTAATAAATCTCAAAAAAATATTTTTAGTTTTCCTCCGGTTAATTTATCAGTTAGTAGTTAATAGTTAGTAGTTAAGAGACCACTTTAAGGATTTTCGAAAGAAGTCAAGTTCCTAGGATTTGTCAATGCCACTTTAAGGATTTTTTAAAAAAATCAAGCTAAAAATAATACCACTGCATTTTATTGAAACATCGTCTAATTTGGATTTTCGCGTCTTTTTTTCGAAGATTAATATATTACAAGTCTTTTAGTTTTTGTTTAATAAATCATTTTTAAGAACAAATAATTGCAGAACGTGACGCGTACCAATCTTTTTAAAATTTTTTTATAGAAGACCACTTGTGCCCATCTAAATCAGATTTTCAACTTTAAAATCACTTGTGGCACGTTTTAATATCAATATCAATATAAAACTCCGTTCAG
Organism: Dichetophora obliterata; assembly: GCA_963920525.1. Lineage (NCBI taxonomy): Eukaryota > Metazoa > Arthropoda > Insecta > Diptera > Sciomyzidae > Dichetophora > Dichetophora obliterata. Next base: position 42,574,694 of record OY986438.1, on the reverse strand, counting down.
TTTTTCATAACTTCTGAAAACAAATAGGGATTACTCTAGCATAAGTAGCAAAATATGATATATTTCCGGAAATAGATTCTTTCACTTGCACTTCTTCTCAATGTTGACTGAGTGTATTCTTTTAAGAAATATAATTTTCTCTCGCATATTTCTTTCGAGAACATTTTTTGAAATGTTTCTGCTGCTAACTGCAGGTCTTTGCAGCTCAGTTTATTACATTACAAAGGAATGAAAACGAATTTCAAGTGTTTCAAATCGTTTTCTTAAAACATATAAAATGGAGTCAATAATTGCTAAAAACACTTTGACTTCATAATATTTTTTTATGTCGAACTCAATTTTCATCGATCAGTTACAAGTAAATTGGAATAGAATGCCTATTCTACATTTAAAAATCCAGTAGGAATTTTTTTCATCTGAACATTTTTGTTTAATTTTTTTTTATATGATATTCCTAATTTGGGGGCCCCCTCGGATGCGGGGCCGGGGCTCGAGCCCTTCTGCCCCCCTCTGATAAGGACTGATTATAATATAATAACGGTTCTCATCTAAGTATGTAACTGTCCCGTAAAAATTGTGAACTTATATGCGTGTAAGCTATCTGTCAAAATTTGTATGGGCGTGAGTTTACATCATTTCCGAGCCTTTCTTGGAATGTAAACTAGCATGTAAATCTACGTGTGTGAATGAGGGGTACCTTTGGCGCTAATCAAATTTATTTATTTTTTTTTTTTTTTTTTAGAAGATCAAAGAAACAAGGCATAAAAAAAATTATTAAACTGGCCATTTCAGCCCTTGGAAGGACTTTGACCTAGCATCTATTGATCAATTGTGTTGTGCGTGTTATTAAATGTTTGATCACAAATGACCGAGAATTGGACCTACGTGTTTTATGCCGACTCCGAACGGCTTATGTTCTCAAGAAGCTTTACATGGCAATTTTTACTCTCTGAGGTTTGCCATTGTCTGCAGAGAGGTGACGACCGAACAGAAAAATTAATTCAATTGAAAAAACTTTCTGTCTGAGCTGGAATCGAACCCGGGCTACCGCGGTTCTTTAGCTTAGGGGCCACGCACTCTACCCACTAGGCTACGGTCGCCAGAAAAAAGGCATGCGCCTTATGAAAACAAAGTTTGGTCTTTGACCTGAAAGAAAAGTGATAGATTATTTAGAGGAATTAATTGGGACCATACGTGAATTATTAATTAGGCGAAACAACCGTGAAAGACAATTTGAAATGCTTTTAACAGAGGCTAGTGTTATGCCTTCGGCAAGCATTTCCAGCCCTTAGTTGTGCTCCTGTTCTTTAATTTTACATTTTCCACAATTTAGTTGTGGATTTTTAGTTTTCCATTATTCTTAAATGTAGGAAAGATCAAAAAAGTGAAAAGGACCGTGCCCGAACCCGGATTTGAACCAGGGACCTCTGGGTTGATAGTCTAGCTCACTCTCCACTAGACTACAAAGGCCGACAGTTATATGAGGGAGTAGGTGTATTAATCGGCCGATTTGGTTAGTTTTCACACAAACTATTTGTTGCTATGAAAGAACTACGTGCACAAAATGTTATTGCTCTGGGATACTTTATTGGGGAAATATACCACCTTACGGATGTCGGTTATATGTGGGATGGGTTTATTGGCCAGCCAATTTGATTCGATTTCACACAAAGTTGTGGTTGCTCATGAATAACTAAGTGCACAAAATTGTATTGCTCTGGGATACTTTTTTGGGGAAATATGCCACCTTACCGATTTAGGTTATATAAAAGGTCGTATTAGTTGGCTGATTCGGTTAATTTTCGCACCATCTAGTTGTTGTTAGTAAAAAACAAGGGCACAAAATTTTATTTCTCTGGGATACTTTTTGCGATAATATACCACCTTACCGATTTCGGTTACATGGGAGGTAGGCGTGCCATTCATCCGGTGCTCTGGGATACTTTTTTGGGGAAATATACCACCTTACAGATGAAGGTTATATAAAAGGTCGTATTAGTTAGCTGATTCCGTTTATTTTCGCACCAACTACTTGTTGTTAATTAAGAACAAGGTACACAAAATTTTATTACACTGGGATACTTTTTTGCAGAAATATACCACCTTGTCAATTTCGGTTGTATGGGAGGTAGGCGTGCCATTCATCCGGTTTGATCGCACTTTTGTGAGAATAATTCTCTTATCAAAAAACATATATCCAGAAAATTTTTTGATTCTACGGTAACTCCATATATTTATGACCGCTCGCTATATGGGATCGTAACATTATGCACCGTTGCAAAGATTGTCATCAAGCAGATAGACCTGCCTTAGGCTGATAAAATGTCCATATCTAATGAACCCGTTGAGTCCCCAACAGAGATCTGCAACGAATACTTAAAAATAAGTAGTACTCGAGTACTATTCGTTCACAACTCAGTGACTCAAATCAGAGATTAGCAAAGAATCACATTTTTGAATCATGTGCCACTTACTCAAAAATGAGTATGAATAAGTATAAGTAGTTTACAAAGTTGTACTCATATGTGATTGATTCGAAAAAAAGTGAATCACATTTCTTAATCATGAGCATCTTAAAAAAAATAAGTATGATTGAGTATAAGTAGTTTCGAAAGTGTTACTCATATTTTACTCATTGTTTAAAAAAAAGTGAATGAAATTAATTAAATATTAAAGGTTGCCACCTAATAATATGTTGTTATAAGAATTTTAAACATAGTTTAACAGTGTTAGGGGTAGCTGATTTTGAATCTGAAGTCAGAATTTTAAAATTCAATATAGTTAATAGAGTTGCCACCTTTTTTTATTTTTACGAATTCGGTGCTTTCGCGAATACTAAGTAAAAATGGGACACTGAATCCGAATCCGTTGTCAGAATTTAAAAATTATGAATTTTTGATATAATAGGGTGGCCACCTAATAATATGTACCTACTTTTAAAAGTTTTAAACATAATTTAATAGTGTTAGGGAGCTGCTGATTTCGAATCTAAAGCCATAATTTTAAAATTCCATATGGTTTATAGGGTTGCCACCTAATGTTTTTTTATTTTTACAAATTTATTTCTGGTGCGAAAACTAGGAAACAATAGGTCGCTGAATCCGAACCCGTTGTCAGAATTTAAAAATGTGATTCAATTTTTTTCGAATCAATCACATATGAGTACTACTTTGAATACTACTTATACTTATTCATACCCATTTTTGATTAATTGGCTCATAGATTCAAAAATGTGATTGACCTGTTGGAAAGGTAATTTTGCCAGCTTTACCTTTTTCCTTTCATTCATGCCATTTTGCATTTTTTAGTGATGTTCTTCGAACCCCTACTTTAAAATTAGTAACTTTACAACAAGGGATAAAACCCCCAAAATTTTCAAAAATTATTTTTAGATTAATGGTCAATTCGGTTAACAAACTTGTCCTATCATAACTTCTATATACATAGTTGACAAAAGTAATTTTACCAAATTAATTAAAATAAAAAATAATTATCAAAAGGTTTAAACCACCAAAATTTCTCATAATTTTTTTAAAGTATGTTTAATTACCCTTTCCAAGCCTTACTCAAACTTAACATTCGGTTTAGAAATGTTTGCGATATGTATTTCGTTTAAATCGGTGTTCGACGTTTTTGCCGATTTTTGTTAATTTTGTGTACCCCTGTAACTTCCCCAAAAATTTTTCGGAATAATCATTCGTTTTGAAATCGTAATATTTTTCTCCAATTTATTTTTTTATTTCCGTCAATGATGCTCCATGCAAAATTTGATCCAAAACGGATGTGGTCATTCCTTAATTTTTATTTTTCCGGTAAGTTTAAAATGGAATTGCTGAATACAAGAAAAATTATTCTACTTGAATGTCTTCGCTTCATTTTTATACTATCAATTGATGGCCTCAAATGACAGTTCGGTTACGTGAACACAACCCAGAAAATCTAATAAGGCATTAGGTCTGTTTCCGTACTCTATTCAAGTAACTTGAAGTTGCTTGAAAGCGTTATTTTAGACATTTTTAAGCTCGAGAGAGAAGAAAAACATGCAAAATGACACTCTCTATTCTATTGCAATTACTTTTTAGCTAGTATGGAAATAGACCTATAAATCGATCCTTTTTTAAAAGTCACTTTCTGGTTGCTATGAAACTTTCTTACGTGAGTCTGTTTCTGTACTCGATTTAAGTAACTTAAAATTGCTTGAAAGCGTTGTTTTACAAATTTTTAAGCTCGAGAGAGAAGATAAACATGAAAAATGACACTCTCTATTCTATTACAATTATTTGAAGTTAGTACGGAAACAGATCTTGTATTGCTTTTTATGGCTATCAAGTTTTTAGTTGTCATCTATTTTTAGATTTTATAGATACTACGTTAATTGAAACAACGGCTTGGGCGTGATAAAAAGATAGAAAACAAACAAACATCCAAACATGTATTCATCATTTTGAAAACGAATTTTATGAACACAGATTATTTATTACCTATCCTTCAACGAATGCTAGAACCTTTTTGATCATTAAATCCTTACAATAATTTTTAAGACACAATTTACCATTATAAATATTAACGATCGTTAGTAAGTCGTATTTCCCCACTGTGCAATTATTTTGCTTAAACCGTGGCATACAAAAACTTCTTGAGATAGATAAAAAAAAAATGCATCATTGTTCGGAAGCCGCAAATAACAGCAAGCTTTGGCAGTATTAAGCTAGACGTGTAAAGATTGCCAACCTTCACTAACAACAAGACAAGTGAAAAACTTAATATAACCAACATAAAAACATGTTGCAGCATGTTGTTGCAAGCAGCATTTTCGTTTTATTTTATATATAAAATTTCATTTTATATTTTTTTTTCTTTGCTGTTAACAACAAAATCGCGTACGTGGCAGAAACTTTGAAGTGGCAATATAACGAGATGAGAGGAGGCAGCCATGAAAAAGCCCAACTTTTCTTTTCATTAAAAAGTTGTAAACAAACGCTATAGTGCTGCCAGAGTTTCATAATGTACAACAGAAAGACAGACAGACAGAAAGACAGACAGACAGACTCACACACTCCCACATGATATATTAATGTAAAGCTATGCAACGTTGTCCCTGCTCGAGTCATGAGCTAGGTAAGGCATAAATGTTGTGGCTGGGTTGCCGTCATGTGCGGATTTTTTTCTATAAGCAGTTAGTTGGCAAAAACACTAAACTATGCTTTGCGCGAGACGTAACGCTCGTTAATGGCTGCGCTAAGAGGCCCGCACAGGATCGCCAGCATGCGATGCGATGTGGCTTGCAACAAAATTACGTGCAAAGCTCATTAGAAGCTGCGCTTTAATGTTGTTGTACAGCGCCCTTGCACCACATGTGTTAGATGGGTGGGTAAGAGAAGGTAGAAGGGACTCAACGTAGTCAGACAGAGTAAAATCTATGGGAGCGCAAATTTTATCATCCTTCCTGTTGTATTGTTGAAACTGTTCGCCAGGATATGCAAACATATCTTTTCAACTCAAATACTATCTGGGCCATGGTCAGTGTAGCTTTGGCGTGGATCAAGTTTGTTCCGTCGACGCATAATTATGGTTTATTAAATATGGCGGACACGTTGTTGCTGCTCTACTGCGGACAAGAATATAATTTTTTCACTCTCGTACATTCAATGCGAATCATCCTTGGTCAGTCGTGTCCGCTCATAATCGCTACAATGTAAATGTGTGAAAACACACACGTGCGCATTCAGCAATCGTTACAGCAATCGCTGAAATGCAGTGTTAGTTGCTGCTAAAAGGATTGTGGCCGAAATTAACATGATATTAAAAATTTTTATTTTCAGGCCAAACGTTTTTACAACAGCTGCTCTAGAATTTTAAATATGTGCTGGTATGCTTAACATTTGCAATTGCAAAGTGTGTGTAGAATTTGTGGGCAAGTTTGAGAAATATACAGCTTCAAGGACAGAGAGAAAGTTTTCTGATAAAAATGTAATAAAACTGTAATTCTTATTTTTATGAGATTTTGCAAACAATTCTTACTAGCATTCATAAATTGCAGTGGAAAAGATATATCAATTTTTTGCATTACATTAGGATATACATACATTTCTAACATTTGGGTAAAAGAAAATGTATTCAAAATTTAAGAAACTTTACCCTCTTTAAAACTTTAATTCATATTTTTTTCGAGTCGATATAAGATTTTAAAAAGATAGGTACATTTGTTCTGGGGTATTGGAATTTTTTTATTATTTTTTAAATAACAAATTATGATGTCAAATACTATGGCAGGGCCACCAAAAAATCAGGTAAATGTAAACATTTATCAAAAATAACGATCCATTAAAAAGTTGAAACACTTGCTTATCCCTCAATTTTTGCAAGAAAAACGCACAAAATATATACAAAACTAAATTTGTTTACTTTAACAGCACAGCAACTGAAAATACCGACAGTAGAAATTTCAACTTCAATTTGGGATAAAAAGCGTCAACTGATAATATTGTTTAGTACAAATTTAAGGCTTAAGAGTAGGAAATGCGCCAAAAAATGCATGGAAATATTATAAACAAATTTATGAATTTTGCCAGAGAGCCAAATGGAATGTTAACCCTCTACTGCACGCATTATGATCCAGCTAGAAAAAAACAATTTTTTTTGTTGGATTTATTTTTACAAAAATTTTTCCAAAAATTAGTTCCGTTTCCTTTAGAAGTCATATATGGCTGTTCGAAGGAATGAGTGATTTCATGAGTTTAACATGTACAATTAAATAATCACATCAACATACAATCACATAAACATTAATCAGTAGGCTATAAATTCTATAAAAAAAAAAATTATTAAAGTAAACTTACGTACACGTAACATAGAAAAATCACGCACTGATAAACTAAACTGAGATTTTCTTAAAAGCTGTGTAAAAAAAGAGACAACAACATTCACCACCCATTTACAAGCATCTACTAATGCATTTTAATAACTGTAACTTCAAATATCCGTTGGAAATTCCAATTTAAAAATTAAAAGCCATATATGGCTTCGTGTGCAGTAGAGGGTTAACTACACTCAAAGCCACAAATATTTGTTCATATTGACTAATTCCTAGGTTTAGTTGTTACATTTTTTGTCAATATACACTCAACAAACGCTTTTGTCAATTAGATTTAAGGTAATAAGCTTAAATCATATTGACAAAATTTTATTTTGTTTATTTTTGATAAATAGATGTTTCAATTCGATATAAGCCTTTATCAAAAAAATCGCATTTTTATTGTTAATTTGATACAACATTTGTCAATATGAATATAGTATATTTCAATATGAAAGAATGGTTTGTTGAATAGAAAAATGCTTTTTTGTTGAAAACCTATTTTTTGTAATTAATACTAAAATTTTTTGTCGTTCTGATAAATACATTTTATTTCATTTTATATATAATAAATATATTATCTTTTTAAAAATATAATTATGAAATTCACAAACATTGATATTGCTCATGAAATTCGTTATTAGCGCTGTTCACATTATTATAAATCACAGTTCGTAAATCAATTGGTCACATTGCTGTTGACATTGTGAATTGTTATAGTGTGAACAGCACTTATAACGAATAGCACGGATAATATCAACAAATAATGTCGAAGTTGCAGCATGGCAAAATTGGTGCACAATATCACATTTACGATTGGTATAATAATGTTAAAGGGGTATTAGCTTTCACACACATAAAAAAGTGCACTGGACTTTTAAGCTTCGATTTAAAAAGGCAATTGACGCCACCGAAATACCAAGCATTTCTTTCTGTTGTCATGATTAAAGGTTTTTGAAATTGATAATCCATTTTATCATTATGAAATGGAAATTTTGTCCACTTGACTCAATCGATTATCAATAACATTATTTGTTTCTATAGTATAAGAAATCTATTTATCAATCCAACAAAGTAGTTTGTTAATATCATTTATTAAAATTATGAAATTTAATTCCGATTGATTGACGAGTTTGTCAGCGTGAATAAGTTTATATCAAGTTAACAAATATCTTTAGACAAGGCCAGCCATGGTATTCCTCTCACCCCATGTAAACTCCTTACACATGAGTTATCCTTCATCAAAACCGACAACAGATGGTCAGTACGAAACACGTGTAATATAACACTGCAAATCTGGCCTAAACTCAATCTTAAGCGTTCAAAAGAACTCACTTCTTTCAGTAGAGACCACATTAGCACCATGATAGGTATCCTTACAGGGCACTGCCATATTGGCAGACACGCTCAAAGATTAAACATACCCCACAACGACTTTTGCAGAAGCTGCAGAGATGAGGAGGAGAAAGGATCTACAGTACATTTCCTTTGCACTTGCCCAGCGCTGGCTCAGAAACGCTTCCTCCACTTAGGCAACTGGTTCTTCAATAACCTCGACGAACTCTCGGAATCTTCGATTTACCGAATCCTAGGCCTAGTAAACAGCTCAAACTGGTTTAAATAGAGATAAGAAGAATTAACCCTTGGTATCACAATGAGCCTCATTGGCCTAAGTGTGTCTCGTTAAAGACAGCCACACTAACCTAATCTAACCTAAGTTAATAAATGTATATTTTTCAACCTAATAAAACAATTTTTTCAAAACAACGCATTTAATTTGTTGCTGTTTTTAATCAAATGTATAAAGTTTCTTTTGAATTAAAGAACAAATAAAGCATTTTTGATAAAATTGAATTGATCTGACAATTTGGTTTAGTGAGAGATTAACAAAAGTAATGTCAATTTCACCAAGAATATTTCTTTGAGTGTGTTATCTACGCTATGATACAGAGGGCTTAGTGCAAGAATATTATTGAATTTAATCATGAGCGCCTTATAAGAAATCATTTCGTATTTTTCCAGGCTTCTCTCTGAGAACTTATTTGTCTAGCAATAATAAAAAAGGCCAAGGAAGGAGGAAAATTATAGCCGGCGTTTAACGATAAAGTGCTTATTGAAATAGTTATTTAACGCTTCAGTTAAGAAAAAATAATAAGTTAAGAAAGAGTTTTATTTTTGTTGGATATTTTGGGCAAAAAATGGTTTTGAGTTGAACAAACACTTAAAAATTTGTAATGTTTTAAACTTCTTTGCAATATATTTTAATCTAAAACAGTTTTATAAAAACCAAAATGTCTAATATATGTCCATGTTGTAACATCGATAATATTTATTTTAAATTTTGATCGATCAGAGTCTTAAAAAAGCATTAAAAAAATCATTTAAAAAATGAAGTTTTTAGCTACCTAGCGTCATATTTCTATATTTAAAACTAAATTACAACTTTTAATGCATGATATCTTTAACTGAAAATTCAAATAAAAATAATTATTTTTGGTCCCTGTTCATAATTTTTGACACAAAATTGTATGCTATTTCTATATATCTTAGTAATTTTTTTTTTTACATTTCGAAATAAAATAGTAGCTACACAACTTTCGTTAAAAAAGCCTTTGAATATTTCGATAAATGTAATAAGAAATATTTCTTAAAAAAGGCGAATAATTTCTATGGAAGCTTGTAGGAATAATCTAACAATTGATCGATTTTGGTCAAAATCATGTGTAGTCACCTTTCAGTTAGAAATAAGGTGACTAGCATCTAGCGAAGCAAAAACACTCGTTTCATTTCTATGGTGCATTTCGACAAACTGTCGAACACCAATGAACATTGAAATAAATGAAGAAGCAACTAGAACAGATGGCAACCTTGGTAGAGTTGATGGCGGTGATCTAGAAATAGGCTACTGCTTTAAAATGTCATATGATTGAGTAGCCAATTTGAGCATTTAATTTGTTCTATTTAATTCAAATGAACGAATTACAAGTGTGTGAAATCATATACGACTTTAAACAGTGAGTTGATCACAGCTTAATGACTCAAAAACTACTCAAGAGGAAATGTAGCGATTTCCGAAACAGACTATCTAGTCAGCTAAGTAATTGACTCTATACAGAGTTGTTGCTGTTGTTGCCTTCTTAAAAAACTTACTTGATCTAAAGCTCGCAATTAAATTCATGTTACAAAATGTATATAAAATTTGAGTTCGAAATAGGGAAAGATTTTTGGTAACTATCAGCAGAGAAAACAACTCCATAGAGATTACACTTTAAAAACCTGGAATAAGATCTTATGTTTTCGAGTAGACTGCATGGTTATTTAGATTCAGCTTTTTTTCAAATTAAAGTTTAAAATATTTTACCAAAAGTTAACTTCAGTTAAATAATAAAAAGTTTCAAGTTAAGAAACTATTCATTTTGTAGCCACAAACTAGCTCCAACAAATTCACTTTAGCTACCTGAGAGTCAATTAACTTTAAGAATAAAATTAGAAAATAATCAGGAAGTCCTTATTAAAACCTTAAATGATTTCAGACGTGATTTATTTTTATTATTTTTTTCTAATGACCAGGTCATTTGATCCTGGTAATAACCAAAGCAGATTTTAATAAGGACTACTCAAGTAAGCATAGCTTCAGTAAACCTGATATTCGGTTGTTTAGAAATTAATATGAGTCCTCAAGAGAGCTGTCCATATTATAATCGGATTTAATCTGGATTAAAATAAAGATTTTCACTGGGATATTTTATTTTTTTCTTCATACATTTCGATCCGGCTTATTATAGAAAAATATTTTGTGGAAAAACATATTTTTATCATATCATATAAAATTATGTCTTGTCGTATCATTCTGAATAGACAGAATATTATAAAACTAAAATAAATAATTTTGTCAAGGTCAATATCCTTTATTTCTGTAACAAAGAATAAAAGGCTATAAAAATGGTAACATTCTTAAACCAACATGTTTTAACACTTATAATTAATGAAGGGTCGTATGAGTTAAAAATAATTATGAAGAATAAAAAAAAATACTAATAATAAGAACTTTATGCGAACATGTTAAAATGTGTTGTTCTCGTTCTACTTCGCGCCAATCTTGTTAAATGAAATTCGCAAGCAATAATTCAATTTAAAAGGATCTTGATGCTGCGCCAAGAACAACTGACACCAGCAACAACAACAACAACAACAACAACACCAACAGCAAATGCAAATAAACTAAGCACTGTTGAGTTAGGGCCAAGCAACAAAAACCAAAAATAAAAATTAAAAACTAAGGAATTAACTTGTTACATTAACTGGAGCAAGCAGCCGCAGGCAACAGCTCCTAAAGCAACAACTACAGCAACATCAACAACTACAGGAACAGCAACAAAAGTCCAGAAAAATTCTAAATACTGAACAGGCTGCAGCAGCAACACTTCGGCAAATATCCTCAAGGCTTTTTTTTTTAAAAAAATTGCTGCTTACGTTGCTGCAGCAGTTTACAGCTTGCAGTGCCTGTTGTTGTTGTTGTTGCTTTGTATTTGTATTCGGTATTACTCTAAACTAGCCAGGCAGCCAGCAAGCCAGTTCATCAATTTTTATGAAAAACATATTTTAAGCAAACAACGTGGTCAAGTGCATTGGGAGTGGTTAGGACAGGCTTTAATAACAGCTGAACGGACAAACTAACCAACAGACAGACAGATAGATATGGTCATGCATATGGACAGCATTCGATAGACAACTATTTGGCACAAGCAGTAGCTATGCTCTGGCAAGTCGGTACATTGCGAAAACATGTCAATTGCAGCTAGTGGTCGTGCCATGATGAAGTAGCTGTGGACAAATAAGTGTGTGGCGCCCACAGTGTTGGAATTTGTAACGAACATGTTTGAATTTTAATTGCTACAAAGACCTCCTCCGAATCTACTGATCGAATGATCGGAATTATATAGAACGATACCTCTTGAATGGTGGCTGCTGCAATGCTGGCATTTGTCGACGGTTACTGAGTAGCAGAGTAGCGCAATAAAAATGTTTATTTAAATTACCTCGATGATCGTTGATGCGGCTGAAGGAATTTATTTTATTATTTATTTGATTTAGTTCAAGCAAAATGTTCCAAAAGTTTTTTAAAAGGCATAAAACTCTACTTAAGTAAAGCTTGAAAAAAATACTCTTTTCAAATTTTAGAAGGTAATAAGGACACTATGAGTTAATTTTCTCACGTGTAGGTAGTTCTGCAACACAATTAAAATTTAGGCTTTAGGAAATTTTTGGGAAATATTTTGCAAATTTTCTTTTAAACAAAAACATTTTTTTAGATTTATATAATAAATTGTGACCTCTGATGATTTTACAAGGTTATAATCTTGAGCTTTAGGTCAAGTAGTTTATGAAAGAAGGCAACAACATGAAATGCCACATTAATTGGAAATTTAATTTTAATTATTGAAAACATTTTATAACATTTGGTGTAAAGTTTGTGGGAAATTTCTTAGGAAATTGAATGTTAAAAATCGTTGTACAAAAATTTACCGTCTAGATTTAGGTCATGTTGGAATAGCATTTCTTGATTTTGCTTGTAGTAAATTATATAGAAATTTTCTAGCAAGCGCTTTATTCACAGCACATCAGCTAATAATTTAAATAAATTTCCATGTTCTGTATTCGCCCATTGAAATTAATAGCAAACAACAAAAACAAAAAACTAAAACAACTAACAATTTTACGCTAGCGATCATCAAAGTTGTCAACTTAAATTTAATGGCAAATCTCCGGCAACTCTCTGCTACAGCTAATTGTACGCAGAACAGACAGCAAAGCTAATCGCTGTACTCACAACAGCAACAATACACAGGATCGTTGTTGGCGATCAAATTGAAAGTTGGCACGATCACTGCCAAAAGCAACGCATGATAGCAATGCGCAAAGATCCTTAGCTACTGATCGTTGCATTGATATTGGTCATATTGACCAATACCAACCATTCAACACAAACAAGTCGGGTGAGTATCAGTTAGCAGTGATCTTGTCCAGATTGATCGCTGATGTCTATCTGTGATTTATTTAAATTGATTGCCAGGCTGGGTAAATATTATGTGCGCAAATAAAGCAGAAGAAATGTGCTGCACATTTTGACTGGATCTTTTTAGCTTCATGCTCAGCAAGGTTGGGTAATTAATTGCTTAGGTTATTTATACTAAAAATTGACAGCAAATGTAAAGGCTTCAAACATTTTTTCTTTGTAGCATGTGCTTTGCTCTTTATGATTTTTGCTATCAATAATCCCTCTGCTTTATAAAAGTTCAAAAAGAATATAAGTACAATTCATAGTTTTTCACAAACTTTGCAGAATTGATCGCAAGGTATCACTATAATTTGAACAAGATTTGCAACGAGTTGGCCTCAATTTTTTTGAAAAAATGTTCTTTTAAATGTGTAAGTAGATATTGAGAGGAGTTGTAAAAATCGTGGGCATTGCTGAATAAAACGGTTTAAATATTTCTACAATGTATATTAAGAAATTACATTCTGTATTGGTTTATTTCAAATTATCATATTCACTGCGCATAGATCAAACTTCATGTCATTAGAAAAATGGTAAATTTCATTGATTTTCCTTTTAAATTTGTTCTTTAAAATTTTATTTAAATTAGGGGTGGATGCAGGAAAATATTTGAAGAGAGGGGGTTGTTTAAAAATATTTATGTACGTTATTTATCAAGGGTGATCTCACAAGAGCTTCCTACATTGTTTTCTAAATAATACACATAAAAATCAATGTATTGATGCAAATTTTTATTTGGAATGATAGTTCGGTTCCTACAACTCAATGTTTGAAAATTATTTCGTTCAAATGTTGCCCGCGACTAGCCTTTAAATGGTTCATTCTGTGGGTCCAATTTTCAAATTTCGACAAAATTCGAGATCGGCGACAAATCGATTGTTCACGACTTTCACGAACACTTTCTGCTAATGCAGCAATATTCTCAAAATTACGGGCTCTATGTGTATGTCTATGTCTATGTCCAATAGTGCAAAATTGGTTCGAAGTTTGGTGATGGTTTGATGGTTTGGACGCTCATAACGACCAAAATGATGTTGAAGAATTCTGTAACATTCTCTAACTGATGGCTGATTTTGGTAGTAAGTTACCACATTTAATAAACGTTGTTCAGGAGTAAATCAATTCATGATTGAGTCGTATTGAATACTGAATACAAACGTCATATGGCCAAGCCATTTGACACATAACAGCTGTCAAAATAACCCAGTTGATAAAGGTACTTCGTATTGAATCACTCGTTATATGCATGGAAGATAGGGAAATAAGGAATTTTTAGAAGATCCGCTTTTTTTTCTAGAAGATCGGAAAATCAATTGTTCAAAAATTTTTAAAAGAAAGTGAAATCGATAACGTATACTATGGGCAAAAAATATCGGGAATTTGTTTATATATAAAAAAACACTTTATTTATTCTTCTTTATTCGTTTCACACCCCTCAAAGAAGTCCCCTTCGGATGCAATACACTTGTGCCAACGTTTTTTCCAAATTTCAAAATATACTACAAAGTCCGCTTCCGGTATTGCCTTCAACTCCTTCTTCGTTTCGGTTTCTATCTATTCAAAACGGTGTCCACGGAGCGGTCTCTAGAGTTTAGCGAATAGCCATAAGTCACATGGTGCTTAGTCAGGCGAACACGGTGGTTGCGGAACGATATGAGTCGAGTTTTTGGCGAAATGATCACGAATTACGAGTGCGTTTTTGGAACCAATCTAGAATTCACTTTTCTGAGGCCCAAATGGTCACTCAAAATGGTTTTCACTGATTCTTTCAATATTCCAACAAGGCCAATAAGGTCTTGGACTGTCAATCGATGATTTTGGGGCACCAATTCTTTGATTTTGTTGACGTGTAGCTCATCAGTTGATGTTGATGGTCATCCTGGCCGTGCCTCGTCTTCAACGCTTTCTCGACCATTTTTGAACATTTTGTATCACTCAAAAACTCTTGTTTTCGATAAAGCTTGCTAAAAATTTCATTCCGCACACAAAATTTAATGGAACTGTGTTGTTGAATAGTTTCAGGCATTATAAAAAAAACTAATAAACCCGTGTGACGTTAAAACGCCTAAATCAAACATACCTTGATTTTATTTAAAGCTATTGAATAGATTTTCAACTGATAAAAATTGAAATTAAATTAATTTTAGCCTTTTTGTAATATACGCGGTATTTCTTATTTAATTTTTGTGTGAATTTTTAGATTAAAAAATTTTCCGATCAACAGTTTAGAATTTTTTTTTTTTTAACTGTAAGAAATCATTAAAGTATCACTTTAATATTGAATATATCAATTCTTAGTTTTAGCCAGTGGTGCCAACTACTCGGAAATTACGGATTTCTATGGATATTTGAGCCCTCACAGATAAACGGACAAAAGTGGCAAAATAAGATAAATCTACGGATTTTTAAGAATTTCACACAGAATTTTCGTAGATTTCGATTTTTTTTACCAAATTTTATGTCAAAAATTTTGGAATGGTAAAAAAAATGTACTTATCACTAAAAAATGTATTAACATAATTTGTTAAAACTTTCTGCTTATCAACACTTGCAAATAAAAAACTGTTTTTACAGCTTAACCCATTAACCAGCATACCACCAGAACTCGTTGAGTTTATTTTTAGAAATTTTCGGCATTTATTTGTATTAAAGTTAAACGGAAAACTCTGAAGTTTAAGAAAAAAAATTCAAAGGATTTGGGCGTGGTAAAGTGCGTAAACGTGTAAGATCATAAAAGTATAAGGGGTCTGTAAGTAAAGAAATAAAAATAAAATCTAAGAAAAATTAGAAAAAAATGATAAATTGGAAAATTTTCATTTCGTAGCGTAGGCGTTCCACTTAACCCTAATGCACTTTTTTAATTATATTTTCTTTTTTCTTGAGGTTTATAAAACAATATTACTCACTTGAGTGGCATTGTTCACTTTTTTTTTAAATACTGCACGAATTGGCGCGAAAAAGTACACAAAAAGGCTTTTAATGTCAATTTTATAAATTTTGTTTGGAAAAAGCATACTTTTGGCCTTCTCTTACTGTCGGAAGCCAAAGCTTTACAGTGGCTGAGGATATTTGAGGAGTTCTTAAAAATTGCTTTTATCGCGTATGATATATCAGACGTTGTCATTAGTGGGTTGATGGGTTAAAACAAACTAAAAGTGCCTGTAAAATGTATTTCAATGTTATTGTATTTATAATGATTACAGATTTAAAATATATTATGTTCTTTAAAATGAATAAATATTTTAAGTTTTGTTTTTAAGTTTTAGTTATAAAAACATAACTAAAAGTAATAGTTGTAAGCTATTTTTACTTTTAGTTATATTTTACGTTGTTTGTAACTTTTATAAGTTTAATGCAAGTTTTATGAAAAAAAAACAAATATACAAAAAGTTTGTAAAAAACTATTAATGACTTGAGTAATAGCTGTTAGTTTTTAATTGAATAAAAAAAATATAAATTTGCTAACACGGACTTACACGGATTTTTTATGTAGCATTTGTGGATTTTTTCTCTCCTCGGTTTGGCATCACTGGTTTTAGCTGTAAAATTATAAAAGATTATTCGTCAGTATAACAGTTTCTTAGCGGTGTCGCTAAATACCTCACATATTTTTAGGCATATGCTGAAATTAAGAAGAGAAAAAGCAAGATAGCAACAACAATTATATGCAAATTTTAACTCGCTATAACTTAAAAAGTATAAATTTTTAAAATATAAAAAGACCAGTTTGCACATCTACAGGTCTAAGTCTACCAAACCATACTAAATTTATTAAGATTGGACTTGTACTTAAAAAGCCTTTCGCCGTACAAAATTTGTGTTTGCGTAACATATATAAGATGATAAATTCACTTTTAGCTATTTACAAAAGGACGCGTATCTTAAGCACTAATGAATATTTTGGCGTGTAATTTGAAACAGATGTCAGTAACAGTAATGCCAACTTAAAAAAAAAATATCAATAACAAAACTATCAATAAGTTTTTAAACAAATATACATTTTTTTATAATATTTCTTTGCTTATATCAGAAATATATTACTTTTTGGTTCCTTATGAATTTAGCTGAGGGGTTTCTTTTTGCGTTGAGTACAAAAAGAGAAAAGCAGAAAGCAACATTTCGTTTATTTAAACTCTAGCAGCACAAACGCGTTAAACGAAAGTGATCAGGCAATTCGTGTCGTCGGGGATGATTTCTTAAAATACTTTACACACTACTATATCGATCTTCAAAATCGATCCTTATGGATTTAACTCAAAAAAATGCTACTAAATGGATTTCTTATCTCATAATTAACTGGTTTTTTGTAAAAAATTCTTTTATCAATTCTTTTTGCTTGTTTGCGATAATTTACGCTCAAATAAATTAAAAGAGCAATTCGCAATCTTGTACAAATGGTCATTGATCATAGCATTTCCAAAATGGTAGAAAATTTCCAGATAAAAAATTGTGGTTTTCATGTATAGTGGATTTCATGCTTTTCAAAATAAATTAAAAATTATAACAATTGATAGGAAATTTTTACAACTGCATAAATTTGCAATCTTAAATACACAAGATTGTTAATATTCCTACTGTAAATTCAAAGTGTTTATTGCAAAAAGACTCCAGCCAAACTTAATCAATTGTTTCAAATAACAATATTCTCACGATCCTCTCACCCACACAATTTGTGGAGCTTCATTGACTGAGTATATCTGGTGTCATAAATGTCATGACAATACAATATTGTTTTTTTATCATGACAATATTGACAAATTGACACTTAGGACAAATGCGATAAATAGAGTTATTCTAAAAACTAATTCGCAGTTGCTATGAAAAATATTTAAATTTTTGTGAAATTCAGAGCATTTGAGGATCTGAAACTTTGAATCAGAGCACCAATTTTACATTCAGAATATCAGAAAACCGGCATAAGATCCGGTTATTCTCCCCCTGATGCATAGTATATTTATGAAAAAAGTAATCAATGAATCAAATCAACTGTATCTTAGCTAATAAAATGATATTAATTTTTCTTAAATTTTTCAACATAAATTCGATTACATTTTTGCACGTAACGATGCACGTTCAAAAATGCCAACCCGTTCAATCGGTCCCTTGTTTTGCTTCGCATATACGTTTCTAATCTGTTTAGAGAGTAAAATGAGCGTCCGCTTGATGCCACTAAAATTGGAAGGGTTGCGCTTGAAAATTTGTAGGAACCGATGTATTGATGGGTAGAATTGCTTGTTACAGTTGTTGAGCATCAATATATGATTCAGCTCGTTTTTCTTTTGGAATCGGGGAACGTGAGGATTTCTGGTGTTTCGGTAGGATATTCTACTGTATCAAAATGTTTTATACTTTAATAAAGGAAGTTTTTTAAGAATATTTCTTTTTATACTTATACATTAGATAATAAAATAAAAACTTAAAAAAATAAAAAAAAAATATCCTTAATGCTATAAATATTTTAGTGAAAAAGAGGGCTAAATAGAGATGAAATTGGAATTTTTCACTGCATACGAATCAAAGCACTGGTTGATATTTGATGATTTTGGAGAGGGCTTTTCTACTCTTCAGAAAGGACTTTTTCGGGCGCGAGAGTACTTTTCATTAATATGATTAAATAACCTTTTGTTTTGTTACTGAGTCACATAAGAAAAAATTAATACAAATTTTATACTTAATAACTTAACAATTAAACATACTCGCTGCATGTAACTAATCCTGCTGGAGTGCTTCTCGTGGTACATTCAACACGGTCAATGTTTCCGTCAATGCTTCAGACTGGTTTGCTTGAATTGCAGTCGACATTCCAGGAAGCTTTAACAACCATCATTACCTTTTTTTGGAGGCCTCAAGTCTAGTGGTAGCGTGCTTGACTGTCGCTAAGGGGTCCGGGGATCGAATCCTGGCTGGGCCACGCTGCGCTATAACCTTTATTTCCTTATTTCTAGTCAAAATAACTTAAAACACATCAATTTGCGATAAGAAGTTGTAGTTAGTGGTTAGAGGAAAAGTTTGTGGAGAGAAACGCTACAGCCTCTGCCACATTAGCAAAAGCATCCCTTACAAACGTTCCACTTGAGCCATCTTCCATCTTCCATTCTGTAGTATCATAATTAACCTAACCTAACCATCTATACTTTTAATTGATTTGTAAACTTAATCATAGTTATATTTAAAATACGTAACTTAATGGTACATTGTTATAAAAAATCAAATAACAATACTTTCATCACTACACTGCACGTCCACTTCACCATATGACGTTGGTAGTTATAACGTTATATTCACAATCACAAGAAAATGAAACCTGGAAATAGAACACTCAAACAAAGCAAACCAAGACATTAGCTTCTTTTAAGTATGCTTGTTATGTAAAAGGAATAAGCAAAAAAGATGCACGCAAAATTACAAAACGCGTTGATGTGCTATATTTAGCAATTAAATTAAATTTGGTGAATCAAATCCGAAAGTCCTCTTTTGGACCATAAGGAGTTGGGGACTTTTTAAAATCAAATGGAGGTAAAAATGTCCTTATCCACTACAAATATCATCCCTGGTTCTTATGCTTGTTGGTTTGGTTCGTGTCGAAATCACGAACGCAACATCGTGTTGTTGGTTTAAACGAATCAATTAACCAGAATTTTTTTCCATTACTGTATAAAAAGGAAATCTACGTCTACTACAATACTATCGAAACTTTGGATTATTTTCATATTAAAGCTCACTTGCGGTATTTAGATATATTTGATCCGAAAAATGCGGTGTTTTTGTGACTTCAGGTTGCGGTTGTATGTATGACTGTTTACAGCTAAAGGCGCTATATCGCAAAAACATAAACAAAAACAGGAACAGAATTCAGTGTCTAAGCAATAGAAACAGCTACCAACGATTACAGCATAAAGGTGTGAATATATAATATAAATTATAAAAAAATCAATGTTTTTCTTTTTGGTACCCTTAGCCCACATATCAAACACCTGTACATCTCATTTAAATACAGATTCTCCGATAATTGAACCCCCTAAACGGCCCCCTCTTAATTCGGGCCTGGTTTAGATGATACTTTTTACGTTTTTTCGAAAAATAACTCGAAGCTATTGATCATTCAAACCAATGATAGGACATTTAATGATTTTCTTCTATGAAAAAAATTTTAAATTACTGAATGTTTCTACTAAAAAACAAACCCGTTGGCAAATGAGTAGTAAACCATTTTTACTAATTAAAACAAAAAGTTTTTGCGGAAATTTGTAAGCAGCACAAATAGACCGCACTTGATTTATTGCGTTGCCTTTTTCGGCGCCACAATGCATAAACAATACAATCGTAAAAACAAAAAAAAAAAACAAACTTTAGCAGCAACCACTAATATAGTAACTACTACAACACTACTACTGTGGACTTTGTTGAGCAGAAGTAGTAGCTGAATTTTTAACTTTTGTTTTGTCTGCAGGCCATATGCAGAGTGGGTAAAATGGTAGTGCAAACAACAGCAACAACAGCAACAACAACAACAACAATTTCATGACTGTTCATATTTGATTGCAGTACAAGCTATTTTTGTGAAGTTGTCTCAGTTGCATAGCCGCTACCTGAGGTCGAATTGTGGTATTGTGGGCTTAGCTGGCTGTCGCTTCGACACTCCCACTACGACAGCTTCTATGTTGACTCACTGAATTGACTCTGTAGTGCAGTTTTTGTAACATTTGGAGAGGTGCTCTTGACCTCTAAACTTGAAAAAATGTACATTGCTTCTAAAAACAAATCAAAGCCAACAGTTAAAAAAGGGATTTAAAGCACTTGAGGCTTACTTTCTTGATGACAAAATTGTAGTTCTCCAAATATGTATGAATATTCCCGAAAAATTATTAAAAACATTAAAAATATTTGAAAAAAAATTTGCTGATAAGCACATTCGAAAAACTTAAGTATTGTAAAAAGCATTGTCTTTATCTTAATAAATCGGCCTTTCTATCTTTGTCGGCCTTTATAGTCTAGTGGAGAGTGCGCTAGACTATCAACCAGAGTTGGGCGTAGTGCACTAAATTTGCAGTTTCAGCTTACATGTACTGATAGTGTAAAATTATTCTCTACCTTCTATTATTTTTGACTGCTAAATTGAAAAATATAAGTGCAAAATAAATAAATAAATAGTGCAAAAAAAATACTTGCACTAATAGTGGTAAAGCTCAGAAAATTATCACTCAATTGAAAGAAGACGGGAACAGTTTACTTGTAGTATTGAGTATTTAAATATTACACAGAAATTTGTATGTTTCTATGCTATTCTTAGTAAAATATAAAAATATTAGGTAAAACAAGAAAAATAAGCTGTGCTAACAATTATTTGCTTTAATCAATTTAACTTTCATGAAACTATTATTTTAAATAGCACCAATTTTATACAAACTGTCTATCAGATCCTAGCTTGGTGATGCTCATTCAGAGCTGTTGTTGTTGTTTTCTTAGAAAACATATATGACCTGAAGCTCGAAAAATAGTTTTTCTTAATTATAGATTTTTTTAAGAGATGCTTCACTATCACTAAGCTGGTAAAAAATAGTGAAAAATAGAATTTCTTTCAAAATACTTCAGTGCTAGTGAAAGGCTGAATGCACTCAGCATTTAGTGGACTACGCCCAACTCTGCTATCAACCCAGAGGTCCCTGGTACGAATACAGGCTCGGGCATGGTTCTTTTCACTTTCTTTATTCTTTCCTGCACATTTAAGAATTATGGAAAACAAAAAATCCACAGCTAAAATGTGGAAAATGTGGAATTAATGGACAGGAACAACTAAGGGCTGGAAATGCTTGCCGAGGTTAAGGCATAACACTAGCCTCGGTTAAAAGCAATTCAAATTGTGTTTCACGGTTGTTTTGCCTAATCAATAATTCACGTATAGTTCCAATCAATTCCTCTAAATAATCTATCCTTTCCTTTCAGGTCAAAGACCAAACCTTGTTTGTATAAGGTGCATGCCTTGGTTCTTTGATCTTTAAAAAAAAAATCTTAGAGTCAACAACATTTTGCAACCTAACTTAGTTTACACTTTAGTTTAAAAGTCTTTCTACTATCTGATTATTATCTAATCCAATGCTTAAATTTACCTTACCTTACCTTACCTTACCTTACCTTACCTTACCTTACCTTACCTTACCTTACCTTACCTTACCTTACCTTACCTCACCTTACCTTACCCTACCTAACCTAACCTTACCTTACCTTTCCTTACCTTACCTTACCGTACCTTACCTTACCTTACCTTACCTTACCTTACCTTACCTTACCTTACCTTACCTTACCTTACCTTACCTTACCTTACCTTACCTTACCTTACCTTACCTTACCTTACCTTACCTTACCTTACCTTACCTTACCTTACCTTACCTTACCTTACCTTACCTTACCTTTCCTTTTCTTTCCTTTCCTTACCATACCTTATTCTTAGATCTTATCCATCCTATGCACAAACTTCTACATTTTTTTAACACCGTTTGGAAAAAATAAAAGAATCCTTTAAACAAGGCCCGTAGACAAGGCGTTAAACCCATCCCTTAGGACCTTAAAGTATAAAAATCTAATATATTAGCATTAAGACAACTACAACGCAACAGCGTAAAAAATTGCAAACCACTTCAATTTTTAACTGAATTTAGACCTTGCTTTCAGATAATAGATAATATAAGGATATCGGCATAGATTGCGTTTTTATGTTCGGTCAGGGTTACGATGGTGCAGCTGTCATGAATGGTACACTACAAGGACCACAAGCGTATGTAGCGGAAGAAGAACTACAGGATGCTGTTTTTAAAGCTTAAGTCAATGCAATCGAACGCCTCTCGCATTTTAGCTTATAAAAAGAATAAAAACTTTTGATTTTCAATTAGTTATTTATGTGGTCGCAGTTCCAACTAAATACATTTGTGATCAAGATTGTCCATTCACATTCTTTGTTGTTTTTTCCCAAAAATTAATAACTAGAACAGAAAAATTGAATAAGCGTATTAATCACTAGTTTAGTAACGTCAATTGAAATGTTTAACAGCTATATTTTACTTTAGTTATGTTGTAGAGTTGCTATCTTGAAACATTTAAAATTACTATAGTAATTATAATAATTAATAATTACAATGTATACATAAATTAGTACTGAATTTTTTTAAAACAGAAATCAGAAATATTTTTTAAAATTATTGAAATTATTTTAAATGATATATATATAGTTTTTTAAATCTGATAATTTTTTATATTTTTGTGTTTGAAATGCCCAAGCACAGGCACTTTGAGGATTTTTGAAAAAACATCAAGTTTCAACAGCTATAACTTTTTGATCCGAGTTTTTTTTTTGTAATTTTTTCACAAAATAGCTAAAGACTTTTTTATTTTTTTTTTATTTTGCATTTTCGTATTTTTGGTGATTGAGTAAGCAACGTAATTCCAAATTTTTTTTTGTATTTGATGAGATTATTTCGACATAGTATGAAGTTGAAGAAAACTGAAAAAGGTCTAGTTTTTGTTGTGCTTACAATTCTGAGATCAAAAGCTAATATATGATATAAGCATGGATAAAAAATTTTTAATGGTTTCAAAGTAATAGAGATTTCGAATTTAATAATATGTCCTCTTGTGCAGTCACTGAAGAAATAGGCACTTTTGATAAGGTTTTTAGCATTTTATAAAATGAACAAAACAATAAAATATACACAAGAAGTTTTCACAGAAATAATTCACTAAACACGTAAGTGCCCTATGTAGGGCTCAATACGTTCACATACTTCGTCAGTTTCTCATTGTAGTAATGAGGATTCATTGAGGACTTTCATTCATTGAATAATCAGTTTCTGACCTTAAACAGAACTTGTAATGGAGTCTTTAAAAAAAATTTGATAAGACTATTTGCTTAAATATTGTACAAAAACTAAAACCTTGCATGGAAATCCCTTTTGTTCAAATATCTTCAAAAGTAATTTTTCAGCATGCATATTTAGGCCCTTTTGAACAGAAACATAAACTTTTATGCACAAAATTTTTTAAAAATTTACTATTTTCTTAATTTTTTTTTGTGCAAATGATAGGATTAAATATTGTAAGTGTAAACTATAGCAAAAACAGCTTTTTTCAAAAAGTTGAATAGGAACAGACACTCTTCATTTCTATTAAGTGTTGTTTCAGAAATTATTTCAACAACCTTTCATTGCAATTTCTCAAATTTGGATTTTTACAAATTTTTTTTTATTGAAACAATAAATAAAATAACATTTTTCGAAAATTAAAATATCACAACTCTGGTACTTTTAATCCTATTTTTATGTTTGTTAACTCATTTTAAAGCACGATTACATTTAAAACGAAATGTGTACCTGGTTTTTTTTAAAAATTTACTTCAATTGATGTTTTGAACTCTTGTGAAACGCTTCTTCATTTATTGGTCTCTTGAGCTAGTTTTAAAAGTATATCAATCGGCACGAAACTTTATAGATTTTATTTTTATATAAAATTGACCAGTTTTAGTCTATGGCATCAACAATTTGGTACATGGGGGAGCAAAAATTTAATATACAAATAAAATTACCTTTTGATTTATCGATATCAAAAACTATCAATAGTTTTTTTATAATCACAACCCGCCTTGGGTAAATCCTGGCTACGGCCTGCTTTAAGCATTTTAAAATTTGTTAAATTATTTGATTGGAATGACCCAAACTGAGTGTCACTTTATACACAGAATTAGTCTATGCACCCTCATGCAACCCCCAAAAAAATCTTCACTTCGTATCCGGAAATACCACTACTTAATACAGCATTCATTGCATCTGCGTAATCTACTTGCTTACTTCCTTCCATTTCCTTGCTAACGACCCTAATGCAAATGCAAATACTCAGCATTGCCTATAAAATCCACATGTGACAATATAACGATATCTTTTGCTTAATTTTTCTCGCATTCGTCGTCAGCCAGCAGCCAGTCGCATGAATTATTCTTGACACCGGACAACGGCAAAAATGTTGCTGCTCTTATTATTGTAAGGGGGCGAAAATTTATAATCATTTTATTTAAATTCTGTTCGCAGCGAGCACAGCTTGGCACAATCCTAACCATATGAAGTGTTGGTGCCAAGGAAGGGGGCCAGCAGCATCGTTTGGCCGCTAAACGCTGCTTGTTAGAGACTGTGACAGAAGGACAGACAGAGGAACGACAAACGACAACCACGTTGGACAACATGTTGAGCTTGGAATTGATTGAGAAAACGAGGCGACATTAGACACAAGCACACACATACATAAACACAGTCACTCAATTCTGCATAGTTGCATTCGAAAGCCTAGGGACATTTGTGACAACATGTGTGGACGGACTAACGGGCAAGGAAATCAGCGTGTGAAACACGATAGCGTGGTCAAAATGAGAGACATCGACGACTCAGAGTGAGATGTGGTTGTGGAAGGTAAGCGATGATTAGTGTTGCCAATTTTGATGGCAAATTCTATGAATGGTCGATGAAAAAGAATTCGAAAAATGGTTATATAAGCGATCCTTCGAGTCACATTAAATAAAAGCTTAAACGTTTAATTTTTTATTACTTTTTACTGGCTGCAAAAACGATTTAGCGCTTTCACAAACTTAGATGTTACCTTAAATTCATAATGGTTTTTTGTAAAAATTCTTAAATAAGTATTGTACTTATTCGAGTTGAATTTAATGTTTGCAAAAATGCCTGATTTGATTGGTTTTTATGTGATTTTTATTAATACGAAAAAAAAATCAAACTATTTTTAAAGCGTACGCTATGATCTCAGTCAAACCGGAATTCACAATAGACTTGTGGTTAGTCGATGTTAACTCTTAGTCGAATTTTATGTAGGAAAAATACTTAATTTTATTTATTAATTAATTGTTTAAATTCGCGTATTGACCACTTGACACGGCGAGCTCTTTCATTTGAACAAGGAAACGAATTACATAAGTTGAAAAAAGTTCAATAGTTAAGTGGGTAATCCTTTGCAAGTTTACAAAAAAAAAATTAGCTGTTTTTTTTTTGCATTTTAGTATAAGTAGATATACATATGTACAAACGATGTCAAAATAAAGTTTTTTGAACTTTTTTATTTCAATGTAAGATTGGATAATAATATATCAAAAAGGATTAAAATTTGGCTTCGTGTTATTGTCCAGTAAACTTCTCAACAACGTGTTCGATTACTAGATAGTTCAAAAGAATACTTCTGGGCAAGGTTGCCAGCCAAAATTCGTAACAATTCCTACGGAAAATACCTTTTTCCCAAAGTAACATAAATTAAATACCACCAAAATTCCCATGGTAAAGGTAAACAAAAAAAATTCCCACAGCAATTAAAAAATACCAAAAAAAATCCCACGATCATTAAAAATTACCACAAAAATACCACGCGTTTTAAAAATACCACCAAAAATCCCATATGGATTTAAAAATCCCACAAAAAATCCCATACGAATTAAAAAATACCACGAAAAATCCCACGAATATAAGAAATTTTGAAAAATTTAGAAATATCAGAAATTTTTGAATTTAAATAAGCAGAAATAAATAAACACGTCCATAGTTAACAATTTTGCATTTATTGTCGTTGTTTCAAAACTAACAAACTGTATAACAAATATATAACATACAAATTGTTTCACATAAAGATAATTGTAATACATATTACATGTTTTAGTCTTTTATTTGAGATCGTGAATTTTATTTGTTTGTTTCCATTTAATAATTTCTAAAACGAAATTTTGCTTATAAAAATAAAATAATAAAAAATAAACGAAATAAAATAAAAATATTTTTTAAAAAATTTTTTGTGGTTGGTAAGGTGATAGCAATTCATTTTAACACAATATGATTTTTAAAAAATTTGGGTACTTATTTCTAATATCAAATAATAAAAGTGACTTCAGAATAAAAAATAAACAAAATAAAATTAATATTAGTTTGCAAAGATATTTGTGCTTTGTAAAGAGATAAACAGTTAACTTATATTACCTTATTTCTAATATAAAATAATATACATAAGTGACTTCAGATATAAAAAATAAACAAAATAAAATAAATATAAAGTTTTCAGAAATATTTGTGCTTTGTGACTTCAGATATAAATATTTTTAATTCATTTAGAATTTTTAGAATAACATTCGTTTTGTTTTCTGTGTTTGCATATATCAGGGATCTAAAACGTGCGAACACATTTTTAACACTATTTTTACACATTATTTACAGCTAAAAACCAAAGATATAATAGTGATATTCAATGACCGCCGTATTTGTGATGTTAATAGCGTAAGGGCTATATTTTTACAGAAGCTCATTTTCCGACGTGTGCAGCTTACGACACAAAATCGTAGTGTAAACAGAGCATATAATGCGTATAATGGCAACTGTGATTTAATTTTGATTTTAAAAGATAATTGCTGACCAATGGATTCGATAAGTAAACTTGCAAATATTTGGGCAATTCACAGTTCATTGTAATGTTTAAATATACTAATATTTTAATGTACTATATTTTGACAACTGTGAGCACAACTTAAGTGAAAAGTACTCATATGTATTTTCAAAACAGCGCTGGAAACTTTAATATGCAGCTCAGATGTTTGGGATTCTATTAAAAGTTAAACAATTCAATTTAATATTAAAGCCAACTCTTTTTTGATACACGGTAAACAGCTGTTCACGAAATAACACAATAACACTCTACAAAAGCATGCCTTATGGCATGTACAAAAGTGGCAATTTAACACACCGGTTTAACTAGTGTTTACATGAAAAACAAAAAGATAACAGGCAAAACACATCTCAGAATGTGCTAAGCACATTAAACCGTTATTAGCATGAACTGTGAATTGCCCAATTGTCTATTATTGTTTTGGTAGTATTTATATATTTCACTTTTTTTAAAATTTTAAAATCATTTTTGTAATCTTAACGCTTGAATGCAGAAATGTAGAATTTTCAGAAAAGGTCAGAATTTTTTTCAGAAAATAATGCGCTATTAGTTTTTATGCAATTTTGTGATGTCAACTTGTTCTTAAAACAAATATGCAATTTAATCGTTTATATTAAGAGTAAGTTCGAAGAAATGTACAGCGTAAACTTATAGCTTTACTCTTCTGTATATATACGTCGATTACGAATACTATGATTAACTCTTAATAAAAGTGAAAAAAAAAATTTTAAGAAAAAAATCCCAATGCAATTAAAAAATACCACGCTAAATTCCCACGCCAATTAAAAAATACCACGCTGAATTAAAAAATACCATGAGAATTCCCATTAAAAAAAATTCCCAAGACCAATTAAAAATTACCACGAATGGGATTTTTCCCACAATACTGGCAACCTTGCTTCTGGGGCATTATACGGGAAATGGGAAAATTAGTTATTGTTTTAAATTGATATGATTATAACCAATTTATTCTTAACGCAATGTATAATAGTTAAATTTACATGGTCTGTAAAAATTATTTAGAAAAAACCAGATTAAGTATTTTTTTACCCTTAGACAAGTTGTTGTTTATTGTGAACGAGTCTTACAATTTTTTTTTCCACCAGTCCCACAATGTCCCACCAGTCCACGATGTCCCACCAGTCACAATTTCTACTTTCTGTATTTTCTTTTAGAGACTAAACTTGGTGCTACTTTTTAGTTTCTGTTGAAGTCTGTTTAATCACTTCATGGTATAGTAAAAGACATCTGGCTATGTATAGTATTTGGGCTTAAATCTGGATTGACAGTGCAGAAGGCGGAGGTGAGGTATTTTGACTGTCCCACCAATCACCCAAAATATTTATGAGTTATTGTTTATGGTAAAAGTTTTTTAAGTCAGTTCATAATCTATTGTAAAATATATATTAGATCATTATTACATCAAAATACAAAGTTACAGGTCTAAGCATTAGGGATTCTGGAGTAAACGGTCCCACCAGTCACTATGGAAAGCCCCTTCCTACATCACTTTTTACAGAAATCGCTAATATTGATCCTCTAATACTATCAAGATTATAATTTCCTGAAAACACTGAATAGATTTGCATGTTTAAAAATAAACGCAAATCTTTCAATAGAATTAAAAATTTAGGAAAAACTAATTTCAAACGCATCTTTAAAATGTCACAAAAAACATTGAAAATTTTAGCGAATAAATTAACAACTATGAACTTTCGATCTTAAATCTATATTTTACCGAACTCTTCTCAAATATTTGAAATGGTTATTGACAAAAATCTGAGAAAATAGGCCTAGTATGAAAAGGTTTTTTAAGTGATTTTCTACATAAAATGGCACCTTAGCAGCAAAATGCACAACACTATGAAGTACCAATACACATTAATTATAACCTTTAAAGAGAATTTACTGAGCCTATTCCAGTTTTTAATTTTCTTTTAAGAGAAATCAGCAAATATGTGTTAGTTTTTGAAAAAACAAATATTATTGACTGGATAAATATTAATTTTTCTAATTTCTTTGCAAAATGAAAAAAGATGAACCCTTATTTTAACGAGATTTTGATAAACCCGAACCCAAAATTTTATGAGTTTAAAAAAAGCGTAAGACAAAAAATGGTGGAAGTGAGGTGAAGGAAAATTGTGCCGAATAGGGATCAAACTTTAGGAAAACGTGATAAAAATCGAAAACACCTCTTTAAGCAGTGTAAACTAGATCATCTATAATTGTCGTCTTCAAAAGTTTTTAAGAAACTGACGCTAGACAGGAACGAATGAAAAGGAAGAAGAAAACTTTGTAGATTCAATGTTAAAACTCTTTTGAATTTATTAAAGATAAATTTATCTTAAAACAACATTATTTCTTCTTCTTGATTTTAATATGAGCTTTATAGATCAAGTAAGTTTTGAAGAACACAAAACCAAGCAAGTGAGTTGGTCCTATCTTAATCACTTAAGACTACTGAAGATGGAAAGGGTAGCTAGTTCCGAAACAGTCTGTCTAGTCTGCGATTGACTCTACACAGAGTTGTTGTTGCCTTCTGCAAAAATTACTGGATCTAAAAAGCGCATAATGAAAATCATGTAAAATCAAAGAAAACATCACAATTAATTACAAATATATCTTATCAATAGTTTCTGTTTTGGAAAAAATTCTATCTAATACCCGGAGCGTTGCTGCCGCGGCGCCGTTGCCAAAAGCGAATAAAATGTTATCAATAAAACTGTATATGTAAATTGTGGTCGATTTCCATTGCTGTGAGACCAATGTCTCAAAAGCTGCTGAATTTTTTAAATTTAGGTTATATGGGAGGTGCCACTCTTCCTTGTTTAACGCCCATAAAATGTTATTAGCGAAACGGTACGTGTAAACTGTGGTCTAATACCGAATTCCGAGGCTATGTGGCCTATAACTCCAAAGCTATTCGATATCGTAAATTTCGGTTGTATGGGAGGTGCCACGCCCCCTTGTCCAACTCCCGTAAATGTTGTGGTCGAATACCGAATTCCGAGACTGTGCGGCTTATAACACCAAAGCTATTCGATATCGCAAAATTTGAGTTGTATGGGAAGTGTCACGCCCACTGGGGGTAGGGAAGTGAAATATACTTTACAACCTATTCTCATACCTACCAAATATACATACAAAATTTCATGAAAAAATCAAACCGTTTCGGAGGAGTTCTGCCTCAAACACCGTGACACGAGATTTTTATATATTAGATGATAATATAACAGATTTTTTTTATTATTATTTATTTTAATTTATTGACATGCTTATGCAACAAGACCGAGGTCCTACAATTAAAGCATTAGCCTCTTATGCAATTAGCTGCGTTACTCATAAAAGTTACTAATAAAACAATAAAAATTTTGCTTGATATCTTAAATCACAATTGATTACATGTAAGTAATAACTAAAAATTTAAAATTTACTATTTTCTATTTTTTTTAAGGAATTTTTATTATTCTACGGTTTCTAGTGAATATAAAAATATCTTGTTAATACTATAAGTTAACCCTACTAAATTTATTGAAAAGAAAATGAACTTAACATAAATGTTAATTTTTATAGAAAAAATGTACCTATTTTCGATGAACATCTTTTTGTATATATATTAATAACAAGTTATATTTATATTACAGTTCTTATACTTACAACAAAAATGTGTGTCTATTAAAGAAGAAAATCTTCAAATTATTTTAATATTTTTAAATTATTAAAAAAAAACAAGTGTAATAATAAGCGTTTCTTCTTGGGTAAAAACTATAGAGAAATCCTTTGTGTTCATATTTGCAGGGTATTTTTCGTTATGTGCAGTGACAGCTATTTTTGCGACATGTTTTTTTCGAATAATAAATTACACAAATTATGAAACACTATGCTCGATACCTCCTAAAATGGCTGTAGAAGCGGAAATAATGTCAGTTTCCTTACAATAATTTAACAGTATATTCTCGAAAGACTTTATAGACTTTTTATCTTTTGAAATATAAAAAAAAAGTTATGTTCATAAATATTCTAGCCTTAATTTAAAATGTAATAGTGCAATGTTTTTTTTTTTTTGATACTGGATGAATTTAAAAAATTTTAAAAAATCAACCTTAATTACAAACAATTTTAGAGTTTTTATTTACTTTTCGGCCATAGTCACAAAAGTCGGCCATAGTCACAACTTCTGCAGAATACCAGCAAGTATCTCAGACATTTAAATGCCTGAACAAAAAAAGTGCAAAAAAAAATCGAATTAAATGCCCCCGCAAGAACGATTTATGATTTTTTTTTAATTTCAGAAATTTTCATATTATTATTACATTTTGACTGGCAAAATTGGTAATAGCTTGCCACAAATTGACTTTTTAGTAGCATAAATTATTTATATTGTAAATGAAAATAATTATTTTACAGATTTCAACAATTTTAAGCAATTTTTTATGAAAATATAGGTAAAATCCGAGAAAAAATAACTAAAATTAGCAGGTTTATTGTGATTTTTTTATAATTTATTTTTAGTTATATCTGAAGCAAATGTTATGCGTTGAAAACTAAGTAAATAAGGACATACGGTCTCAAGTGACTTCGTAATTTGCATATTAACAAATACGTCTGACAAGAGTTCATATAAAATGGTTTTGTCAAGCTTATGTGTCTGCCACGATGATTTAAAATTTATTCATCCACTTAGATGGCGTCCAAGTTGGACCCAAATTGTGTAGTGGTGCGATTGGAAAATTGCTCCCAAACTGTTCCAACATGCCAATTTGCAAGTTCAAACAAATTTACTCAGACGATTTGCAGATTTTGGCAGAAGAAGTTTTAAAGGATCTTTCAACAGAACAAAAATATTTATATGAAATCTACCATGCTATTCAAACAGGTTCATGATCATCATCGTTGGCCATGAGATACCATGGTAATCTTATGCACTCGAGATTTTTAACAACTGCAAGTTCCATTTCACGTTGTTATATGCCGGAAAAGAAACCAAATCCCATTCACTCATTGCAAAGTTCGTTATTATGGTATATGCTCCTGTATGGTTTAAGATAAAATCAAATTCGAACAAATGGCTCAAAACATTTATTCCTAAAGCCAAGTACTCTGTTCGCTTGCGTGAAATTTCGCTGGCAACATCTATTTATTTGTTACATGAAATTTCTGACTTAAAGTTTGTTGCGAGGAATTCCTATGGCAACGTTTCTCAGAGAGATTCAGAGAATATGTTGGGAGATTTCATATGATCTCTCTCTTTTCACTTCAAAATAAATAGGCAGTACAATTAAATTGTAAAGCATGGTACTCTGTTCAGTTTCATGTGAAATTTCACTCAAATCTCCATACAAAATATGACAGCTGCGAAACAAGCGTGGAAATTTTCACAACATTTTCGTCAGAGCATTACTCTGTTCCGAAGCGTGAAATTATCGCAACATGTTTCTGAGCAACATTTTTCACGACAATTTAATTGTACTGCCTATTTATTTTGAAGTGAAAAGAGAGAGATCATATGAAATCTCCCAACATATTCTCTGAATCTCTCTGAGAAACGTTGCCATAGGAATTCCTCGCAACAAACTTTAAGTCAGAAATTTCACGCAACTAATAAATAGATGTTGCCAGCGAAATTTCACGTAAACGAACAGAGTACTAGGCTTAAAATGTGAAAAAATGTTGCTCAGAAACATGTTGCGATCATTTCACGCAGCGGAACAGAGTACTGCTCTGACGAACATGTTGTGAAAATTTACACGCTTGTTTCGCAGCTGTCACTTTTTATATGGAAATTTGAGTGAAATTTCACATGAAACTGAACAGAGTACTATGCTTTAATGATTAAACTTATTCGTGAAAACATGCCGGAAAACAAAATAAAAATATTGCTTGATCTGATCGCAAATAATGCGTATTTTGCCCATCAATAAAATATTCTTTTGACTAGGCTGGTTGATGAAAATGAAACTATTCGTAAGCACGCAGTAGAGCTCATAATAAAAACTAGCGAAAATAATACCCAAGAGCCACGCAAATTAAAAAACCGACTATAAACTTCGATGCAAAATGTTACTACGAAAT
This sequence comes from Dichetophora obliterata, assembly GCA_963920525.1. Taxonomy (NCBI): domain Eukaryota; kingdom Metazoa; phylum Arthropoda; class Insecta; order Diptera; family Sciomyzidae; genus Dichetophora; species Dichetophora obliterata. Next base: position 42,541,242 of record OY986438.1, on the reverse strand, counting down.
GGTAGATTTAAGTGATGACAACAGTTTAATAGGAAAGAAGTATTGAACAATGAACTGCAAAGCTGTACAGAAACACCTGAAAATATTGTTAACAGAACTACATAAGGCATTCCGTGTCATACGCAAGCGGTAGAACAACGAATCATCAAAGCAGTGAGTGCAGCATCACATCAAGTATTTGGCGATACTGCGCGACATAGCAGAGTATGCGCCAGTTTACAATCTAAGGGAATTCTCACACGAACTATAACAAAAGCCGATTACACAGCGTACATGGAAAAATAAAACCTTTTTATGTTATTTTTAATATTTTTATTAAGCTTCAGATATAATTAAAAATAAACCATAAAAAAACCATAAAAACCTTCTAATTTTTGTTATTTTTCTCGTATTTTACCCATATTTTCATTAAAAAATTGATCAAAATTGTTGAAATCTGCTAAATAATAATTTCAATTAACAGTATAAATAATATATGTTACAAACAGTCAATTTGTAGCATGCTGCTACCAATTTAGCCAGTCAAAATGTAAAAATAAAATGAAAATTGTTGAAATTTAAAAAAAAAAAATCATAAATTGTTCTTGCGGAGGCATTTAATTCGATTTTTTTGAACTTTTTTTGGCTCAGGCGTAGTCTCCAGGGTATTCTGCAGAGGTTATGACTATGGCCGACTTTAATTTTTGACTCTTTCTAAATTTCGCTAATCACTATTAAGTATTTCAAAGAATGGGAGAAATAAATACATTTGCAAATATGCGTCTGCGAAAATTTATCTTAAACAAATCGTCTAATAACAATTCGTTTAGCTAAAATTCATCTAAATACAATTTGCATTTTGCGAGAGATTATTGTCCGAATCGGTCTTCGTTAGTACATTGTGCCTGACCAAGGTATTCCAGAACTAGCACTTCGTTCGGTGCAGAGGTCGGACATTTACCGACACGGGCACCGGGCATATCTCAGCTACTTTATTGACACATAATATGAAATTGTTTCCCGGGGGAAGATCCTTTCGAAACAGTCTGTCTAGTCTGCTGTATGATTGACTTTGTACAGAGTTGTTGTTGTTGCTTTCTTTCATAACTAGCGTGACCTAAAGCTCTAAATTATGACCTTGAAATAAAAAATTCTTCCTTTCTCTTGTTTTGTTTTGACCGCTCTGCATTTGTATGTATCTAATTTTTCGCCTGGCTCGAGACTCATCAGTTTTATTTCTTGCGTCGTGCAAGCTGAGCATAAAAATAAAAGTGAGCAACATTAAGTTTATTGAAACTCTCGCAACACAACCGCTTCAAAAGAAATCGATTAAACAATGCGTGCATCTGGGATGATTTCTTATGAAACTCAACACTTTAACCCATTTTAACCCAGCGTTCGATTAATCGTACACTAAATTTGAACTATTTTATAAAAATTTTTTCTCGATGTTATTGAATCTTTTGGCATCAGACTTTTACGGACTTTTATAATATGTGGGCTTAACTTTAAATAAAAAATTGTATTTAGTTCCAACCTGCCCCCCACCCCTTCAAGAGGGGGCTAGAAAAAACCCCCATTTTTTGCTCTATGTTTGAGCGGTGTAAAATCGTAGAACAATTTCCAAAAATAATAAAATAATGATGCAGCTTTGTTGGAACTGATCCGAACTTTCATCAAAGTTACATTTGTCATGACAAAAAGTCAATCGATTAGACGGTAGGTGAGTAAAAAGTTGGGTGTTCGATTTATCGTACACTGGGCTCTATTTGACATTATTGCAATTTTTATTTTGATCATTCGTTTTCTAAGAATTTTAACTATCGCTCTCCAGCTCTTTGTAAGAATTGTTGTATTTGTTATTGATATTTCGTTTTCTTAGCTTTTATCTTTCTCTCTCCAGTTCACTGTATAAATGTTAACATTTGTTGTTGTGTCTGCTGAACTTCTAATACATATTGTTATTGTTTTTGTTGTATACCAATTTCTTATTGGTAAAAAAAAAATAACTGTGTTTATAAAGAGATTCATTCAGTTGCAACCTTCATTACGACATAAGATAACATAAAAAGTAAAGTGTTGTGCCACGTAAAAAGAAAAGTGCTGTGTATTCTTGATCTAAAATTTATTTATACCCTGTAATAAAAAAATGGAAAAGTGTTTAAAAAAAAAGCTTCGCCGAGCACTAACTAGGGCTGAAGTGGAAGCGATAATTAATGACTGGAGTGATGATGAGACAGAAATCGCTGGAATTTGCATCGTACCACCGACAGTTGATGATGTTACAGATGAAGAAGATTTGGATGATGACATTATTCCCATGCAGGATGTAGGTATTTTGTGCGTAAAATCTTAATGTCAATCTAATGTATGGCGTATTTTTCCAAAGCCTGACGTTGAAATCGATTGCGCAGGAACTTTCGAGATTGATAAAGTCCAAATAAGTACCGGAGATTATATTAATGTGGACTCAAGCGACGAAGAGAGAGAATACTATGACGAGGACCCCACGCATCCATCAACATCTTCTGCCGTATCACGGTCAACAAAGCGGCGTCGAATTGAATCGGTACAAAAACCAAAACAAATGTACAAACCGTTGTCTGCTTTTGGTTTACCAAAATGGACGCAGAGATCAAACCGTGAAGGTCATTTTGAATACGATATTGTCCCAATAACGGAACCGCTAAAGGGCTTCCAAAAAGACTTGGTGTATAATTTGAAAGACAAATCTCCAATGGAATTATTTAGTCTCTTCTTCGATATTGATATTCTGACAATGATTGTTGATGAAACAAACCTTTATGCTCAACAACAAAATTCAGAATTTCGTTTATATCATACGGCTCTGAAGCAATGCCTAGGTATTTTGGTTTTATCTGGATATCACAGGCTACCTTCAGTTCGGGACTATTGGTCAAAACACCCTTCTTTGGGTGTTGATATTGTGAAACAGTGCATGACCAGAAACGGGTTTTGCGATATAAAGAGGTACATTCACTTTAGCAACAATTTAAATTTGGATAAAAAAGACAAAATGGCCAAGGTATGTACATATACATATTTTGTAAAGTTTCAAATTGAGTTTATTTTTTATTTCGGAATTTTGTCTTTTCGTTTTTAAATTCGTCCCTTGTATGAAGTGATGAATAAAAAGTTCATGCAATTCGGTATCTGGGAGCCAGAACTTTCAATAGATGAGCAGATGGTTCCATATTTTGGGCGCCATTCTTGTAAAATGTATATGTGTGGCAAACCTATTCGATTTGGGTACAAATTGTGGTGTCTTTGCTCCTCAGCTGGATACCTTTATAGCTGCATACCATATGGTGGAGCATCCAACAATTACAATAGGCAAATTGGTCTTGGAGCCGATGTAGTTCTTCGGTTATTGGAAAATATAGAATATCCGAGCCGTCATATATTATATTTTGACAATTTCTTTACGTCGTACTACCTCATGTGTCTCCTAAATGAGAAAAGAATATGTGCAACGGGAACAGTGCGCGCTAATAGAATTGGAGGTGCGAAATTAAAAACTGGAAAAGAATTGGAAAGGGGCAGCCATGATTTCCAATTTGACACTAACAATAAAATTCTTCTTTGTCGTTGGCAAGACAACAAAGAAGTTACAATAGCGACCAATTTTGACCAGATGGTACCTACTGTTTCAGTCAAACGATGGAAAAAGCAAAGAAGAAATAAAGACGGGCAAGTCGTAGAACCGGGTTACTTCGCGAACTACGATCAACCAAAGTTGTTGAAAAACTATAACCATGGAATGGGTGGAGTTGATCTCCATGACAATGCAGCCCAAAATTATTATATTGCTATAAGACAAAAGAAGTGGTATTGGCCCTTATGGATTGCTATGCTAAATTCAGCAATTGTAAACGCATGGAAACTATCTTGTTTCATACGACGATATCAAAAGCAGAATATAGTTCCTCAAAAAGACTTTCGAGTTGATATCGCTTACTCTCTTATGATGTCAGCTGAAGATGAGCAAGCAAACTCCGAAGAAGGCGATTTATATAGCCCTCCTGATTTTCCGGACTCAAATGATACTCAAACGGAAAATCTTCCCCGCAATAAAGGACAGCACCTTATTGTTAAAATAGACCACAATAGGAAACGTAGATGTAATCATTGCCACAAAGCAGCCTCATTCTTGTGCAAAAGATGTAATATTCCACTCCATACACATTGTTTTGAGTTATACCATGTAGAAAAGAAATTGGAATAAATAAATTAAAAAATAAACAATTTTCATTCATATAAAATACAATAAAATAACTAAAATTTGTAATATACCAAGTTTTCCTTCGGTAAAATATATAGGCAATTTTTTTTTAAAAAATTATAAGAAGTGCCCAGCGTTCGATTAATCGAACACCATTTTTCTCGAAAAAAAATATTTTAAAAATTTTCTGACTTCAGATTTGAATTTTTTGGTCCGAATTACCCTAGTATACAAATTTTCGTAAAAAAAATAGAAAAAAAAATTCCTGGGCAATAATGGGTTAAATAAATTGACTTATTATTGAAATTTCAGAAGCAAAACACCTCTAAAATATGCTGTAGCACACAACACCATAGATAGGTATTTGATAAGGGAGGGGAGGAGGTTTTACCGAAGAGAAAATGTTTTTTTAATTTTTTCATTTACCCTAGGGATTTTTGAACGTTTAAGAACTTTCCAAATTTCTTTACCGATTTCAGCAATCGAAGTTAAAAGCGTTAATGACATTTTATTTGTTCTAAGTGCAGTCTTCACTGCAAATCTTAATAATGAATGAAAATGTCCGTCATTAAATTCAAGCTCCTCAAGTACAATAGGACCAAAATTATTCGTAGTTGTCATATGTCTACTTTAAAATATTAATGGTTATGCTAGGTACGGGTTTCGCTCTTCAATTCTAGACTAAGTTTTTTTGTTGGATATTTGTTTTATTCGTTAAGATTGTACACTTCTTTTCCATCTTTTAAATTTATGAATGCCTTTGTGACTAGCTACCCAGTTTCTGTTCGCCTCTATCTCCAACCTGCTTACCAAAAAACTGAACAAAACACTTTAACTTCGTCTTCTGAATAATACGCAAGCCACTGGTTCTCGCTTAACCAGTTCTTCTGAAAAGATAACTTCCTATTTTTCGTTTCCAAGACAGGAAACTTGTAATTTTTGTAATTTGATCTGTATATGTAATACTGATTAGGCTTGGAAATTACCAACGTATTTTCATCAAGCTTAATACAATAAGGATGATGATGTTGGAATGTCGTCTAAGCCTCCAGATGATGATCATTGTAATTCTGTCACAATTTGGGAATCAGCCGTAAAGTCCTTAAAGTTAAACCGAAAAAATAATTAATAACAATTGTACTTTTTGATATAAGCGATAATGTAGTTATTAAAAATAGAGACGGGTTCAGGCCTGACTTTCACAAGACCCTTTCCTACTAGATCTTAATAAAGATTTTTTTTCATTACAAAAGATTTCTCTTTAATTTAAGACTGTAAAACACAAATAATTCCCTCATACGTTAACGCTCATGGTAGAAATAGCTATTATTAAAAATGGTAACCAATTAATTCAATGATGCAAATGCTTTGCTATTTTGGGAAAACATTTCTTTTCTTTTTAAGACAATGCAAACAAATTTAACTATAATATACTTAACGAATTATTCTAAAGTCATAAATTAAAATGCATCATAATTATTTTTAATTATGAAAAAAAAAAGAAAAAGATTTGTCCGCGCCCTCAGATATATGCCTTTCCTTCTTTGCAAGACTATTTTTTTCTTAAATAGTCTGACCAACTTTTTTGTCTTACGCGCTTGATGATTAAAATCGATAGCAGCAATACATAGCCAGCAATAATACATAGCCAGCAACAATACATAGCCAAAAAATAAAGTAAAACAATTATATCGTATTATATTCAAGGGGAGCTTTTACTGAAACGCGACCAAACACTGAATTATTTTTTAATTTTTCGATAGCATATGATGTGTAGAATATATTGCCAAAGCGGTTTGGCTGATAACAATTGCATGAAAAAGTTATCGCATGCGAATGGAACCAATATTTTTTTAAGGAACTCGACAAAATTATTAACCAAATCTTATAACGTGTTTTCTGAAAATTCATGTATTTCAAACTGGTCCCCATGATATATCAAGAACTACTCTTTGGATTGACTTGTATTTTTTAATTTCAAAGTAGATAAAATATATTGAATCATTTAACTAGATTCAGATAAATTGGCCTCAGATAAAGCTTAAAGAACGAAAAATGTGAAAAAGGTACTTAAAATTCATATATCCATTATTTTTGTATTTGTCAACTATGTATTGATATTATAAGTTAAAGCTCCAAAAAATATAATATAATTTTAACATTTTTTAATTTTTTTATATAAGATGACATGAACGCGTTTTGCGATGGATACCGTTTGGGTACCTTTTTTCAACGTGACGTTTGACGGCGTATTGACATTTCACATTACACTTTTATGCACAAAAACAAAATATTTTCTACACTTTAAGAATCAATAAATAACTGGAAAAATACACAAGGTGTTTGTTTTCTTTCTTCTATGAAAACAAAAAATCAAGAACATCACCTCGTTTTTGGATCTCTAGATGAGAACCTGCCCTTAACTTAATATCTGCTAACTAAACTAAGCATATACAATTTTTAATTAATCTTCATGTTATGGCAAAATTAAATAATTTGGAATACATATTTGTATTTTTATTTAATATATCAATATATTCTGGGTTGCTAAGGGGTGGTTTGAACTCCTGAAGCCCCCCCTTATCTACGGCGTTGGTAGCACATATATAATATTCTTAAACTTTTTTCATAAAAATCGTCACAGTACTTGTGGAGTAAAATGGTAACATTAAAATTGCACTTCTGTTTTATATAGGTAATAGTATATATAGATATCGATTAAACAATAACAATTGAAATATTGCTTTTAGTTTAAATATAATGCGATTTTTTATATACTTATGTAAAAATATTTTTAAGACACATAGTGAAAAATTTAATTTTTCAGATTCGATAATTTTTATTTTTTAACGACGATATGTTTCAAGTAAATGAAACAGCAGTAAGTTAAAAATTTATATCATATCTAGACTTATACCAATTTTTGTAACGACTACATGACAATTAAGGTTATTTTTTAAAATTTTGTAGTACTAAACACCTTAAAAGGTACCCGCATTAGTTGGACTTTTGTGGATCATCACTTCTTCTGCCAACACAGAACAAAATTATCGCGTCTGACTGGCTCATGACTTGGCTTGAAGTGTCAAGCCAATTAATCCAGTCCTAATTTCCACACGCTAAATGTCACTGCGAAGAGTTCTCGCAACGTTTTGGCCAGTTACATCGTGAGTGAGCATTGTCGCAACATTAGCATGACTGAAACATAAAACAAACACCAGCTTTTGTTGCTCGTAGATGAAGCAGGAAGAGTTAACAGCGCGGCTTTCAGTGGAGATTTGAGCTGTTGCTTAGACGAATGATGTTGACCAACGCACAGTGGGGTATTGAACCTTGACAATTGATATCAATTCACCCAGAAGACGGAGGGAACTTTTGAATTTTTTTAGATGGAATGGGTCCAAACAAGAAAAATATATTTTCCGTCCGTCCGTCAGTTCGTCTGTCTGTCTGTCAACACGATTACAGATGTAATTTTGAAGCTATTGTTATGAAATTTTATATTTAAGCTTGCATCTAAAATATAAAGATCAAGATCAAAACCAATCGGATGAAAACTACGCCTACAAACAAAATTACTTTATCAAAACGATAAAATCTCTTTAAATTCCACAATACTTAACATATGGACTTAAAATTTTGTATATGAGCTTCGATATTAAATATCCCTTTTGAGTATGAAGTTCAACCTAATCGGATGAAAACCACTACCCTCCCATTGGAAGTGACTTTATCAAAATTGTTCAATATCTTAAAATTTCACAAAAATTAATATGTGAACTTTAAATTCTTCACAGAAGTTTTTATTTTGATTATGCATTCAGAGTTCAAAATTTCTTACAATCAAATGAAAACTCCGCCTACCTCCCATACCAAATGACGTAGTAGCTCCATTGGCTTAATTTCATAATAGCGACTGCAATTCTTCTGCAAAAAGTTTAATATTTTTTAAAACGCACAAGATTGCACAACATCATTTTAAACACTTAATAACAACAGACCATATTAAAAGGAAATCATAATACTCATTAGATGACAACGGAACACAACAAAAAAAAAAATGTTTAGCAAAATATCAGAATTTTTTGACACATGCTTTGATAAACAAAAACAAATTATTTCCAACCCTTTAACTGATAAATTTTTATGGCGTTAGAACAACAATAATCTGAAGTTGAAGGTTCCATTAAAAAATTTTGCACAAAAGTCTTTTTTTTTTATAAAAATTTTATGTAAAATGCTTAAAAAAATTTCGATTCTCCACTAGTATAAATTAACTAATAAAGCTTGTTACTAGGGTTTCTGGATTGTTTTTAACAGTAACTGCAAAACAAATTTTTTTTTAAGAAAATGAGAAACAGTAATCAGCTATTTTAGAGATGCTGTTGTTACTGTTTTTCATTTGTTTAAATTTAAATTCGAAGAATAAATCCATATTAAGTTACAGAAAATTATAAATAAATACCAATGTTTGAGTCCATCTCTTACTAATCAAAGTACGTTTACACACAAGCTAATTTGCTAATTTTGGCCAAAAATCTCAAATGAGATGCAAAATTGGCTCCTTTCCCATAAACATTCTAATTTGAATTTTCAATTCATTTTACCGAAATGAGTAGCAAATGAGATAAATTGAAAGCATTGATGTTGAAATAACTGAAAGAACTGACGATAATACCACAACTTATGGCATTCTGACTCAAGAAGAACTTAATGTACTACTTCAGAAAAATTAATCACCAGCTCCTGGAGAAGACAATTTTAAATGGTTAAAGACTGAGTTTATTCTCTTTAAAAGCACAGTCCACTGTACAAAAAAAATCTTCAGAAGCTTTAAATTACAGCAAACAGCTGTTTTTTAAAACAACTGCTATTCCGAAACCCTACTAGTGGCGCAGAATTTTATTGACTTAAAAAGTTCATAGTTTCTATTTGTTTTTTTAATTTTAAGCCAAAAACCCAACTCAATACCCCTCTGTGCAATGTCGGCCTGCCAATATCCGTCGCGCGGCATGCATGTCGTTCATTCGCAATACTGTTGTCGACGTCATCGTAGTCGTCTAGTTGTCCGTCCATTTTGGCTGGTGTCACTTTATTATGCAGGCATGTGTTTCCGCACTTCATGTAAGCGTCAGTGCTTTAGTTGGTGGCTTACAAGCCAGGTACGCACACACACATGCGAACGCAAAAAAACATCAGTTTATTTAAAAATATATATAAATCTATTAATTGCTGTAGACGAATCGTGATAGTCGCATCATGTAACTGTAACGCTGTGATCATAAATTTGTGCTATACATTTTTTATACCATGGAAGAAAAAGAGACGGACACTTCAGATGTGTGAAAATGAAGCCATTTTACTAGCATTTTCTGGAGCTCTGAAACCTTGTGGGTGGGTGGCTTCACATGTTGTAGCACTTGAGAAGAATTTTACATCAACAATATAAGATCGTTTCATTCCGCGAAAAGTTAACAAGAAATGACCCATTACTTTTTGCTCTTTTTTAGTTGCTTATTCAACTCACGTTTGTGATATCCAATTCAGCGAAACTCATTTCGGCCACAATAATCAAAAGCGACTAACATCACATTTCAATATTTATTTATTTATTTTCATTTGATTGCTTAACATAAATTATCCAATTTAATGGCATTCTAAAGCCTTTTTTAAATCTTTACTCTTAACAACTTTCTTGACTTACCTTGTGGCTGTTTTAAAGCACGCAACTTTGACCATTTCTGCCCAATCGACGTTTTGCAATGTTGTGTATTTTATTACTTTTCACTCAATTTCTCAACAGTTGGTTTTGTGGTCTTTGTTGCTGTTGTTGATTTTACGATTTTATTTCATGTTGTTTGCTGCTGTTATTTAGTGCTTTTTTCCCAGTTATCGTGCAAATTTTTAAAATATATTTTTTCTAATTTATTGCTTCGATTACGACGGACACACATCGAATGCAGCAAACTCAATCGTCTTCACTTGCATGAGGGTGCGAAAAGAAATTCAAGGTGTCGTCCTGAAATTTGTGTGAGTCCATAAATTTTCAATTGCTTACAATGTGAGCAACGAGCTCTGACAGTTGGCCAAAAACTGCGCTGCTGTTGCGTATGCAAACGAGTCAATAGCCCACGGACAGGCGTTCGTTTTGGTCTTGATGAAGACTACGCTGATGATGATATCGATGATTATGATGATTTTGATGATGAGGGTCACTTGAGGGTGTGGTAGAGGCACTTCTTTGTGCAATTTTATTAATTTTATATTCTTAATTCGAGCAGGTACTGGATTTCGAACTTCTTAGATTCAACTTAATTTTCCGTAAGTAAGCAGGAATATAAAAAAAAAGAATTTAGGGTATACTTTCCGAATTATTTTTGAAAGTTTTATTTAGTGTAGTTTATTTTATACCCTGCCTTGATAACCTTATTAGAAGTCGCTCAAAATTTTACCATACGTCTATCAGACGTGTCATTGTTGTCGTGGCTTAATGTTACGTTAATAGCAATTTTACAATTTTTTTTGTACTTACATGGCTATATTACATATTCCCCTGTTAATCAAACACATTAAATTATGATTTTTTTTTTAAAATTAGAATAAAAACTTACAGTGAAAGTATTCCACGACAGAGAGAGAGAGTTAAAAATTTAGAAAGCATACGTCTCGCAGACGAAGGTTATCAAAGCAGGGTTAATATTTTTATTTATTTATTTTAATACATTAGTATATTAAGAACAAGTTCTTTTGCTATACAAAGAAATATAATTTAGAATTAAATATTACATATAACAAAAATTACACAATAAAAATGAATCATTTTTAATTTTGAGCATAAGTTATTTAAATTTATAATTGAAAGAAATATACGATTTTTATTGTTAAAAATATAATTTAATTTAGCTTTTAAGTATTTGAATTATAAAAGTTGACGATAGACAGTATTATAAAGTAAACAGAAAATAATCAGATGAAAGAGGATAGAGGGAAAGAGTGAAATAAAGTATGAAATCTGGTTACCTTAACAAAACTCTGTAGTTAAGTAAACATTTTAAATAAAGCTTGTCTAAAGCTTCCAATTCCATCAATGGATTTTAAATGGTTTGGTAAAGAATTCCATAATCGAATGGCGTTAATGAAAAATAATCTTGTTGAATTAAGGAATTTAAAATTAGGTATTATCAGAGCATTACTTCGAGCTGACTGGGAGAATTGTAGTTTTTCAAATAGGTATAAGGGAGTTTTTGACTGAATTAGTTTGTATAAAAAGACACAAGTCCTGGCGTTAAGGTAATTAGATAAGTCGCAACCAAGAACTGATTTCTGGTACTGTGAAATATGATCGAATTTCCGAATGCCATGGGCATATCTAGTACATAGATCGACACTCCATACCACAATTGTGGAAAACCAATTCACACAGACGCTTACGCTCTTTCGTATTTTGCGCTCTTTCGTTCAACCACACAGCGCAAAATATGTTATTTTGTTCATTCGCCTTTGAGCCACCGAAGTGAGAACATCGTGCGCAAAATGGAAGCTGAAAATATATGCGAAAAATTTTTCTTATTTAGGAATGCCTTTAATGAAATGCAATGCTTAATTTGTTACACATCATTCAAAAGTCCACGCGAAGACGCTTTTAAAAGGCATTATGAACATTCTCATAATGAATTAACTAAATTGAATAGAGTTGAAAAATATAGGATTTTTAGGGAAAAAAGAGATTCTGTGTTACAAAAATTCAAGTTATGGCTTTCTGATATGGAAGCATCAGATAATGAAATGAACCATCTGGAAACCCAAAAGAAACTTAAAGTGACATTGTCAACCATAATATCTCTTCATATAGCAAAACATGGCAGACCTTTTACTGACGGAACTTTTATTAAGAACATTTGCACTGATATTTTGAATAAAATAAATTATAAAACTGATGTTGTTCAATCCATTCCCTTGTCCGCGAGAACCATAGCTCGACGTATAGAACAAGTAGCTCACTCTATTGAGTTTGAAATTTTGAAAACGGTGAATAACTGCAAATATTTTTCCATATCATTAGATGAGATCACTGATATTAACGATCTGTGTCAATTAGTAATTTGCATCCGAAGTGTAAGTTCTGATTACGTAGTTTTTGAATCAATGATCTCCATGGAAACATTACATGGAAATGTTACGGGAAAAATTTTGTTTGATATTCTAAATGAAAACGTTTTCTCCAAATTAGATATGAGTAAATTAATTGGAGTGTGTACGGATGGTGCTAGCGTTATGGTTGGTAGAAATGATGGATTTGTGGGTCAATTGATAAAGCACGGGATCGAAATGTCATCTCTTCATAGCATCATCCACCAGGTTGCACTTGCTTCAAAGTTTTTGAGCACATTTCCTGCCATGAAAACAGCAGAGAAAATTATTAACACAATAAGAGGAGGACATCATTCTCTAACCCATAGGAAATTTGTTCAATTTCTTAAAAATACCGACGCCGAACATTATGACCTGAAAATGTTCACAGAAGTAAGGTGGCTCAGTCGTGGCGATTGCCTTTCCAGGCTTTACGATCTAAGGGATAAAGTAATACAGTTTTTGAAAATCGAAAAAATAGATAATACTGAACATTTAATAGATGCTTTACAAGACAATAGCTTTAATTTGGATTTTGCATTTTTAACAGATATAACCAATTTCGTAAATAAGCTAAACCTTCAGCTTCAAGGAAAAAATAAGACTGTTTACAATTCATACAATAGCATTTTTGAATTCAAAACAACACTATTTTTACTTTTAGCTAATATTCAAGAAGAAAATTATTCAAGTTTCCCAAGAGCATCATTTTTTGAAAATATTACAAGCGAACAAAAGAATGAACACATTGACATAATAGAAACCCTTATAAATAATTTTGAAAAGAGATTTAAAGACTTTGAAGAAATGCAGCCGTTATTTAATTTATTTGAAAATCCTTTAAAATGTGATGTAACGAAGTATGAATTCCAGATTCAATCTGAATTGATAATTCTCCGAACCGAAATAGAAATGATCGATGAACAGCATATTGTAGAATTCTGGAAAACCATTGATGGCAGCTTTTACCCAAAACTAAAAGCAGTTCTTACAAACTGTTAGCTTTTTATCCTTCCACCTACTTTTGTGAACAAATTTTTTCCGACCTGAAATTCATATGCTCAAAGCAGCGAAATAGATTAACTAATTCTCCTCTAAAAAGCATTCTTTTAATAAGAAACTGCGATAACAAAATTAACATTTCTGAACTTATTAATAACATACCTTTGCCATAGTATGTTTGAAATAGTTTCATTAAATCACTTTTGTGTGCAAGTGTACAAATTTTAAAATCATATGCAGCATTTTTTGCAGCAATTTTTTTCACTGCAGAATATTTGCTCTCACCAACACACACTCAGTTTGAGTTTTGCCGACCTCTGATCTAGTAGCGTGATTGAATGCTACATGTAGTTTATGCTCAGAGTGTGAATCTAATTTGCTGTATATAAGTTCAGAGTACGTTATTATAGGTAATATCAACTGTACTAAAAGCTTTCGCTTGGTTTCTAAGGGCGTAAAGTCAGCAGACATTCTAATATTTCTAAGACAACAATATATTTTACGTATTATACTGTTAACATGATTGGTGCATGTAAGTGTTGAATTTATATGAAAACCTAGGCTTACAACATTGGTAACAAGTTTAAGTTTCTTATCACCTATAAACAAGTCAGGGATATTATCAAAAAAAATTTTAGATGCCGAGATCGGTAGAACGTGAGATTTAAGTGCATTAAGCTGCAAACCGTTTCTTAAAGACCACTGGTTTATATCTTGGAGATTTTCATTAAGTCTACAACTCAAGTCCTCCAAGAGATCGGTTCTACGGGAAAGATGTAATTGAATATCATCCGCGTATGCATGCATAGAAGAATGTTTACAAGTTGAGAAAATATCATTTATAAAAACTGAAAATAGCAATGGGCCAAGAATTGAACCTTGTGGCACTCCACTGCGTACCAAATTAAATTGAGAACATCTATCACCAACCCTAACTCTTTGCAATTCATTCGACAAATAGCTTCTCAAAAGACTTACAGCATTATCACAAAAGCCATACCAGCACTTTAGTTTTTGGCAAAGTAAGTTGTGATTTACAGTGTCGAAAGCCTTGGAAAAGTCGAGCATGCAGAGAAGAGTAATCTGCCCTTCGTCATATGATTTTCGTATATCGTCTAAAACTTTCATAGTAGCAGTGGAACAGCTATGGCCAGCTCGAAATCCAGATTGTAGAGGAGAAAGCATATTATTAGTGTTCAAAAAAATTGAGATTTGATCTGCCATAATCGCTTCACACACCTTAGACAGCGAGGACAAAATACTAATTGGCCTGAAATCATTAGCTTCGACCGCAGACGATTTTTTAGCAATTGGGACCACCTTAGCAATTTTCCAGGAATGAGGAAAAGAAGACGTTGTAAAACAGTGGTTAATGATGTGGGTTAACGAACTAAGAATGTAGGGTATAATTAGCTTTATAAATCTTATCGAGATGCCATACCCTCCAACAGCATTTGATTTAAATTTCATTATGTACTTGCCCACATCATTCTCACTAACTAAAGAGAACTGGATGTGTGGTTCAACAATGACATCAACTATATTTATGTTTCCTTGATAAGAATTGCTGGAGAGAAAGAAATGGTTAAGAACGTCAGGATTAACGTTACAATCAGAGCCAGATTTTTTTCCAATTCCTAGGTTTATTAGATTTTTCCACAGAACTTTGGATGGAAGCGAGGTATTGAATTTAGCAGAGCAGTAGTTCCGTTTCGATTGCTTAATAGCTAAAACTGAAGCATTTCTGGCAATCCTGTAATTTTCCCAATTTTCAGACGACGGGATTTTTTTCCAACAACTGTGCATTTTGTTTCGTTTTTTATAGCATTTTTTGACATTTGTATTAAACCATGGGCAGGAAACATTTTTTATAACAGTAGTTCTAGTGGGAACATGATTTACAAAAAGATTGTTTAGGATATTAGAAAAGGCTTCTACTTTTTCATTAACATCAGAGAAAAACCATATATCATTCCAGGGCACTAAGCATATATCACGATAGAGGGCAAAGAAGTTTATAGATTTAAAGTCTGGGTAAGAGATAGTCCTAGAGGTAGCTGTACGAGATAAGTTAATGTCGAGAGAACAGAAGATTAAATCATGATCAGAGATAAAATAAATCTGGTCAAACAAAAGAACAGTCGATTGGTGAGAGACAATAAAATAATCGAGAAGACTAGGAATATGATTATGTGAAAATCGCGTGGGCATAGTATCATTTACAATAAGACCGACAGAAGACAAATTTTCGTACATAGATTTAGAGACGTTATCATTGTAACTAAATGACTACATAATACTACCTACTATTTATCATAGATGGTAACTCTTTTAGTACTTAGTATTTATACTAGGTCACCAGACATATATGTATATTTAATAAAGTCAGTTGATTATCATCCGTCGTGCACTTCTCATTTATCTGGTGTTACAATCATGACATAAAAAATTAACATTGAAATCCCCACACAAAACAAAAAAATCAAAGTCGACTGCTAAATCAGAAAGTTGAGAGAAGTACGAATTTAGACTAAAACATTTGTAAGGATTATAGACACAAGAAAGAAAAATTGTTGTATTCAGAAATACAAAGATTTAAAAACTCAACACTATCACTGTTTGATTTATTAATTACTGTAACATTTATGTTTTTTCTGCAGTAAATAGCAACCCCACCCCCCCTCTTAACAGTTCTATCATTTCTGAATAAGTTGAAGTTCTTTAATTCAAAAGCTTGGTCTCTAACGTCAGAACAAAACCATGTTTCTGAAACACATTTGACATCAACGGACGATTCCTCAAACACATACTTAAAATAGTCAAACTTATATGAGTTAAGGCTCCGAGCATTAAAATGCACAACATTAAAACCAGAGTAACGTCTACAAAGAACATTTATCAAGATTTTACAAGTTTCATTAACACCATTACAATAATATAGTTAGATCCAATCATAGGATGGAAAAAAATACTCAGAAACATTAAACAAGCTAACTAATGTAAACAAAACTTTTAAATACATAAAAAATAAGAAATTAAGACAAAAGGCAAATAGTAACCAGAAGACTTTACTAATGAAAATAAAAAGAAGAGAAGAAAGAGAGGGAAATAGAAATGAAGTTTTAATACTAAGCTTAGAATAAGTTAAAGGTTCCCAAATGTTATTATTATAATAAAAAGCCTTATCCATCATATTGAGTCTCGGTATCATCCAGCTCACCCGCAGCAATAGCAGAAAGTTGGTAACAGCTATCAATCATTACACTCTCGCAATTTTCACTCCTTCTTACAAAAATAAGTCCATTTTTAGCATATGCGGAAAATAGTTTTTTGTTTCGCTTCAGCTTGACCGCACTTTGTAGAAGTTGACGACTGCGCTTAGTCAGGCTCTCATTAAGATAAAAACTTGAGTGAGAGTTGAGCCCTAGATCATTCAGAGATAAATTTTTTCCGTTGTTATCCGTATTCATCAGCATTTGGACTATTTCGTTTCCATTGTTTTTCTTTTTTTTTGCAAAATCCAGATAGCTACTCTATTTTAACTTGAAAAACGTTAGTTGGATATTTAAAAAAAAAAAATTCTCATTATTGAGGGAAAAAACAAGGATCGAAATCAAAATAGAACAATATAAAAAAATTGGAAATTATTGCCGATAAAATATGAACAAAACAATTTCGTTAGAAAAACATTTTTTCCGGGTATAGGCTTGTTTCCAGCTCACAAGTAAAGCATATTTTTCGTATAAAAAACTGAAAAGTAATATAATAGAAATTTTCTTTTTTCAAAATTACTTAGAAGTGAATCCAGCTCTTAAGAATACATTTTTTATTTGTACGACTTTTTTCAATGAAAATCAAGCACGGAAACACTGTAAATGCGAAAGAATATATAGTCGAGACATTGGTTTTTTAAGAAAAGTTGTGAGATATATTTTTTATTTAATTTAGCTATACTTTGGTGATTTTTACAAAAATGACGATGTAAATGCATTGAGAACAGAGGTACCGAAGAGTTTAGGCAATCGTTGCAAAACTCTAAAAATTAATAAAAGATTTAGCAAACTCGAAAATGATTCAAACCCAACGTTTGTGTACACGGTTAGAAATCTTAAAATAAATTTTAATACAAGCAAGGTATTGCAAACATTTTTAATACAAAAAGTATTATATTTAATACTCCTCGATTACATTTTTAAGTATATTTTGTTTAACATTTTAATACACTTCAAATATTACAACGATATTTTATCCCCTTGAAATCAATTCGACACTATTGTGATGTTATATTTAGTTTTTAAGACATGCTGTATTATATTTCAATAAAATTTTGTATTAAATTTTAACACATATCAAATATTACAAAGATATTTTATACCCTTTGGAATCAATTAAATGCTATATTAACTATTATATTTAATTTTTAATAAAAAATCAGTCTTAAAAATTTATACAAACTGAGCACTAAATTTCAAAACGTTTTCTAATTAAAAATGAATTTTAATTTTTGGCCAGTATTTAATTTTAATACAATTTTGGTGTGGTCATATATGAAAGCCCAAAAGTATTAAAATTTATTCCAAGATTTCTAGCCGTGTAGGAATACGGTTTAATACGATAAAAGATACAGAAATTAATACCCTTATCCCATGGACAAAACCATTTCAAAGCCATTCATTTAGAAAAAGTCATTGAAGAAAAGTTAAATCGAAAGTAAAATCCTTGCTTTAAATCCTTGAATAAAATCTTTGTTTCGTAAACAAATATTACATTCTAGTCTAGCAATAAGAAAATTACTTTTGTCAATTGATATCATAACATTATCATGGTAGAAGCTATGCGACTTTGGACCAGTAGCTTAGGCTAATTATACAACAACAAAGAAATAGTGAAAATAAGTATTTACATCCTCAATATAGTTTATTTTCATTCACTAGTCAACTTAACATGCATCGTCTCGGGGAAGAAGCGAAAGCTTTTACACGTTCTATTGTATAAATGTACTTAAACTGAGATTTCAAAAAGTGGAAAACTCGGATTGAAGGGTCCGGGCAACTCTCGCTGAAGAGCCATGACCACTGTTTTTAGGAGGTTGCAAGTGAGTTGAGTAGGTTCATACTCCAGTTATCTATGGATTCTCTTAGTCAGTAGGAAATATTTTCCTACTAACTCCTGAGCAGCAAGTAGCCTTTGCTCGCGAACCAAGAAACTAAAAAAGTTACTCTGGGTTGAGAGAGCGAGGGCTATGAGCGATCTTTTCCGTTTCTAAAAATTAGACCTTTTAAAGCACAGTTTTCACATGAGGTACTTACTGTCGTGAAATAATCACATTTTACTGCAATTACAATAATTATGAATTGCAGAAATTGCGAAGACCATAATGAAAAAAAAAACACTTACTCACTTTTCATGCTCTCTCCTCGCCCTAGGCAGGTGTCAATTGAGTACGCTAGGAAAGCCTTTAAAGCAATTTATAGGAACTTTCGGCTACAAAGCAATACAACATACTGAATTTCCTCATCTGCACTGGACGGTTATGAAGTGCCTTTTCAACTTTTGATTTTTTCGTTATGTGATAGAAATTATTGAAATCGGAGTGTTGGTACAACTGGTGGACCTTATCTTGTTAGTATCCGCTAATTAGTTTAGGAAATACTTTGCACAGATAAAAAACACTTCTAAAATTTATTCATCTACTGATTCTGAAAAGTGCGTTTTTCTAAGTCAAACGAAAGCACGTGGCTTATATGTAGCTGTCAGTATTTTGCAATTCAATCAGAGATTGTTCATATCCCACCAGAACTCTCCTTTGTTTTCGAGACGAATTTATTTTCTATTTTCTCTGTTAGAATTTAGAAAAAGAGTAGCATTAACCAAGTCATTAAACTGTCGGGCCAAACTATTTTTTTTTAAATTACTGCGAAACCACCCATACAACTTTAAGGATCGAACTAAGCCAGAGAGTTGAAAAGCTTTAACAATATATTCAGTCATTTCACTTTGTAATTGACTCATTTTTCCCATACAGATGTAATAAAAAAGGCACTTAAATCAGTTCTACACTGAAAAAATAATTTCATTCTATCAATCAAGATTTGGTTATATTAAACAGACGACATACTTGCCTACAGCGAAATAAATATTTGGCTATTAAGAACTATATATATTTCTGCCTTCCACTTTATCATAGTAACATTTTATAGTTTAACTGGTCACAGTAACAAACCATTAAATGCTTTAATGAATTAAATAAATTTAAAAAATTTTATATTTTTTATAATTATCTAATTCTATATGTCAACAACGAGGGGAGTCGACAAATAACGAGTGAAGAAGCATGATACGTATCAGCACTGACTGCGGATATCTGTTAATAAGTCTGTTATTGTTGTATTTTTTTAATTAAATTATTAAATATAAGATCGATTAAACAAAATCCGATTGAAAATGTAAAAATTAAGAATACATACATCTGGATAAAAATGTTTGTGATTTTATTTTATATACGAGTTTTTTAAAGCCAGATTTTTTGTCATCTATTACTTCTCATATATCTGTGTCGACAAAGAATAACAGCTTAAGTGTAATTTCGATGTTTCGAGAAATTTTGCTTTAAAGTTTTCGATCTCCATATAAGTTCTATGAAAGGCAGTTTGCTTTTTGTGTTATAATTTTGGCTGGAATCACACAGTAATCTCCTGATTTCGAGTGTGTACGGAACTATATATGAGGAACACATCTGCATCATTAGCTTAACTTTGACTTTACTCGACTTTAGCGGTTATTCATTGTCGGCACAGATATCAGTCATGAAGTTCACTATTATTTCATACTGTTGATTTTATATGATTTAAATACAAATTCTAAATGTTTGATAGTTTAAATCATACTTGATTTTAAAAAAAATTCTAGTTGTTTAATAGTTTAAAATCGTTTATTGAGCTTTAGGTCAAAGTTAGAACAATTAATTGTTCTAACGAATCTTTCCAAAGAAACAACAACAACAACAAAGTTTTTTCAATATGAAAAGAAAAAAATCACTAGCTGATTTTATTGCAATTTCGACCCTGCTAAAGGCTTCATCTGAAATCTTTGTGATACCCGTACAAGCGCGCACTAGCGAACTGCACCACAGAGGCGATGAGATTTGAAGTGTCAATTTCTCAGTTTTTCTCCCATTTTACATTCTCACATTTGTTGTTGTATTTTTGCATTACTTTAGTCTGTATGCTTATGTTATTATTATGTTCTAAGCATTTACAATTTGTATTTAAATCATATAAAATCAACATAATAAATAACAAGGTCATTTAGAAAAAACTTTAATAATTTAATACTTTCATATTTTAACTTTAAATAAAAAAGTTGGCCTGAAGTATCTCCGGGAGTTTTTAAAAAAATAACAAGGCATATTTTAAATTTTTACCCCTGACATTTTGGTTCAAAAATATTCTTCGATAAGGTAGAAAAGTGCAATGCCGCGAAAGTCTTTAAATTTGCCGTGAACACGATTGCTCAAAAACTACTCTTCCGATCACTACGAAATTTTTTACACTTACTTAAAGACTCATTAAGAGGCGTTAAGGCATTCAATTTTTTTTTGATACATATGTTTTGATTTAAAACCTAAAACGACCTCAATTTCTTTCACAAAAGATAAAAATTTTCTTTCTACGACTACCATTTTGTAAAAATTTAAATTTTTCAAAAATCCACGCTTAAGCGTCCAAGAAATCTCTACTAAACCGATAAACAATTATTTTTTTTCAGAGAAACCAGTTTCGCATATTTTTGGATCAAAATGTCAGGGATAAATCTTAAACAGTTATTCTTTAATAATTAGATAAAAATTTGATCTAAAGTAATGTAAGCTGTATATATGCCAAACTTTAAAAAAGTGTCTTGTTTTTTTTTTAAACTTCCAGAGGCTCATAAATATCTAACTTCAAGTTAAACGAGTACTCGATTAGACTGGCTCAATATATGATTAAATAATTATTACTCAATATTTATTAACTATCACTAAAGTTAAACTACTGATAGATTCGAGAGCCAAAACGAGTTAAGACTAGACTTGTTAATACTTACCAAAGTTTGTTAGTAGCCAATAAATATTGTTTTTCAGATGTCAACTGAACACATTTACTTGATTTAAAAAACTTTTATCAGTGTAGTGCTATAGATGCAGCAATAGAAACGGTTTAAATTAGTTGTTAATTTCTGTTTTCGCGAAACCATTGAAAATCGATTCGATTCACAATCATCGAGAATGTCATCCCATTTAATTTGCTGTAAGATTTATGGCCTCATGTAAAATAAGGACAATTTTATGTACAAACACAAGAAAACACAAACGCATACACACACACACACACAAACACAATCAGCAATAGATCGAGAAAGCAAGGCATCAAAGATGCTAAGATACAAAAAAATCGAGATGCGAGAATGCTGCTGGTAGAGGTACATAAAATTTTATAGGTGCCAAAGATATAAAAATTGAGTACAAGACGATGTGAATGTGGATGAGGATGAGACTGGAGATGGCCACAGGTAGTTCACTAACTGACTTACAGACTAGCTAGGCTAGCTGTTTGGCAGTTTTATAAAAAAAGTGTTTAGCGTTGGCAGCTCTAGGAATTTTGTTGAAAAATTATGCCTCCAGTAAAGGCATAAAAAAATACGCGCCGCAGTAGTCAGCAAAGGAGTAATAGAGATAGCTTGAGTGCATGTGAGCTAGAAGAAAAGAAACTGTCGCAGGACCCTTTTTTTAGGCGTTGTTAAATTGACATTTTTTGAAGATTTATGCTTTTGACAGTTTGACCAAAACTCCTTTCTAATTGACTTCCAAATATTTTGGGCACTGCACAAGAATACAAAAGGGGACCAGCTCTATAAAACCACGTTGAGTATCTAAAAATCTCTAATTCGTTAGAATTAAGGCTGAACTAGTTATCGAAAAAATGTAAAAGATTGTCATTACTTGAGCACGTCACCGTTTAAAGAATTCCAGGAAAGGCATTCAGTTGAAATTGTATCTTTATGATTAAATTATGCATATCTCCGGTGATCTACGATTACATCGACAAAATTTGTAAATTCTCAGCAGACTCTCATCACCACAATACGTGTTAACTTTAAAGACAAGAGACACTGGGTGTCCGCGATTCTTACGCACCACGATACTTTGGCCAAACTGCGTCGTAAACAAGCAAACTATGACAATAATGTATGATGGCCATCAACTCCTCTGCGAACACCCAGTTCCGTCCATTTTGCACAGCGCGTTCACTCCATTTCGATAAACGACTTAACACGATTGCACAGCCGCAGGCCCAGTCACTCGTCTGGGGCCAACGTCATTGTCGTCGTCGTCGTCTTCGTCGCCGTTGTCATCATCGCCACCGCTGCTGTTTCATCTGTCACAAACTCATTACCTATACCAATGCTTTAAGTGCGTTGCGAATTTTGATTTTTTTATAGGTTCAGGCTCAATTGCAATGTTAGCTAGCATTGCGTATTTATGAATATTTGAAGCGTTACTAGGGTCAAGCTTAATCATTTTTATACAACTTCACTGCATTGACGACAGTCCTTGAGACTGGCGGACGAGTACTGAGTATCTGCTTCACAGCTAATAGCAGCAGTGACAGCAACCAGAACTGAAACTATTTTCAGCTTTGGTTGTTCTTTCATGCGTTCTGCCTGCTGCTCTTCACTTTGAGTTCTGCAGAAGTCAAACAAATAGTTAAGAAACTAAAATATCCTTTGGGGGCAGGCACAACTCGGTCTTGTTAGTGGCGTCTGACACTTGGAATGCGGTTGCATCTAGCCCATGCTTGACAGTTGCAAATTAGAATATTTATTTGCTATAGTATTAGTTTTGATGTTGCTCGAGTTGATCGAGTTGATTGGTTAGTCTTTCAAATCTTACAATACGTCTGCGGGCGCTGTTGTTGTTTAATTGAGTTTGAAATTGGTTTCGCACTGGATGACTTTTTGAGCTCGAACTATACAGCAATAAATATGCGGACAGTGGCTTAATTCATTTTTGCTATTATATGGATGTCAAAGCAATTGATATTATGTATTATTGGAAAACGGACCCAAAATAATTTATGGTCGTATTTCCTTTCAGCGTCATTTAGAGGACTCACAATTTTCGCAGCAGATTTTTCTGAGGTAACCTTCACACAATTTTCTATTTTGTCCTGCTTAAAGTAGAAAACATATATCGTTGCTGATCGAAAGCTCTGTCCTATGATAAAAAATACAAGAGGTGAGAAAATTGAGGAAAAGGTAGGAGGGAGAAAATGCAAAATGAATGTCATAAAAATATTTAGAAAATAGATTGGTAATAAAATAAGTTTAAAGATATTAGGAACGTACAAAGAATCGAGGAAACCGGAAAGTAGTTCAGTAGTTAAAAGTCGCATCAACATTTCATCTATTGTGGTTTCAAATAGGTCTATTCTCGCACTCTTCAAGTAAGACCTACCCGTTTATTAAAATGTTTCGGTGATGACTATGTAATGCAAAACCGTAAGCTGGATGTGACAAAATCTTAGTGTTTTTAAGATTAAAATTTTTTTTTTGGAAAAAGTAGTGATCATCGATATAGGCATTGGTGTAAAAACTGGAATCGATGAAACATTTATTGTTAAACAGATAAAACTTAATTGATATGCGGTGTAAAATAATGAGAACTTATCTCGATAACCTATGCCTTAGATAAATTATCAATTTTCCAAACACTTAAATTAACTTTATAAAAAAACAATACTTATAATATCTGCCTGTAGTCTGTTCGGATGCACATATTTTTCTTAGATATATATAGAGCATAAAGTGTATGCTTGTCACAATTCTATTACAAGTATAAATTCAAATTTCCATGTCATACGAATTTCTGTTATTTCATGGATTAAATAAGAAACACAATAGAATACAAATTTTTTCTTAAAATCGAGTAGGAGCAAAATTATACTTTTGCTTCTTCAATTTGCAACTTTTATGCCATAACGACGAGTTTTTTTTGCTGTTATGCACTATAATTCAAATTTTTTTAAATGAACTTACTTCCGCGAATCGACTTTGCTGGAATATGCGTTTTTTTTCCTCACTTTAGAGCTGCGCTCAATGACACCTCATCTCATTGTTGGAACACACTACATAAATTGGGGGGCAAGAAAAATGACAATCGCACAATTCAGTGTCAAAGGATTAGTGGAGAAAATTTATGACGTATACTGGTGTACGACATGAGATCAGGCACAAGTACACACACACACACATACACAATATTCATACATGACATATAAGCTTCGGTAAAGTTTGTTAGTGTGTGTGTGTGTGTGTGTGTTTTCGTGGGTATAGTTCGTATGTGTGCATATATTTTAAATTTATTGAGTTCCACAGTAAATTATAACTGGATTTTGAAAAAAAAATTTTAATTAAAATTCTACTGTATGAGTGTGTGCATATGTTTGTGTGTTAATAACTCATGCACTTCAGCATATACGCTCCAATTTGGCAAAAGAAAGCCCAATCGAGCTTGGGCTCGACTCGTCTCGTCGCGTCGCACCACATGACTTGAGCTGCTAGTATTTCATATTCAAGTCCACAGAGGTCGCTCAGTTCAAAATGACCAGGACAAAAGAGCACATAAAATATTACAATTGCAGGAAATAAATTGAAAAGCGAAAAATTGTAAGTGACCCTTAGCACTGGCGTATGATGAAGAATTCAACGGCAGCTTGAAGACAAAATGTATCCATTGGGTGATAATTAAATGCAATAGAGAGCAGTGAAGTTTTAGAGCCACAGACTTTCAGTAAAGTTGTAAGGCAAGAAAAGTTAACTGAAACTTTATTTCATGAAAAGTTTGATTTATATAAAAAACAAGTTTTTTGCAATACAAGAACAAAAAGGACCAAAGCGTTCTCTTCTTTTTTTTTTGAGAACGATCAAGAAAACTGTTCCAACTCGTTGCTGTTTGTATTCAGATTTTATTTTAAAAATATTATAACAATGAAAATATTTAGAAATTGTTGAAGTAAGTAAGTTTTATCAAAAAGTAGTTTTTGTCTCTCACTTGCTTATTCTTTATACAAGTTATAATTTCTTGTAAGCAAGATTGGTGCAAAAACATTTTTTTAAAAAATTGATTTTATCATTTTTACCGAAAATATTTTCAATCTTAAAGTATTTATTACAAAAAAAAATATCCATTGACCCAGTTAAAGGCAAGATAAAAGCAAAACATCAAATTACTATCATAAAAACTTTCAACTTTAAAATCAAACTTTCCTATAGCGTCTTTCCTTTTATACAAAGAAATTCTTTGTTCTAACGAATTTTTTTAAATAAATTTTATTAAAATTGTGTATAAGGTAATCCCAAATAAATGTTTACACATTTTGTTTTTTAGCATTCATATTTTTGTTTTTCTTATAATGTATGTGCATGACTTAATTTTATTTACGACACATTGCCAACTTTTTCTATAAATGTGGCAACACTTGGTTTTTTTCTTTACAGCATACTACTGTTCTCTTGCATCAGGTGTATTTTGAAGTACTTAGCAGCAGCAAAAAATAATAAAAAGGTCAATATTTATTAAATTTGATTATATTATATATGATAAATATCTCTCGTAATTGTACCTTATTGTTTCTGTAGTGTCTGTCACAAATTCAAAGTAAATGCGAAGAGGTATTCGTCGATGAAAATAATTTACTGCTAAACGGAATAGGTAAAAATTAAAAGCATTTCTACAAAAATTAAAAAAATATTTATACTCTCATATGTTATGCCGGAAAATATTATAAAAATTAAAGAAATAATCTTATGGGGACTTAAATATGACTTAAATCTTCTGACAACCTTCATGACGCCATATGACACATGGACAAATTTGATGAATTTTATATCAATGAAGTTTGCCATGGAAATCTTTAATCCGCTTTTGGGAAAAATCGCTATTTATCATGGCCATTAATTTAATGGTGATGTAGTTCACTATATTTGACAAAGCCATTTTTCCATTTCCAGCTGTTGGTGCATTTTTGCACCAGTAACTTTAAAATTTTCTCCAGGTTAGCTCGAAAGTGATATTTCCTGGTACTGTAGGGATTATATTGGTATGGACCTTTGACAATATACATTATTTTTGGTTTGAGTCGATTCGGTAATTTACTTGGATTTTACGCCCACGGAGAGTCGCAATATTTGGAATTTTTTTTTTGATTTTTGAAAATTCCTGGAAAAATTTTAAATCGCAATATCGAAAATGGCTTTTCAATAGTAACAATTATATGTTTTAAATTTTATGTTAAATTAAATTTAGAGCCTGTGTGCTGTTTTAAAATGGGTAGGTACGGCTGTGAAGATATGTGGTGCAGCTAGTGCCAGATAAAGTTTACGGCCATATATAGACTCTGGACGAAGTTTCATCGATTTTGGCCCAGTAGTTAAGGAGCCGCTGGAAATGGGTTAATACTAGTATTTGTAATTTTAATAAAGTATTACAAAGATTTTTAATTCAAAAAGTATTGAATTTAATACTCCTCAATTGATTAAAACTTTTCTTAATATATTTCAATTTACATTTTAATACAGTTCAAATATTACAACGACATATTATATCTTTGGAATTAATTCGATACTATTGTGATAATATACTTAATTTTTAAGACATGTTGAATTATATTTCAATATAATTTTGTATTTAATTTTAATACATTACAAATATTACAATGATATTTTATACCCTTTGGAATCAATTTGGTACCATATTTACTATTAAACCTAATTTTTAATACAAAATCAGCATTAAAAATTAATACACACTGAGCATTAAATTTCAATGCTTTTTTCATTACAACTGAATTTTAATATTTGTCCAGTACTTCATTTTAATACAATTTTGGTGTGGTCATATATGTAAGCCAAAAAGTATTAAAATTTATTCCATGATTTCTAACCAAAAATCTATCCAAAAATCAAAACAGGACAAATGAAGTTTAGATTTTTATTTGTTTTAACAATTTTTAACAACAAAAAGGCGTACGAACGTTACGCTCGCGGCCATGGAATGCCCATTTTTTAAAACATCAATCATGATGAGATGATGAAATTCATGTATGTATATGACAGTTAAGAATAAACATTTTGTTCTTAAAAATTTTAAAAAAAGTCAATGATATGCTTCTATAAGGGAGTCCGATCCCGGAAAATTTTCTCAATCCCGGAATTCTCGGGATTGAAAATCTCGATCCTGGGATTCCGAGATTAGTTCCGGATTGAAAATTTTAAGAAGTAAATAACTCAAAATATTTTTAATGCAAGTTTTTATTTTTTATTAAATCAAACTAAAAAAAATAAATTAATTCATTTATAAAGCAACAAAACAAAATATAACAAAACTCATTCAGGGTATTCACAAATATGTTGTTTTCAGTGTTGTTAAAAAACCCCGTGGTCTTGATACCACACTTTACAGAGCGTTTTTATATTTTTTGTTGTTTTAAATGAAATCTATAGAAACCAAAAGTGTGGTAGTTTTATATAGTCCAATGATATGTTTAACGAACGTGGTTTTTAAAGTTCCACAAACAACTGATCGGTTGCCAGTTATTTTCTAATTGCAAAATGGAAGAAGCTCAAAATGCAAGTTAAACTTTTTTTTTCCATATATTAATAAAATATATCTAATCGGGTAGTTCATTTCTTTGCATAGTAGCAAAAAGTTTTAGTGGGAGGTTCCCAACCATAAATTCTTTATTAAAGAGTGCTCATAAATATGCCAAAAAACCACAATACCACGATACCACACAATTGTGAATACCCTTATTGCTAATAAACACAAAAAAATTAAATTAATATTAATGACTAGCAAATTGTATTAATTTTAAAAAATTATAAAAAATTCAATACAGAACAGTTTCGTGTATTATTATATAAATGTTAAACATTTTTTCGCTTTTATTTTGTGTTTAAGGCAAATTAATGTTGGAAAAGACTTTTCCAAATTAAATTGTTTGTTTTAATTATTTTTGAAGCAATACATTAACCCGATAAACGCATATTATTTTTCAATAAAGAGTTTTGTGCGGATATTATTAAAAACTTAACGCGCTGATGAGAAGCACCGTTCTGATTCTATGCTAGTTGGAGAAATAGTTGTACGATAATCGTAAGCAATTTCTAAGTTTCGATCACGATTGCCGTCACCATAAAGCAAAATCATTTCCTCAGTCAGAATATCTGACAATTTTTAAATACATAGCTGTCTTCCTGATGTTGCAAATTCTTCCAAAACTTTGCAAAGTCTTTGATCCAATGATTCATACTCATCGTCCTAACAATTTTTTTCAGCCTCAATAAAAGGATTTTCTAATTCTATATTCACATCAACTTAAATTGAAATGGTTGCATTAACATGAATATTTGTAAAATAAATTTTTTAAAAAACCTGGGATCCGGAAAGAAAATCCTGTGATTTAAAGGGGCTTAAATCGTCCGGAATCCCGAGACTGACTTCCCTAGCTTCCATAAACCAAATTTAATAATTTTACAACTACACAACTATATGAGATTTTGACATATTAATAAAGTAAAGGGCGTGTACCGCCTACTTTAAAAAAGAAAAATGCTCATGCCACGCTCTCATATACCGAATTTCATTATCCTACCATCTAAAAATTATGAGGTACACATTGGAAGAAAAGTATTGAAAACCACACAGCTATTGACCTGTAAAAGAACAAAATTTATACGCCATTTTAATATCTTATGTTTCATTTGAACACACAAAAATTTTTATTTTTATCTATTAATTCATTTTTTGTTTACAAGCCATTTGAAATTGACGTGTCAGTGTATTTTTTTGCAATTGAAAAATTTCGAATATCATGTAATTAGCTGTTGTTGAAGGTTAATCCGCAACAGAAATTCATACAAAAATGGTAAAAATGTTAAAGGAATCTGCTTCTTCATTTCCAACTCTGCATCACTTCGTTGAAGTTGAATCACGTAGTGTACTTCCAAAAAGTGCAACAACACCAGTAATCATTGAGCAAGTGCATGATATTGTTTGCGAAGGTTGAATTTTAACTTTGTGTGAATTTGCTGGTCGCAGACAAACAAGTACTCCATATTTTACATAAAGCATTCATATGAGAAAGCTTTTCGGAAGATTAGTGTCGCTTTCGTTAACAATTCAACAAAAACTGCATCGAAAATAAATTTCTCATCGTAATTTATAGCGCTTTCAACAGATAAAAACAGATTTTGAGCATCGTTTTAAAACTATAACTATAGCTATAACTTTAACTATAACTATAACTATAACTATAACTATAACTATAACTATAACTATAACTATAACTATAACTATAACTATAACTATAACTATAACTATAACTATAACTATAACTATAACTATAACTATAACTATAACTATAACTATAACTATAACTATAACTATAACTATAACTATAACTATAACTATAACTATAACTATAACTATAACTATAACTATAACTATAACTATAACTATAACTATAACTATAACTATAACTATAACTATAACTATAACTATAACTATAACTATAACTATAACTATAACTATAACTATAACTATAACTATAACTATAACTATAACTATAACTATAACTATAACTATAACTATAACTATAACTATAACTATAACTATAACTATAACTATAACTATAACTATAACTATAACTATAACTATAACTATAACTATAACTATAACTATAACTATAACTATAACTATAACTATAACTATAACTATAACTATAACTATAACTATAACTATAACTATAACTATAACTATAACTATAACTATAACTATAACTATAACTATAACTATAACTATAACTATAACTATAACTATAACTATAACTATAACTATAACTATAACTATAACTATAACTATAACTATAACTATAACTATAACTATAACTATAACTATAACTATAACTATAACTATAACTATAACTATAACTATAACTATAACTATAACTATAACTATAACTATAACTATAACTATAACTATAACTATAACTATAACTATAACTATAACTATAACTATAACTATAACTATAACTATAACTATAACTATAACTATAACTATAACTATAACTATAACTATAACTATAACTATAACTATAACTATAACTATAACTATAACTATAACTATAACTATAACTATAACTATAACTATAACTATAACTATAACTATAACTATAACTATAACTATAACTA
Organism: Dichetophora obliterata; assembly: GCA_963920525.1. Lineage (NCBI taxonomy): Eukaryota > Metazoa > Arthropoda > Insecta > Diptera > Sciomyzidae > Dichetophora > Dichetophora obliterata. The sequence continues at coordinate 42,510,599 of OY986438.1, read as the reverse complement.
TAACTATAACTATAACTATAACTATAACTATAACTATAACTATAACTATAACTATAACTATAACTATAACTATAACTATAACTATAACTATAACTATAACTATAACTATAACTATAACTATAACTATAACTATAACTATAACTATAACTATAACTATAACTATAACTATAACTATAACTATAACTATAACTATAACTATAACTATAACTATAACTATAACTATAACTATAACTATAACTATAACTATAACTATAACTATAACTATAACTATAACTATAACTATAACTATAACTATAACTATAACTATAACTATAACTATAACTATAACTATAACTATAACTATAACTATAACTATAACTATAACTATAACTATAACTATAACTATAACTATAACTATAACTATAACTATAACTATAACTATAACTATAACTATAACTATAACTATAACTATAACTATAACTATAACTATAACTATAACTATAACTATAACTATAACTATAACTATAACTATAACTATAACTATAACTATAACTATAACTATAACTATAACTATAACTATAACTATAACTATAACTATAACTATAACTATAACTATAACTATAACTATAACTATAACTATAACTATAACTATAACTATAACTATAACTATAACTATAACTATAACTATAACTATAACTATAACTATAACTATAACTATAACTATAACTATAACTATAACTATAACTATAACTATAACTATAACTATAACTATAACTATAACTATAACTATAACTATAACTATAACTATAACTATAACTATAACTATAACTATAACTATAACTATAACTATAACTATAACTATAACTATAACTATAACTATAACTATAACTATAACTATAACTATAACTATAACTATAACTATAACTATAACTATAACTATAACTATAACTATAACTATAACTATAACTATTACTATAACTATAACTATATAACTATAACTATAAATATAACTATAACTATAACTATAACTATATATGAGGCATAGATCTGCCACCGTGATCCTAATCTGAAACAAGAACATTTACAGTGAACTTTATTCACTGCCAAAATAACTAACTTTGAGTATTATTGCAACCTTTTAGATCAGCTGAATTGAAAATTTCGTGAGAAAAGATCTGCCTTACAGAAGACAAAATAACTGTTCATCATGACAACCCACGTGTAGACACAAGTATTTTAAAGACCTCTTTAGAAATTTGAAGCAATTCCTTCATAGAAAGCATTTTTCGTCGAATGAAGAAGCCATTGCTGCCTTGGAACAGTATTCTGCAAAGCCTCCGGGAAATATTTACAAAGATGGCTTAAAATTATTTGAGGATCATTGAAATAAATAAATTGTAGTTAAGGGAGATTATATTGAAAAAAAAAACTAATTGTATTTAAAAATTCATATTCTTTCACTTTTACTTTTAATACTTTTCTCTCTTTTCTGCACTTGTGATTTACGAAATGATGCCATTTTTTTCAAATCGGAAGCGTGACCGGCCCAACTTTTCCAAATATATAGTTTTAAATGAAATGCCCCTCATTAAAATAAGTCTTCATTGTCCGAAAGGTATTGTAATAACATTTTAAACTCAAAATAATGAAGAAAAAAAAATGAAGTGTAAGTCACGTTTTACTGTGTAGTGTAAGTCACGCAATAAATTTGAAATAAATAAGTAAATAAATAGTTTTTACATATGGTTCTTAAACTTTAGAAGATATTACGCTCAGTATCAAAAAGCTTTTCTTTCACGATCCCATCGTGTAGTGTAAGTCACAACTTTATGTTTCACTTTTTTGGTGTGAGAAAAATTATTAATTATAATAAAACTGCCATTTTATACGTAAACCATAAAATTGAATTTCTAGTAGGAAAACCAAAATTTAGGGCAAGCCCAAAAAGTCGGAAGCTTTGTAGTGTCTGACACATTTGAAATTAACTTATAGTGAATTTTCTCTTTAACGAAGCCATTTCTTGGTTTCTTTCGAATTCTTTGCAGGGAAGTTTAACTGTGCTAAAATTTCATTGTTTTTACTGAAATTTGTGTTCCTTATCTCAAAGAGAGTATTTCATAAAACATAACAGACGTCGGAGCAATAAAATGTTTAAATTTTTAAATTTCAAAAACCCTGAATGACTTGAATATAACACTTATTTTAATTTATAAGCTGGAAAACTTCATCACTCTGCTCAGATATAATTGAAACTTCAACTTGCGTTCTAACTTACATTGAACGATCGACACAATTATTATTTTAATCAAATAATTTACAGTGGGCAAAATTGAAACGAACACTTGTTCGCACAGGCATAAATCTTTTTTGACAACTTAATATATTTCAATATAAATCAAGCGCCAACTTTATAGCTACACAAAAATAAAACAAAAACAAAACGAAAAAAAAATATATTTTCCAATTCCAATTAATTGCGATTGACGCTCGCCATTCATTTCCTCCACATGCCACAAACAGATCCTGAGCAAACAATTCGATTACGCTATGCTTCTGAGACTTGAGTGGGGATGCAAGGACGAACGATGACTTCATGCTTGCGCCCCCGCAATAACAAGAATATTCGCATTGCCTGGCTGCATTTGCGCAGTTGCTGTTATTGATGTAGCAAACATTTTGCTTTGGCAATCAAATAAAAAATTTGAAGAATAGCTACACTTTGCAGTTTCAAAATGTATTGGAAGAAATAAGAGAAGATTTTAGTTTAGTTAAAAGTCAGTTAACAACATCGAGTTCTTTTGGCCATGTTACGAAGCCATGCGGGATACGTGAGAAAATTAGATATTATTTATTTGCGCCCTCATCATAAGCGAGACGCTGTTACTACTACTTCACACGTTCTCTTGCCCCACGCTGCAACATCGCACTACAGCATTAGCTGAAGGTCTGCGAAATCTCCTGCCCCATTGCCACTCTAGCCACTCTGGGTATGCGCCAGCAACAACTCGTTAACGCAGTCGCCGCCACATACAATAAAACATAATGAAAAGCATTTCCTTGCGGCGTTGTCTTGCATTTTGAAGGAGAGAAATCAGACAACATGCCACGTTGTTGCTTTCCTGCGCCACCACTACTGTGATCTGTGCCACCAGCAGTTTGAGTGTTCAGCTTATTGTTGAATTAATTTATTTTTGCTACAAGTCGCTGACCGAATGCAATGTTGTTTCTTTTTTTTTTGTTTTTGTTTTTGTAAATTTTTGGCCCCAAAGGATGTACGTAAATTTCGAAAGTTATTTATGCGCTAGGCAATCAATGTGGGCTGGTGTTGTTGTTGTTGTTGTTGTGTGTACAATGTACATGTTGCTAGCTGATTTAGACGTTGACATAAGCAACAGTTAGCTAGCTGATCTGAATTCGTAGGCCAACTGTAGCTAGTGTTGGTGACCGTTGAAATATGTTGCACGGTGAGCGATACATATGCTAAAGTCAACAATTCAAAAAAAATTCAAATTCGTTGCTGATTTGCTTGTGTATCTTAAAATTTTTCTAGTTTGCTAAAGTTAGGAATAAGAAAAAATATTTCCTTAATTTAATTCAAGAAGAGGTTTGACGATCTTAAGATATGATCTAGAGATGGACGCGTGCCGTGCTTTTTCCGTGCCACGACGTGCACGTGCTTAAGCAAACCTTCGTGCGTGCACGAACGTGCCCGAGCTTAAGAAAAGCAAAGTCGTGCGTACTTTTCCGTGTTCGTGCAGTAATATTTAACTACTTTCACGGTAGCACCTGTGAAAGTAGTTTTTACGTTTTTCACCCATGTTTTTATTTTATAAAAATTCATTTGTTATTTGAATAAAAATAATAAAAACACATTCTAATGTTATAATATTTTTAAGTTGAAATATAAATTTAAAAAATATGTGTAACTTTTTCATACCTACTTTGCAAAGTTTTAAAGTGTGCTTTTTCGTGCGTTTTCGTGCAAGTACGAAAAAGACGTTTCATGTTCTTGCGTGCCCGTGCAAATGCTCGTCGTATTAGTGTGCCCGTGATTCAAAAATGTTGCACGCGGCCATCTCTAATATGACCATTAATTTTTTTTATATAGATTTGTATTTGATTAAATTACTTTTTAATAAAAACAAAAAAAAAACAAATAGGTTTTTTCAGCCCTTTATAGGACTTTCATTCATTTATGTAAATATATTAATAATTAATTTAATATTAAAAACTCGTGACAATTGTAAGGAAAAATAGTTGGTCATGACATCTTTTTAAAGTAAACAAAAAAGTAACAACTTGTCCTGTTTTGCTGACAAGCTTACAATATTTTGGTTTACGAACTTTGAGAAAAAACTAGACTTACTTAAATTTTTAAGTATTTATTACAAAAGTTTTTCTTTCTAATTATATCAGAAATTTTTTTTAATTACAAAATTTATATATTTCTAAGTTAAAAATTTAAAGTTTTCTGTCATTTTCCAATATAATTTTTGGTTTCAATCTTCATGGCAGACATTTAAAGAAATTTTAATTGACATAATTTGAACTAAAGAAAAAACTGGCGAGGGATTATCATCTGATACAAGATTTCATATAATACTCTTCTATCACACGTTAGCCCAACCACCCCTTCCTCCCCTTGAGATCACATCATACTCATATTTTATACAATTTTAGAGTTTTCAAAATATCAAATGTTAATAATTAACTGAAAACCACATGGATTTTTTTTTTAAAATGTACCGAATACTATCAGTCCTATTTTGAATAATTTTTCCCGGGGAATCGAAAAAGGAAGTTTTCATTTTTAAGATAAAGTTCAAGAACATTTTCGAAATTTTTAATGCAAATTTGTTCATCAACCGTCAATATTCATAAGTGTAAGCAAAAAACATGTCATGTCTGTATTTGCTATCTTAAAAATTAAAACTCCCTTTTCCGATTCCCCGAGAAAAATTATTCAGAATAGGGCTATATATGTAGTTACAATCGGGGGGAGAACATTTACAATGTAACATGTCTGAATGTCTCAACCTGGCGAGGCCAGCATAATCTTTGTGAAATTGCCACAAGTCGACTCAAACCTCCACGTGGTGTTTCCTGGGTAACGTCAAAACTGACAACCGTTAGTTTGGCGGCTAATCTGAGCGGCGGGCCCCCTAGGCTTAAAATAGGTTCTGCGTTGGGTCGTTGAAGCACACCCGTAAAAACCCATTTCAATGAAAACTAATAAGAATAGAAACAAACTGATCCCCAAATCAGATGACGACTACCGCAAACGATAAACTGATAATAATTTACGGATATGCACCTGGAATGTCCGAACCCTTAATTGGGAAGGTGCCTCTATCCAACTGACTGATGTCTTGGAAAGATACAAAGCTGATATTACTGCTATCCAAGAAATTCGATGGAAGGGACAGGGTTGCATTCGGCATGCACCCTGTGATATTTACTACAGCGGCCATGTGGAGAAGCACGAGTTTGGATGCGGATTTGTAGTTGGCAAGAGACTACGGCCCCACGTCCTGCAATTCACACCTGTGAACGAACGACTTGCCATAATCCGCATCAAGGTTAAATTTTTTATATAAGCCTAATATGTGCACACGCTCCGATAGAAGACAAGGACGATGAGATCAAGGAAATTTTCTACGAGCGCCTTGAAAATGCTTACGAGCGCTGCTTCCGTCACGACGTTAAAATCGTGCTTGGTGACTTCAACACTAAGGTGGGCAAAGAAAATATTGTTGGTCCAACAGTCGGAAAGTTCAGCCTCCACGACAACACCTCCGATAACGGAATGAGGCTGATTGACTTCGCCGCAGCAAGAAACATGGTCGTAAGTAGCACTAGATTCAAGCATCTTGATATTTATAAAGCCACCTGGATGTCCCCTGATCAAAAACCAAAAATCAAATTGATCACGATTTGATCGACGGAAGGTACTCTTCCAGTGTATTGGATGTACGCACGATCCGTGGTGCAAACATTGACTCGGATCACTATCTTGTTGCAGCCAAGATCCGTACACATCTGTGCGCAGCTAAGAATACGATGATATATGCGCGCAGTTAACACACATTTCCAACTCTATGCGTGCGGCTGCTGAAGAGGTGATTAGCTACCAACGCCCTCGCCGAAACCAGTGGTATGACCAGGAGTGTCGCGACGCCACTGCAGAGAAAGACGCCACCTACAAAGCCACCCTGCAGTCGGTTGTAACGCGCGCTGCTAAGGAGCGATACAAAGAAAAGAGGAGGGAAGAGAGACGTATTTTCAGGCGGAAAAAAAGAGAGGCAGAAAAGTGCGAGCAGGAGAAGATTGAGATGTATGGTGACAGGAATGAGGCCCGAAAATTTTTCGAAAAAAAAGACGCCTTGCCGATGGTCTTAAAACCGGGGCCTCTTCCTGCAAGGATAAAAACGGAAAAGCAATCCACAAGAAAAGCGATCCCACTATCTGTGCCAATTACCGTGGGATAAGCCTTCTTAATATCGCATATAAGGTCCAGTCGAGCGTTTAATGTGAAGATTGAAGCCCATTGTAAACGAACTGATCGGAACTTATCAGTGTGGCTTCAGACCTGGAAAGTCCACCATCGACCAGATTTTCACGCTACGACAAATCTTGGAGAAGACTCAAGAAAAACAAGTCGACACCCACCATCTTTTTGTCGACTACAAAGCCGCCTTCGACAGCTCAATAAGGAAGCACCTGTACTCCACCATGTCTGAATTTGGTATTCCTGCAAAACTAATACGACTTTGCAGGATGACACTGAGCAACACCAGCAGCGCAGTTAAAATCGGGAAGGACCTCTCCCCACCACTTATTACCAAACAAGGTTTCAGACAAGGTGATTCCTTATCATGCGACTTTTTCAACTTAATAATGGAAAAGATCATCCGAGCTGCTGATCTGAGACGTAGTGGCACAATATTCTACAAGAGTGTTATGCTGCTTGCGTATGCTGATGACATAGATATCATTGGCCATAATACGCGCGAAGTCAGTGCAGCATTTTCCAGATTAGAAAAAGAGTCAAGTCGAATGGGTCTGGCAGTGAATGCAGATAAGGCGAAATCCTTGGTGTCAACAAACAAACAGTCCCAGTCCCAGCGTCTTGGAACCCACGTTACAGTTGTCAATACCTCCTTGGAGGTTGTGAAGGACTTTGTTTATCTGGGATCCAGCATAAACTTAACCAACGACATCAGCATTGAGATAAAACGAAGACTAACTCTTGCCAACAGGTGTTACTTTGGGCTCAGTAGGCAATTGAGAAGCAGAGTCCTCTCTCGATGAACGAAAATCACGCTCTATAAATCGCTCATCATGCCCGTCCTACTTTAAGCATCACAAACCTGGACGTTGAGCAGCTCAGATGAAAAGACTGTAGGAGCATTCGAGAGAAAGATTCTTTGTAAGATCTACGGACCAAAATGGCGAGTACCGAATACGGTGGAATGATGAACTGTATGAGCTGTACGCTGACATCGACATAGTCAAGCGCATTAAAATCGGGCGGCTTCGCTGGCTTGATCATGTTCAGCGCATGAAAGACGATGCTCCAGTGAAGAAAACATTCGATTCGGTACCCAGCGGCGGTCAACGCAGAAGAGGACGACCGCATCTTCGTTGGAAAGACCAAGTAGAGGACAATCTGACGAAGCTTGGAATTTCCAACTGGCCCCAGCAAGCGAAAGACAGAAATGGCTGGCGCAAATTCTTAGATGAGGCCAAGACCGACATACGGTTGTAGCGCCAACTAAGCAGGCAAGCAAGCATGTAGTTACAATAAAATGAAAAGAATTGCTAGAAATATTGATAAAGATCTAAAAAAGAAAAAATTATGAAAAAATATTCAATAAACTATTGTAACTAAAATATAAAAACAATACGGAATTATATTTAAATTTAAAAAAAATATTTAATATTTCAAATAAAAAAAATAGTTGAGCAAAAATGTCGGCAAGATATTCAGAAAAAATTTACTTGCAGTTTATTTATGTATATGAAACAATTGAAAGCATTTCAATTTTTTTTCGCGTTCTACTACTCAATGAAATAATATCCTTGGAAAAACAAACAAAATTTCACTGAAAGAGTACTCAGCAGAGCTGTATAAGAATACATTTAATTTGATTGTATTCACAAAAAAATTAATCAGTGAATAACGAAATAAATAAACTTTTTAATTTACATGCATTTTTAAAAAAATGATTAAATATTTATTGCAATTATTTATTTTCGTTATTCAGAATAATGAATCAATTTTGTTATTCAATTGAATGCAATTCACAAATAATGCAATTTACCAAGAATTTCAAAAATTTCAATTTTTTTTTTATTCGTTATTTATTTTTTGTTAATTATTCATTTTTTATTCATTATTATTTTTTTATTCATTATTCATTTTATATTCATTATTAATTTTTTATTCATTTTTCATTTTTTATTCATTATTCGTTTTTTATTCATTACTCATTTTTTATTCATTATTAATTTTTTAAACATTATTAAATTTTTATATATTATACACTTGTTATTATTTATAAAATTATCATTATTAATTTTTATTCATTTTAGTCCTTAGCTATAAGTAACATATGAATAGCAAATTAAAAATGAATAAAAAATGAATAATAAATAACATATGAATAATGAATAAAAAAAAATGAATAATGAATTAAAAAATAATAATGAATAAAAAATGAACAATGAATTCAAAATGAATAATGAATAAAAAATATATAATGAATAAAAAATGAATAATGAATAGCAAATGAATAATGAATTAAAAATTAATAATGAAAAAAAATGAATAATAAATATTAAGTGAACAATGAATAAAAAATGAATGACGAATTAAAAATCAATAATGAATAATGAAGGAATAATTGAAAATTCTGGAATTTTTTGTAAATTGCATTATTTGTGAATTGCATTCTTTGTGAATATCATTCAAATGAATAAAAACATAATTTATTATTCTCAATAGCGAAAATGAATAATTGAAATCAATATTTAATCACTTTTTAAAGTATGAATGTGAATTTAAAATTTTATTCATATGTCGTTCTTATATCATTGAATGCATTCTTATATCGTTATTCAGTTGTTATTAAAATTTTTAATATGAATGCCGATTTTACAGCTCTGGCACTCAGATTCCATATGAACATCAAATGCAACAACACTACTTAATACAATATAGTGTTCTTCAAGATATGATTGCTAATCCATTAAATAATTATGACCAAAAATCATATGCTGATAGTCTGCATTTCAAAATTATTAAAAATTGTTTGAGGTCGACAACATTGCTTAATAAGATTCGTCACTGAATGACATTGATGTATAATCACTCACTAAAGCTTAAGAAGATATCACTTACAACTAAGAAGAAAATCTTATCCAATATCTTATATATCTTTGGGTTTTAGTCATAATCGTGTTTGCGGTTGTGAAGTTCTTACATTTGTGAATAATAAAAATTATAAAGAAAATCTTTGTTTAAATAAAAAGAAGGAACAATGAATAATTTTCTTTCAGAGCTTGCTTTTTGGTTAAATTTGCAATTTCATTGCATTCCATAGCACTCAAGTGAATAGATGAAATATTATTAAGAAGAACTATTTTCAAAAAAGGTCATTTAATTACAGTTACACAAGAAAACAAGTGCTTAGTTTATAAACTTTTCGATTTTCTTTGTATTAAGGGAGGCATAAAAATTAATGCAAAGCTTTCTTCAAGTTCTGCAGAACGTCTGCAATCTTTTTTTTTGTAATTTTGAATAGAAAAATTCAAGAATGTAATAAAATTACTTTTGTATACTTTTCAATGTATACTTTTTTGAAGCTTTTAAATTTATAGTTTCACATATTCCCATAAAAAATCCTCATATAAAATCTTAAAATTGTATTTTTCCTTATTTTTATAAGCAACTGAAAGTGAGTATATTTTAAGGCAAAAGGTTAATAAGATTCCATTAAGCTTTAAAAAGCTTCACTTATAACATTTCAAAAATAAATCTTTTCAAATCAATAAGATTCCCTTGTTAAATTCCAAAAAGAATTTTAGATATATCTATAAGGACATGAAATCTTATTAAATAAATACGATTTCCTTATAGAATTTCAAAAATTAATCTTATAAAATCAAAAAATTTCCTTATTAAGTATCAAGAAGATAATTTCTAAAGTTAATAAAAAAATTATATACTTTTAATTATACTCTACTATAGTTTTAAAAAGTTTTGTTATAAAAAACAAAACGATATTCTTTAAACTTTGTGATTTTACTAATAAAAAAAATGGCAGAGTTTTAAGCAGATTTTCTCTATGGTTTTACAAAGACCATCTCTTTTGATGAAAACCTTAAAAAAGTCTTATTGATTTTTTTCTATTTTATTAGGTGCCAAAAGCTCTGTGTATAAAGATAAAATATCTTAAACATTATAAATCATCAGCAAATTAGAAAAAGATAATATCTGATAAATCAATTTTGAAATGCAACTCCCATAAATTAATAGGTTTTTCAATTGAAATGTTTTCAAACTCATAGAAAACTGACTTTGAGAGATAAGAACCAATTAAGAACTGAAAGAGGGCTGTTTAGCAGTAGTTGAGTCACACGTTTTATCGTTCTGGGGAAGTGCTAAAAATAATGCAAGGCACACTATAGCGTGTGTGGTTCAACAGCATTCTGCTTAATGTTTCAAAAATATCTTAATTACCCGCGTGATCATCTCGTGCGCTTTACAATTATTTAGAAAATAAAACAGTTTTAGCTGCAACTCCTGCTGCTGCTGCTACTTCTTTGGCTTAATTATAAGGGTACTTTTTGAGCACTAGCTCAAATACCAACAGGGCCATCACCACCACCACCACCACAACCATTGGTTGGTGGTGGCTTTATTGTTTCTGGCAATGCTGGCTCATTGGTGTCTTGTTGTGAGTCACCGTAATTAACTTGCTTTCTGCAGGGCGTTACTTGAGCGTTGTGCAACGTGTTGTTCGAGTTCGCTCAATTACACGTTGCTGTGTGACAGACATTCTGTGCGCATCACGTGCAAGCGTTACGTTACGCCAAGCTTTTTTTGAATTAGTGTAAAGGAATGAATGCTCTGCGAGCTTGGTTTGGGTTAACTTTGTGGCTATCAATTAGTGGCGCTTAGAGATGGACGTTTAGCGGAAGCAGTTGGGGTATTATAAATTGGATTTTAGTTAGATTCTATGAAAAAACTCCTGTAGTTAATTTAGCTGATTTTTGTTGCTCAAAACATGAAATGAATATAAAAAACGTGATAAGAAGGAATTAATTAGAAAAAAGTAGTTATCTTAAATTTTTCAAATTCTTATTTATTCTTATAAATAGTTTTAAGATCTTAAAGCAATTATCACAAAAACCTCAATGCTGGAAAACTTCCTGTAGCTCTTTTCTCTAACCTACTTAATTCGCAACTTAAACAAAAATATTTTTATTTCTGTATAATTATTGCTTATTGCAGACAAATAACTGCTGCAGCTTAGCTTGCAGTTTACGCTAACAATTCAGGCTAATTTGTGGTAATTCAAAACTGCAGGGGTTGCTGCTGTTGCCGTCACACAGGGTCTCCACAGCGTGAAAAAATAAATATGTAATATAAAAAAGAAATGAAATGTATAAAAATTAGCAAAACTGCACAGAAGAGATTTCATTAAAATTTATTCGCACATAAATTCTGATTAATAAAATTTATGCAATGACTACGCGCAGGCGCAACCATTGTGGGGCCCCCGCAGCCCTCTTCAGCTTGAGCTTGAGCGCACGGTGACAACTGCGCTAATTTGCTGTTCTTATAAAATTTTAGTCGATCTTGCTTGCAACGCTTTAAGGCTGAAATCGCGCCAAATTACTTTGCGTTGTCATGTGCGCAGGCGCATAACGCATTGGTTAAGTGTGTCCATTTTTAGCTAACTGCGCACCATAATAAGATGCTGTGTCGTTTCTTGTGTGTGTGTGTGTGTGTGTGTGTGTATTGTGTTCATCGTTTGTAATTCACGCAGATATTTATATGCTTATGAACAATATTTTAGAGCAACTGACGCGCATGCGCAGTCGTTTCCTTTTCTGCTGCTTTAGCACGACGATCAACAGACCACATCAACATGAAAGCCCCCACCCTCCTTCCATCATGCTGCTTGAAGCTTGTCTTTGATCATTTATTTGTTGCTTTTTCATTGTGCGGTTGCGGTTGCGGTCATGGTTAGTTTGGCGAATAGCTCAGCCGCACCTGTAGCGAATTTGCTTCACGTTGAAGGTGTTGTTTCCCGAAATGGTTGTCTCGCTATTGTGGTTGTGTCTCTGGAACTAATGACTGTGATTGAAGGCGTTACGTTGTATTGCGTTGCGTTGCATTGCTTTGCTTTGCTTATCTGCATGCAACAACATTTTTTGTTAAGTATTGTTGGATTATGCTCCTCAAGCCGTTGGTCGTTGTTGCTTCGCATCCATTGTTGTTCCGAAAGTCATTGTGCACTGATTTATTGGCTACACACAGCGTTGGCCTTAGTCCTTGGCCATTCTTATTTGCTGCTGTTTCAGTGAATTTGCTGATTAATGTTTGAAGCATCTTTATTATATAGTAGCAACATTTTTTTTTTAGTCCAAAGAACCGAACAAATTTAGCAAGAATGTTGCAAGGAGCAGCTGGTTAATGAGTTTAATCTCCAGCACATAGGTGGTAGCTACAAAAATAAGAATCTAAAGTTATAACTTTAAAACATTATTTGAAAATTTTATTATATCATTCTTAATGGTCATGCAATGCATTAATTAGCTAAAATCTCATTGAAATCATATATGATGAGCATATATGATTAACGAATAATTATTGATGGCGCGCTGTCTTTCCCAAACTGAAGTCTATAGTTGAACTGTTGCACAATGCGTTGAATGGGTTAAAAAATAAAAGTATTCAAACTTTAAGAAATAATTTTTTTAAAGACAGGTGCGTACGCAGAGAAATGAAAGAATTTTAATGAGCTTTGAGAGAAACACTCAGCACAACATGGCAGCTGTTATGTGTTTTTGGTCCGACAAAGATCTTTAGATAACATTGCGCATTGGAAAAAATAGTAAAAAGACTCAATTTAAAATATTAATTGTGAAAAGACTATAATATATAGACTTGAAATTTTTTTAAGTACATTGAGGGCATATGTGTTAAAATTACATGAAATTGTGTTCATACTAAATGAATATGTTTTTGGAATTGAGCTTGAAACAATTTCATTTAAGTTAAACTCAAATGTTTGCATAGTTCAATTAAAAACAAAGGTTTTTTTTTCAAAACAATGTTTTTAAATATACTTTTATAGTAAACATTTACAGTTTAAAAACATTTTTTAAAAAAAAACTTTAAAACAAAAACTTTAGTATTGAAAACAAATATTTAAAAACATAATTTTAAAATATTGTTCTCAAATTAAAAAAATGAAATTAATAAGCCATTTTTTTGATGATAAATTCGTAATTCGTTGAAGTGTGCGTGTTATTGCGCATAAAAAATTTAAGTTTTTTATATATTAATATTATAAATTAGTTTTTATTTTATCTAATGTTCGTTATTTGTAAAACCAATTTAAAGAATATTTTCACACAGTCAAATGTAATATCGGGGTTTTTCTCAAGTTGGTCTCATTTGTATGGCGATTATTATCAAAGATTCTTCTGCACATAATTTTTCAAGTCAATCTCAGATAGCGACGTATTTTTTGTTATTGGAAAGAAATAATAAGATAAAATTATAAAAAAATAAATGAGTTTATAGTTGAAAATTTCAACGCTTATTTTAATAGAAGCGAAAAAGCGTTGAATTTCTATTTTAAAATTTTTTGTTTAATTTTAAAGTATGTTTTTATTCTCAGTATAAATAATATAAAAAATATTCCAAAATAAATTTTTTGTTTGTTTTAAGTACATCTTGGGGATACATATCTCCGGGACCAGACGGTATAATTCCTGCCATGTTGCAAACGGCTGAATCGCGAGTCGTCCCATGGCTGAAGAATATATTAAACGGATGCATCAGGCTATCTATGTACCTGTGGCTTGGAAGACAGCGAGGGTTGTATTCTTACCGAAGGCAAGTAAGAGCAGCCATCCCTGTTCGAGAGACTACAGGCCAATAAGTCTGCCCTCGTTTGTACTCAAAACGCTCGAGAAACTGATTGACTTGCACTTAAGAAACAATTCAATCCAGTTATCAACCAACCAGCACGTATACACGAAAGGGAAATCGGTTGAAATGGCACTACATTCCCTAGTAGTAACCCTAGAAAAAGCCCTCCACCACAAAAAATACGCACTCGTGGCGTTTCTAGATATCTCAAGTGCATTCAACAATGTATCAACCACCGCAATCCTTAGTGGATTACGTGCAATAGAGGCACCACCAGCAATAAACCTATGGTTAGACAAGTTGCTAAGCTGCAGAAAGGTGAGGGCTGAGTGGGGCACTAAATCCATGATAAGGGAAGCTCGTAGTGGGGCACCCCAGGGAGGGGTCCTCTCGCCACTACTATGGAATCTTGTAGGTAATGAACTACTCGAAAAGTTCGCAGGTAGAGCCCCGAGGATAACTGCCTATGCAGACGACATAAGCATAATTATAGTAGGGAAATGTCTATCAACAGTAAGCTCCATAATAGAGAGCACACTCAGAGATGTACTTAGATGGTCAAATTCAGTCGGTCTTAGTATTAATGCAGAGAAAACGGATCTGGTTCTGTTCATGAAAAGGTACAAAATACCACAGTGGATACCACCGAAATTGAACGTTATACGTCTCATACCGAAAACTCACACAAAATATCTAGGAGTCGTCCTGGACAGCAAGCTGTCATGGAAAACCAACGTGGAAGAAAGGGTGAAGAAATCCACCATTGCGCTATACACATCCAAGAAGATGCTAGGCAGTACCTGGGGTCTCTCACCCTTTCTGATGCACTGGATCTATGTAACGGTAGTGCGTCCTATTCTACTCTATGGGATTATTGTGTGGTGGCCGGCTGTGAACAAATCAACATTCCTCAGGCACTTGGAGAAAACTCAGCGGCAGGCAGCGCTATGCATCGCGGGGACACTGAAGTCAACTCCAACTAAAGCGCTTGAAACCATTATAAGTATGGAGCCCCTGGACATACACGCAAAACTAATAGCCGGAAAAACGGCATAACGTCTTACGGCGGCAGGCAACATGCACATTCAAAATTTTGGACATTGTACAATAGGAAAGGATCTACTTAGTAGCACAGACTACATGGTGCCTCGAACGATAGTCAATTCCAAAGCACGAACTCTTCTGGGACCAAATGACTGGTGCAAAGGTATAGAACAAGCACAGTAGGTGGTCAACATATTTACAGACGGCTCCATAATGCCAACGGGGGTAGGTGCGGCTGTGTATTGCGCAGAGCCTAATATAAGGCAGCCATATAAACTGCCGAACCAATGCAGTATCTTCCAGGCGGAAGGATTTGCCATAAGGAAGGCTGCTGAGATAGCCCTCAGCATGGACACACAACGCTCTTACATCAACATTTTCGTTGACAGTCAAGCGGTGATCATATCCATGCGCTCTGCTAGCATCAAGTCCAAAAGTGTCTTGGCTGGCAGAGATGCACTAGATGCACTATTCGCTTCGAAGAGAGTGCGCATCTACTGGGTCCCTAGCCACCAGGGCATTGAGGGAAACGAGATGGCAGATGGTTTAGCAAAGGAAGGCGCCGGGCTGGAATCAGAACTCGCAGAACATGTACTTACTCCGCTACAAGAGTTGTACAGGAACCTCGAAAGAAGAGCCGCACTAGCAGTGAATCGTAGATACGACATCGTGCAAAATCTCGAAAATCATGTGCAATGCACAATGCGAAAAACGAACTCTTTTCATCTTGGCACGCCCGCGCAAAGATTGCAGGACACTAGTGGGCATGCTCACTGGTCACTGCATGACGGCAGTCCACGTTAGGAAGCTTGGCATAACCACGGATGACAACTGCAGGAAGTGCAAGGAACCGGGCACAGTGGAGACCCTGGAGCACATGCCCCGCACATGCCCCGCCCTACTATGCACATGCCCCGCCCTACTTAGATTGAGACTAAAATACCTAGACTCATCGACATTCCCGTCGCTTAAAGATGTAGCCAGGATGTCTCTGGAATCCCTCCTAAGGTTTGCGAATTCAACGCGAATCTTTAAAGACTTTTAAATAAACACAAAGGTTCCTTTTGTTCGCTACCGGTACCTCTAAGGACCTGAATTGGTTTATGTGAGCCTTCACGAAGGCATCCGGTTTAACCTAACCTTACCTAAGTACCTCTTCTTCTCGATAGGTGGCATAAAAAAAGTCCTTTTTAGGAAGTGTCATGATATTTTGGTCCCAATTTATCGGAAACAAAAAAATCAAAGTTCATTTTAATAAGGATACTGCAACCTTTACTAGAATTATTAAGTTTGGCCCCATAGGAAAAATTAAGCGCGACTTTTTAAGAAATGCTGTTATTTTCAACGCTTTTGATCTCTGCAGCGGGGGAAAATTGTAACCAAACCTTATAATATGTAGTAGTTAAGGTTTTCGTAACATTATGAATATGCACTTTAATATTTTTGTTTCCGATAATTTGGGACCAAAATATCTTAAAACTGGCTGAAAAGTGCTACTGTTTTTATGCCACCTAGCGAGGAGACGATGCGTTTAAAAATACACAAAAAATATAGTTTGAAAACTTTTTGTTTATATTATTTACGTTAAACAAATTTTTAGTCTCTACGTGTTGCAGTCTTTTCACAATAAATATCAACGCTAGTTCAATTCGTCGAAAAAGCTTTTTAAGCCATAACTTTTGAACTCTTAAGGAGCATACTTTCATTTCATACCTTTGGAAAGGTAATGGAAAGTAAAAAATATGAAAATAATGAAAATTAAAAAAATTATAGCACCTTTTGCTGGCATGGTATTAAACTTTGAAATTAATAATTGGTCATGTAACTGCAATTTTGTCAAAAGTTTAGTATTTTTCGCTCAAAATAAAATTTCTAATGAAACCCTATTACGAAAATCGCATTTAAATTGTCTCAAAATAGACCCTATTTTGGCATTCGCGAAATAGACCTCAAAATATTGTCTCAAAATAGACCCTATCGGTCCGCGAAAAATACTCAAAACCTCCAACTCTGGATTTGGTTTTCTAAATAATAAATAATCTAAGCACAAAATTTGAGCCAAATCGGAGATGGTCAGAGCAACTGATATTACACTTTATTGTGAAATGGTCGGCATATTGAACACAATTTGTGCCTATTTTGACGAAATATGTTTAATGCAAATTTTTTTAAACATATTGTTGAATATTTAAAAAACAATCGAAAGTTTATTAGACAACACTTTGACGAAATCACAACTACTAATGCAGACAAAAGCTACAGTTGCAATGTGCAAAGAAGAATACAAGGATAAAATTCAACAATAACGAAGAAAAAGTCGAATTCTGAAATCCAATTTTGTATTTTTATAGAAAACACTTTTAAATTTTATGATTGAAAAGATATACATCAATAACCGAAATAACAATTATGGTATTATGATTTTTTATATGATTCATCATAAAAATCATACTCTCTACAATCCTTAATTAAACATATTTTCTAATTTTGAAATATTTCAATTATATAATAAGTTTATTTAATAAGAAACGTTATGACTTTTTTGTTTACAAAAACCTAAAATATTAAAATATCAAGTAACATTTCACTTTTTTATAAATTTTATAAAAAAATAAAATTTATCTATTTATAAATTATAAAAAACAATTTATTATAAAAAATATGCACGTACAAAAGTTAAACAAAACACATAAGATGAATTTCATGTAAAAATCGAGATGCATTGAACCCGACCCCCTCAGATATCGATGAAATTTTGTTCATAGCTAAATTTGATTAATACAAACAAACTCTCATTTTTAGAAATGACTGTTTTGCGATTTTTTGGGCGTGGCACAGTGGGAAAGTTTTCGAAAAAACGCGAAAATGGTCAAAAAGAGCTCCATTTAAACTACAATAACTCAGAATAGGCTGAACCGATTTCCATGATCTTGGTATCATTAAAAAGATATTTTAACAGGCTTTATGACACGTTTTATGACACAAAAAAAATTACACAGTAAAAATTTATAAAAAAAAGAAAATTTTAACTAACGAAAAATCCAAAAAGATCAAGGGTTTTTTTACAGTGTATTACTTTTTTAGAAAGGTTTATCCTTCACCTATACCATATCAAAAAATAAAAATGGATTCTTGTTTAGTTTTTTTATATAATTTTTTAAGTAGTGTCACTTCTAGTAATTGCCCTTATATTTTATATTTACAGGTTAAATAAATAAACATAGTCCTAGGAAAATTATGAATATGTTTTAACCCCAATTTTTTAAGTAGTGTCACTTCTAGAAATACGTACCGAAAGTTTTCGAAATAATTCGAATAACAGCGAAAATATCAGGTCACATTCTTACACATTTACAAAATAGTTCAACAATTATAACATTTTTTAAATGTTTACAAATAAAAAACCATCAACAATTGTTTATATTATTTGCCATGTTTTTATTAATTTGTGTTTTATTTTATTTACATTTTTTTAAAGTTAATTATTTGTAAGAAATTTTGCGCTGCTCAAATTTGGCACAGTCAGAATATCTGCGCACATGTACAAAAGTTTCATTTATCGGAATGAATGAATGAAAGCCTTGAGTTCCTGTTATAGTTTGAGCTTCTTTATATCTTGAAAATAGGTTTTCTTTAACGTTGTTGTATTCGTCAGCATCTGCGTAAGCAACTTGTATGGTGGTCTTATATGTTTCTGATGCCCAGTGATAGAGTTGCCTCGTTGACTGGATTTAATTTTTATTTGCAATACTATAATTTCGAGCACCTCTCTTCAATGTTCCTCCGATTCCATCACATGCAGATTTTCCGTGACTGGTAGCATAAAAGTGCCATTCAGCGCCAATACCAAAATCAGATTTGTGATGGCATAAATTAATGAAGTTATATTTATTTTTATATTGTGCTCCTGCACCATCTGATACGTAAATGATTTTATTAATATTGTTGGTTATATTGGCCTTCACGAACTTTATCGTTATCTGAAAATAAACAAACAAAGGAAAAAAACAAATAAATAAAAAATATTAAATATTTTGATGAGTGTGGATGGATGTGTTTACTAATACCAAAATATTAAAATAATTACCTTTGTAATAAATAACGAACGGATGTATTGTAGCCTGATCATTATTCCAATGGTATCCTTGCACGGCATCTTGTACAAGAAATGCATAATTTTCAGCAAAGTCCATTTGAATTAACATTTCTCCTGATAACAGCGCCGCTCTTTTATTGCTGATAAATTCAGATTGTCGCTTTGCTATGAAATGATGCGGAATCAGAACTTTGATGTGTTTAGTAAAATCGCTGACAAATTATTCTGGGTTGGTGGTTAACGTTTCCAGAACACATCTAATCGTTGTATTCCACTTTTTGTATATTATTTCTTCAGTTTGGTTATTTTCAAAATGTTTTAGCATATGCGTTTTTAGATTATTTAAATTTTTGAAGCAGTGACCACACATTGAAACGCAACACTCGCTTTTTTCTATGTCACCATCACGAACAACGAATTTGAGAACATCTTTGTAGTCGGTAAATGTGCATTCTCTTTCAATACAAATTGATTTTAAGCCACTTTTTTCAAACATCAATTTCATATTCTGATGCAATGTGCATACACAGATATTTTGCTGGTTTCCAACTCCAAGTTTCATACAATTTTTTGGCCTTAACATTGTAAATTTTGTAAAACCCACTTTGGCCAAGGGATGTTTTTTTTAAATTCGTAGTAAGATTCGCGTAGTGAAGATAACATCAGTCTTTTTTGAACTTTTAAACGTAAGTTTCCTTGTTTAACAGTAATTGAATCTTGCGATCCTGGCATCATTCGGCTAATTTCATCATCTTCATAAAATAACTTGACTGTGCTTAGAGTTTCGGTTGGTAAACTACGTGTGCTCATTTTTAAAAGATTGATATCTGCAAACTTCGTTTTATTCCTTTGGATATCTTTACTTTTTTTGATACAATCGTGAGATATATCATCCCCAAAACTCATCTTTAATTTCTGCGTGACTCATATTGATTGGTAAGAGAGATAAAAGTTTTTGCTTTTCCAAAAGATTTGAGCTGTTCTCTATTTGATATTTGATGTTTTGCAAAATTTCTTCGTAAATGGCTTTGACGTTTTCAAGTTGCGCTGACAAATCAGACAATGGATCAGCTCCAAGTGAATCTGCTACATTTTCCAAAATTTGCAGTGATTTTCTATTTCTGTATGCATCTCGTTTGATATATTTCCTCTTAAGAGGCGACATTTGGTTTGGTAGATGAGGAATAATATGATCATTTATATTTTCAATGAGTTCGTTGCTTTCGATGTTTGCATTACGGCTGGTACAAGTTGGAAGTTCATTCAATTCTTCCATAATTTCATCGTTGGGCGTTGTTGGTAAATAATTTGAGACTTCATTCTGCTCCACGTTGGATTCATTACGACTGCGCGCATTTCTCAGTGTATTCCGGCAAGTTACGCAAATACGGCTACAATGAATGCTGGCGACAGCTGGAAAATATTCAATTATATTTGCAGCCTCGTTTTCACTTATTTTACGAAGCGAAGCGCAACACTTATTAGATATTTTTATGCATCTGTACTTATTGTTTGAATTCATATTCACTCAAATTTTTAAAATATACGCGTAAAAATTGTAATGGGATATCTTGGCTTCTCGAAACTGTTTATAATTATGAATTTCGGTACGTTCATCAGGTGCATTTATGTAGCAATTTTTAAGGCAAGCAAGAACTTTTTGGGGTTAAAACATATTCATAATTTTCCTGGGACAATGTTTATTTACACAGTACAACATTTTTCAGTTCATTGATTGCCAACTCAATTCTGAGAACTGTATGTAAAATTAGACCCAAAAATAAGAATTTCTGCATCATTCGTTTTGTCTTCTTACCTGCCAAAATATTTTTAATATCGATTTGAAGTTAGTAACTATCGTATAGGGGAATTTTTCACGTTTTATGCACAACAATATTTGGAGAAAACATTGACACCTTTTTATGATTCTGAGAATTAAAAAAAAAGGAATAAACAAAATAATAAATAAACCCACTAATTAAGGGTGCTGATTATTTGGAAAGTTTTGCACAATTTGAAACGTACAAGTGCTGAATCAGGTATATAGCCAGCCACCCTTAAAATATGCGCCCATTTATAAGTACCTGGCAGTAAAATATTGAAAAATACGTAGTATTTATAGGTGTGCATTGATCGATTTTTGTCATTCAGGCAGTGCCGACGAACGCGAACAGTGAAAGTGATTTTTCTCCAGTTTTTTAAAAGTGAATAACAACAAAACATGAAATATATCAATATGGAAAACAACAAGTGCCAAAATTTGGATTAATTTTGTTACGTTTGTGGTCATATCATCCGAAAAATACAGAAAAAATATCGAAAAAATTTGTTTACTGAGCAATTCAAAATTTTTTTATTTTAAGGGTGGTGGCTATAACTGATTTTTGAAATTCATACCTTTACTCAATTGCGAATAAAAGCGAAACTCGTGCATCGATTTTCATGATCTTTGTCTCATTTTGCTCATAGGTTATGTGACTTTGCGAAAAAGTAACTAGACTTGAAACGTATTTCCGTTTTGTATTTTTTATGAATTTAAAAAAAAAATATTTTTTTTCTTCATGCGCTTATTTTTAACTTGGAAACTGTGGCTTTTATAGGAAAACAATATATGAACAGATTAAGGAAATTGTAATTTTTAATTTTTTAAAATTTATTTCAACTAAATCGGGCTAGTGGTTGTCGAGCTATGTCAAACAACAGGGCCTAAAACGTGATAAATTCCCCAATACGATAGTACTAACTTCAAATCGATATTAAAAATATTTTGGCAGGTAAGAAGACAAAACGAATGATGCTGAAATTCTTCTTTTTGGGTCTAATTTCACATACAGTTCTCAGAATTGAGTTGGAAAATCATGTGTTGTACTGTGTTATTTTACCTGTAAATATAAAATATAAGGGCAATTACTAGAAGTGACACTACTTAAAAAATTATAAAAAAAACTAAAAAAGAACCCATTTTTATTTTTTGATATGGTATAGGTGAAGGATAAACCTTTCTAAAAAAGTAATACACTGTAAAAAAACCTTTGATCTTTTTGGATTTTTCGTTATTTAAAATTTTCTTTTTTTTATAAATTTTGTACAGTGTAATGTTTTTTTTGTGTCATAAAGACTGTTAAAATATCTTTTTAATGATACCAAGATCATGGAAATCGGTTCAGCCGATTCTGAGTTATTGTAGTTTAAATGGAGCTCTTTTTGACCATTTTCGCGTTTTTTCGAAAACTTTCCCACTGTGCCACGCCCAAAAAATCGCAAAACAGTCATTTCTAAAAATGAGAGTTTGTTTGTATTGATCAAATTTAGCTATGAACAAAATTTCATCGATATCTGAGGTGGTCGGGTTCAAAATTTCAGTTTTATCTCAATTTTTAAATGAAATTCATCATAACATGAATTTATCTTTTAAAAAATTTAAAAAGAAAACAAAATTGCTTATCAAATAAACTAGTTAGCTGTTAGTAAAAAGTACGATGTGATTAAAATATTCCTTTTATTGTAAAAAAAAACTATAGTATAGTAATAAAACTATTTTTACGTTCAAAATTCCACAAAAGTGGAATAGCCTAGTAAACAGAATCTTTTAATATCACAACCAAAACAAAAGGTCTATTGTAGCAGAAATTAGCAAGTTATAAAATTTGAAAAAGTAACCGGCAAAACGCTCTCTTTGAGTAAAAAATTGCAAAAAGTACGGGTATCAAAAAGATGCAACTTTTGAAGAAAAGTTAAAAACGTATGTTTATTTCTTTTGCAAAAATTTGACAAATGTCGGATCAAAAGAATAAATTGGCTTCCCCGTTGTTTTTTGTCTTGTTTTAGTGGCTGGTTTTATTTATGTAGCAGAAAATAACAACATTTTACAAGGACTGGCTTACTTATTTTCGATCTCTTTTGACAAGTTTTTGGTACAAATGCTCTAGTATGGAAACAGACCTGAACTAAAAAAGAGACTTTCAAAGTGTGTAGAGAAATAAAAAAAGAACAGGGCGATTTCGATATTTAAAAAAAAACATGGTTTACGATGCAGTTCCATTTATAGTTGCTGAAAACTTTTATATTTCCATATGAATAAAATCCCTTGTGTTGGGGTTTGAAATCCCGGGATTCCAGGACAAGAAATGGGTATGTCATCCCGGGATTTCGGGATTTGGGATCCCAGTATTGAAAGCCCTAGTACCTATTCATTAAATAATGATTTTCGTATCTCAAAATTTACATTTTATACGAATTCATTTTTGTGTATTTATTTATATGAATAAGTATGAAATCATCGACTGTTTCTTTATAAATTCTTTATGGACAACTTTATTTTCGGGTCTTTCAAATATGCCCCTGAAAATGTCAAATGTGCCCCACAGTGGGGAATATTTAATAAATTATATCTGTGTCGACAAGGAATAACAGCTAAAGTGTAATATCAATGTTTCGAGAAATTTTGCTTTAAAGTTTTCGATCTCCATATAAGTTCTATGAAAGGCAGTTTGCTTTTTGTGTGACATCACGCTATAAGCTCCCGATTTTGGGTGTGTAAGGAACTACCCAGCAAAAACAGTGCTTTCAAAAGAATGTAAAGTGGAAAGGAAAGTCTTGAATTCCATCCCTTCCACTTTCATACCCAGAAGGCATTCTTTTAACATATGCATGTCATTGGAAGGAATGCTGTCCTTAGTCTTCTTTAGAAGTCCTTCCAGAATTTTTTTCAATGGAAGATTTCTTTGAGCTCTTCAATGAAAGGATTCTAGTAGGTCTTTTCCGGGAGAATTTTAAGAAGGCATACCATGGAATGGTTGGGGTGCTTAAAAAATCCCACGAAAAATATGTGTTTTTTCGATTTCCTCCCAATTTTGGTATTGGAAGTATTGGAACTTCTGGATTAGAAGTGTTTGTGTTTTGTTGGGTTTCCTTTCCCCTTTTCCGATTTTAACGCCATTTTGGTGTTAAAGTGGCTGGATTTTTTGTTGTTTAAAAAAATTCTACGAAAAATATCTAAAATATATTTTATTATATGCACTTTTTTCCGTTTATTGAATTTGAATACTAATTGAATACCTTCAAGAAGTAGTTTATGAGAATGCCTCTTGAAAGCGCTTCTTGATAAGGCTAAGAAGAAGAACAATTGGATCTAAAGAATGTCTTCTAGAAGCAGTGTCCCTAAGAATGCATGTCACATTTTCTCAAATATTTTGCTGGGTATATGCGTGGAACACATCTGCATCATTAGCTCAACTTTGACTTAGCTCGACTTTAGCGGTTATTCAATGTCGGCACAGATATGTTATTTTTTATATATAAATAACAATAAACATTGACTACTTTTTCTTTTCTTTTTTGAACATTCCAAAAAAGCCGCTTCTAAAAATATAACTCTTTTAAAATTATTTTATATTTTGTAGAAAATAAAGAACTTTTAAATGAACGTGTCAAATTTGACCCGTCTGCCCCCTTCTGAAATTTTTATCAAATTTTTGTCGATTACTATTTTTTTTTACACAAAACAACCAATCTTTCAGTTCGAAGAAAAAATCTTTACTATGAAATATTAACCCGAAAACTTTCGCAAAACTCTTATTTTTTCACTGAACCTTCGCTTGTGATTAAGTGGGCTGCCACCCGTCGGCCTCAAATGCTGCTGCACCCATTTTTCTAAAAGAAGAGTATTCTGCACTTTGGCATTTGCTTGTGCTGCTGCCCGTTTCGTGTGCGCATTCGTTAAAATTAAAGCCAATACTTCTGATTAAAAAGCTGAAGTTGGTGTTTTACTACTATAGCTTATTGTTTTTTAGAATTCTGTTTTATTTCTACTATAGAGTGCTGTTGCTAAGGGCGTACATGACGACATTAACTATCTTATCTAATGATTTTTGTGAGCTGCTAATTGAGTCATTAAATAGAAGCTAACTTTTATGGCAAATGTTTGCGATGTGTCCATAATTAAGTCATTAATTTTTTAATATCAACAAAGATAAAAAAAACCAAAAACACGCAGGTTAAAGCTGTTGAAAAGGGAGAATAATATAATTGAAGGCAGGGCAGACTAGGGTGGGTGTGTTACTAATGCCTTATACTTTATGTGTGCTTATATTTATAGCTTAAATGTGTGATAAACAAAGAGTGAAAACTTCTATAAAACGTTAATTTTAAAATAACATGGTTAGATGTTTTATTCGTTTCAGGTCTTTGGTTTCATTCTTAAAAATGCTGCTGTAAAGTTTTTACTGCAAGACTTAACGAGGTTCAACTACAACATTAGCAAATCTTGCCATCAAATGCTTAAATAACGCCTATTACGTATATCACATAAGCTCCATGATAAGTGCTCGGCCTACAGTGAAGCGACGATATGAGCAAGTTGCTTGTAGATTTGTTTAACGTCTCACAATTTTAAAGATCTATACAAGAATACTATTTTAAACAACAATAACAACAACAGCTACGTTAACCCAGCAACCTACATTGTAACCAGCTTTGCATTTTAGGGACAATTTATTCGAACATCGCATACAATTGATTCTGACGCGCTAGTTTATATTTTGAGCAGTTTCGGCGACAGACTCTGACATCAATTGTTGTTCTCAGAACAAACAATTACATTATCCTTAGGTAATTGGAAAAAAGTTATTTCTGTGAAAATTTTGCTATTATTTATAGGAGAGTGGGCCGATTTGATGAAATGCGGTTTTACATAAATGCATTTTTTATTAAAGGAAAAAAACATACATTGGTAGTATGGTTTCTTTCTGTAAAATAAAACCGTACCCTTTCCTATTAAGGCTTTTTTGTAATTATGTCAAAATTTTGTACTAGAGCCTCCATAAGCATTTTTTACAATCAAAAATTGGTTTTAGGTTCTCTGATAAAAAATCCATGTAAAAACTTCATGTAAATCGATAAACATATCCCAACCGAATTTTTTTTACAGGTACCCAAAATTGCTGTTAATATCTTATTTATTAATAGGCAAACACCAAATGTTGTCGTACACTTTTTCGGTATTAATTTTAGAATAAGGGCAATGAAACTTATATCATTCGAAAGGTACTCTGACCCGAAATATTGACGTTGAAAGTTTGTATTATTTAAATTCAAATGAAAGATCTAGTTGCAGAGTATGAATTAATTTTAGATTGGTGACCTTCGACCTGAAATAAGAGCGCAAAAAGAGCATTTTTTAAATAAAAGCTTAACTGTAACAGATGGAAGAATATAATGTAAGAGGCAATTTTAGACATGGATAAGGTGTGCAAAAAATACTTCCGACATTTTGCGCCATCTCTTACAGATACCTTACAATAAGCATTTTTTCATACTACAGGAGTGAATATATATTGTGATGGTGAAATTTCTTAAAAATAGCAAAGTCTCAAAAATTTCCGTTATTTTGACATAAAAATTATAGCGATACCTCAAAAACTATATATGTTCTCAGTACAACGTATTTTTGTATGAAAATTCGTTGGTTGAGGAATATAACGGTATAGGAAAGCTTTCTTGGTAATATTTTCCACGGATAGTATGTTAAAAAATCCCCTTAAAATGACATTAAAATTATTTAGATATCTCGAAAAATTTATATCTTCTCAGTACAACGTATTTCCTTGAAGTAAGGCCATCGCCTCAGAATGAGAAAAAACTGTTGAAATTTCAAGTTTTGACTTTGCAAGCAAATATCTCAGTCATTTTTCAATCGATATTCAACCAATTTTCTTTGTCTGAAGGATCAATTAAAAGACTTTGGAGGAATAAGAAAAGATTAACCGTTATCTTATTAATTAAATGTTTTATATTGTTTTAAAAAACCTCTAAAAAATTTAAGTTTTGCCAAAAAAATAATACAAATTTTTTTTTTGTATTTTTTTACTTCTTACATTTTCTGTTTTCATACTTTTTCATATGACATCATTTATTTCCAAAATTGTCTCATTTTGACACATAATTCAATAAACAGTTTCTATCATCGAAATTCATGAGCTACTCCTATAATTTTTTTGATGAAAATTCAATTTTTCAAAATATTGTTTTTACATTTTTTACAAAGTTTTACAGCTCAAGAAATAATTTCTGTTTTTTTTTTCAAACCACTCCAAAGTTATATACACAAATCTATGTTTTAAGCCATTTCGGTATATATAGAAATATGCGTGGGAGAAACAGTTCTTTCGTGTTTCTGAACCGATTTTGATATTTTTTTTAAAGAAATTAGAGTAGAGAGAAGGAGTTCACTGAATATTTTGGTGACCTTTGACCTGAAATATTAGCGTTTAAAGAATATTTCTTAAGAAAAACCCAAACTATAAAAAATGGAAGAACATGGTATAAGAGGATATTTTCGACATTAATACA
Organism: Dichetophora obliterata; assembly: GCA_963920525.1. Classification (NCBI taxonomy): domain Eukaryota; kingdom Metazoa; phylum Arthropoda; class Insecta; order Diptera; family Sciomyzidae; genus Dichetophora; species Dichetophora obliterata. The sequence goes on along the minus strand of OY986438.1, from coordinate 42,482,958 downwards.
ATGCACAAAAAACATTTTTCGCTATCTCTTACGAATACCCTACAATAAGTATTTTTGTATGTAAAATGTGTGAATATATATTGTGATGGTGAAATTTCTTATAAATAGTAAATTCTGAAAATTCCCTTTATTTTCACATCAGAGCTTTGGCGATATCTTGAAAACTATAGCTTTTCTCAGTACAACGTGTTTTTCTATGAAAAGCCCTGGTTGTGAAAAATAACGGTGTACGAAAGTTCTTATGGGCAATGTTTTTACAGATATTTTTAAAAAAATTTCGACTATTTTTATATCAAAATTATTGTGATAATTTGAAACTTAAGATTTTCTTAGTACAGCATATTTTCTTAAAGCAAGGTTATGCCTCAGAACTAGAAAAAAACGATTGAAATTTCAGAAGGTTAGTCGAATTTCGGCCACAGGCGATACTAATTTATATAAATGCTTATTTGGGACACATTTTCAGTGATATTTTTAAAATTTTTTTTCTTACGTTTAAAATGAGATATAACAGTATTTTATTACGTTTTCAATTTTTCGTCAGTATATCCCTAGAGAGAGATTTAAATCAGAACCGAAAATAAAAAGCTACCAAAAATAATTTTTAGTAATAGTGCAGTAAATAAGTGATGCTTAGTAATAGATTTACCAAAATATGAATGGTGAACAAAAGCTCTATAATGGTAACAAATTCACATAAATCGTGTCCATTATTTCTTTTAAATAAAATATATTTTGTGTTCTTTGTTTTCCAATTAAATTTAATTTGCTGGCTTAAATGTACTGGCTGACTTCGTAAACACAATGTATCAGTGTGTTTTACTTTGAATTAGTTCGAAGGTTATTAACCTATTTCCGGTGACTCCTTGACTACCAGGCCAAAATCGATAAAACTTCGTCCAGAGTCTATATATGGCCCTAAAATTTATCTGGCAAAATTTTTACCTCCACTGGTAAGGGCTGGGCGGCCTTATGCATTTTTGCACCACTAGCTGCATCACATACCTTCACAGCCGTACCTGCCCATTTTTAAACAGCAAACGGGCTCTAAATTTATTTTAACATAAAATTTAAAACTTAAAATAGTTACTATATAAAAGCAATTTTCTATTTTGCAATTTGAAATATTTTCCGGAATTTTCAAAATTTAAAAAAAAACCCAAAAATTGGGACGCGCCGTGAGCGTAAAATCCAAGTAAATGACCGAATCGAATCAAACCAAAAATAATGTATATTGTCAAAGGTCCTTACTCACATAATTGGTACAGTGCTAGGTAATATCACTTTTGCATATAACTGATGCAAAAATGCACCAGTAGCTGGAAATGGGTTAACCAAAACTGCTCAACTATACTATCTTTAAGAATATCAACATGCTTGCGCATTTTTGGTTAATAAGCTCAGTACCAATTGAAAATAAAACACGCTGCTGCTTTGCATAAATGCGTTTACGAAGTCAGCCGATCTGTCGAAACAAGAGTGTTGCCAACTATTGAGCAAGTAAAAGCTAAATGAGTAGTCGTTTTTTCTAAAGTGAGTTGAACTCTGGCGAATCGAACGCAGCTTATAATTAAAATCAAAACAAATTAAAATTTTTATTTGGTAACAACAAGGCAAGGTTACATAGTTGCATATGCAACTATGTAACAATATATATTGCTTACAGTCTTAACCCTTTAAAAGGCAGAGTAGATATTTTTTATCCCTAATATGAATATGAATTCTACTTATATTGTATGACAAGAATGTACTACTTAAGTAGATGGGAGAAAAAATACTCCCTTTACTTTTTGAAAATATCCTACACCTATTCATAAAAAACATTGCCTTTTGAATTTGTAAAGATTTATTTTTCCAACCTGAACAAACAATTTGTACAAAATTATAAAATTTATACAAAAAACATAATATTTTTAATATGAAACAAGACCAGAAATGAACCCAAAATGATACTTTTATTGTACATTAATAGAACTTAGCGTAGTAACCTTAAAATCATCCTTGTTTTGGTAAAAAAAATTATTTGAAAATGTTACTTTTTTGTTCTTAAAGTGCATTTTTTTGGAAAAATCTCGGAAGTACAATATATACAAAATTAGACTTATTAGATTTTGGTCAATCTTAGTAATTGCAGTATTTTATTCGGCCGAGTATGTATAAAAAATCTGGTGCAGTAGTGGTGGTGCACAGTGCAGTAGTATCAGAGAGAACACAAGTTTTTTCCGCAGCACCGATTTTTTTTTTAATTTTGCAGCTATTAACTTTCGTCGAAAACAAGGGGCTACATTTACATTTTTATTTTGAAAAATTTTGACCAAAACGCTTCACAGTTAAAAGTCAATATTTCATGGAAAAAGCCTTGAATAATTATTAAAGTTTCTTTCGTCAATATAGATCAATATGAGTTAAAAGGTTTTTTTTAATACAGCAATAAGGCAAAAATTGTAGCATAATTCAAGGTAAATGTTGCATTTTGTTAAACGAAATAAGAAATTTACAAGGTAATTATTTTTTCTTTGAATTCAAGTATTTAAAAGCATTGAAAAAAGTCTTATAAGTATTCATAGTTAACGTGCGTATAATGGAAAAAAAAAAATATTTATTTCTATTTGCAATGTCATCAAGACTATCTTAACGATAAAAAGAGTTAAGCATTTATTTAAATTGAAACTATTTTATATTGCTTATATTGAAAAATCGAATTACAAAATGTATTATATGATGCAATTTTTTTTTTGAATGACTGAAAAAAATTGACTAGGGAAACAAAACGTAAAACAATGCAAAATGCCGCATCTGAATGTAGATATGACATTTTTGGCTCTGTTTATATAGAATAGACTGGTCATGCATTATTATAGAAAATTTCAAAATGAAAAATATGACTTGTTAAAAACGTGAGGTTTGGAATAAAAACCAACTTGTATTATTATGAATTCTTTAGGAGTACGCCGAGTGATCGTTTGGTTTTAAATGGAAATAGAGAATTAATTGACTTTTTACACATTTCTCCATTTTTTGCTTATATAACCTCATTATGTGCATAAAATTGGTACGCATTTCGTTTTTTATTAAGTTGTTCCCTAAAATGAGCTATCAAATATAAAAACCGGATAAAAAGTAACAGAGTTGTTATATTTTACTCTTCGAAAAATTTTCACTTTCTTTCTTGTTGCAATAAAAAAATATTTTAAATTCAAATTATAAAAATTTGCAATAAAATGTAATTGAAATGTTTTCTGTAACAACACTTAATAGAAATACAAAAAATTATGTGATTTTGTTGAATAACTCGGCCGTTATGAAATGTTGTATATCTCGAATTTAGTATTTTACGAAAAAAATCCTTTAAAAGCCAAAAATGAAAAATTTTCAAAAACAACATCACAAATCGTGGTCTGAAGCTATTTTGTGCAAAACATTACAAAAACCAAAATTCGAAAAAAAAATTTATAGCTGTTGAAACTTGATTTTATTTCAAAAATACTAAAAGTGCCAGTTTTTGACATTTCAAACACAAAAGAAATTATAAAATGTCGATAAAACTGTGTTTCCCATTTAAGCCTTTATAAGGCAGAGCTGATATTTTACCACAAAAATTTTCTATGAAATACGCTGCAAGAATATGTTACTTATATTGTATACTTAAAATGTACCACTTATGTTGGCTTGAATAGTATTCCATCTGCCTTATAAAGGGTTAAAATGACTTCATTGACTTTAAAAAAATATTTCTGATTTATGATAAAAAAAAATTTTGAATTCCAGGGCTGCCAACATATCAGACTCTGGTTTTAGGTTAAAAAATATTAAAAATATCCCAAAAACCAACAAATGTAATTTTCATCACTGCAACTTGTGAATTCTTGTTTTTTACCATTCCAACAAGCACAATATATCCAAAACCGAAATAGAAACCAATTCACACGGCCAGATTGAAGTTGAAAAATTAAAGAGAAAAGTCGTAAATTTACCACAAACTAAGCAACTTTTCTTTAAATTTTTGAACTTTAATCTTTTGCATTGAGGCTTAATTTTTTCACAATTCAGAGACTGTCACATGTGTTTATATAATAAATTATATTTTTCTCAAAACTTCTTCTTACTTTCGTTAGCAGAACATGAAGTTCTGCTTCATGTTCGAATGTTCGAAGCAGAACATTATTCTCGTTACTGCAGTGATTAGTGGCTTCTTAAATGTAAAGACTAGTACGTTTTATTGAAATAATTTTTTGCAAGCACTTACTTAATAGTTTACTGGACTATTTTAATGCTTTAAATCAACTTTAAAGGATATTTTATTAAAAAATTAATTTTAAAAAGGTTTTTAGTACTCTATTCAAAAATGTCTCAGAAAAAAAATTTAAGAAAGCTACTGACTTCAGCACTTAACAAATCTAAAAAATAATATAAAATATGCGACTTTAGCATTGATTTTAAAAACGATTTTTTTATAGTGACTATTTTTACGCAAATAAAAAATTGTAGATAATACTTGGAATAAGTGTATCATTATGAAGTTTGACCACTAATATTTTTATAAAATTCTTTAAACCTCTACGTAAATTTTAAGGGTACTGAAATCTTCTACCAGAACCTGTGGTTTGAAGTCTGCACTCTTTTGAAGAGTTGCATAGTATAATAAAAGTTTAAAGGAACTTATTCTCTTCGAATTCAGTACCTACAATTTCAGAAATTCTCATGCACTGTAATGACCCTAATTTTTAAAAATATTCCCTTTGAACAACTGCAACAGCTCTGAATAGCTTGTGTTGCAATCAATCACTCCAATTTAATTTGTATGGAAAAAAACCAAATCATTTTCGCTGTAACCCCAAATTAACTCTACATGCCTGCAAAGATACACATTTATTATGATATTCGTGTGATCCACATATAACTCCAAACAGTATCGAAACCAAAACGGCAGTATGCACCACTCATTGGAAAACCGACACGCAGCAAATCCAGAGGGATTCACAATCGACTGACTGATAAATTCAAAGGATTTGTTGTCGAATTTGTCAAGCGTAAAAAAAAAATAATCGGCTGCCTAATGAAGATCATGCGTTTGATGGAGTTCGGTGTTGGATGGAGTCAACAGTGGGTAAACTTTGTGGCAGTTTGTAGGGCGCTATCTGTGTTGGCTTCCCAAAATAGACGCTGGGCGGCAATGTGTTGAGTGAGTGAGTAAATATAACGCAATGTGCACAGCAAATGATTTATGCAATTGTCACTTGAAGTGCTGTGTTACATGCAATAATATTGTAACAACAACAACAGCAACTCACAATAAAAACACTTATAAAACAAAATACTTTTGAGGCTCATAACCGCAATTTTTAAAGAAAATATTGTTTATCTGCAGAATACTTACTCTTTGGAAGTAAAGCACAGTGGAAAGAATTTTAGAAAGAAAATTTTTGTGACCAAAGGACGAGATATATTGAAAAACTTTAAAAGAAAATGCATTGTTGACAATCTTCAAATTTTTAATTATTTTGTGTATGCTTTAAAGTCTAATACGATCTACTGTGCGAAGTGAGAAATTATTTTAAATTGATATAAACTGTTTTGCTTCAGCTGCAGCGACGAATGCTCTCATTTGTGGCAGACATTAATAAGCCCTAAAATAAGGGTGCCTTCTAGAGTATCAAAGCATACATGTTTCAAGCGATGCATGCTAGTTTTTCATGCTGGATGACTACAAAGAAGCGTGGAAATGGCGCAACCAAAACTTGCGGATGAGTGTCAAAAATGATGGCAACTAAGAGGCAGACAACAATAAAGACAGACAGATAGATATACAAACATTAACCATTGCCTTACAAAGAAATGCGACTTCAACGACGAAAATTTATGATGAAAATTTCATTGACAATCTTCACTGTGTATGTATGTGTGTGTGGATGTGAGTGTGTGTTGTGTACAACGCACGTGTTGTGGAGTATTGGGGCTACGATGGATGGGGAATATAAGGGATTGAAGAGGAGTCACAGTCAAGAAATGCAGCAATGTTCCCTTTCATGCTTTGCATGAAAAATCCCTCTTGCTTCCCTTTGAGCATGAAAAATCCCTCGAGTGCGCTACAGAGGCAGTGAAAAAGTTTAAACAACTTTAATTCGAATCATCATCAGCAGCATTCGTCAGCAACCATTAAGCGAGACACTTTGTCAACGCGCTAAGGACTTGAGACAAAAAAAAAAACAGACAACATAAGCTGATCTCAAAAAAACGAAAAAAAATGGGAAATATTTGATTTGAAAACTATTCAGAGGCCTACTCAGCCTGTGACATTGAAAAAAAAAAAATAAAACACCGCACCGGATGTTGTTTGGTATGAATTTAGAACTCATTTGCGTTTGTGGCGCATTTTTTAGGACTTATGGTGGGAGGGGGGATTTTTTATTTTTTTTTATTTGTGAGAAATTTCAAACAAGGCATTGGCGCATGTGTCCGTGCTTTATACAGATCACACGCCGAAATGTAACTGAAACTAATCAGACACAAAAATTTCAAGCAATAACAAGAAGGAAAAGATAAATAACAACATCACAGAACATCATCGCATGACATCTGAGAGTAGACGACAACAAAGCAACGAGACACACAATAAAACAACAAATAAACAAACAAGCTGATTAACTAATAAATTAGTCATGACAGTTTGACAAACGTTTGTGCGTTAGTTGATGCGAATAGCGCAGTCAATAAGATGAATGGAACAAGTGAGGTGCACCGACGACGACTAGGCACAATGGAAGCACGATGGCATTGAATAAGGAGTTTTTGGAGGGTAAGCCAAAAAAATTGCATTGTTTAACAATTATAGCATCTTGGGCGTCAAATAAGTAACTCCAATAATAATGTTCTCCATGAATGGGAAAAAAAGGCTAGACAGTTTAAATTAAAAGTGAACACCTATTCTCATTAAGTTTGTTTTACGCTTTATAGTTGACAGAACATTTCTTATCCAGTGTTGGGCAAGAATAATTCAAAACAAAAATAAAAAATAACAAATAAATTTTAATTATTAAAAAGCTTGAATGAAAAGTATTTGATTGAATTTTTGTTTTCGAATGATGAATAAATATTTTTTAATCGTTTTTTTATTCATTATTCAAAAACTTTGAATAAATTTATAAATAAATTTTATTTGTAACAGAAGCTTTTTTATAGTTTTAATTTTCAACATTATGGCTTAAGTTTGATTTTAGAATTACTATTTTTTCAAACGTTTCTCCCAATATTTTATGAGAACTTGGAAGATTGAGCATAGTTTCATAAAAAAAGACATTAAACTGATGCCGATGATGGTATTGTTGTAGAGAATTTTATAAAAGTTTTTCTAATAGCGGAATATTTAGATAGACAACCTTGCGTTGTGTCAGCGTCCGCAAAATGTTTTAGTAATTTAAATTACCAACTTTGAATTTAAGAACTTGTATACAAAGAAAATAGTACTTGTAACCTTCGAGTTCAATTTTTTAGTTTATAAAAAATTGAAAACACATCGTTGCTAAGACTTTCTAAGCTTTAATATATGGATAACAGCCTGTTTCAAATGCGAAACGAAGTTTTAGGAAGAATTCCAAGTTCCTTTAATTTTTACTAAAAGAGGCTCACACTTAGCACTAGAAGCACTGACGTTGTGGCCATCATATTTTTTATTTAAAATGATTTACCTACAACATTCTCATGATGGTAGAAGAAAAACTTGGTAGATGCCACTCACTTAACGAGGAACTCAATAGGTGACCTATATTTTATTTTCACAATAGATTTGCAAAATTTTTTTACTAGAAATCGCCAGTGGTCGAAATTCGACCTTTTTACTGAGACTTTCGACCTACACTGTGATATGAAATTGCTTTCGTTCTCAGATGAGCGTAGAAAAGGGTTAAAAAACGAATCTTTTTCTATTTTCAGATTGCCGCTCAGTGCTAACCAACGACTTTTCATACAAAAATACGTTGTACTGCGAAAATATACAGTTTTTGAGATATCGCAATAATTTTGATGTCATAAAAACGGAAAATTTATTAATATATTACTCGTGAAAAATATTACAAAAAAAAAAGCCTTCGTATACTGTTATTTTTCTCAACCAATGACTTCATACAAAAATACGTTGTACTGAGAAAAGCTACAGTTATCGAGATGTCGTCATAATTTTGGTATAAAAATGACGGGAATTTTTCAAAATTTACTAATTGTAAGAAATTTCAGAATCCCAATATATATTCGCACATGTTACATAAAAATACTTATTGTAGGGTATCCGTAAGAGACAGTGAGAAAGGTCTGGCATATTTTTGTACATCTCAGCAATGTCTAAAATTTCCTCTTACACCGTGTTCTTCATCTCTTATAGCTTAACTTTTATTTAAGAAATTCTGTTTTGAAAGCTCATATTTAAGGTGAAAGGTCACAAAAAGTATTCAGTGCACTTCTCCCTACTCTTATTCATTTGAAAGAAAAATTTTCCAAATCAGATGAGAAACACGGGAGCAAATGGTACCGAACTGTTTTCCTACGCCTATTTCTATATACATTTTTATTTAAACACAAATTCAAACAATGAATAACGAATAAAAGTTTTGAATAATTTATTTGAAATGCAAATAAAGAATAAAATAAAAATTCTTGATACTGAGTTCTAATTGAAAAATAAATAATAAGTAAAGGGTGTTTTTATAGGGTAATACAACTTTGAGTTGGCATCACTGCTTTATTTGACCACCCATTTAACAGCTGATAGTTGCTTTTTGTTTAATTTGCTTTGAAAATTTATTATGGATTGACTTACACCAGAGCAACGCGTGCAAATTGTGGAAATTTTAAATCAAAATAATAGTTCTGTTCGTCAAACTTAATCGTCCAAACATAATCGTCCTTCAGAGCTGCTAATTCGAAGAACAATAGATCGTTTTCGGACCACATTTACTGTTACTGATAATGTGCATCCCGTGAGATGCTGAACAGTGCGCACTGAAGAATCTGTAGCCGCTGTACAGGAAAGCATTGAAGATGATTCTAATCAATCAATTCGTTGCCGTTCTCAGCAACTGGAGTTGTGTCCTTCTACTTTATGGAAGATTTTACGAAAAGATCTTGGCTTAAAACTTTTCAAGATTCTACTTGTGCAGGAATTAAAGCCAAACGACTATCGTATGCGCCGCCAATTCGGCGAATGGGCTGAAGCACAAATTGATATTGATTTTGAATTTCCATGGAAAATTTTATTTTCCGATGAAGCCCATTTTTGGTTGAATGGTTACGTAAATAAACAGAATTGTCGTATTTGGAGTGAGGAGAATCCACAAGCTTTTGTCGAAACACCATTACATCCACAGAAAATTACTGTTTGGTGCGCTTTATAGGCTGGCGGAGTCATTGGCCCATATGTCTTCAAAAACGATGACGGTCAGAATGTTACTGTCAATGGTGAACGGTATAGGAACATGATTCGAAGTTTTTTCGTATCTCAATTAGCTGGCATTAGTCTTGCTGATATGTGGTTCCAACAGGACGGAGCCACATGCCACAAAGCGGGCGCTTCAATTGATTTAGTGAAGGAAACTTTTGAAGAAAAAATAATTTCACGAAATGGCCCAATTAATTGGCTCCCAAGATCGTGTGATTTAACTCCATTGGATTATTTTCTTTGGGGTTATGTAAAGTTACTTGTCTACGTCGATAAACCACAAACAATTGAACACCTGGAAATCAACAACGGCGAGATACGGCCGCAAATGCTGCGAAAAGTTTGTGAAAATTGGTGTTCCAGATTGCACCTTGTACGCTCCAGCCGTGGCCGAAATCATATATGTCGTAAAATTTTCTATCCAATAAAGCCCGTTTCATTGATATTAAAAATATATTACTATGTTTAATTATGGTTTAAACTTGTATTACTCTATAAAATACACCCTTTATTACTTGTTATTCGTTATTTGAATAATTTTGTATTGAATAATGCCCTACACTGGCATATAAATAAAAATGTAAATGAATGTTTGAGCAAAATATCAAATCTCCGAAAGTACTTCATCGATTGCCTTGGAATTTTGGCACAACAGTGCATTCAAATTAGGTGTGTTTTTATATAGAATAGCTATCATAGAACTGCTTATTCCGCTTATGGAATAATACTGCCATGTGCAATATTTCCAAAGCATCCGGCATGCGAAAATTATTGCAGAAAAGCAAACTAATTGTTTGGGATGCATGCACAATGGCACCTAAAAATAGCTCGATGCTCTCGATCAATCAGTGCAAGATTTGCCTGGAAACATCAGACCATTTGAAAACGCATTAATATTAACTGCATGAGATTTCAGGTAAACACAACCTGTAATTTTCTTCAATTAACACCAGCGGACGAAATAAATCCTTGCCTGAAATACTCTTCCTCGTGGTGACACGTTATGACAAGAATGATAGAAACAAAATTACAAAATCAGCATTTTTTTCCGCTAGATGACATAATTGAGCCAACTGTTCCTATTGGCTAAAAAGAGATGGCTAATAAGGAAAAACATAGAGATGGCAACATTCAATTGGCTCCAGTGACGTCGATGTTGCAATCTTGTTTTTATCATTCTTGCGTTATGACATTGAAATTATGGAAATGATCGATCAGCTGAGATATTCTCAAATTAATTGCTGGATATTGGGAACGGAGAGATGCCGGTCAACCTATGGACGAATTTCATTGCCTCATTGCTAAAATCGTCTTCTGCAATTTAGTGACGTCAAAAAAATGGTTGGTTGAAAAAGTATTTTCTTATATTCAAACCAATTATAAGAATGACGATTGGCTCAGTGAACGAGCTATTGCCGCATCGAGCAAATACGTCTACGAACCTAAAAATATAATTCAGAATAACATTCAAAGCAAGGAAGTTACATACAAGTCCGTTAACGCTATTGTGGAAGCAGATGAAGCGGTTTATTATCCAAAAGAATATTTAAAATCACTCGATCTGCCATTGATGCCACCGCACGTACTGCAATTAAAAATTGGTTCCTCAACTGTTTTTCCTATTTTTCAGTGCAATAATATCATTGAATTAATCTCTTCGGAGTTATTTGTTCGAGCGTATAGAAATATACATTCATTAACCCATTTCAGTCTTCTCATAGTTCCCGCCGCCTCACAATGAATCGTCCCATAGACAAAAATAAAAAGTTTTAAATTTAAGCAAATAGGGAAACATGGGGATCATGAAAGGGTATCATAAGGTTAAAAAATCTAATATTGTTGTAAAGTTTATATTTTAATTCAATTTAGGTTTTTGTTAATTTTTGAAAAAAAAAATTCCAAATTTTGTGTTGCTTTAAAGTAGGGACTTTTTTTTATGAAATACATATTCTATAAAATGGTAAATTTGCAAAAAAAAAAAAAATAAAATAAAAAAATGGTAAATATTAGTGAAATTTTTTCAATTAAAGTTATTCTTGATTTTCAACTACTCAGAGCAATTAGATCTTCTCCGCCTTTTTCCGCTTTTTTTTAATATAGTACCAACTTTTTTCTACATGGCTAAAGACCTAATTGCAAGTGCTATTAGACCCTCTATGGTTTAATTGATTTCAACCATTTTCAGTACACATCTATAGCTCTATTTGACTGCCATTCTGACGTATTTATGCTAAGATCGGTCAACCTTTGTATGTACCTCCCATACAAGATGAAGTAAAAAGTTAATATAGGTCCAAAGGAGGTACCCCTATGGTCTAACTGATTTCGATCATTTTCAGTACACATCCTTAACTCAATTTGACTAATCTTCAGACGAATTCTTGTTACGATAGGTCAACCCTTGTATGTACCAACCATACAAAATCAAGTAAAAAATGAATATAGGTCCAAAGGAGGTACCCCAGCGTCTTACCGATTTCGACCATTTTTGAAATTTTTTTAATAGGCTTAAACAAGTTAAGCATACAAAATTGCATTATAATTGGAGCACTCCTTTTATTTTTTCCATCGTTTATATAGAAACAGCTCACTATGCGCCGGTAGATTTTTAAATGTTCATTAGGGTGTCCTGATAAAATTTTTTTTTAGTTTTCCTTAACGCAAGAGCCCTAAAAATTTGTGTAATTGATTGTAGATTACAAGAATAATTTTAAAAATAAAATAAAACTATATCCTAAGGGCTCTACCGACCTTCAAGTTTTTGGCAAATTCTAACTTTTATAGTGATATAGTTTTATTTTTTTTATGTGATAACTTTTAGACTTTTGTAGATATATGATAGCGATATTTTATTATAAAAAAATTTACTTTGTTAACGTAAGTTTATACATTTGAATGAATCCCATATGCTGAGATGTAGTTCTGTTACTGGTTTGGCATCCCTATATTGACATCCTGCATTTGACATCCCTGCATGCATTCACTTTTGACAGAAAGATTATCACTTTGTCGTTTCTCACAGTTGCCAACCTGACCAAACACACTAGAGTAAAACAAAATCTGTAATCTGCTTTTAAATCTTTTAAAAAAAAATTTCTAATTAGAAGTAATACATACACGTCGTTTTGATTGTTTAAAAATTACACGACGTAATGAGTTCAAGGCGTAGTGAGACTACTTGTGATATATTGAGTCCATAAAAAGAATTGGATAATCGGCAGCTACCAACTATAAATGACGTCATTAAATATATTTTATTTGTCAAGAACGATCTGAAATTGAAGTATAATGGAAATGATCCCTCAAATTCAGATATATATGCGATTGTTTCTGAAAAGATCAATAATATTTGGACCAAAGCTTCAATTCCAATCGTAATTTAGGAACGAGTTATTCAAATACTGAAATCCTATTTCGAAAAGTACTTCAGTTTGAAAAGATTCCCCAAAAACAAGCGAAATGATAGATTTCAAAACAAATTGAAATATTTTTTAGAGTCATCTGAGAAGCGTTGAAACGTTGCTGCTTGTAAATGCACTTCATTTGAATCTTGTTCGTGCTTAAAAATTAAGAAAGTTCCCATCAATGAGAAATGTTTTTTGTTGGATCAAAGAAATGACCGGAAAATGGTTATAATTAGTGTTGATAAGAAAGAAACGGCTAGATTAATGAAACGACAGCAGCGACAACTTGAGGAGTCAAAAAAGTCATGTTCTACTCAAAAAACGATTCTTTTTCAGAAAATTGTGATGAAGATTCGGTACGCGAATCTTTCCCAGAAATTAATCCGATAATAGAGGTATCTCTTATAAACACGTCCTCGACAGAGACTCCATCGACTTCAATGGCAAATCGAAATACATTACCGTTGCCAACAGTAGCTAAGGTATGTGATAGATACGGTTTATCGACGCGATCTGCTGCTGCTGTAGCTTCTGCTGTTTTGGCTGACGTCGGCTTAGTTTCTGACAAAGATTTAACTCTGGTTATTGATAAAAATAAAATCCACAGAGCTGTACCTAAAGCTCGGACAGAAGCTACAAAAGATATTGGAGCTATTGTTATAAAAAGCATTTACTTTGATGGACGAAAAGACAAGACTCTGATAAATGAGAAAACAGGAAATCGTTACTATCGTAAAGAAGTTCTAGAAGAGCACATATCAATTTTAGCCAGTGATGTGCGGCGTAGACAACTTGGTGTAAGCAATACTATTGTCGACGGTGTCGACAATATCGTGAAGACAATTGCATTTAACGACGTGTAGATAATTAATGTCAGAGGCTGCATGTTTACTATGTATTTAATTAAATTGAGTCCGAGTTCGGAGTATTCGTTATTTTTTCACTTTCTAGACATGCTTTTTGTTTGTCCAATTTGTTAATTTGTGTTAAATAAACGAATTTTTCAAAGGAATTTAAGAATCAGCACAATCTAATAAGAACTTGCATTTTCGCAGTGTTGCATTTTTTTAGACATTGCTTACACTATTGTCGACATTGTCTACGTTGTCGACCATTCTCTACATTATCGTCACCAAAACGACGACAACTAAAGATGACGCGTCGAGGAACATCACTGATTTTAGCACATATCAATTTTTAACCTGGATCAATTTATTTGAGACACACAATGCCAAGTCGTGGCACTGTAAAGGAAATAGTTAATTCGATTACAAGTTTATTAGAGCGTGGAGGTTGAAATTTATATGATGTAATTTGAGTTGGATGTGACGGAACTGCAACTAACACCGGTTGGAAGGGTGGCGTTATTAAATATTTAGAGCAGTATTTGGAGAGACCGTTACAATGGTCTGTTTGTATGCTTCATTACATGTCTGTTTGTATGCTTCATTACATGTCTGTTTGTATGCTTCGTTACCCTTCTGTCATTTATTCTTGACCTTAGATGGTTGCACTTCGGGTCCTAGAGACTATTCCGGACCTATTGGAAAAAAATTAGTTGGTTACGAAAATAAAACCACAGTGGCTTTAAATGCGGTGGCTGGTAATTTGCTTGACTTTCCGAAAACTCTGGTCGATCAACTAAGTACAGATCAAAAATATCTTTATGAGATATGTCAAGCTGTATCAATTGGTATCATAACTCCTGAACTGGCGAACTGTCAACCTGGAAAAATGGCGCACTCGAGATGGCTTACTTCTGCTAATCGTACATTCAGACTTTACCTAAGTGCTCCTAATCAATCAGAAGATTTTTAATTGCTGGTCAACTAGTGGTTAAAGTATACGCTCCTATGTGGTTCCTTACAGGCATGCTACACAGGCCAGTATACTGGCTCTGTAGTTCGAAAAACTCAATACATTCATACTATTTTACAAATACACTCACACTGGATTCACTTTCCCGCCACTTTCATCGCTACTGGCAACGAAATTTCAGAGCCAGTGGATTTCGACAGCAGCGGCCAGTGTATGTCAAAAAGAGGGATATCAGTATGGTTTTTAATTACTTTTGGTGGGTTTATTTCGGGTTTTCGTCGATTTCCTACAGGAAGCAACACTGATAGCTTGTTAACAATTAAAAGCAAAAAAAAAAACAAGTAAAGCACACGCAAAATGCAATAGCAGCGAGAATCTTCGCGTTCGATAGAATTTTTTTTGAACTTTCACGAGCATGTGTAGCACCTCTTGCTTCTAGCATGAAAGTTCGTAATTTTGCGAATCATTCGAACAGTACACATATTCTTTCGCACTTTCACTGTCACAGGCCTGTGTAACCGGCCTGTTATCAAGCAAAATACGTCTTTTAAGGACGGAGCCAAACATATTTTTCAACTGATTAAATACTCTCAATTTTTTACCCAAAAATCTGAGATCTGTTGGTGATGCTGTTATCGAAAGAAATTCTTTTTTGCGCACCCAGAAAACCTACTTATAAGTATGTTGTTTGGGAGCTGGCATTGCAAAGAATAATAAAAGCTAGAGTAACTGAAAGTAGCATAAAACGCAGGATATTTAAACCACCAAAAATATACTTCTCTGCTAGAGATTACACCGAGTGTCAGGTTACAGCACCGCCGGTTCTTCGACATATTTCTAATCAGGATCTGTAAATCATGGCAAAAGATAAATGTTTGGAAATTGTTGACTTTCCTTGTCACACAAAATCAGTGGAAAGATGTGTTAAACTGGTAACAGAGGCCTCACAAAGTTGCAATCTCGAGCAGAAATGCCAAATTTTAGACACAAAAATAAGTTTAAATTTTCAGTTTTTGTCGTTGATTATAATTTTTTGCTTTTTACATTAATTTCAATAATAAAATATCTTTTGAACTTTATTTTTGTATTATATTAGACATTTGACATTTAAATATTTGGTTTAAGGCCGTTAGAGCCCTTAAGATTACACGCAATTTTATGTTTTTTACCTTGTTCGTAATATGTGTAAAATTTCTCAAATTTTGATACCCCTTGCGATAGTGTAGCTAGAATAATTTTTTTCTCATATATGGACGAGACACTTTAATGTTAGCAAGGGATGCCTAGAACAGAAATAAAAAATATTAGTTCTCTACCTGTCCAAACACCTGAGATAATGTTAGGTAAAACTTTTACTGTCCTTAGGTAAATAATTTAAAATACCCAGTTGAAAACTCCGATTGATACCAAAATTTTACCAATTAAGACCCATTCGTTTTCTCTTATCCTAATTTCAAACAAAAAGCTACGAGCATTTAGTCTAGAAAGCCAAAAGAATAAAAACCTATGAAGTGGTGAAATTTCAAACCATCCATCTGGAATGGGTTCATTCAATCATTCATTCATTCCTCATTTATACGCTCATTTCGTGAGTATTGTTTATTTTTCTTTTTGCATTATGCTAGCCACAGCAACGCGTGGGTACAGCTAGTTTTAAATAAAAAAAAACTAAATGTTTGAAAGTTATGCCGTGACTAAAAAGATATTAAAACTGTTTTTACTAAACTCTAATTTGTTTAATTTTTTTTATTGAAAAAAACTTCTAAAATAGAAAAGAAATACAGCTACTGATATATTTTTACGCCATTAATTAATAAGATTAAGAGATATTATTAAAAAAAAATATATAAAAATTAAAGTTACCTACGTAACATTTAGCTTAGTTTACTTTCAGGTACCATAAAAATTATATATATAATAATTACGTGATAGTTATTAAATTATTATAACTTTTATATAAATTTATGCGTTGAAATGAATATAACTGTTTTAAAGATTCTAGAAATCATAATATAATATTTAAGTTGAAGACTTTAGATTCCCAGATTACAAAAATCTTTCCAAGCTTTTAAAATCCCAGAAGAACTTCGTTATTTATTGCAATCTGTTGCTTCATGAATAATTAAGGGAGGTTTTAGGCAATGCTGTTAAAATTTAGCAATATTTTAGAAGATGTTTTCTAAAGAAGTATATTATATAAGTATAAAGGGTATTCACAGTTTAAGCGTACATTTAACAAATCGTTTTTATAGCATTTGTTATTGTTGAAACTGTGAGCACCCCGCCATGTGACTGTCGTATTCAGTAATTATGCAATTCTGTGATGTTTGTAATTATGTGGCTGTAGCATTGGCGTCGGAAGCGGGGGGAAAGGGGCAGTTGCCCCCGCACTTTTTTAGCTAGATAAACAATTTAAAAGGAAAAGTTATTCAAAATATCAGCTTTTTTACAACGATAATATTTTTGTATTATATATTTTCCTCTTCTTTCTCTCTTCTTCATGTTTCATGTGATGAAATTTTGGTGAACTTTTTTTGCACCACCATTTGTACTGCCCCCCCAGATGAAATTTGCTTCCGACGCGCTTGGGCTGTAGACATAGCATAAAAATACGAGGAAAAAAACACGTCCAAGGTTTACGTTTGCATGCAAATCAACAACAAAGCAAAATACACTTGCGTAAATTAGCGTACAAATAACAAATCGTACAAATAAAAGAGCTGCGTATTCAAACTGGGAATAACCTTATAGAAAAAATTTGATTTGCATGTTAATTTTACATGATCAGTATTAGTAAAAAAAATTTGTATATACATTTTTCATATACATATGCATGAAGATGGCGCCGAAGTTGGTGTGCTTAAAAAAAGGCGAAAATCAGGGCACTCCATAGTTTGGCTCCAGATTGGCCCTTGCACGCAAATCTTTTACCAAAATGGAATGAAAATAATTAAAATTAAGAAAATTATGAAGCGTGAAAGAAAACAGTTGAATAATTGACGTTATTTTTGCCCATCTTGTTGCGTGTAAAATCTAAACCAATTTTCCAAAGACGCTTATTTTGGTAAAACATGTGTAGAATTAAATTACAATAACGCAATTCTACACACTACCCGTTTTGAAAAAGAGCTTTTCGAGAAAAACGCGTTTAAAGTAACTCTGGTTAGTTAAAGGTACTCTAAATCACCGGTCTTTAAGCGCTGTAGAATCTGCATTTTAAGCGATATTGATCTAAAAATTTGTTTGCATGTTCTTGAATAGTACACCAATAATCATTTAAAAAAGTCGATTTTCAAAAAAATTGTTTGCCTAAAGCCTCCTTAAAGCATAAGCTTTAAAAATAATTCCTAAAAAACATATATTCCTTAAAATTTAACGAAAAAAAATTCATAATATTAAATTTTATTCATTTTTAAATAATATTTAAAAAAAAATTAAAAGTAATCAGCGATCAAATAAGGGTTGAACATGGACTAAAAACCAATAATCCCACTCGGACGAATAGCATCTCAACATCGTGCGTTCGTAGGATATTTCGACCGAATAGCGTCCGAACAACGGTTAAGTAACGACGGTATTTATTAAATTTATATTTTTCCATTAAAAATTAAAAATTCGCTTAAGCAATGAGAACTAATTGGGCCAAAGAACTTTAAAATATTTGCTCATAAACGTCCCAACCATAATATTTTAAGCAACTACTAGAAGATTGCAGCTTTCTCAAAAAGCTTTTGATATTCGACAAAAATTAACCAAACTATATAGAATAAAAATTATGTGCACGTCGAGAAAATATTGTATTATAAGCTGGTTCAAAATAAAAAATTTACGATCTACACTTTATATTGGACCCCAGTCGTTTGGCAAGTTACAGCTATAAAATGACATAATTCGGTAAATAGTAAGTAAATACGGGCATCGTAAAATCACCTTTTATAAAAGTATAATTTTTTTTTCAAAGAAAATTATTCCAAAAAAAATCTGTAAAACGCTGAACGTGAAAAAGAGAGAGATGAATGATTTTGTTTTTAAATCAAAAGTATACAATTTTTTAACTGTTCACTTTATGTGAAATAAATTGTTGATACGCAGTGTAGATTAGCTGCAGATAATCTAATTCAATACAAATTTTTACTTTTTGTTGTTAAGCAAATTTCATACAGTTTTAAGATTCATACAAAATTTTTATCCTAATATAATGCAAAATTACTTACTTTTTCATTGAGAGGAATAAAATTTCTTTTATTTTTAAAATAATTAAAAATTTTCTTTAAAAACCCCAGTAAAAGTAATTATAGGCTAAACGGTAGCCGAACAAGGGCCGAATAGGGCCTAAAATTAATTCAAAAAATACTATTGGTAATACAATGGACGTTTTATGAAAAACTAATGATGGAATTTTTGAATAATTATTTTTTATTTTATTTTAAGAAAATATAATTTTACTTTAATAAATTTAGAAGCAAACGGATGTTTTTTGAATTATAAAAAAAATAAAAAAATTGCATATCGCATTAGAACTTTTAATATATTTATTATATATAGTTTTGAAAATATTTTCATTATTGGACTAAACATTAAAAAAGGTTATCTTAGTTCTCGTAAAATTTTGAGCTTAGGGGACTTTGCGAGATTCGAACCATAATCGAATGGACATAATTTCTTAATTCAATTAAAAATGCTGGTGATCTCTCTTTTGATTATCTTAAAAAGAAAAAGGATATTAAAATATAGTTTTAAAAGTGGTTCGTTTTATGTAAAAAATGCCTTATTTTTAATTTTGTACTTCTCTTTATAGATTTTTTGAATCAAATTCTTTAATATTTAAAATTCTTTAATAACGACGCTGAGCGACGCATTCATCGACTTTATACCATTGGCTTGGCATATGTGGGTATGTTGGTTTATACTATGCCCACATATATGTGCATTTATGTGAGCGTCTGTAAAACACGCGCCGATTTTAAAATAACTTTTATTAAATCATCATTAATGAGGTCTTTGAGCAGCTCAACTACGAACACTTTCGTTGATTAACTGCGAAAAAGCAGTAGTTGAAGTATCTGCAGCTGCAACTGTTATTATTTTTATTACACAATAAGTGTTTCAATGGGTGTGTATGCGAATGTATATCCGTTTGATTTGTATTTTTTTTCACCAACTGACTGAATTTCGATTTAAATGAATTTTTATTGATTGCTTATCTTTTGGCCATTGCTTTCGAGGTAACGTTAAAATTCATTTCAACACTTTCGCAGACAAATTATACAGATAGCTAGACAAAATATTGCACACATACACACACGCATGCGTTGTTATGAATAAATTGAGATTAATGATCATCACAAAAATAGTGTCTGTGAGCGTGTCATCACAAACGGCGCAAATTTAATTTAATATCAATAACTTAAAATTAAATATCACTTGTATTGGAAAATATTTTGTGAAATATTTTATGTCTCGTTTACCCCTTTTTTGCATATTTTATTTTCTTGTTTTTTGTGTTGTTGTTTTTGGAAATGTTCGATTGTGGTTTAAAATTTCACCATTAATCAAAAATGATGATATTTTGATTTATTTCAGCATTTATTGGTAATTGGATATTTATTTCTTTTTAATATTTTTATTGATTCACATGCAGTGGAAAAAAATGCTTTGTGATTTTCTGATATATTTTGATCCCACGTTTAAAACAAATGTTTACAGTTTTTGTTTTCTTTTAACGGCAGCTTCATATTTCTGCTCGTTATTGTTGTTTTGTCTTGTGCTAACAGTATTTGCGTCACTATAGAAATACACCAACAAGCAACATAACTCATGCCTTACCATCGAAATGATGGCAAACTTGGCATCCGCGCGAATTACGTATTCGAACGTTATATGTTCTAAAAAAAACACAACTATTTTCTTTGAATGTTCGAACTGAACTGAACTTTAATATTTCTTCTGTCTTAATTACAACTTCCAATCTTAGAATTAATTTAAGCAACTACAATGTAACCTATTTATTGATTGCAACATATTTTCTAAAGAATACAAAGTAAGTTACTATGTTGCAATCATATAAACAAAAATAAAATAAGCAAAATAAAATAAGCAAAATAAAAACCTACTTATTGATTGCAACATAATTTCTAAAGAATACAAAGTAAGTTACAATGTTGCAATCACATAAGCAAAAATAAAAATAAAATACAAATACAAATAACCTATATCTTATTGCCTACTATGCATAATTCTTGGTGGCTTGGGTGGGCTGATAGTTGTTGTTGTTGGAGTGGATGACGTAACTCCTCCCCCCTTGGAATAGAGCGACGGCCATAGAGAAATGGTTGGAGCGATTGTGGGTGTTTGTTGAGGTAGGTATTTGAAGATGGTTTTTCTCCTTATTCCCAATATAATTGCGATTGTTGTTAAGATTGCTAAGATGAAACCTGCGGTCATGGTGGAAATTGCTATCGTTTTGCTTTCATATTGTAGTTCTGCAATGGATGTATTATGTTTAAAGTTGAATTCTTGTAGTTTAGGTAGCGTTATAGATGATGAAATCGATTTGGGTTGAATCTGCTGGTTTGGTGGTAGTATTAGTTTGACCTCATCCCAAAATATTTCGAAGGAGTCTGTATAAGTGATGCCATTAATTTCCACGGTGCAATTTTTGAAGGTGATCATAATGGTGCCCTCTACCGTCAACTCTTTTGGATTACTGCAATTATATTTAATTAATGTTTGTGGTATATTAAATAATAAGATAAGGTTCGCTGTAGGTTGATAGATTGTGGTTGCTAACTCCATCTCGTTAAGATGACAGCTGGGTGTCTTGTTGTTAAATATTGCGCCTATACAGGTTGAATTTTCCGTCGCGACTTCGTTGATTGGATTTTTGCAGTAGTAGATATTTTCTACCTTTTGGCATACCTTGTCGAAGAACTGAATTTTCCTATCATTATAAGCTACATAAGGCTTAGTTATAATTTGTTTTGTGTGATTTATGGGTAGTGGAATAATGTTGTAGAATTTACAATCATAGTTTTCTACTTGTGGTATTTTTACGTTAAAAATTATATTCGAATTATTATAATAAGCTTGAAGATCTAATAAGTTATACATATGTTCATTAGAGATTAATTCAATTTGTTCATCTTCTAGTAATTTGCGTATAGTTTTAATTTCTTCCGTGTTGAGAATTAAATTAGAAATAATATTTAATTTGGCTAAAGTAATCGTTTGTGAAATATCTTTTAAATGGCTATTAAGCATATCCATATTATAGTTGATTTGATTTATATATTGAGTTTCTTCAATGATGTTATTTTGTTTCTGAATTTTATTTGATAAGTTTTCTAAATAGGAATTTAAATAGTTTTGCTCTACATTAATATAAGTTGTTATGTTTTTAAGTCTTTGTATCATTTGCTCATTTATTATATGTTGTTGTTTGATATAGTTTTCTGTATCTGATTGGTCTCTGTGTAATTTTAATATTTCGTTGTTAAGTCTGTTTGCGTCGTTTGCGTCCATATTTCCTGTTATGAATTTAATCGTTGTACCCAATCCATTTATAAGTCCTCGTTTGTGTCTTTTTGTGGGTAGTAATGATAGTAACGTCGTCTTGAGGTCGGTGAATTTTTGGTTAGATATTCTAAGTGGTGTTTTTAAGGAGGTATGTGTTTCAAATTTTCTCAGTACTTGTGATATTCCGTCTAAGTTATTTTCATATTCCGTTAGATTAACAATATGCAGTAAGTTGAAATGATTACGTATTATTCTGCAAGGTCCGAGTTTAATTTGAATTATGTTTTGGTCATTTGTTAACTTCTGTGAATGGAAATATTGTGTTGCCACCGTATGTAATCTGTAATTTGTAAAAATTATATTTTATTTCTTTTCCTAATTCTTGCTTTATGTATTTTCCTGTCTTCTGTAGTTTTTACTGTAACATGTCTATTTTCTTTAATTTTATGTGTTTTAAAGCGAGGGGTGATCTTATTACGTCTACATTCTTTCCTATATATAATTTCATTTGCTGCTTTTTGCTCTGGCTCTTCCCTATTCTCGTTAAGCTTATCTATTCTTCTGTTCATTGCTTTGTCAACTTCTTCTTTAATTAAAGGATATAGTTTAGTCTGGAATTCGTGGAGTTTAATGAGATAGTCATGTTCATTTGAAAAGTTTATTCCCTCATTAAATTTATAAGTTTTCCCAAAAAATAATTCATACGGTGTATGTTTTGTAGTCGAGTGAATTGCATTGTTGTATGTTATTAGTGTTTCCGAGAACATTTCGTCGTGATCTGAGTCTAATTTATTTTCTTTTCTAGTGGTAAGGATAATTCTATAGATTTCTGTCAAGGTAGAGTGAAGTCTTTCAACAGGTGAATTACTTGTTGTCTGTTGAAATGAAGTGAAATGAATGTTGATGTCATATTGTTTGCAAAAGTCTTTGAAAATTTGAGCGCAGAATTCGGAGCCTAGATCGCAAGTTATGTTTTTGGGTATACCGTGTAAGCTTATAAAATGTTTAAGAGATTTTATAATGCATATGCTGTTTCTTGTTGGCAGTGTATAACCGGCTGCGAATTTTGAGAATTTATCAATTATTGTTAATAACTGTTTATTATTTATACAGTAAACATCGATGTGCAAAAGATCAAGGGGCTTTAGAGGACTTGCAATTTTTGTGAATTTCAATTTAGGTGGTTGCCTGTCATATTTCTGCGTTTTACACTTATCGCATCTATTTATAATTTTATTAATTTTACTTGTCATATTGGGAAAGTAGTATTAACGTTTGAGGTGAAGGTAAGTTTCTTGAATTCCCCTGTGATTACTATCTTTGTGGTATTCATTGATAATTCTATCTTGTTCGTCGTCGGAAGTTAAGTCAATTAATATGTTAGTACATCGTATGGGTTTAAAGATTTTGTTCTGTGAAAAATGTTCTGAATATATTTTTTGTATATCTTTAAATATCTCATTATCACAGAAGATAGCAATTTGTTTATTTGGAATTACATATTTCTTAAAAATATCTATTAATTTTGCTTCTGTGAAATTTGTATCGTGTATTAATCGTCTTTGTTTATTTCTAAAAGGTAATTCGAGTGTTACTCTAGGTATGTCGTCTGTTTTTTCTAATATAATTTGTAGGTTGAATTCATTAATAGGTCTTTCCGATAGTGGTATTAGGTTGTCGAGATTTTCGTCGCATGAGTGTATAGTGGCTGCGTTTGTTTCTTGTTCTAATATATTGTCTAAGGTGTCGTCATTAATATTAACTTCTAATATTTCTGGTGATTTTTCAATGGGTATTCGGCTTAACGCATCTGCATTAGTGTTGCATTTTCCTTTTTTATAAATTATTTCATACTCGTATTCCTCTAATTTTAGTCTCCAACGAATGAGTCTCGAATTTGGATCTTTGAGTGACATGATCCATGTCAGTGGTCTATGATCTGTAACTATTAAGAACTTTCGTCCATAAAGATATGGTCGAAAGTACTTGGTTGCCCAAACTATGGCCAATAATTCTTTCTCAATCGTTGAATAATTAGTTTCCGAATCTGATAGGGTGCGACTAGCGTAACATATTGGTCTGTCGTTGTTTATTGTTCCCTGTGATAAAACGGCACCTAAGGCAAAATTACTTGCGTCCGTTGTTAGAATAAATGGTATAGTAAAGTTTGGATATTGCAGAATTGGATCGTTCAGAAGAAGGTTTTTGCATGTTTCAAATGCTTCTGTGTATTCGTTATTTAAAATCACTTTTCTACCTTTTTTTAAACATGCAGTCATTGGTTTTACTATACGCGCAAAATCTTTTATGAATTTTCGGTAATAGCCCAATAATCCCAGAAAGGATTTTATTGCTTTTTGTGTTTTTGGAACAGGGAAGTCCTTGACAGCTTGGATTTTCGCAGGATTAGGCTTAATGCCTTCGGTGGATACTATATGTCCCAGAAATTCAATTTCTTTGTGCAAAAATTCTGATTTATCTGGTTGGACTTTAAAATTTGATTCTTTTAATCTTTGAAATACTACTCTTAAATTTTGGATGTGCTCTTCTAATGATGTGGCAAAAACTACAATATCATCAAGGTATACCAGGCATATTCTACCTACTAGATCTCTGAGGATATTATCCATAACCCGTTGAAAAGTAGAGGGTGCATTTTTGAGTCCGAAAGGCATTCGGATGAATTCATAATGACCGTTGTCTACCGTGAAGGCTGTCTTTGTCACATCTCTAGGATGCATTTCTACCTGGTGAAATCCACTAGCTAGATCTAAAGTGGTATAATACATGCATTTTCCTAATTTATCAAGGATTTCATTAATATTTGGTATGGGATATCTATCTGCTACAGTCTTTTCATTCAATTTCCTGAAATCTATGACTAAACGCCATTTCTGTTTTCCACTAGCATCCTTCTTTTTAGGAACTATCCAAACTGGAGCGCTCCATGGTGAGTAACTGTGTCTAATTATACCTTGTTCTAGCATTTTGTTAATTTGTGATTGCACCTCTTCTTTGTGGATGTATGGATATCGATAGGATTTCGTGTAGATTGGATTGTTGTCTGTTGTTATTATTCGGTATTTAATTTCATTTGTAAAACTCAGGTCTTGCCCTTCTCTGTAAAATATGTTATTAAACTCTTTACATAATTTTAAGACTGCTTTCTTTTCTTCTTCATTCAGATGATCTATACGCAGGATGTTTTTAATATCAGT
Source organism: Dichetophora obliterata (assembly GCA_963920525.1). Classification (NCBI taxonomy): domain Eukaryota; kingdom Metazoa; phylum Arthropoda; class Insecta; order Diptera; family Sciomyzidae; genus Dichetophora; species Dichetophora obliterata. The sequence goes on along the minus strand of OY986438.1, from coordinate 42,457,576 downwards.
GGGAGGTGCCTCACATGACGACATTGGATCAAGCATGTTTACCTCTACATAATCATCGCTATCATAGGTTTCCACTTTCAATGGTTGTTCAATAAATAATATTTGGTCTGAGTTTGACTTGTTAATTACTTCAACGAAAGCAAACCAATTGGTTGCTGTATATATTCCCTCTGTAACGAATAAGTCGTCCTTAATTTTTATATTGGGTATATATACGTAACCTTTTTTGATATCAACGGGAAGTTTTATTACTGCTTTTGTGGTGCCTGAAATATGGTGTTTGCCTGATGTAAAATTTGGTTTGAGTTTTAAGTCAATTTCGGAATTTTTTGTAAATAATTTCTTATTTACCAAGTCGATTCTCGTTTCTAATTTTGTAAGTGCATCTAAACCTAGGAGCCCATCAAAGTAGTTATGAAATTTAAACAAAAGAAAATTCAAAGATCCGTTTTGTTGAAATTCCATAAAAATTGGTAATTTTATTTCTCTGTTTACGGTGTGCTTCCCTAAAATTGTGTTTATAGTAAGAGGGGGCCGAATTGTTTGATCTGTTTCATTTATAAATTGTGGATCTATAAAAGACGAAGAGGCTCCCGTGTCTATTAGAAAGCGTAGGGATCTACCGAATGGTGAAGAGATGCTTATATATGTTAATTCTAGTCCGTGCGTATTTACATCTAAGTATCCCAATGGTTCTTCGAGGCTTGTGGTTGAAAATTTTGGGCATCATCAATGTTGAATGTTTCTTCTGTTCGTTCCTCTTCTATATTATTTACGTTATTAATTTCTTCAATTTTGTAATTTTGTTGTCTATTAAAACGATTCTGAGTCGATTGATGTGGTGAAAAGTTTCGATTTGTTCTGTCAGTATTTTGTCTTGTCATACCGCTGTTTGAATTTTTTATTTGTGGTAGTTGACGGTTTGAGCTATAATTATTAAAAGGGTTTTGCGATAAGTTTGGCTGGTTCTGTGCAGAATAAGGGCGATTTGAGTTGTAATTATTGAAAGGGTTTTGTGATAAAGTGGGTTCGTTCTGTGTAAAGCGAGGATTTGGTCGCAAATATCTCTGTTGGTTAAAATTTGGGGATCTTTGGAATCTTTGTATTTGGTTCGAGGTATTAGGATTTTGCGTTAACTGAGGTTTTGGATAAGGGTAACCGTTATATTTGGGAAACTTATTTGAAGTTATATTCTGTTCTTTTTGGCAATAATTCAATGCAGTACATATATCTGTTGGACGCATTGCTCTAATAATTGCACCTAAAGGTTCCTTTAATCCGGTTAAGAAAACATTCAATGCCATTTCTTGAAACAAATTTTTCTTTGAGTTTTGTATGGCTTGATTATTTTCTTTCATACGTATGTTACTTAGTAATGTAGACTGTATATCAAGGATTGCGTAATAAAACTCCTCGGTGGTTTGATTATACTGTTTAATATTATGTAGTTCTCTGATCAAAGTACTTTCATCTCTCTTATCCGTATATAAGTTCATGAGTGTCTTTTTTATATCATCCCAAATTAAAGGAGTTAAATGGGAGTTAAGGGATTCGTTTGCTGGTCCTACTATTTTATTTCTTATTGCTCTCAGCAATATCTGTCCGTAAGGGGATCCGTCTGTATTTCTAATAAAAAGTAAGATTTCTTCTACATTTCTTAGGAAATCTGGTAAGAATTTTGGGTTTCCGTCAAATGTCTGTAAGTCTTTTATTACGTCTGGAATTCTTAGACTGTCAAATATTTCTTGTGCAGTTGCCATTTCTTCGGTTAGTGTATGTGTTTCTGATTCAGTTTGTGTATTATTTATTTCTTTATTTCTATTTGCTAACCGACCAGAGGTTCTACGTTTGTCACTAATCCTTTCCTCTTCTTCCTGAATACTTGGGAGTGTTATTTTTTTATTTTTATTATTAAGGTGGTCGGCAGCTTTTCTTTTAATATTGTTTAACATTTATGTATACTTATGCTAACAAATTTTATATATATTTTCTTTTATTACATATACTCTAAATTCAGTTCTTCACTTACAGGTAGCTCAAAAGAATTCCTCGAATTATGGCCATTTGATGTATTCGTTGATTTCCGGGGAGTTGATAGGTTCTTCGGGTTCTTAAGGAGTTAAAACTCCAGGTTCGTTGTGTTAGAATTAATTGTTTTTTTTTTCTTTCTTCTTTTTTTTTTTTTTTTTTTTTTTTTTTTTTTTTTATAGCTTTGTGCAATCTCAGTTTGTACTTGCGATATTCACTCGCAGTGTAGTACTTTTCCGAGATATTGTGATATGCCCTCACAATTTTTGTTACACCAAAGTTATATTTTGTTTAAGTTTTTCGCAAAAAATGTTGTTTGTCTTCTTTTTTTTTTTTTTTTTTTATAGCTTTGTGCAATCTCGGTTTGTACTTGCGATATTCACTCGCAGTGTAGTACTCTTCCGAGATATTGTGATATGCCCTCACAATTTTTGTTACACCAAAGTTATATTTTGCTTGCGATATTTTTCACGTTTAAGTTTTTCTTTTACTTCAAAAATCACACACAATGAACCGAACCCGGACCGTAGACTGCGCCAATTACGTATTCGAACGTTATATGTTCTAAAAAAAACACAACTATTTTCTTTGAATGTTCGAACTGAACTGAACTTTAATATTTCTTCTGTCTTAATTACAACTTCCAATCTTAGAATTAATTTAAGCAACTACAATGTAACCTATTTATTGATTGCAACATATTTTCTAAAGAATACAAAGTAAGTTACTATGTTGCAATCATATAAACAAAAATAAAATAAGCAAAATAAAATAAGCAAAATAAAAACCTACTTATTGATTGCAACATAATTTCTAAAGAATACAAAGTAAGTTACAATGTTGCAATCACATAAGCAAAAATAAAAATAAAATACAAATACAAATAACCTATATCTTATTGCCTACTATGCATAATTCTTGGTGGCTTGGGTGGGCTGATAGTTGTTGTTGTTGGAGTGGATGACGTAACTCGCGCACTTCAGACCAACAATTAGTTACAACGCACAATCGTTGGCTTATTTAGTCATGCACCTCGATATTGTTATCATCAACTTCATCGTAAGATTTAAAGTCCTCGCACACTAATTTCAGCACTGATTTATTATGTATTTCTAGCTTTTTACAGCAATTTGGCTATGTTGCACAGCAGCTCGTCATATTTTTCGCCACAATTCGACGTAATGAAGTTGTTGGCAGCTCAACCATTCAATCAAGCTTACTGCCGGCCAGCCAATCAGCGAACACAACCCGTCAATCAGTTACCGCTCGCGCTACGTTTGAAAAACGAGCTGTAAATTACTAAAAAATACTTACTTTGCAGCAACTCAGTTCTGTCTTGTGTCCACCACATGCACCGGCAGCAGCTCATGCACCACCATGCACAGTAATTAATAATCCAATAAAAGTCCAAATCGTTTCACAAATCATGGCGGAATCGTGCAATTCAGTCGCAGATAAGTGCGGTGCGTGCGTCCGTATTTGTTGTAAATCTATCAAAAGGATTCAGCATAAGAACGAAAAAAATGGGGAAAAAAGTTAAAAACGGCAAACAAAATTTTTGAACAAACCACATTTTGACAAGTTCTGGACGTGTGACCAACTGAAAACCTGACCAGTAGTATTGGAACGTTACGTTGTGGTGTTGGCTGCACGCTATCATTGCTCTGTGTTCGTAGATGTTGCAACCACGAAGTTAGGTACTATATTGACGATTGATCATCAGTTGGGCTAAGTCATAGCAACGTGTGTTTGCTGATTTGCTGCTGATTTATTTGAAAGCTTGATGAGCGATTTTACTTTTGTTTCAACAAATTTTTTTTTTCACCTAAGCAAAGGTACAAAACTTCAACGATAGTTGGGGATAACAGGATTTAATGGTCGTTAATAAGTCGAAAAGCTGCTATCGTTACAGGTGAAAATATTTTAGTCTGGTTGTATTGGAACATTATTTTAAAACACATCTTAAGATAATACTGTGACACAAAATGATGGTCATTGTCTCGGGGGTGAACCAAACCAATCTCAAACGATAGTATTTTGCATCAATAACAAAAGCAAAAGTCCCTTCTTGCTCCACTTTGTCACAAATACTTTTTACAGTGGTTTTAAATTTGACTGTTTTGGTCAAAAATGGAATTAAACAATATGACAAATTATATGTTAAACTTAATTCAGGGTGGTTCTTGTCTTCAGAAGCCTAAATAAAAATTTTCCGGGGAATATTTTTTCGGAACACTTTAATTCACTTGCTTCTTCCAGTATAGGTAAATTTGACCCTTTTTCCGGAAAAGACCCTATAACCCAACTTTGGAGGGAGGTCAAAGGTTAAAACCTTCCAAAAAATATTATTATTTTAATATAATATATTATATTTCCTAAAAGGTTAAAGATCAATCTAAATATTTATTCAAATTTTACTCTAAATTTAATGTAGGAAATAGCTACTAACATTTAAAGAAAGAAAACTGTATAAAATATACCTTTGACTTATAGTGCAATTTCATGAGATATTTTTGTGGAATATTTCAACCCTCCAGTGCCCTTTTGAAGAGGTGTTTTGACCCTTTTAAAAAGTTTTTTTAAAAAATATCCTTTAAATTAGTAGTAAAGGGTTAAAAAATTCTATTGAAATGTAACATGGAAAAATTCAAGTCTCTTTAGACAATATCTGTCTACAGCGCACAATATAACGTTATGGACAGAATACAAAATTTCGACTTGTTTGTTTGAGGACAAAATAGTATTAGGACATGTTCAAAATATTTCAATAAAGAAAACTTTTAAAAGGTTCTACGATATTAATTTTAGCATATTTTTCATAATTTTCAACTTTTCGGTTGATAAATTAAAAAATTGTCCAAATCATTAAATACTTACACACTTACAATAGACTTAAAATTATATGAAAAATTTAAAAAAAAAAAAATTTAGATGATAATTGAAAAATTTTAAAATTTTTTATGAAAAGATTAGGAGAATGTTTTTCATTGCATCTTATGGTTCTGCATTAAAAAAGTTGTCAAAATTATAAAATACTTATACACTAACAATAGACTTAAAATTTTATGAAAAAATTAAAAAAAAGAATAAAATTTAAATGATGATTAAAAAATTTTAAATTTAATGTTAATAAAATTCTAAAATATAGAAAAAACTTTTGTAAATGATTAAAAACAAACAAATCCCCAATTTTTTCCCAAAACTTGCAATTTATTAATAAATATTTTTTTTAGTTCAATATGTGTTTAAGGCAGTACATGTCAAAAGAAATAAAAAAATTTTTTTGTTGTGTTTTGGAGCGCAGCAATGTATTTGTACATATCTCACTTTGCGTTTTGTTAGAGGCACAACGTTTTTTTTTAAAGTAAGTAAAGATGTATCCTCAAAATTTTGTGTTTTGTTCAAAGTGGATTTCATTTACGAATAAAGTTGGCTCATGTTCTGCACTCTGTTGCCGTATTAAATTAATTATGATTTCAAAGTTTGCATTTAAAAGATTTTGACTTTTATGCTGTCATTAATAAACTATAATTTTAAAAATAACCTATACAAATTTATCAACTGTTTTGATTACACAGTGCAATAAGCAAATTCCAAATAACAAAATGAAGTGAGTCTTGGTAGCTCTCATCACGCATTATTGAAAGATTCAAATCCATACAAGTAACAATACAAAAGTTGGTACATGAATGTCATTTAAGTAACGAATAAAAACATAATTTACTTACTTAGTTGGCGCTGCAACCGTATGTCGGTCTTGCCCTCATCTTAAAATTTGCGCCAGCCATTTCTGTCTTTCGCTTGCTGGCGCCAGTTGGAAATTCCAAGCTTCGTCAGGTTGTCCTCTACTTGGTATTTCCAACGAAGATGCGGTCGTCCTCTTCTACGTTGACCGCCGCTGGGTACCGAATCGAATGTTTTCTTCTCTGGAGCATCGTCTTTCATGCGCTGAACATGACCAAGCCAGCGAAGCCGCTCGATTTTAATACGCTTGACTATGTCGATGTCAGCGTACAGCTCATACAGTTCATCATTCCACCGTATTCGGTACTCGCCATTGACGCAGATTGGTCCGTAGTTCTTACGAAGAATCTTTCTCTCGAATGCTCCTAAAGTCTTTTCATCTAAACTGCTCAGCGTCCAGGTTTGTGATGCGTAAAGTAGGACGGGCATGATGAGCAATTTATAGAGCGTGATTTTCGTTCGTCGAGAGAGGGCTCTGCTTCTCAATTGCCTACTGAGCCCAAAGTAACACCTGTTGGCAAAAGTTATTCTTCGTTTGATCTCAACGCTGATGTCGTTTGTTGAGTTTATGATGATCCCAGATAAACGAAGTTCCTCACAACCTCGAAGGAGGCATTGTCAACGGTAACGTGGGTTCCAAGACGCTGGGACTGTTTGTTTGTTGACACTAAGTATTTCGTCTTATCTGCATTCACTGACAGACCCATTCGACTTGACTCTCTTTATAATCTGGAAAATGCTGCACTGACTTCGCGCGTATTATGGCCAATGATATCTATGTCATCAGCATACGCAAGCAGCATAGCACTCTTGTAGAATATTGTGCCACTACGTCTCAGATCAGCAGCTCGGATGATCTTTTCCATCATTAGGTTGAAAAAGTCGCACGATAAGGAATCACCTTGTCTGAAACCTCGTTTGGTAATAAATGGTGGGGAGAGGTCCTTCCCGATTTTAACTGCGCTGCTGGTGTTGCTCAGTGTCATCCTGCAAAGTCGTATTAGTTTTGCAGGAATACCAAATTCAGACATGGTGGAGTACAGGTGCTTCCTTATTAGGCTGTCGAAGGCGGTTTTGTAGTCGACAAAAAGCAGAGCTGTAAAAGAATGCATTCAATTTGATTTAAATCACAAAAAAATGAATCAATGAATAACGAAAAAAGAATGCATTCAATGAATGCAAAATTGATTTATAAATAAAATTTTTAATTCACACTCAATTTAATAAAAATGATTAATAATTCATTTCAATTATTCATTTTCGTTATTCAGAATAATGAATCAAATTTTTTATTCATTTGAATGCTATTCACAAAGAATGCCATTCACAAAGAATTACAGAATTTTCAATTATTCTTTTTTTATTCATTATTCATTTTTTATTCTTTATTCATTTGTTATTCATTATTCATTTTTTATTCATTATTCATTTTTTATTCATTATTCATTTTTTATTCATTATTCATATTTTATTCATTATTCATTTTTTATTCTTTATTCATTTGTTATTCATTATTCATTTTATATTCATTATTCATTTTTTATTCATTATTCATTTTTTATTCATTATTCTTTTGTTACTCATTATTCATTTGTTATTCATTATTCATTTTTTATACATTATTCTTTTGTTATTCATTTTGTATTCTTTATTTATTTGTTATTCATTTTTTGTCATTGCTTATCAATTTGACGATATTGATAAGAACAGAAAAAAAATTTAAAAAGTTAATATACATATATACAGAGTTGTTGCTGCCTTCTTCAAACTTATTTGATCTAAATAGCTCACAATTAAAGTATTTTCATTTATCGTTTCTATCTAACTTCAGGAACAGAAAGACATCTGTTAATAAAAGTATGTACAATTTAAGTTACCAAAAACTGGTGAGAACTTCAAAATAATGTTTTGTACTTTTATATCGATGGCTTAATATAGAAAATGCGTAACTCTTTTTTTTTTTGCGAAAGCTACGATTGTAAATTTGTTGCCTACTTTATATATAATATGCATTTAAAAAGTTATCTATGGAAAAACGCCTTTTCTATATTAAGCCATCGATATGTAAAAAAATTGAGTTTCTCATCTGAATGAAACATGAAATAAACATTTTTAAAAACGAATCCAAGTAACCGAACCACCCCCTTAAATATAAAATAACTTCAAGTACTTAGAATCGTACGCTTGCAAACACAAACTAGGTTAACACTAAACTGACCGCAATCGGTAAATCTGACCTGCTATTATTGTTTTTCGAATCTATACATGGTTTTTCATTCTATACCATTATAAATACATTAAATACATTTAATAATAAATAAACCGTTATCTGCGTTTAATAATAAAAATGATGGATATGTTAATTACCAGTAATTTTATGATGAGGTTCATTAAAAGGTATAGAAGAAATATCGGTAGGTTGAATGTTAATAAAATTCAGAGTAAGCTAAGCACGCAGTCATGACTATTTCTAGCGAATTAATGCCGAGCTTGCTTCTTCGTCCCAGTGGTAAATGGATAACCGAAGTAACCAACTACATACTCTTAAATTTTATGTCATAACCGATATACTTATTCCAGCGGGGTGTGAGGAATTGGTTCTTCATAAGTTAAGACAACAGAGATCAAACATGCTTTTAATGCCACCGAATTCTCTCACCAATTTCCTAAAATTTTTTTTGTTGCGTTTTTTTAACAGATTTTAGACACTACGATTTCGGTTTATCTGTTATGTTTTTTTGATTTCTTAAGATATTTATAAAAAATTTTTTGCTGTTGCTATCTATATCGTCAAATTAACAGCCCTATTCTGGCAAATTAACAAATTGTTAACCAGTATTTTGAATATTTCTATGTGTTTGTTGTTTTCAATACAAAATTTAAAGCTCAAAAAACAAAATTTGTTAATGAAATTGTCAATAACTGAAAAGCAGTTGACAATTTTTTTCAAAATTGAAAAAATTACAGCAAACACATAGAAATATTCAAAATACTGGTTAAACATTTGTTAATTTGCCAAAATAGGGCTGCTATAAAAAAACACAGCCCGAGTCCTAAACAATGACAAAAAAATGAATAAAGAATAAAAAATGAATAATGAATAACAAAAGAATAAGTAATAAAAAATGAATAATGAATAACAAATGAATTATGAGTAACAAAAGAATAATGAATAAAAAATGAATAATGAATAAAAAATGAATAATGAATAAAAAATGAATAATGCATAACAAATGAATAAAGAATAAAAAATGAATAATGAATAAAATATGAATAATGAATAACAAATGAATAATGAATAAAAAATGAATAATGAATAAAAATTGAATAATGAATAACAAATGAATAAAGAATAAAAAATGAATAACGAATAAAAAATGAATAATGAATAAAAATAGAATAATTGAAAATTCTGTAATTCTTTGTGAATGGCATTCTTTGTGAATAGCATTCAAATGAATAAAAAATTTGATTCATTATTCTGAATAACGAAAATGAATAATTGAAATGAATAATTAATCATATTTTTTAAATTGAATGTGAATTAAAAATTTTATGTATAAATCAATTTTGCATTCATTGAATGCATTCTTATGTCGTTATTCAGATGTACTTAAAATTCTGAATATGAATGCAGACTTTACAGCTCTGACAAAAAGATGGTGGGTGTCGACTTGTTTTTCTTGAGTCTTCTCCAAGATTTGTCGTAGCGTGAAAATCTGGTCGATGGTGGACTTTCCAGGTCTGAAGCCACACTGATAAGGTCCGATCAGTTCGTTTACAATGGGCTTCAATCTTTCACATAAAACGCTCGACAGGACCTTATATGCGATATTAAGAAGGCTTATCCCACGGTAATTGGCACAGATAGTGGGATCGCCTTTCTTGTGGATTGGGCAGAGCACACTGAGATTCCAATCGTTCGGAATGCATTCTTCCGACCATATTCTGCGTAGAAGCTCGTGAATGCATTTAAGTAGAGCTTCGCCTCCGTTCTTAAACACCTCAGCAGGTAAGCCATCAGCTCCCGCGGCTTTGTTATTTTTAAGCCGAGCTATAGCTATCAGAACTTCATCATAGTCGGGCAGCGGAACCTCGACGCTGTCATCCGCAATTGGGGTTTCCGGAATATCATCTCTATTGGCGGGATTGTTGTCAGCGTCGCCATTTAGAAGTTAAGAGAAGTGTTCCCTCCATAACGTCAGTGTACTCTGGACATCTGTCACTAGATTCCCGTTTTCATCCTTGCAGGAAGAGGCCCCGGTTTTAAAACCATCGGCAAGGCGTCTTATTTTTTCGAAAAATTTTCGGGCCTCATTCCTGTCACCATACATCTCAATCTTCTCCTGCTCGCGCTTTTCTGCCTCTCTTTTTTTCCGCCTGAAAATATGTCTCTCTTCCCTCCTCTTTTCTTTGTATCGCTCCTTAGCAGCGCGCGTTACAATCGACTGCAGGGTGGCTTTGTAGGCGGCGTCTTTCTCTGCAGTGGCGCGACACTCCTGGTCGTACCACTGGTTTCGGCGAGGGCGGTGGTAGCCAATCACCTTTTCAGCAGTCGCACGCATAGAGTTGGAAATGTGTGTCCACTGCGCGCATATATCATCGATTGGAGGAGTGCTTTGAAGCAGGAGTGAGAGTCGAGTGGCGAAAGCATCGGCTGTCTGTTTCGATTGCAGCTTGTCGACGTCTAGCTTTCTCTGTGTAGGGTTGCGTGTATTCTTAGCTGCGCACAGGCGTGTACGGATCTTGGCTGCAACAAGATAGTGATCCGAGTCAATGTTTGCACCACGGATCGTGCGTACATCCAATACACTGGAAGAGTGCCTTCCGTCGATCAAAACGTGATCAATTTGATTCTTGGTTTTTTGATCAGGGGACATCCAGGTGGCTTTATGAATATTGAGATGTTTGAATCTAGTGCTACTTACGACCATGTTTCGTGCTGCGGCGAAGTCAATCAGCCTCATTCCGTTATCGGAGGTGTTGTCGTGGAGGCTGAACTTTCCGACTGTTGGACCAAAAATATTTTCTTTGCCCACCTTAGCGTTGAAGTCACCAAGCACGATTTTTGCGTCGTGACGGGGCAGTCCTTAGCATTTTCAAGGCGCTCGTAGAAAATTTCCTTGATCTCATCGTCCTTGTCTTCTGTCGGAGCGTGCGCACATATTAGGCTTATATTGAAAAATTTAACCTTGATGCGGATTATGGAAAGTCGTTCGTTCACAGGTGTGAATCGCAGGACGTGGGGCCGTAGTCTCTTGCCAACTACAAATCCGCATCCAAACTCGTGCTTCTCCGCATGGCCGCTGTAGTAGATATCACGTGGTGCATGCCGAATGCAACCCTGTCCCTTCCATCGCATTTCTTGGATAGCAGTGATATTAGCTCTGTATCTTTCGAAGACATCAGTCAATTGGATAGAGGCACCTTCCCAATTAAGGGTTCGGACATTCCAGGTGCATATCCGTAAATAATTATCAGTTTTTCGTTTGCGGAAGTCGTCATCAGATTTGGGGATCAGTTTTCTTATATTCTTATTAGTTTTCATTGAAATCTGTTTTTACGGGTGGGCTTCAAACCCAACGCACAACCTATTTTAAGCCTAGGAAGGCCCGCCGCTCAGATTAGCCGCCAAACTGACGGTTTTCAGTTTTGACGTTGCCCAGGAAACACCACGTGGAGGTTTGAGTCGACTTGAGGCGATTTCACAAAGATTATGCTGGCTTCGCCAGGTTGAGACAGTCAGACATGTTACATTGTTACATCGCCCCCAGACTCCAACATAATCACAGAAAAAATAATTTACCTATGATTTTATTTCCCTTAAAATATTTGATATTTTAGTGAATTTTTTATTCAATCTCGAATACATAAAATGCATATCTCAACTTTTGTTGCATCGTGTAAAATAAAAGATTGTAAACTATTATTATAATTAATAAGTGTAATGAATTAATATCTTATTCCAACCACGATGCTGATTTTATTGTATCATTATAAAAGTCGTTGTGCCGACAACGGTTTTATAGTTCATAACAACAACTCGAGTGGAAAAGACGTCTTTTAATAAAATGTCTAGAAAAATGTTATTCTTAACAGCTTTTGTGCTGATCTGGTGTAATTTTTCGGATGCTGCTGATTATATAACCGAAAAACGTTAGTAAAAGCTTTAAAAGAGGACAAAATTTATATTTAAATTTAAATATTTTGCAAACCTACAGCGGATTATTTACAGACTTGTGAGCGAAAGATGCCAAATTTCCGTGAATGTTTAACAGCGGCGTTTGATCACATATTCACGACCTGGAAAGATGGTGAGAATACTCAATAAATTTTCGTATTTTTCAAAGGACATGTAAGGGAGTTTGTTTCTGCATTCTATTGGAATAAACTTGTTACTTTCAGTATTCAGTATTTTGTGCAAAAATATCTGTTGTAGTATTTTCGTCAAATAAATCTCTTAAAATGTTTTTTTACGATCTCAAAAATATTTTAAATAATTATGTTGACTTTATATGATTTAAATACAAATTCTAAATTTTAAATAATTGTAAATTTTCTCTCAAAAGATACACTTTTAATATTTATCTTAATAACTGTCTCTTTTACAGGTATTCCTGGTGTAGAGAACAATTTTTCGATCGATCCAATATTTATTCCGACATTCGAGATTAGAGAAAATACTTCTGAGAGAGCATCGTTCGCGGTGATAATAAAAAATATTACATACACCGGAGTGAGTCAGATAATGTTGAAGAGTGTAAAGTAAGTCAAAAGGACAAGAAAAACAAAATTAATAAAAAAATCTTTGAAATACGTAGCATTAAGCAAGTTAAAAAAATTGTTTGAATATCTTTATGTGTTTTTGTTTTCAGCGTTACTGACAAGGATTTTAATTTTAAATTGTACTATTTTTCTCCACACACTCGCTGCGAAGGTCTGTACAGCTTACTATGTCAAATATTGCAGCTCAAACTAAACGCAAGTGGTTCAATGTTTCTGGACGTATGTAAGGATGAAGTTGCAATTTTTTTCCATACGCTTTATTTCTTTTATTTCCGTTTTTAGTGAATGCTGATTTCACCATTTCAGTTAAAATCGAACTAGCTAAGCGCAATAATATCAAGTTTTTCAATTTAAAAGAACTTAAATTGGAGATTATTCACATCGAAAAGGTTCGTCCTCGTTTCGAAAATCTTTTTGCCGATAAGAAACTAACAGAAAGAACAAATGTTGTTTTTAACGAAAATTGGCATGATTTTTTTACCATAATTCAGCCGGCTATCGAGAAACACCAAAGTGAAGTGTTCTTTGAACATTTTAAGCATATTTTCAACAGCGTGCCGGCAAAATTTTTCATGGCGGACGTAGAAAAAACAAAATAGTAAAAAAAAAAAAAAACTGAAAGCTGGTTTGGTATATTTTATTTACTCTTTAGAAATAGTAAAGGTAATTTTTGGAAATTTATAAAAATTCACAACTAAAATAAATATGCTAAATATTGTTTAATTACTATACTTTGAATAATTTTTCCTACAAAGCCCATTTTTCCATAAGACCATTACAACAATTAAGAAAACTACATTTTTGTAGTAATCACTAGCTTAGATTTTTTACAAAATGACAAAAAACAAATCGTTACTTTATAGAATTTTAAAATTACATCGACTTTTTGAACGGAATTCCTCGCTCTGTTTTCCTCGAGGCTTATGTAGAAGAAGTATTAATATTTTACTTAATCGGTTTAAAAAATCCTTGTTAGTATCTTTTCCGATTTACTTAAGGTCCAATATTAATTTTGACATTCGAGATTATAGAAAATGTTTTTGAGGGAGCGCGGTGATCATAAAAATATTACCTTTTTCAAAGTAAGTCTGACAAGGGAAGAGTGTAAAATGAGTTGAAATGCAAAAAAAAAAATGTTATTAAATATCTATAAAAACTGTAAGATTAAGCAAATTTAAAAATTGTTAAAACATTATTACTTTTAGCTGTATTACTATTGCCAATACAATAATTAAAAAATAATGATCTGTTAAAGCCAGTATTTAAAATTAACGATATGATAATTAGAAAATAAAACCAAAACTTTACATTAATTAAATCCATTTAATTTTAATTATTTTCACAAAATAATCAGTTGTTATATAAAATTGAAGCAATAAATTAATATAATAAAGTAATACTATAACGAGATAATATTAATTATAGTAATTAATATTTACAGTGAACATAAGAGACATCTCACTTGATTTAAAAACAATAGCGCTTATAACCCTAAACATAGCTGCCACAGTGGTGTATCGGAGCTACCCCAACGACCAAAATCATTCTCAAAAAGTGATAAAGAACTAAGATTTTAAAAGAAATTCTTTTTCTCTGTGTTTTGAAATTGGAATGGTCCATTTAACCAAACATCATATATTTATAAAAAAAAATCAAAACTATTAAAGTTTTTTTCTAAATGACCTCTATATTTATTATGTTGACTTTATATGATTTAAATACAAATTCTAAATGTTTGATAGTTTAAATCATACTTGATTTTAAATACAAATTCTAGTTGTTTGACAGTTTAAAATCGTTTATCGTTGTTCTAACTTTGACCTTAAGCTCGATAAACGATTTTAAACTGTCAAACAACTAGAATTTGTATTTAAAATCAAGTATGATTTAAACTATCAAACATTTAGAATTTGTATTTAAATCATATAAAGTCAACATAAAAAATCAAAACCTTAAATTAAATCTGTTTTAGGTAGCTATACATTATTCAAAAATTTCGAAATTATTGGTTTTTTGTATCTGTGTTACTGTTATATAAGTCACTAGCTTAAGCCCAGCGCCTTTTTGCAACGCCCATTTTTCTACTCCCATAAAATGTTTTCAGTGAAACTGCAACTGTGAATTGAGGACAAATACTGAATTCCGAGGTTGTCAGACCTACATATAACTCAAAAGCTTTTCGATATCGAAGATTTGGATTGTAAAGGAGGTGCCACGCCTCCTTTCAGAATGCCCATAAAATGTTATCAGTGAAACTGGGTGTATAAATTGAGGTCGAATAGTGAATTCCGATGCATTGTGACCTATATCATCAAATATTTTCGATATCGAAATTTTGGAGTGCATGGGAAGTGCCGCGCCCTCTTTTCTAACGCCCATAAAATGCTTTCAGTAGCACTGTATGTGTAAATTAAGGTTGAATACTGAATTCCGAAGCTGTGAGACCTATAACTCCAAAGCTATTCGATATCGAAGATTTGGGTTGTATAGGAGGTGCCACGCCCTTTTTACTATACAAAAAGCATCCTTGGTATGTGCTTCGTAACTATATGAACTAAATTACCAAATTTTAGTCTTCTACGGTAAAAATCGCTAGATATATATAGTATTTTTACTGATTTGAGGGCGGTTAAAGTGGGAGTGGAAACATTTTTATATATGGTGACCGCCACTTGGACCCATAGTATATACATACCAAGTTTCACTATCAAAACGTAAACATCACAGGAATTTAAATTATTTCTGGAATGTGGATGCAGATACAGTTCAACCACGCCCATGTTTTGCAAAGCTGTCGAGAGTAAAAATATGAACTATGTTACCAAATTTTAGTATTAAAAGATGAAAACCGTCTCATATACAGAAGTTTTATTGATTTATGGGCGGTAAAAGTGGGCATTGCAACATTTATCTATATATATAAAAATGTGTGTATGTATGTGGGTATGTGGCTATATCACTTATAGACTCCAAAGCCGCTTAACCGATCTTTATGAAATTTTCAGGGAAACTGAAACCATATCTTGAGAGTGTTCCTGCGAGGTTTGGTAACGATTGGACGAGGGGGCGTGGTACCTCCCATACAAGCCAAATTTGCGCTATCGATCACAAACCAAAAAAACGATATATATCAGACGGTTTCAATCGTAAAAAACTAAGATTTAGTAATTTTGTTCAGATGGTAACTGTCGGTCACGGAAAAAAAAATTGGCGTGGTCGTGATATAAATACGCCCACTTTTTTCAAATTATGGCAATTTCGGAATTATACATATCTTTACAGTGAAACTTGCTGTGTAGGTGCTCCAAGAGGCGGTCACTATACATAAATGTTTTCACGCCCACTTTTACCGCCCACAAATCAATATCTATATATATGAAAAGCAAAACGATGTGTGTCTGGCTGTCTGATGCCTATAGACTCCAAAACACTGTACCGATTGACTTGAAATTTTGGCAGTCGATTTGTTTCAGGTACGAGATAGTTGAGGAAAAACAATTTGCCACACCCCCCTTTTACCACCACCAAATCAATAAAAATGTTATATTTCAGTCGGTTTGGGTCGTATAAAGCTAAAATTTTTTAATTTAGTATGTACGGTTACTGTCGACAACTGTACTAAAAATGGGTTTCCACGCCCCCTTTTACCGCCCACAAATAAATGAAAATGGTTTATTTAGACGGTTTTGGTCGTATAAGACTTAAATTTGGTACTTTGGTTTGTGTAGTTACTGACAGTTACTGCACGAAAAATTGGTTTCCATGCCCCCTTTTTGCACCCACAAATAAATGAAAATGCTATATTTCAAGCAGTTTTGGGCGAATGAGACCTAATGTATGGTTACTAGACATAACTAGACATACCTTAGTTTGTATAGTTACTTTCGGCAACTGTTTTAAAAAAGGGCGTCTTCGCTATATAGCCACACCCACTTTTTGAGAAATCATTAAAATTGACTACTGGGTGGATTGAGCTAAAATGTTGGCTTAGTTTGTAAGGTTACTGTCAGAAACTGTACTAAAAATTGGTTTCCACGCCCCCTTTTACTGCCCAAAAACAAATGAAAGCGTTTTATTTCAACGGTTTGGGTCGTATAAAGATAAAAATTTTTTAATTCAGTTCATATGGTTACTCTCGGCAAGTGCACTAAAAATAGGCCTGTCCCACTTTAGTTAAGCTCTCTTTTCGGGAAGTTAGCATCGAGTGAAGTAAAGTGCGCCAGGCTTAACCTAAATTGAGCTGAGGGAAATATTTTGCAGCACCCCTTTTTACTGCTTGCAAAAAAACAAAAATGCTATATTTCACACGGTTTTGATCGTATTATACTAAAATTTGGTTATTTAGTGCATATGGCCACATTCGGCAGCTATACTGAAAATGGTGAATATATTTAGCATTTCTCGACATTTTCGTATATGGCAGTAAGGCGGTCTGTGGCAGAACAACGTCTGCCGAGGAGAGTGTGTTTTCCTGTGAGGTTTGGTAACGTTTGGACGAGGAGGCGTAGTACCTCCCATACAAGCCAAATGTGTGCTATCGGTCACAAACCAAATAAAGGATATATATCAAAAGGTTTCAATCGTAAAAAAATAAGATTTAGTAATTTTGTTCAGATGGTTACTGTCAGTGACTGTACAAAAAACGAGCGTGGTCGCAATATATATACGCCCACTTTTTCGAAATCATGGCAATTCCGGAGTTCTACACATTTTTATACTGAAACTTGCTGTGTAGGTGCTTCAAGCTACGAAAAGTTTTAGGAAAAAAGTAATGCCACACCTCCTTTTATCGCCCAGAAATCAATAAAAATGCTATATTTTAGACGGTTTTGGTCGCATTAAATTGAAATTTGGTAAATAAGTTCGTATGATAACCGTTTTTGTAATTGGCTTTGCTTTGAGTACAAGATGGTTTAAGAAGAAATGCCACACCCCCTTTTACCTCCCACAAATAAATAAAAAATATGAGTTATCGAATAGCTTTAGAGTTATGGGTCGTATAGCTTACAAATTCGGTGCTCGACCACAATTTAGACGTACCGTTTCAGTGATGAAATTGTATGGGAGTTGGATAAGGGGGAGAGGCACCTCCCATACAACCTAAATTTGCGATATCGAATAGTTTTGAATTTGAAGTTATAGGCCGCACAGCTTTTGCGTTTTTGAAGTTTTTGACCTCAATTTACACATGCAATGATTTTATTTTATGGGCGTTGGACAGGGGGGCGTGACATCTCCCTTATAACCCAAATTTGCGATATCGAATTGCATTGAAGTTATAGGTTGTCAGCGTAAGAATTCGGTATTCGACCTAAATTTATACATGCACTTTCATTACTTACATTTTATGGGCGTAGGGCAAAGGGGAGTGGCTCTTCCCATACAACCCAACTTTGTGCTATCAAATAGCTTTGGAGTTATAGGTCGCACGACGCCGGAATTTAGTAATCGACCTCAATGTATACATGCAGTTTCATTGATTTAATTTTATGTTCATTGGTAAGAGGGGCGTGGCACCTCCCATTTAACGTAAATTTGCGATATCGAATATCATTGAAGATATAGGTCGCACAGTGTCAGCATTCAGTACTCGACCTCAATTTATACATGCAGTAGTTTCATTAATTACATTTTAGGGGCGTACGACAAGGTGGCGTGAAACCTCTTATTTAACCCAAATTAGAGATATCAAATAGCTTTGGGGTTACAGGTCGCACAGTTTTTGAATTCAGTATTGGACCTCAATGTACACATGCAGTTTCATTGATTTCATTTTATGAGCGTTGATCAAGAGGGCGTGGCAGCTTCCATACAACCCAAATTTGTTATATCGAATAGCTTTGTGGATATAGGTCTTACAGGCACGGAATTCAGTATTCGATCTCAATTAAGACATGCTGTTTAACTGATAACATTTTATGGGCGTTTGACAAGGGAGAGTGGCAGCAACGCGCCGGGTTTCAGCTAGTATATATATAACATATGATCAATTTGTTCCAGGCGGAAATTTTCATGCTGGTTACATTCAGTTTCGGATTCTACATGAAATTCTTAGTTGAAAACCTCTTGGGATCATATAACTCCGATAAAATTTTTCCAAGCAAAAAATCGTTTAAGGATTTCTATATAATAATTTCGTTCACTGATCGACCCACAGCCTAAAGTACTTGGTCAGTTAAATTAAATTTTATAAGAATATTACTTTGATTATGTTTGATTTGATTATGCGTACTTAAAAACGAATTTTAAATATTTCGTCTTTAAAGAGTAAAAATTTGGTAAAAAGGGTTAAAAATGAGTAACGTGTTACTTGAAGTTGTATCTGAGATGTCAAAGTTATGAAAACGGATTCTGATTACCTCCATTAATGCTTAAAATGTTTTTGTCAGTGTTTTTGAAAACTTGATAAATTTGAGGAGCTAAAGGGTTAAGACTGTATTTTTTCAGGTCGAATTCTAAGTGATATTTAGAGAGGAGAATTTTACTTTCATTATTTTATTTAAAATAATTGAAAAATGGAAGTCGACCTATAAGTTTTAGTGAGTAGATGCATTCGTTTATGTTGAAACTCTCCCTACCTGAAAACTCAATTTCAGATAGATCCATTTCAAAACTCCAAGTACCATTTTTGTGGCAATCTTTAGTCCCCCTGTAATTGATGCGCATTTTTGAAAGTTCTGTGTTATGAAAAAAAAATTTCTTTGATATGGGAATCTATAAACGATTTTTCGCTATAGATAAATCTCATCGGTGCTATATGGTACCACGAAATTATTTTCTCAGAACTTCATGCAGAATCCGCAATTGGATGTTACCAGCACGGAAAAAAAAACTACTCCTCTCTGATATATATAGTGATCGCCATTTGGAGCACCGAATTACATACCAAGTTTCACTATTAAAACGTATACAACTCCGGACATGATTTTGAAGATGTGGGCGAATATAAAGTGCAACCACGCCTTATTTTTGTACAGTTGCCGATTGTAACAATCTGAACAAAATTACTAAATCTTGGTTTTTTTATGATCAAAATCGACTGATACATATATTTTTTTGACTTGTGGGCGATATTGCAAATTTGGCTTGTATGGGAGGTACCGCACCCCCTTGTCCAATCGACACCAAACTTCACAGGAACACTTTCCAAATGCTGCTTCACTTGAAAAATTTCATAAAGATCGGTTAAGCAATTTTGGAGTCTATACGTGATATACACACAAACCCACATTCACACTTCCATTTTTATATACATACATATATCAGTGGTCAACTTATGTTTTCCCATAGCACGCGGGCATCGTGTATTTTTATGTTTTTGCACACGAAGTAGCAATCGGCTCGCTGTGTTTTTACATTGCGCAATAGCTTGTTTTTTCTGCTGTGCTTTAAGTTTGAAGTTAGTATCATTCAGGCATGGAAAATGACTTTTTCGAAATTGTACAGAAATAAAAATTGTACTTTTTAGCATCAAACTACACTATTTTTTCTCCATGAATAATTAAACTTTTCGGATATATTTAATTATATATTTAAAATTAAAAAAAATTAAACAATCAATTCAACATTGTTCAATAAATCTGTGTCCAAAAGCAATAATTTAATGTCTCGAAAAATCTTGCTACAAAGTTTTCAATCGCCACATAAGTTATATGAAAACTTTTTAGTTTTTGTGTCACAACTTTAGCTACGATCATCTAGAAGCTCCAGATTTAGTGTTCTTATAGTGCTTTATGCGTGGAAAATAGCTACATCAATAACTCAGTTCCATCTTAAGTCAATTTAAAAGGTTATTGCTTATCGACCAGAGCTGTAAAATCGGCATTTATATTCAGAATTTTAAGTTCAACTAATAACTACATGAGAATGCATTCAATGAATGCAAAATTAATTTATAAATAAAATTTTTAATTCCAATTCATTTTAAAAATATGATTAATTATTCATTTTCGTTATTCAGAATAATAAATAATTTTTTTATTCATTTGAATGCTATTCACAGAAAATGCAATTCACAAAGAATTTCAGAATTTTCAATTATTCTTTTTTTTTATTCATTATTCATTTTTTATTCGTTATTCATTTTTTATTCATTATTATTTTGTTATTAATTTTTTATTTATTAATCATTTCTTATTCATTATTCATTATTCTTTTTTTATTCTTTATTCATTTTTTATTCATTATTCATTTTTTATTAATTTTTCATTCTTTATTCATTATTCATTTGTTATTCTTTATTCATTTTTTATTCCGCTTAGTTCCAAGCCATAAATAAAAAATTAATAACGACTGAATAATGAATAAAAAATGAATAATGATTAATAGATAGATACTGAATAAAAAATTAATAATGAATAAAAAATGAATAATGAAAATGAATAAAAAATAATAGTGATTAACAAATGAATAATGAATAAAAAATTAATAATGAATAAAATATTTATAAAGAATAACAAAAGAATAATGAATAAATAATGAATGACGAATAAAAAATGAATAATGAATAAAAAAGAATAACTGAAAATTCTGAAATTCTTTGTGAATAGCATTCAAATGAATAAAAAAATTGATTCATTACTCTGAATAACGAAAATGAATACTTCAAATTAATAATTAATCATTTTTTTTGAAAATAAATGTGAATTAAAACTTCTATTTATAAATCAATTTTACATTCATTGAATGCATTCTTATTTCGTTATTCGCTGATTCACTTTTTTGTGAATAAAAGCAAATAGAATGCATTCTTTTACAGCTCTGTTATGGACACAGTAGTATAATAATGTGCATTCAGTTTTTAAATATTTATTTTATTCAACAGAAATATTTTCAAAATGCATAGCATTTTTTTATGTTATAGCAACTTTGCCCAGTGGCTTTTAACAAATCTTTGGTTTTAACTACTGAAGGAAGATAATCAACAAGCATAGGATTGCTGCACCTTATTTGGATTAAATTTTGAATAGAAAATATTTTTTCAGCATTTGCTGAAGAATGTGAAACTGATAAAATTCCCGTTCTAAATTCTAAATTAAAAATTTTGGAAATCCATTCGAAACGTTTTTTAGCCTTTTCTATTTATTTCACGTACTAGATCGAGACGACCAAATATATCAACTTATCAGGGCGGCAGTGAGTTTTAATGTGTTGTAAAAAGGGTTGCAAAAATGCACAGAAAAGCACTGAAAACTTTATGAAATTTTAAAAAATAAGAAGAAGATCAAGTCGATATGTTGAAGATCAAGTGTACGAAAATGTATTAAACATGTTTTCGTGGTACTTTCGTACTTTTTTTAATAAAATTGTACTGAAAAAGTACTATTGTATTGAAAAATCTAACCCTGGTATGATTTGATCGTTCATGCGATAAGCCTTCGATGTTTTTTTCATGAATACACGTACTTATTAATATTTCCTTGCACCATTTGGCGAGAGCTTTTAACAACATCTTGTTTCAGTGTAAAGCTGCGCGCTCGGAAAGTTCTCTTTGTTGTTGTGAGAACTCTGCGTTGATGATCATTGATAGGGTACCATTGAGGACAGAATACGATAGCAAGATATGATATAAAGCAAACTATTTGAAACAGATACACTGTTAAGAATCCTAAACTAAATTTTAGTTAAGCTAAATTATTACTGCATTTTTTTAACCTCGCGGTCAAAAACTTAAATTTTGCAAATAGTAACTCATAATTAAAACTCTACTGTACGTAAATTGAAAACGAAATAGATAACACCGATTCCTATTTATCTTTTTGGTTTAAATTTAAAAACAATTCTGTATAATTTTTTGTTTTTAATACAATTTAGACTAAGTTCTAGTACACAGTAATTGTTATCTTTATTTTTTTAAGATGAAAATTATAATTTCTAATTGAAATTTTAATTTATATGTAATCAATTACGAAAGTAATCGATTACATCCCAGCTCTGATTAAAACCAACAATTTAGAATTTTACAAATTCTAGATTTGAAACCAAATCTGATGTGAACTTATTTGTAGTACAATTTTAGTACAAGATTTCTAACCGGGTATCTCAAATGAATCACTTTGAAAGTTTTATCCAACCAGTTAATGCAGTCGATATGCAAGGTTCCAGCATCTTGAGCAGCAGCTCAAAGTCAGGTGTGGTCCTTGGACAGTAATTAGCGGTTCCACGTGTACATAAAATAAAACATGTTTTGCTGTTTAGCATTAAAATGTGCGAATGGTTAAAGTTCTTTCGATGACTGCAATTTGCTATAATTATAAGGGTTGAGATATTAAGCAGTCGGTTCTTGCGACAGTCATCACCTACATTTTAATTAGTGAATGTTGTTGTTGCTATAACTTGTTAGCATTAGATGATTCATAAGTGTTGCATCTGAGGCCATTTGACATAACCACTTTTATCTATTGGGGGTTGGAATTAATTTTAAAGGTTTTTTTTCGGTTTTTGAGCATTTATTTAGAAACAACGGTACAATGTATATTATTCAAAGTATTGTCCATCGTTAGCTACAACATTTTCCCATCTTTCTGGCAGCATATGGATTCCGCGCCGGAAGAACGATTCGTCTTTTGAGGCAATCCACGAATCGACCCATTTTTTGGTATCCTCGTAAGAAGTGAAGCGCTGCTCAGCCAAGCCATGCGTCATCGATCTGAATAGGTGGCTATAAGGCGGGTGGGGTAGCACATCCCAATTCAGCGCCTCCAACGTTTCCTTGACGGTTCTTGCAACATGTGGCCGTGCGTTGTCATGTTGAAAAACCACTTTGTCGTGTCTTTTGGCATATTCCGGCCGTTTAACCTTTAATGCTCGGCTCAATTGCATCAATTGTTATTGGTAGCGTTCCCCAGTGATGGTTTCGTTAGGTTTTAGCAGCTCATAGTACAGGACACCCTTCTGATCCCACCAAATACACAGCATAAGCTTGGCGCCATGAATATTCGGCTTGGCGCTCGATGTTGATGTATGGCCGGGTGGTCCCCACGATTTTTTTCGCTTAGGATTATCGTAATGGATCTACTTTTCATCGCCAGTGACAATACGATGCAAAAAACTCTTCCTTTTATGCCTTTGAAGCAGTTGTTCGCACATGCAAAATCGCCGTTCAACGTCTCTCGGCTTCAACTGGTACGGCACCCAATTTCCTTGCTTTTGAATCATTCTCATGGCCTTCAAGCGTTTGCCGACCGTTGATAAGTTGACTCCCAATGATTCTGACAATTCTTGAAGGGTTTGACACGGGTCTTCATCGAGCAAAGCCTCCAATTCCTCATCTTCAAACTTTTTCGGCTGGTCCGGACGCTCTTTGTCTTCCGTATCAAAATCACCACTTTTAAACCGACGGAACCAGTACTCATAAGTAGAAATCGATGGAGCATAGTCCCCGTAAGCCTCAGTAAGCGTGCGTTGTGCTTCAACCGCTTTTTTCTTCAAATGGAAGCACAAAAGTAAACCTTCCCGCAAATTGCGTTTTGTTGGAACGAAAGTCGACATGTTCACAGAGAAAAAAATATATGTTGTTTACACTTCAGTGGAATGACACATACTAAAAAATGAAGCTTAGACAATGTGCTTTGAAATGAATATAGTCACAGGTGTGCCCGATGCGATCTATTGATAGTTACGCCATCTCTTAGAAAACCTTTAAAACTAATTCCAACCCCCAATACATATCATAAATATACATAAATAAATTATACATATACATACATTTTTCAGGAGTGTGAAGAAACTATGACACTTTCGAGCTGTGCAAAAATTTTTGTATACTTTTTTAAAGCAATGCACAGTGGTTCCGAAGTTAGCAATATAAAAAAATATTTATGTCTTATTATGATCTCATAACTTGTTCATTTACTAACAAAAAGCCATATTTACTGTTTTTTACTAATCGGAAGCAACCACAATGCACTGTGTACATTTTGTATTACGAGAGAAATTTGAAATGTTAGTGACTTTTTGAATAAAAGGTATTTTTTTTTTTGGCAAAAAGGATTTTACATATTTTTTTAAAAAAGTCTTCTTTTAAATCGATACATTTAGTCAAGGGTTTTCCAATTTTTTAATTCCTTCCAAATAATAGGTTGTCTCAAGGTCCTTAAAATATGAGTTTGTGTTAGTGATGATTTCTTCATTGAACCCAAAAATCTCTTACCGCCGTGGGCTAAACATATTTTGGTTGATGTGACAAAAAATATTTTTCGAAAACATGTCCACAATGTTCAAGTTTTATGCTTCTGAAAGTCATACCATGTTTATCAATGGCTTCAGTCAGGCGATCGGTGGTGGTGGCAATAGCCTACTGGTAGTGTGCGTGGCTCGTAAACGAAAGAGCCGTGGTTCAAACTTTAAAATTTTTATATCTCGACTTAGCTTGCTTTGTCAATAGCTCACAGACATATATATATACACTTATAGTATATAATTTTGCTTTATTAGTGAACAAATATCAATACACAGAGAAAACAACATTTTCAAAAGTGGCAGAAAAGTGCAACTTTTAAAAACGGTGAACCCAGATTTTGCACTTCTAACGTTTATTTTTATTTTAAAAACGAAATTTTAAAATTAAATAATAAAATGTTTATTTTTATTTTAGTAACGAAAATTTTGAAATGAGATTCCAAAAGGTTCCCTTTAATTTTTAACAATAACATTTTAAAATGCAACAGTAAATCGTTTATTTTCATGTTAAAACCGAAAATTTTAAAATGAGTTTCTAAAATAGCCATAAAAACAATGGACATTTTAAAATGCAATAGTAAAATGCTTAGTTTCATTTAAAAAACGAAAATTTTAAAATAAGATTCTAAAATGTTCGTCTGATTTTCTACAACAAACATTTTAAAATTCAATGTTAAAGCGATTATTTTTATTTTATGAACGAAAGTTTTCATTATTTTCAATGGGAATGGGAATTATTTAAAAAAAAAATTCGAAAAATACCCACTTTCATTATATTTATTAATTAAGAAAGTTGTATTTATTTTCAAAATTATAGTTTTATTTCAGTAATTTTATCATCAGCTATGCCCATCTTGTCTATATTTTTTAGATGGTGATAATGTATTCCCGTATGAATAAAAAGTAGGATCTTCAGTAATTTGTACTAACTACCAACAAGTAAAGTGCTACAAAAAAGTTTGGATTCGGTATGAATAAAAATTTTGTTCGAACTTAGATGACTACTAATTTCGAAGGTGGAATAAACTACAAAAAGTTTGATGTATGTTCATAGCAGCTGTTTTGTTTTAATAGGAGTATTCACGACTCACTGCACTTGCCTGTGCGATTGAAGACTTGAGGACTTGTGCAGTCGTACGATTAGGTTTTCGTGAACACAATACTATCACTTTCTTCAAAGCTGTCAAAATTTTTAATGTGCACAAGTGGATAACTGCTCAAGTTTGAGGCTACAGCAGAAAAGCACTTGTGCAGATTTTTGACGTAAGTGTATTTTGTTGTTGTAAAGTACGCAAGTCCTCAACTGCACAGGCAATTGTATTGAATCGTGAATATCCCTATTGAAAATTTTGACAGCTCTGAAAAAAGTTATAGTGGTGTGTTCACGAAAACCTAACTGCAAAAGTCCTCAAGTCCTCAACTGCACAGGCAAGTGTACTGAATCGTGAATACCCTTAACAAAGTGAAGCTTAAGAGTGCTTTAATATTGGCAATGGCCGATTGCCATGTTAGTAGTTTGCTTTCAACTTCAACAAATCTGCTCTTTGCCTGCCCAAATAAATAACAAATTAATCAAATTTAATAGATTTCATGCATATAAATAATTTACTACAAATTTGTAGTATGCCTTTTTGCTTACTACTCAAAACCAGTAGCAAACACTACTTTTATTAGAATTATAGTAAAGCCGAATCTGCTACTTTTATTCATACGGGCCATTATTGATTATATTTTTAATACTTACCTTTTAGTTGTGGCAGCAAATGCTCAAACTCAAACACTTTCATTATTTTCTCCATTGAACAGCTATAACTTACTTTGTTGACTGACTTTGCCAACTGACTAAACTAATGTAAGTTTTAATAATTAAAAATTAACTGATGAAATCGAGAAAGATATATATTTTATTTTTCGAACAAATATCATGTACATAAATCAATGAAACATTTATTTATGTACGTTTCGTTGTAATTTTCTTTTTAAAAATGTGCGTTTTAATTTTTGTCTGGCGTAAAATGTTTTTAAAAATTTTAATTTTACTAAACGTTGTTAAAATGTGCGTTTTTTGATTTTTTGTTTTCTCAGTGTATAGTACAAATTTTTTTATAAACAACTAACTATTGTTCCATAGGAATCCTCCTATTTATATAGCATAACAAATATCCAATCTTCACTTGACGTCAGAGGCTATACTGAAGTTAATTATTAAAATGCATTTGTAATTTTACTGAATGCTACTAATTTTATCGTTTGTAATAATAATAAAATTTGTTTCAGTGTCAACATATGGCTTTGTTAAATGTAACACAACAAATTCAGCGTATTTTATTACCTATTATTATTTAAACACACCCTTTATTTTCTTTGTTTGTGTGTTTGTTTTTCCTTACCTTTGCTTGTGTTAAGAAATATATTTGTTTTTGTGGGTATCTGTCATCATATAAAGAGCGCGAGTACTGTCAAGCACAAAAAAATAGAGCATAGTTTTAGGCATGACGTATAGGATTTAGTCTAACACTCTAGTGCGCAGCAAACTGTTCGTGAATGGTTCAAAACTTTGTTAAAATTAAAAAAAAGATGTTGGACATTAATGCTGCAATTCACGCCTTTTTAGCCGATCTATTTTCTACAGTAGTATTTAAACAGTTTTTTTCAGGTCTGTTTCAACTGGTCAGTGGTAAAGTGTATTGAATATAAGGAGCATACTTGTAGGAAAAACGAAGTATAACATAAAATGCTTTTTCGTACCATTGCTCTTTTAATACAACGCTTCTTCAACTAATACACCGCTTTAACCCATTACAGTCCAGCGGGACTACATCTTTGCTGTCAATATGAAAATAACAAAAAATTTGTTTAAGGTATGAACTGCGATAAAAGTTTTTGTAGATTGTTTTTTCATAAATGTCTTCTAAAATCCTTCAAAAATAATACTGTTGAAGGATATTTTTAAAATTCGAAAGTTAAAACGTTTAAAGTTTGACGTGATTACACTGAAACATCTGGTTCTCAAGAAAAGTGACATCACGTTTTCCTATTAATTTTTACGTAACCATTTTATTCGCTCTGGGAGGGGGGATAAAAGAACATAGAAACATAAACAAGTACGGAAGAAGTTAGAAAATTACGTCTACTTTCACGTAAAAAAAACCAAAGTTGATAAATTGAAAAATGACTGATCTAGAGTACTTTTAAAAAAACGTTCTTTTTATGGGCTTGAACCGCAGGTCATAGCTTAAACGACTGAATAAATTAATGTGTCTACAAGTGCAGTTAAAGAATTTGCATTTATTACATTTCTGGCATTAATGACGCTCAATTCGAAAGTTTTTTTTCACATCAATATTTTGCCTACAGCAAAAATAATACGTAAAAAACTTTACTTATTGCTTTAACGCAAACAGTTTCTCAGCAATTGCTTCTGAAAGTTAATTTTAACTTAGGTTTTGTTGTACTAGTAATGCTGACAGGGACCATATTTTTTAAATCAAAATATCGATCACAATACAATACCAAATATACCACGACTTTTTAAAAATAAAAGCAAGACAATTACACTACTCATATCGAAATAATCACTTACGTACTTTAACTGAACTTAAGAATAGTGAAATAAAGAACAGTCGATTTAAAAATAAAAATTTAATTTAAATTTAAAAATTCTTGAACATATTTTGAAACACTCAGTTGTGCTAAATACATCACTGGCATATTGCTGAATAAAACTACTCTATAAAAACTACTACAAAAAAGTGTTTACTTAAAGGAATTTGTATGAGCTTTATAAAGTATTTTGTTCAATTGATTTCAAAAGGTTTGAATATCGCCAGGTCATTTTTAAGTAACAGTTAAGATTCATAACGTTTAAGAAAAATATCTAAACTTAACTCATATGAATGCAACTTTCACAAATTCTATTAAGTTGTAAAAGAGAAGTGTGTTTTACATAAAACAAAATTACTGCTAAATAGTGTCACGTAAGAGCTTTGGTTAGTATTACAAAAAATTTGAATAAAGGCATTGCTTATAAGTTTAAATACACCAAAACCTCTGACAATTGTAACAGATGCAAACTAGTATTCCATTTGTAATGTATCAATGTTTCCATAGAAAATAGATGATGTCTGAGCCTGCTTCTCAATGTTTCAAAAATTACTTTTTATTATAACGTGTAATTTTTTAAGCGTTTGCGTTATGAAAATTAAAAAAAAAACATAAAATTTGCAATCAATGCTTATCATTTACTTTTAAAAGATTATATAATATAAATGCTACCAGCGGCTCCACCTGAGGAGGTCCATCCGTAAGCTCCAATTTTGGCATAATTTTTCCAGCATTTCGGCCGGTATTTCCAGGTTTTCTTTCAGGGCTGCAATTGTGGCTAGGCTTGTCCCTGTACACTAGAGACTTAACGTAGCCCCACAAAAAATAGTGTCGCATGATCTTGGCTTAAAAACGTGAGATAAATTGCTCACTAAACTCGACTCTCGATAGGTCAATGGTATTGCGTGCCGTATGGTATGTGGCATGTGGCGCTGTCTTTTTGAAACCACATGTCAACCAAGTCCAATTCATCGGAAGGTTCCTTGCTCCATTGACTGTAATTTTGCAATTTTCATTATTTTTTAAAAAGTACGGTCCAATGATGCCGCCATCCTAAAAACCGCACAAAAAAATGCATTTTTATTGAGCTGCCTCTGGCTTTAATACTTTAATACTTTTTCAAGTATTTAGGCTAAGCCAGCTTTTTTGAAAGTAAACATAATGATATACTGCAACTGAGCTGAAGTTTTGGATGAGTTCGTTGAAAAAACATGTCGCACTTCACCCCAACATTTTTTAAAAAACAGGTTTTTAAAATTTTTTAATATTGCTTAAAATTAAAGAGCTGGAATTTATAACTTTAAGTTCATATTTCATCAAGTGCTATTTCTTTCATCTAGTTTGCTATTTAACTTTGATAGTTAAAATAACAATTTTAATGAAATTTGCAGTCTTTTGATGTAACTAGTCACACTTTAAGCCACTTTCCTCAACGTTTTACTATGAAATTTTAACTAAGAATACGTAAAGAATTTAAATTTTTCTTCAGATTTTTCTTGTTTTGCTAAAAATGCACTATTTTTACTGTGAGAAATACTTCACAAATATAGAAAATACATTAAAATGCAAAATATTTGTGTCTTTTATCTGAAAAGTCTTACAGAACTTTTCCGTTTTAATACTTTTTTTGCAATGGACTGTTAATTCAGGTAAAAGTACGTCGTCTCAACCCTACAATTTCAAGCAAACTTACATTTTAAGGTTCGTTTGTGTTTGATATCAAGAACAAACTTGTCTTGATTTACTGAACTTAATTGCTTAAAAGTATTTTATATCATGAAAACATATTTGCTTTCATCTTGTGGTAAGGTGAAGGAAGACTCTGAATAAGCACTAGCATACTGAATACGCTCTGAAGGTAAAAAGAAAACCACGTATAAAATGTTTATATTTACTTCGGAACATCGCAATTGTGAGTTTTAGTCAGTGGATTAAAGAAAATTAGACCAAAAGCGGGTGGAGTAAAGCACTCCAGCGCCTAATTATATGCCACACATGAGAGCGCTTTGTGTACCTACATATGTGATAATGTTTGAAGTTCTTGTGCTTGTGTTTGTGATGGTACAGTTGAAGATTTATGTGTGACAACTAGGGATGTCGATCCCGGATCATTTTTCAAATCCCGGGACTTAGGGATTTAAAAATTTGAATTTTGAGTTTTCTTTTGACTCAAGAAATAGAAAATTTATATAAAATGAAATGTATGTATTTTAGAAATAATGATCAAGAAGACAAATTATATCTTTTCTAAAAATGATGTAGAGTACTTAAAAAAGTACTTAAAAAAGTACTTTTTGACAAATTATGTACACGTGCATAATTATCTAGTTCCCGAAATATTTAACTGTGATCCCGGGATAATTCTTTTCGAAATTAATTAAGCCCCTAATCCCGGGATCAAGGGATCAACATACCTAGTGAAAATAATTATTTAGATACATTTTGAACAGTTTTTCTTTAAAAAAAATAAAACAATAACATTTTTATGAATATAGCTAAAATTTAAGCAATTCAGATCTTAGTTAATTTGCCACAAGGGTATACGAAGAGTTAAATATAGGTTGGTAAGGCACTGTTGCGGTATTTTGGTTGCAAAATTTTTGAGCGGGTGACTTAATTAATGACATTGCTAAGTGATAGAGGGTGGAGCAACACACACACACATGCACACCCCCATACTCACTCTCTCTTAAATATGCACAGAAGATATGCCCAGCAAAAATTTTGCTAGAAAACATTTGCATTTTACAGAATTTTGCCAACCTTAAAAATTGATTGCAACGAATGCAGAAAATCAAAAGACAAACAAACATTTACACTGTTGCAGATAGACAGGAACAGTCATAGCAGTAATAATAACAACAACAACAACAACGTCAACAAACAGCACAAACAATAGCAACAGCGGCAATTGCTACATCAGCAAAACCAACAGAGTCAACTGCGATGATACAAACGTGCAACAATAATAACAACAACAGCAGCAACAACAACAAGCAGTCTCTTGTGGTCACCACAACAACAACTACAACAACATACCCCTACAGAACGTGCCGGAATGTAATGCATGTGTATGTAACACGCACTGTCGTTGGTCAACCGACTGACCTCTGCACCAACGCACTCAAAGCACGTTGCTCCATCTGTAGGTAGTCGGTCAGTCTTACGGTCAGTCGCTTACTGTGCCTCCCAGCATCAAGCGTTGTCATGTCCCCAGCCATGATTGATCGAACAGGCTTCGGTAAACATTATGACAATTTTTAGTAACATGCTAATGGCTAGTACGAGTGCCACCCGAACTGCCGACGACCCAAAAATAGCCAGAGCACACCGGCCAAGAGCTTTGACATTCTTGCAAACAGCAACAACAACAGCAACCATAACAGCAACAATTTGTATAACAAAGTTGAAGTTTATGTGCCAAAAATGCAGATGCAGTTGCAACATTCTGTCCAGCCGATCGACCGAGTTTGTTTTGTGGTCAACTCGAAATTAGTAAAGATTTTTAGGCATTTTGCATTTCTAAAAGCTTGATTTCGTTTTTGCTGCTGGAAGAGTGTGGGAGAGAGGTTAGTGGAATGGAGAGGCGCGTAGGGGGCACATTTCACAACAATATTTTGCAATGTTGTTGATATAAGACAAGAGTGTATATTTTTGTTAGTTTTTGAAGAAATTTTAGAGCAGGTAGCAAAATTTTTGTGTTGGCTTTTGTCGATGAACCGGCCAACTAATCAATTTATGGAATTTATTAGAAGAATTTGGTAATATAATTATTTCGTTACGAAAATAAGAATATCTTACTATTGTTATTGTGTTTTATGCACATAAAGTAGATAAACTGTGCAATATTGCTTAAACAATTTTTTAATGATTATATTGTTTGTGTCCAGTTTTGAAAAGTGAAGTAATTCAACAAAATATTTTATCAACTGATGTTTTGCTTTTTGCTCCGAGTTACTTCACTAAATTCCCATATTTGTTTAAAAATTTATGAGAGAAAAGATTTTGAGCTGCATTTATTTACTTTTTGAATTTGATTTACACAATTTAACTCAAATTTTTACAAATGAATTTATTTTAATAAACAGAAATTGTAATTAAAATATTAAAGTGTAACAAAAAAAAAAAAACAAAACAAAAGTAAATCTGAAAATAAATTAAATGGCAAACTATAAATGAAAGAAAAAAGTTTTTTCTTAGATAAAACTAATTCAATTAGGAATTTAAAAATTTTGTGTTTTTTAAATTTTTTTGATTTTTTTTTTCGTAAAATTACTCAAACTCGAAATTTTCAAAAGGTTATACTTCTAACAAAATACTCATAGCGACTAGGTACTTCAACATAGTTTCAACATATATTGTACCTGTATTATGTATAATTTGTGAAAATATTTCCCCAACATTTTATTGAAATTTTTTAAATTTGGATTTTTGCAATTTTTTTTTTAATAAGTCAAAAAATTATATTTTTTTGGAAAAGTAAGAAATCGCAACTGCGATAGACGGAAGATTAATTGGAAACTGAGGTGCGAAATATTTTATGTAAGATTTGCGTCTATACAAAATTTATTTGGGTTTTTTTTAAAAATGATCACTGTTTCGCCAAATTCTGAGTTGCCGTAGTTCTAGCTACATGGAATTAATCAAACAAAAAAAAACTAAGAGGGAAAGCGATAAAATAAAAATAACTTTAACTTTTAAAGTACTATACTAATGTACATTAGGCCGGAGCGCATTTCAAAAGTGCATAACATCGATTTGGCTCAGGGCATATTTGACAAGTATTGTAACAAAAATGTAATCTACAAAATTTAATGGATTTTAGCTTAAACATTAGTTGACTGACAGATGACGGCGCTTCACGTTACTATAAAATAGTATCCATTTTGACTCTTTTTTATACCTATATGCATATGTTAACTCTTTCAATGGCCAGGCTAAACTAAGAACAAAATAATTTTTTAAATAATATTCCTATCATCAGTGTTGCCGTTTGGATCCAATTGGATCCATTAAGATAGTTTTTTCCTTAAAAAATTGATGGATACTTTTTTTTGGCATCAGTGTAAGTTTGAATTCTTTTTCTTAAAAAGCTTTCCTTATATGAATATTTATTTATTTATTTATTCTATTGCTAAACCTTAACAGGTTATATAGCAAATTAAAAACTATAAAACAAGATATTTAATATAATTCAAAAATATAAAGTATGATTTTGATTGAAATCATGTATTATTAACAAACTAAAAAGTTTTAATAAATTGCTTAAAGTATATAATTTTATTAAAGTATAAAAATAATAAAAAAGTTAATTCAAATCAAAAATATCAGACAGCATAGCAGGGTTGCGTTTTCAAGACAAACAAGGTCAAGTAAGTAACAATTTTTGTATCCGGACATCGGCGGAGTCGTGTGACAAACAAGGTCTCATACCCAATAAAACACCACTCCAATAAGTATATATACAATATATATCGTTCTGTCTTCCTGAAGCCGGTGGGATCCTGGCTTGGCAGGGTGGTTACTAGACAAACTAGGTCAACTTCACCAAACAAATTTTCATAAAACAAAGAACTATAAATTGATCTAACGTAGTGTTCCAGGAGGTAAAAACCAAGACACCACGGTACCGTCGACAAATGTAGTCACATTCATCATGAAGATATAAGGCAATTGACGATCCCAGGTTTAGGTCCATTCAGATTATTTAGATGTTCATACACCAAAATTATCCATTTTAGGCTTTGGTCCATTTATCCATTTAGATTGTTATATAAATGTGTTTACAAATATCACCAGATGCATCAGATGTATGTTTGAGAGACCTTAATCATAATCAACGCGGTACTGCAGGTAATCTATAATTTTATGTTTGATTGAGTCCATAGATTCACTTAAGGATATAACATCAGATACAAAATTAAAATCACCGCAAGCGCTTCTAAGATATATAATATATAATAATATATAATAATATTATAATATATAATATATAATATATGTTTTTTATATACAATATATGTTTTTGTTTGCAAAATATAAAAAGTAAGCAGTCCCTTTAATTCGACAAAAACGTTAAAATAAATGAAGACGGATACATTTTTGGATACAATATTTTCATATCAAAAATACATTTAAGCGATCAATTTACCAATAACTTTTAAATTTTCTGAAAAATTAATGTTTTCTATATGACCTTGTTATTTATTATGTTGATTTTTTATGATTTAAATTAAAATTCTAAATGTTTTATAGTTTAAATTATACTTGATTTTATATACAAATTCTAGTTGTTTGATTGTGAAAAATATTTTAAGTCTGCCATAGCTAAGAGATTTTTAAAAAAATCTGTAATTTTTAACCTTTAAGATTCCCGTAGCGATTGCAAAGTGTAATGAGACTTAATAATTCTAGTAAAGGTTGTACCTTATTAATATGCACTTCGATTTTTTTCTTACCGATAAGTTGGGACCAAAATATCCCTGTCTGAAAACGACTACTTGTTTTTACGACACCTAGCGAGAAGATGCATTAAAAAAATAAGAAGACTTATTTGGAACATTGTTTTTTGCATTATTAACGTAAATAAAATTTAATGCCTTTAACCCAGCAGTTGTCACGCGGACTATATATGCATGCCATTAGCATGTAAAATCTAGGTGTGCAACTACTCTAGGGTTAAGATAAATGTTTTAAATCATTTTTTTAACGTGCAATGTTAGCTTAATATAACTAATTAAAAGGCAATAGTAACCCATATAATATATTTTACACTAAACTTTACTTCTTTTATATGCAATTATATATTGTTTTGTATATTGCTTTTTTTAAAAATATTATTCTTATAAAATAAATGTAATTAAAGACCAATAGCAACATATATAAAATACAAAAGTATTGAAATGTATTTTCCTTTTTAATTTTATGCTTGTTTTATTTTTTATTTTTATATTTTAATAAAAATATTTTTTAGCCTTAAACTTAAATAAATAAAATTGTTATGGAAGCTTAAAAAATTAGGTTGCATTATATAAAAATATTAAAGTTGTATTTTTGTGTTAAAAAGAAAAATGAATATATTATTGGTTTTTGGATTAAGATACTTTTTTCCAAAAGCGGATATTTTGGATACTTACGATTTTTGGATTAAGCGAACACTTTTCATAAATCATACAACTCAATGAGCAGCAGCACGTGCTGCTGTAGTCGCATCGTCGAGAAGGAAAAAATACGAAAAAAATAGAGGCTGATGTAATATGCATCATCTTTGTTAAGTGAACTTTCAAGGGTTTTTCATACAATATAAAAGGACAAATGTGAATGAAATTCTTAGTTTATCTTCTCGCTTTCGATGAGAAATCGACCATAATTTTGAAATGGAAAGAAATATTTGGCTTTATGTCAGAATAATGTCAATGCCCACCTACTGACACCCTTGACGTAACATCGCGCAAACATCGTGCAAGCGTACGATTGTCATTGTTATGATTGGGAATGGTTTCATTGGTGGCTGCTGCTGGTCCTTTGAAGGCGACAACACCGAAACCACCGTCGAATCGTGGCCGAAAAGCAATGAAAAGCACTGTGCTAACCTCGCCAGAGTTTATTTCAGTGATGAAGGAAAAACGTCAAAAGCGCATAGACATTCTGAATAAAAAAGCAGAGAGAACGCAAGTGGAGGCCTTGAAAAGAGCAGCAAAACAGCCGCTGCTAAAACACCAGTTAAACGAAGCAGGAAAAAAATCGTCGCAATCATCAGAGAAAGACGAGGACTTTTGCATAATTTGTATGGGCGTAATGCCGGGAAAATGAATGAAAAACAGCTCGATCGAATGCGATCCGCGTGCAATAGCTATTTCACTTGTAAAAACTGCGATTCTAAATGATGCGGGAGCTAAAGACAGAGAAACATTATTATAATTCATTTTTACTTAATTTTTTTCACTTTTATCCATGTCTGTTACTAATGAAATCTCACAAATAATTTTTCTGTTCAAATAATCAGTGTAATGCACCACTAAAAGAATAAACAGCAAATAAAAATTAATAAACTAGTGTTTATGCTGCATTTTCGATTTTTCACAGCGAAGTGTAAATGGGTGCCAGTAGCTGGGCACCTTTTTTGGAGAGTCGATTTTCGAGACTCTTGCTAGATCAACTGCCAAAATCGTATTTTTCAAAATTTTTGAGTTCCGTTAAAAATTCTTGTTAGCTATTGACCTCAGCTTTCAACCGAAACCGAGAGCTCCACGAAATTATGTTTCACCTAAAGTTATGG
This sequence comes from Dichetophora obliterata, assembly GCA_963920525.1. Lineage (NCBI taxonomy): Eukaryota > Metazoa > Arthropoda > Insecta > Diptera > Sciomyzidae > Dichetophora > Dichetophora obliterata. The sequence continues at coordinate 42,420,957 of OY986438.1, read as the reverse complement.
CCTCAAAATCTTAGGGTGCCAGAAGGTGAGCACTCTCCCCAACTTTTTTTAGAATCGTTGCGGCAACACTGCCTATCATTAAGGTCCTAAAAAGATGAAAAAACATACCTTTGATTTTTTCTTGCGCTACTTACGTTTTGCAAGCTTGTACAAAGAAAAAATTGTTTTGCACCTGTTTGTAACGAGTTTGTTTTTTTAATTCCTTTAAGGTGTTTCAACCCTTTAGATATTTGTTTTTTAAGCCCACTTAATATTATTTTCATTAAAAAAAAGATAAAAAAACATAAATTTGATTTTTGTCTGGTTGATTTTTTGTTATAAAATAGACCAAAAAAAATTTGTTTGCTTTTTTCTTCGGATCATAATCAAAAATCCAACTGACTATAATGTCAAACATCTCTCAAAATTTATTTTTATCATGTTTGTTCATCTTTTATTCATAGAACCCATAGTAAAATTAGAGAAGGTAGAAGCATTTCCGGGAGAGGGACTGCCAAAACTGTCAAAACGAAGTTAACAGCTTATAAAAAATCTGAAACCAATGAGAAAGAGAAAATTGGCCGCATTCAGCAAATTCAACTGTATTGAACTGTTATGGTAGCAATACCGTAGAAAAATTGACAATTATTTAATTTAATTATTATATACAATTAAATAAAAATAATAATAATTATAAAAATTACTTTCTGACGTGTCCAATATATTGGAAAAATCCTCTGAAGGGTTTAATAATCACGCACTTCCTGTTGCATTAGTGTAAAGTTTAAGTTCTCCTCTAAACAAACGCTTGTCAAGGTAAGACCTACAACACAAACCTCCGTGCAACATTCCTTTCATCCAAACATTTTCTATTCCAAATCTCAAAACCACCTCTGGCAATTTTGAGATCAAGCTATATCGGTCTTTTTTCAGAAGAATTTCTACGCTGGGAATTTCAATATTCCACACATCTTCATTTGGTCCATATTGAGCCGAATTTTCCTCATCAATGTCTACCTGAGAAAGTCGCTCCAATTTCCAAATCAATTCCATAAAAAAATACAAAGCAAAAACTCATTTTCATTTTTCGTTCAACAAAAATCCATGCTAGAAACAAAAATCCATGTGATTATTATTTATTTATATTAGTATTAGTACATTAAGAACTAGGTTATTTTATAGTACAGAGCTCAAAGACATAATTTGAATTCAACTTATTATAAAACATTTAAACTTAAATCTAAGGTAATTTAAATTTATTGTTATGCAATTAAAAGTGTTATCAAAAAATTTTTATGTTAAACAAATGTAAATTCATAAGACAGATAAAACTTAAATTAAGAAAGAGCAAACAAGTGAGAGAGAGAGAGAGAGAGAGTCATATAGAGCTAAATATCTGATATTTTGTTAAGTATTGTGTGATGAAAAGTGCTTCAAAATAGCATGTTTGAAGGATGTTTTTGACGCTATGGATTTTAAGCTACTAGGCAATGAATTCCTGATTTTTTTTTTTACATTAATTCCGTTTTACCGTCCTTCACAAAATTATATGGTTTGTACTTTTTTTCTAATACATACATACATACATCAAAATATTATTTACATATACATGTGCATACGTATATACTAAATGTCTTAATACGCTGTTCAAAGTTCCGCGCTGTTAAAATCCCAGAAAGTTAACAGCAGCTTAACGTGCTTTTTGCATATTTACATTACCGAGCTCGGCACTTAAGTCACTGTTAAATTTTGCTGTTAAAATTTAACGCTGTTTAGCTGTTGTGTATTTTTAACACAAGCTTGGATTAGATCTGTTCTTCCGTGCAGCACAATCATTTTTTATTAGCATCGTTTTTAGTGTTGGCAAAACTTTCAGTAAACTCTCCAGTAAACTTTGTCGCAAAACATAGAACTTCCCATGGGAGAGGGTGCAGCTGAAAGCTTATCAACATGTTTGGTGCTCATCGAAATTGCGTTCAATTTTTTACAACAACAATACTGCTATATGCTTCTTGCAACTCGGCATACACATATATCTAACTGGAGGTTACTTGTGATCAAACTCTATCAGCTGTTCGAAAGCAACATTTTATATATCTACTTCAAATTAAGTGCAAGGGGGAACTTACTTTTTAAAAAATAAAATTAAAAACATTCTTTAGAAATAAAAACTAACAAAGTAGTTCTAATAAAAAAAAATAGAAATTTTACGCGCAAACTGAATAGTTTCATTCTCCTCAAATTGAAATTTAAATCTTCTTCAATGCAATTGAACTAAAAAAAAAATTTTAATACTTCCCTGCGAGTGCTGCAATTTAATTCTTATATCGTTGTTATTAATAATTATCGAAATCATAAAAACTACATCAACCAAAACAAATTTTTCTAAATTCTTTACGTTTTTCCAAACAAATATGGGCATTTCCACGGTCTAGCACGCGACATTCTTACGCCTTTGAGAAGCAAAAATTATTAAAAAATTTTTTGTTTTTATTTTTCGATAGCATTTTCGTAACAATATGTTTTGTATACAATGTAGGTTCCGAAAATTTTATGTTTTCAATTTATTAGCAACAATCATGCGACCTAGCACGCGACAAAAAATGGAACTCGTTTTCAACTGCATCTAGGAAAATGCAGAAATCTGCGAAACGTAGTATCAAATTTCAAAGCAATTAACTTTAAACTTAAATAGATTAAAGTATCCTTCTTATAATAGCTGTCATGTTGAAATGGTTACCATCGTCGTTTTTTTTTAAAGCTTAAGTATAATCTAGCACGCGACATATTTTTCCATTGCAATTTATTTGGGTATTTAAGTTATTAGGTAGTTAAATAATTATGTAATTTAGTAATTAAAAACAAATTTAATATATTTTCCTTTCCTTGCATCAACCATTTTTTCATTATCTTTAGACAATGCCTTCCATTTTTTCTAAAACAAAAATGCTTACGAAACATTTACTAAAAACTTACAAAAAAGAAAAACGACATTTGTGAAATAGTTCAGACGAATTTATCATCACGGTTAATGAATTTATGTACAAAGTGCTTAAATTAATAAAATTAAAATGTTTTTCTTAGATAATACCACAAAATAATAAGTTTTAAATAAGTTTTAATTTTTTGGTCAGGGTAGACTTTCTTATGGAAATGCCCATATACGTTTTGTTTTTTTCTGCAAGGATTTAAATTCATATATATATATATATATATTAATCTTTAGTTCTCAATTTTTATTCGTTTAATCACAAACCTTTTCTTGGTGTTCTTACCTTAAAAAAACCTAATGCACTTGCATAATTTCAATTCTTTTTTTTAGAGACTTGGCATCTACAAGATTTTCTAATGAATTTGCGCTATTAAGATTAATAACAATTTAAAATTGTTCTGTTTCGTGTTATTTTCGAAAACTTATAGGCAGTAATGAAGTTTTATTTGTATTGAATTCAATACTCTATAACAATTTCCAATTATTCTATTTCACGTTCTTTAAATACGATTTTGCACTTTACTTCAGTGCATTTATTTCTTTTCAGTTCAAAAACTTATAGGCAATAACAAATTTTGATTTAATTATTAATTTCAATCCTTTAGAACAATTCCCAATTGTTGTATTTCACGTTCTTTTCATATGGGTTTTTACTGTTCTTCATTCATGATGTTAATGCATTCATTTCTTTTTAATTCAAAAACTTATAGGCAATAACACATTTCGATTTGATTATTGATTTGAATATTTCTAACAATTTTAAAATTGTTCTTTTTCACGTTCTTTCCATCAGCGTTTGTAATGAACTGCAGTGCATTCATTTCTTTTCAATTAAAAAAAAAACTATACATTTTTGATTCGTTTATTGATTCTATTCTTATAATTTTAAAATTGCTTTTTTCTCGTTTTTGTTTCATCCGGGTTTGTACTTAATTTTATTCATGAAATTGATGGATTCATTTCTATTCAATTCAAAAACTTAAATACAATATCAAATTTTTATTTGATTATTAATTTCGATCTTTATAATTATTAATAAATTTTTCTTCATTCCCAAAATATTTTACATTCATTCTGCTGTTTTTGTTCAACATTTATTCAGAATTCATTATTTCATTCATTATGATTAAGCATTTCATTGTTTTATGAATCTTTGCTTAATTTATGTTACTAGTGGTTAGGTGCTATTTAACATCTAAAAATTGTTGTGTCCAATTTTTCATTTTATTTTGATCATGACTATGATGGAGATTTTCTTTCGTTTCACCGACAACTTGATGGAATACGACGCTGAATTCAATGGAATCCCAGGTTTACTTCTTTCGAAATACTCTCTTGAAGTTCATTGCCAGAAAGTTAAATCGATCTGGGCGATCGTTAAATATGGATACAAAGCATGTTTAAACGAATTAGCTAGAGCTGGAAAACTATCGATAGTCGGTACTATCGATATCGTCGATACTATTGGTACAAACCATCGATAGTTTCCGATACTATCGATATCGATATTATAAAGTGAAAAAACGTAAGAATATGGCCTTGAACACTAAAATTTGATAATTAATCTTGACTTCGGTAGCATAGATTCAAAATTTGGCTACTGCCAATGTTTTATAAGCGGTCAAATAAAATATATCCCAAGACGTCCTAGTTTTATTATGTTTTTCTTAAAAGGACTTAAACAGTTCAATTTTATAACATAAAATACAAATTTTCAAATCAGTTCCATCTGAAAAATAAATTTCTATGCAAGAAAACAAGCATATCCACAACAGTTGAAGGCAGTAAGCTTGATCGCCGATCATTAATTAGTAGCCCAGCAGTGCTGAAAATACGCTCGGATTCTACCGATGAAGAAACATAAATATTTCTTTGCCAACTCTCCAAGGACTTTGTTGCTATTAACAATTATCTTCGAATAAAAAATATACTTAAGTTAGAAAAAAAGGTAATTTTAAAAAGAACATATCTTATCTTTCAATACGGTAATGTATTGCTATTTCCATCACAATTATCTAGCTGCAGATATTGTTTTCTGGTTATAATTGCATCCACATTTTCTGTGCTAATTTTTTTTGCAGCCGTTGCCACATAAAACCGAGAAAATATGTGCATAATATATCAGTTGCTTCGATGGTTCGATAGTCTCTAAACTATCGATGGTATCATCGATAGTATGAAACCATCGATAGTGACAGCGATAGTATCGATAGTTTTCTAGCTCAAGAATTAGCTGCAAATGACAAAAAAGAAGATTCCAGCGACGATCTGGAAAGCATTAAATTTCGATATAGCTATTCTTACCAAACTTAGGTAAGAATCATAGCAAAATTCGGGAAATTCACACATTTAGCTGAGTCAACGATTCCTACTATCCCTAAGTCAAAGGAAGCACCTATTCATAGTTCAAATTTCCATCTAACACTGTGTGACACCCAAGTATTCAACATGGATTACTTGTCATGGTCCTCCTTCCGTAACATTTTCACGTCAATTTCACAAGCTAATCGCAGCGAAAATTTACAAAGAGGCCTCGCGTCAGTAGTTATTATGGTGTTATAAAGCGTGTTTGTTCCAGTCGTTGCAGTATTTACCCTGGTAAGTGTATATTTTAACATTTTATTGTTACGTAGATTTGCATTTGAAAAAAAATCATAATAATTGTGAGCCAGAGGAGCTAATTGCATAAATATATCGAAACACTTATGTTTAACTGTATTTTAAGGTTATTAGCGGTTTTATCACTACCCTGGCGTTACTCCTTGGCATTTCGTTTAAACTGGCATCCAAATAAACGCTTGTCAAGGTAAGATCTACTACACAAACCTCCATGCAACATTCCTTCCATCCAAAAAGATTCTATTTCAAATCTCAAAACCGCCTTTTTCAATTTTGAGATCTAGCTATATCGATCTGTTCTCAGGAGAATTTCTACGCTGCGAATTCCAACATTCTTCATTTGGATTTTCCTCTTCAAGGTCTACCTGAGAAAGTCGCTCCAATTTTCAAACGCAATTCCATCTACATCATCAATTCCATTAAAGGAGAGAAAGTCAAGCGGACGCTGTTAAACATCATCAGGTTTGTTTGCTTTCTTTTAATTCAGTATAGTGAGACTTTTTAAATAGTGCATATCCACGAAGCGCGGTAAAAACATAGGTGCGTTAAAAAACAAGCAAAATAAAAAAATCGTGCAAAAAAGTGTAAAAATTTAACAAACAAAGTCAAATAAATAGTTTTCTTAATTTTTTAGTTTTCAATTCTTAATAATATTATAATATCAATTATAAAACATTTTCAGATAGTGCCAAAAACTCCTGCAAAATCGCTTAGTTTCAGTGACAACACGCTAACCAAATGCGTGCTACGCTATGTACAAAAATATTACGGTGACTACGGAGTGGGTACGCTAGAGTATGGATTCCGGCTCAAATACTGTAACGAACGCACTAAAATCGCCATAATACGTTGTCGCCATCAACCACATCGCTTTGTCACTAGCGTATTGCCATTAATTACTGTGATCGGCGATGTCCAAGCAAAGTTTCGGACAATTTATACGGGCGCAACAATTATGCAGTGCAACAAGTTCATCGTTAAGCATCACAGGCAGTTTCTTGATCGTATGGTAGGCCAAATTGCATCAGCGAAAGAACGTCAGGATCTGATTAAAGCCGTGCAAGAGTTTGAACTTGATGTATAAATTATTAGCATTTAATTTGGCCTTCATAATTGTGTTAACATGGCATAAAATGATTTGTAATGATACGCTGTTGTCACACCCTTAACTTAAAATTGCCTTTGATTTAAAATTAATAATATAATTATCTATTTTGGCATTATAAATATATATACTTATGTCCAAAAAATATATAATCCAAAAGAATTAAACGAAGAAAAAAAACTCGTTTTTGGCGGAAAAAATCTAAAAGTGTTTGTTAAAAAATTAAGGACAGAGCAACTCCTTCAACATGTTTTCTGCAGTTTTTCGTCAATACATATTTTCTTGAATTTTTCTAATCTGAAATGTTGTTCTCTGCTGGTGAGTGTTCTATATTTTTTGTAAAAAAAAGCTACAAAGCAAAAATTAATTTTTCGTTCAACAAAAAGCCATTTTAAATCCAAAAAACCATGCGATTTTCTGTTTTGTATTTACTTAAAAAAAGTTAAAAAGATTCCTATAAAAAAATCATAAAAAATCATGACTTTAATACTGCATTTTTGTTGTACATAAATTCCGTATTACCATCTGCTATATAAATATACGTTTTGTACTTTTTACTAATACATACATACATTAAAATTTAAATAATATTTATATGTGCATACGTATGTATGTACTAAAAGTCTTAATTCGCTGTTTAAAATTCCGCGCTGTTAAAATCCCAGAAAGTTAACAGCAGCTTAACGTGCTCACTGTCACGTGCTAAGTCAGTGTTAAAATTTTACGCTGTTAAACTCTTGCGTGTTTTTCAACACAAGCTTAGTTCTGCTCTTCCGTTTTTTATTGAATTTTCGCAAGCCGAAATACTTTAAGGGCCAATTTTTCAATGCGACTTTAAGCTCTAGTCAAATAAAACCGAGGCTAACTCACCAAAATTATATGTTTAAACTCGTTTTAACTAGATATTTTAGAATTCGTTGAAGTTAAATTGACTTAAATTATCATATAATGTGATTATTTTTTGCCTTAACCGAGTTTAAACGTCCAATTTTGGTGAGCTAATCTCGGTTTATTTTGACCAGAGTTTAAACTCGCATTGAAAAATTGGCCCTAAGGATCTATTGTTTTAGCTTCATGAGAAATACTTTCTCTAACTTAAAATAGCTTTTTACTTTTTCAAATTGCGAAAACGTAAATTTTACTCATTTCAAAGTTTTTTAAATATAATTCTTTTAAAATGTTTAAACTATTATTATAATTTTGTTCTCCTATATCGATGTTTTGGAATGAAACCTAATATTTTTACGAAAAGTAAAACAATTTTGTCAGTTAATACAATCCAAAGATAAATCCGTTAATTTCAAAAATTGTTGAATACCAAATTTTTGGTGGGTTATTGTTCAGGTGTACATTCAAGAATGAAGGTACTTAAATTGCATCTCTGTGAAAATTATGAGATTAAGAGAAATTTCAAAAAGAACTTCGAAATCATTTTATGCAATAATGCCTTTCAAAAGACTTTGCAATAGCTTACAATTTGGATTATTTTATAGGAAAGTATAGGCAAAACATTTATATTTTTACTCAAAATTTACTTTACAAAAAAAAAAACAGCGTTCGATTATTTACAGCAAAATGTATTACGATTTCCTCAAAATTTCCTCCACAATAAAAAAAATATAAATTAAATCACGGTGACCACTTTATCTTAAATATGTATGTATAAAAAAGCAAAAAACACATTAAAGGATAATAATAATGTTATCAATTTTGCATCAAAAAGTCCCATATCCTTGCTTTAAATTATCATATTAATTGCAATAAATTTTTTTAATTAAAACCCTACCCACCCAATACCAGGTAACTTGAACGTTTATTTTTAATTTTTTTATCATTCAATTAAGTTAGTCATTCATTAGTTAAGTCATCTTCGGATGAAGCTGCTAGATACAGCTATGGTAGAGGAACTACTCATCTTTTGGAATAAGTACCATGGTATTTGATTTCGATACATATTTTAAATTCCACTTTACGAAAATTATAAATTCCTTACTGATACAAATATTTTGGCATACAGAAAAGGTAAATTTTAATGTATTTTTATGACTAATTGTGGCCTCTAAAAACAGAAGCATTTAAAAAAATATTTAAAATTGCCCTCAAAGATGAGTTTCTCATTGGATTTTAATGCAGGTCTTGTTGGAAAGGTATTGATATATTATTTATATCTATAAACCAGATAAAAATGAATTGTAGAGATAACATAACGTAAACATCGATATCTGTTTTTCTTTATTTTTTTATTTTAAATTTGTTTCTTAAATAATAAATTTTAATTTGAACTTAAATCTTAAATAACACAGTACAACACATGATTTGCCAACTCAATTCTGAGAACTGTATGTGAAATTAGACCCAAAAAGAAGAATTTCTGCATCATTCGTTTTGTCTTCTTACCTGCCAAAATATTTTTAATACCGATTTGAAGTTAGTACTATCGTATAGGGGAATTTATCACGTTTTAGGCCCTGTTGTTTGACATAGCTCAACAACCACTAGCCCGATTTAGTTGAAACAAATTTTAAAAAATTAAGAATTACAATTTCCTTAATCTGTTCATATATTGTTTTCCTACAAAAGCAACAGTTTCCAATTTAAAAATAAGCGCATGAAGAAAAAAAAAATATTTATTTTTAAATTCATAAAAAATACAAAACGGAAATAAGTTTCAAGTCTAGTTACTTTTTCGCAAAGTCACATAACCTATGAGCAAAATGAGACAAAGATCATGAAAATCGATGCACGCGTTTCACTTTTATTCGCAATTGAGTAAAGGTATGAATTTCAAAAATCAGTTATTTTTACCACCACCCTTAAAATAAAAAAAAAATAAAAATTAAAAAATTATAATGCAAAAAACAAAAATTTATTTATAAAAACTTATTGAAAATAAAATAATATGCAAAATCTAGAACATTTTTTCAATTATTGGCAATATCCATCCTAGTAGAAGTTGACGCTTGTGGTTCTGATGATCTTGTTTTCTTCGTAGGTTGTTCATATTCATGGTCTGAGTCTGTATCGTCATCCGAGATACACATACTATTCAAGGGCGTGTTTCTTTCACTGTGTCCACCAATTTCAAAGTCTTCATCTTCGGTGCTTTCTTCAAACTGCATAATTGTGGAACTCCACTAACAAACCTCCGCAAGCAATGCATCCAATTTTTTGCTTTTGAACCTCTTTCCAATTGGCATGGTCACCTGGTGGAACCTCTCTCCTTGTTCGTCTGATTCCTGAGGTGATTGTGCCAAAAAGGTATCGAGGTGGTGGTGCAAGAAATGCAATTTCAGCGTCATGGATGCACCGATTTTTTCGAAATAATACAGCAACCTGTCCACTCGTTGCTGTATCTCTTCTCGCTGGACACGGTTCTTTCCTAGAACGCCTTCTATTACTTCTTTCAATGCGTTCCATGCATGTTGGTGGTCGTGATGCTCTGAAAGCAAATTTGTGAAAGAATAACTTTTGATCAATTTCCGAATATCAGGTCCATTGAGAATACCTGTTTTAAATACATAAGAAAAACGAACAAATTATTGGTAATGCGAGTGTATAGAATTTAACAAATTTAAATATGACAATATTTAAATACAGAGTACGATACGTACCATTTTTAATTTTCTCATCACTGAGTTTCGGAAAGATGGATTTCCAACAGTCAAAGGCGCCGTTAACTTTTTTGACCACCACTTCAACGAATTTCCCAGCTATGCCCAGTTTCATGTGGAGCGGTGGCAACAAAATATCATCCAGGTCCTTTATCATAGGTTCATTGCGTAATTTTAATTGTTTGTTGAGCTCGGGAGTTCTTCCTTTCCAATCTTTACATTGATATTGATTTCCTTTGTATCGTGATCCCCTATACGATAGTTACTAACTTCAAATCGATATTAAAAATATTTTGGCAGGTAAGAAGACAAAACGAATGATGCAGAAATTCTTCTTTTTGGGTCTAATGGGTCATACAGTTCTCAGAATTGAGTTGGCAATCAATGAACTGAAAAATGTTGTACTGTGTAATATTCTATTTCGATATTATTTAAAGTAAATATTTTTTTTTAAATTTAAATAAATAAGAACAACTTTTTTTAAAGATAACGCTTCACCGGAGGTCATTTCAGCAAATATTTTCAATTTTTTTTACCTGCACGGAGACGCATAACATTTTAGCACTCAGGTTTTAGAAAATATACGCATGAGTGAACTCTTCTGCGTCAACAAGAGTCCATTTTTGTGTGCCAAATTGCTTATTTTAGTGTTAATGTTAATGTTTTATGGTGGAGATGCGAACAGCGACCGAAAAGAATTCTATTGTACCTACTTCTCAAGGCTCCGCTAGGTTGGCGAACAGAATTTCATTCAAACCTAGTTCTCTGATGAATTTAAGAATGATTTTAGGTTCAAGGGATTAAATTGGCCCTAGACTCAGCTCCCAAGTGCTAGTTTACGTCTGCGAGCCACAGCGTCGCAGGTATAAATGCTGCCTCTCACGTTTTTCCGGAGTATAGTCAGGTCAGCGCTCCACCAAGGAATATGTTTCATCTTGCCTTGTGCCCTAATGAAAACTAGCATTATATACTGCATTGTTTACCTGCTCTACATAACATTCGAGTTCAAGGATGTTACTAATTTTACTAGATTTAGGCATTAGTTCTGTGAAAAATAAAAAGTTACAAGCAAAACATATGAGTTTTTTTTTACCAAAAAGCACTTACAGGAGTCACAAAAACTTTCTGCGGAGTTTCCTACGATAAAAACAATAGTGTGCAAAAAACTTTTTAAGAGTTCCTCTAACTTTTGAGATCCCGAACTGTGGAATCTAATATTCGATTCGGTCTTTGATTCCATATCAATCGAAAGTTGTGGACAAAAAAGCTATCGTTAGTGCATTGGAGAGCCTCGTATATCTTAGATTAGAGTCCTTCAATATAATCAATGTTGCTCAATATAATGAGTTTAGCAGCTGAAAAGGGACCAAAAGACATTTAATAAACAAAAAATTTTTACTAAAGCCACATTCATTATCCCAAATTCTTTAATAAATTCTCTGACTTCATATCAATATTTAATTGAGTAGAATTTTTGATGTATATGCCTCACATTTAAGTCTCAAAGCAGCATATGGATTATGACAACGATACCTTTGGCTACAATATCATCCTGCATCCTAGCTGTTGCGGTCTATTTCAATTAACTTTTCATTAACAATCAACGCAAGCAACTTATGCAAAACATGTTGCGGCTAGACGACATAACAACGCTTTTTAAGTCATAACGCTACATTGACATGCGTTTGACTCTGAACTTAGTGCCTTGGCTCATAGCAAACCTTTAACTAATTCAAACCCCAGAAGCAAAGACGCATAAAATGCTATGATCCTAAAATAATGTTTTTTTCCTTTGTTTTTAGGTTTTTTGGGCTTTGTTTGTCGAACATGATTTTGAACGCATGTTAAAGAAGCCAATAAATGTTTTTTGTTGTGTAAACAGCACAGTAATAATGTTCGTCGGGTTAAGTCGGGTGTTTCTTTGGCTGTTAGTTTTGGATAGTGTTTTGAGGTTACTTGGTGTTTAAGAATTTATAAGCACTAAGTAGTTAAGTAGTTGAGAAGTTTCAAGCAGCAGCTTCTATAAAGTTTCATCTTAAAGTTTAAACACACAATAAATTAAGTTAAGTTTTGTGATCCTGAATAAATGTTTTTTATTTTTTCATAAGTACATGTAAAATGGTGGAAGGACTTGAAAAGTTCGTACATTATTATGGCTGACGCAGCATAAAGGCCAAGTTTATACTGCATATTGTCACATCAAAGGGTTGAAATCAATTAACCAGCACTCAAAAACTTACACTCAGACAGAGCTATTATTAAATTGCATAAAAGTTCTTTGAAGCAGGAAAATATTTACTCGTGTCTTTTTAGTGAATGAGTAAAAGTGAAGTAAAGTGAAGTTAAAAATAATCTGCCTCAGTATATAAAGCTCTACGAATTTATCTGCTTTATTATTGGGGTAATAGTAGCTTTGGTTTTTAGTACAGCAAATTTTAAAAAAATAGTTTTTTATGATTGATTTCTTCATTTGTGTACTGGGTTAAAAACGCATTTATTTCTTGCGTCTTCGAACTATAAAAAGGTTAAACATAAATCTTATTTAAATCCTTTTAAGAAACAATAATAAATATTTTAAATTTTCACTACAAGAAGTTAGTCATGATGAGAAAAGCTCATGATAATAAATTTTCTATCCGGTTTTACAGAAAATCCAAATGCAGTAGAAACTTTATCTAAGTCGTTATCTTGTTAAGCATTCTTAACTTATGTAAAATTGGCAATCAATCTCTGGAGATTGATTGTCGTCATTGCCACAAAAATGTTGAATAAATCTTAATTTTTAAGAAAAAAAAATTTTTTGTATTTGACACACTCTGTTTAGTTGTATGCAAACTGAAGTATGTATTTGATAAATTATTGATGGCGTTTTAATTACTTTTTTATCTTATAACTTTGTAAAAATCAAATACATTAAACAAAATTGTTGTTTTTTTCGTTTACTTCTTTATAGTAAACAAAAAGTACAACAACAAATCTTTGCAGTATCAATGTAGTCTTCTTTTTAACTTTTGAAAGAAATGAGTCGCAAGAAATAATTGAGACTCATACTCTCTTCTGCGTCTAGTCTAGTCTAGTCTAGTCTATTTAATGGTTTGTTCTGTAAAGAACTTGTTGCTGTTGCAACCAATTGCTTCATTAAACTCAAATATAAAACTTTATAGTTACTGTTTTTTTAAAATTATAAAATTATTACCAACTTTCATTTCCAACCAAATGCATATTTACTTAGGCTTATCCTTTTTAGTGCTATTCCGAAAAAAATTATGTAATAATTTTTGTTTTTAAAGGCATTAGCAATTTTATCAATTCTGTTGGATTTTTAAAATACATTTCTTGTGAATTCTTTCAGTTTTCTTTTGCAGGTTTTTTTTTTTATAATGTATACCTAACATTTTTTTTGCAGTTTTTGTTAAAAAATTTCAATGGCAGTAAAAAGAAACTTTGTGAGTAAGGAAATCGGAAATTGTTTGCCATATTGCTTGGAAAAAATATATATTTGTCATCTCTAGCTCATATGTAGTTATAGATGTCAAAAAATAAGAAACCATAGAAAATGTGACGAAAAACTTATATTTTTGTATAAATTGTGATTTGATGCCATGCAATAGCAAAACAAATCTTCAAATTACTGCAATCAGAAGTCATCAAAAATTAAAAATTTCACCAAAAATCACGACGAAATTGAAAATTTTTATTTTTCTGGACATAAATGATTTAAAACTTGGCAGAAACACAGTTAAGACATTTCATATTTTTCATAAATTGATATTTTTAAATTTTTATAAACTTTAAGTTAACGTTACTTATTGATTATGATCAAATCAAATATATATTTATTTTAAATTATGAAGGTCTATAAATTTTCTTTACTCCTCGGTGTAAAAGTAAACAGATTTATTATTTTCAAATTCATGTTTTATTAGAGTTATCGTTTTCAGTTCCATTTAAAATTTTTTTTATAATTTTGCTTTGAAAGGCCATATCGATCATTAATTAATTGTTATTGATAATTATTATTTTTAATTATTATGGATCGATATTAAAAACAGATTAGAATAAACAAATAAACAGTAAACTTACATTCAAATACACTTTCTTCTATAAAATTTTTGGGGTTTAACATCATCTCCTTACCTTGGAGTATCTTACGTATGTTCTAGGAAATAATTTTTTACACAAATATGAAATGGTTTGGCGTGAAATATAGTATCTGTAAATTAAAATTGCCTTATAAGTGTTTTTCTGTTACTCAAAACAGTTAATTCACATTCGAGTAATTATTTATTTGACACAAATACATTGCTTTGTTATTTAACACATATAGTCATCAGACTATTCTCAAAATATTACTCCATACATTTGCGTATTCTTACATATTCTGAAGTGATTTCAGGTGATTGACCTTATGACATTTGACTCAGGTAGCCCGATATATCTCTTGATTAAGCTGCCCGTGTCTTTAATTATAGTTTCCTTATTTTGAATCAAATATTTTCAAAACTTTCAAAGTTTGTTGCAAAGCTTCACTCAGCTGCTCTTAATCTAAAAACTCATGTATGTTTCTTTTGAAGAATTTTTGTTTGCTTTATTTTGGTTGGTTACAAATCCTTTTTTGAAACATAAAACTTTTACCCAACAACTCAGCGTAATGAAAATTGCATTCCTTTTCTGTGGCGACAACCTTTTAAATGAAGTTAAAATATTGTCATAACATTTTGACATTAAATTAACGCAGTCGGCTTAAGCAGCAGAAAGGATTTTCATGTAATTACATTTGGAAATGTAACAAAAAGTACGAAGTAGAAGAAGCACTACGAGTAACTAAAAGTTTATCAACAACAACAACAACAACAACAACATCAACCAGAATGGCAAAAGTATTTTGAATATTGTAAAGTCATGTTGGCAGAATGCATCAAGATTAAGAAGCTCGCATTAGTTTGGTGTAAATGGAGTAATTAAAAAATGTATTTACATTACATGTGTGTGGTTTGTGAAATGCACACATACATATGTAGCATATTTGTTACATGTAAATGTCATTTTAAATTTTGTCAAAGAATCCAAAAACAAACAATTAATGCATAAAATTTGTGTAAATTAATGAAAGCAAATAACGTACAAAATTGCATGTGAAAACTCAGAAAAACTTTTAAATATTTTTTAATTAATTTTTGCTATAGAATTCTATTTATATCTCAAAAAAAAAAAAAAAAATTCGTGATATGTTGTTGACAGTTAAAATCGTTCAGTCGATTTTTCAAAATGACGCGCATGATGTTTGCGCTTATATAAAGTGTCCTTTACAGCTTCAAATTTTGATTTTAAATTACACACAGATGCAGCCGCATCTAAACAATTTCATCAAGTGTCTACATACTGAACTGACACTCTCGTTATAATTAAGCACAAAAATGCACGAGAACATCACATCATGACAGCTGAACAAATGCCGGCGCATTTCTCGTTTATTGGGTAAACAAGAAAGACACAAAAAAATAACAACCCAAAAACGAACACTTTGAAAAATTGCTAATGCTTAGAACAACAATGACAACAACGCCATCGTCATTAGCTGTAAATTGCATGAGCGAGTGCATTTTCGCCAGTGTCCTTAGAGCGCATTCTGCTCTCCCTGCTCTGGCTACTTATGCTGCTACTGATACTGAAGTGATATCCATTTTATGCAAAGCGCGCCGCTCATTGTTTACACTTCGCTTCACTTTGGTCATTTACGTTCGCCATTTTTGTTTGATGAATACTATAAAACATGACCACAAAGTGGGTGGATGGGCCATTGGTGGTTTGACGGTTAGTGATGCCAGCTGAAATTGTTTTTGCTTCGTTTATGATTTTCGCGTTTATTTCTGCTGTAGTTGATGATCATTTTGTCAAATTGCTTGTTTACGCTATTATGTAGCCATAATGAACAATTTTAACGATTTTGTAGCTACTTTTCAGCCAAATGATGCACTTTATAACGAGTTGTTGAAAGTTAACTATAGCAGGTTGTAAAAGTCATTTGTAGAATGATTAAGATAAGTTTTGGAATGAAATATCGTTTGTGATTATTTCAAAGAAAACTCATTTCCTTAAACCGAATTTAAATATCACAATAAACATAGTAGTTTGAACAAAAATTAATTATTAAAATCGCAAGAATGTGAGAAAAATTAAAATAAAATTTAAATTAACTTTAAAAAAGGTGCCTTAATTAAGGACTTGTAGGACTACATATTAAAAGTTTTATCCAAGCAACAAAATTAATTATGTGCGATGTTGTTGCAGACATAAAGAGCAATAGTTTCGAACAGTGATACAATTTAAAGGTACGAAATATGATAAATACTAATTTTATCCTTTAAACTTGATTTTTAATGTCACAAATCTTTTATCAAATATCAGTTAATTTTTTACAAAAATAGACTTGAAATATTAACATCTTGTTTTTAAAAAGTAAGACATATCAAAAATGTATAATTATTATTAATTTATTATAAATCCGATTTAATTTTTACCGAAAGAGCTAATCAAATATTTGTTTACAAAAAAAATTTTTCCTTATATGAAAAATTAATGATAAAACATATTTTAAATGAATTCACGTTGAGAAATGCAATACTTGGATGTGACTTAACTTCATATCTTAGTGCTCATAACTGCTCGTAACAAACTCATACATGAAAAAACCTCTCTACTTGTTTAAAAAACTCAAATTTTGTTTATCTAGAAGAAGTCATGTTTAAATAGTTCCTAGGCATTATTCAATAGAGTATATAATAAGATTTTATTTAGCATATAAGATATTTAAAAGTTATTAGGTAACTTTTTAAAAAATAACGTAACATTAAGTGTATATTTGTTGATATGACTATTTTATTATATAATTATTATATAATTATTACGCCAATGCTTATATCGTACTATAAAATAACCTAGTTTTATTGTACCCACAAGTTTTCTATATAAAACAAAAAATAAAAATTACATACATATACATATGTGATACATATAAACATAATAATTTTTTCAACTTCACAAGCTAATACGCACATTTTCAATTTAATCAAAATAAAATTCTACATGCTATTTTATTTTATTTTATTTTATTTTATTTTATTTTATTTTATTTTATTTTATTTTATTTTATTTTATTTTATTTTATTTTATTTTATTTTATTTTATTTTATTTTATTTTATTTTATTTTATTTTATTTTATTTTATTTTATTTTATTTTATTTTATTTTATTTTATTTTATTTTATTTTATTTTATTTTATTTTATTTTATTTTATTTTATTTTATTTTATTTTCTTTTATTTTCTTTTATTTTCTTTTATTTTCTTTTATTTTCTTTTATTTTCTTTTATTTTCTTTTATTTTCTTTTATTTTCTTTTATTTTCTTTTATTTTCTTTTATTTTCTTTTATTTTCTTTTATTTTCTTTTATTTTCTTTTATTTTCTTTTATTTTCTTTTATTTTCTTTTATTTTCTTTTATTTTCTTTTATTTTCTTTTATTTTCTTTTATTTTCTTTTATTTTATTTTATTTTATTTTATTTTATTTTATTTTATTTTATTTTATTTTATTTTATTTTATTTTATTTTATTTTATTTCATTTCATTTCATTTTATTTTATTTTATTTTATTTTATTTTATTTTATTTTATTTTATTTTATTTTATTTTATTTTATTTTATTTTATTTTATTTTATTTTATTTTATTTTATTTTATTTTATTTTATTTTATTTTATTTTATTTTATTTTATTTTATTTTATTTTATTTTATTTTATTTTATTTTATTTTATTTTATTTTATTTTATTTTATTTTATTTTATTTTATTTTATTTTATTTTATTTTATTTTATTTTATTTTATTTTATTTTATTTTATTTTATTTTATTTTATTTTATTTTATTTTATTTTATTTTATTTTATTTTATTTTATTTTATTTTATTTTATTTTATTTTATTTTATTTTATTTTATTTTATTTTATTTTATTTTATTTTATTTTATTTTATTTTATTTTATTTTATTTTATTTTATTTTATTTTATTTTATTTTATTTTATTTTATTTTATTTTATTTTATTTTATTTTATTTTATTTTATTTTATTTTATTTTATTTTATTTTATTTTATTTTATTTTATTTTATTTTATTTTATTTTATTTTATTTTATTTTATTTTATTTTATTTTATTTTATTTTATTTTATTTTATTTTATTTTATTTTATTTTATTTTATTTTATTTTATTTTATTTTATTTTATTTTATTTTATTTTATTTTATTTTATTTTATTTTATTTTATTTTATTTTATTTTATTTTATTTTATTTTATTTTATTTTATTTTATTTTATTTTATTTTATTTTATTTTATTTTATTTTATTTTATTTTATTTTATTTTATTTTATTTTATTTTATTTTATTTTATTTTATTTTATTTTATTTTATTTTATTTTATTTTATTTTATTTTATTTTATTTTATTTTATTTTATTTTATTTTATTTTATTTTATTTTATTTTATTTTATTTTATTTTATTTTATTTTATTTTATTTTATTTTATTTTATTTTATTTTATTTTATTTTATTTTATTTTATTTTATTTTATTTTATTTTATTTTATTTTATTTTATTTTATTTTATTTTATTTTATTTTATTTTATTTTATTTTATTTTATTTTATTTTATTTTATTTTATTTTATTTTATTTTATTTTATTTTATTTTATTTTATTTTATTTTATTTTATTTTATTTTATTTTATTTTATTTTATTTTATTTTATTTTATTTTATTTTATTTTATTTTATTTTATTTTATTTTATTTTATTTTATTTTATTTTATTTTATTTTATTTTATTTTATTTTATTTTATTTTATTTTATTTTATTTTATTTTATTTTATTTTATTTTATTTTATTTTATTTTATTTTATTTTATTTTATTTTATTTTATTTTATTTTATTTTATTTTATTTTATTTTATTTTATTTTATTTTATTTTATTTTATTTTATTTTATTTTATTTTATTTTATTTTATTTTATTT
This sequence comes from Dichetophora obliterata, assembly GCA_963920525.1. Classification (NCBI taxonomy): domain Eukaryota; kingdom Metazoa; phylum Arthropoda; class Insecta; order Diptera; family Sciomyzidae; genus Dichetophora; species Dichetophora obliterata. The sequence goes on along the minus strand of OY986438.1, from coordinate 42,401,591 downwards.
TATTTTATTTTATTTTATTTTATTTTATTTTATTTTATTTTATTTTATTTTATTTTATTTTATTTTATTTTATTTTATTTTATTTTATTTTATTTTATTTTATTTTATTTTATTTTATTTTATTTTATTTTATTTTATTTTATTTTATTTTATTTTATTTTATTTTATTTTATTTTATTTTATTTTATTTTATTTTATTTTATTTTATTTTATTTTATTTTATTTTATTTTATTTTATTTTATTTTATTTTATTTTATTTTATTTTATTTTATTTTATTTTATTTTATTTTATTTTATTTTATTTTATTTTATTTTATTTTATTTTATTTTATTTTATTTTATTTTATTTTATTTTATTTTATTTTATTTTATTTTATTTTATTTTATTTTATTTTATTTTATTTTATTTTATTTTATTTTATTTTATTTTATTTTATTTTATTTTATTTTATTTTATTTTATTTTATTTTATTTTATTTTATTTTATTTTATTTTATTTTATTTTATTTTATTTTATTTTATTTTATTTTATTTTATTTTATTTTATTTTATTTTATTTTATTTTATTTTATTTTATTTTATTTTATTTTATTTTATTTTATTTTATTTTATTTTATTTTATTTTATTTTATTTTATTTTATTTTATTTTATTTTATTTTATTTTATTTTATTTTATTTTATTTTATTTTATTTTATTTTATTTTATTTTATTTTATTTTATTTTATTTTATTTTATTTTATTTTATTTTATTTTATTTTATTTTATTTTATTTTATTTTATTTTATTTTATTTTATTTTATTTTATTTTATTTTATTTTATTTTATTTTATTTTATTTTATTTTATTTTATTTTATTTTATTTTATTTTATTTTATTTTATTTTATTTTATTTTATTTTATTTTATTTTATTTTATTTTATTTTATTTTATTTTATTTTATTTTATTTTATTTTATTTTATTTTATTTTATTTTATTTTATTTTATTTTATTTTATTTTATTTTATTTTATTTTATTTTATTTTATTTTATTTTATTTTATTTTATTTTATTTTATTTTATTTTATTTTATTTTATTTTATTTTATTTTATTTTATTTTATTTTATTTTATTTTATTTTATTTTATTTTATTTTATTTTATTTTATTTTATTTTATTTTATTTTATTTTATTTTATTTTATTTTATTTTATTTTATTTTATTTTATTTTATTTTATTTTATTTTATTTTATTTTATTTTATTTTATTTTATTTTATTTTATTTTATTTTATTTTATTTTATTTTATTTTATTTTATTTTATT